>JANBPO010007417.1:427329-1627329 GCA_024336825.1 Amorphophallus titanum | reverse complement strand
GCCGGTTTAATGGGGGCATTCCTTGTCCCTCCACATTTTTTCAAAGATTGGATTGTTCGTCGGTGTACTCCTTACTTCGCTAGGATCATTTTGGTACCACATGCATGTCCATGCGTAGGCATTTACATCATTTTCTGTGCAAGTTACATTTTAGGGGTTTTTAGGTTAAAAATGCTTGAAAAATTGGTTAGGGCTATTGTTTTAGCATTTTGATGCATGCTGTAGTTATAGAAATCTTGTTATTCAATTCCTTCTACCCCTTTTCTTTTGTTTTGCGCCGATCCGACTTGATCGGAGGTGAGTTCAGTTCCGAACTCGTCCCTCTTGTTTCCCAGAGGGTATAACGCGCCTACCAGAGGCCATTATACGCTTAACGGACCCTAAGGGGTGTGTTATGCATTGCATGGCAGATCACTCATGGACCATTATGTAACCGTGGTTTCCTGTAGGTCTGTAGGTTGTGGGGCATGACGAACTAGTCCTAGTCTGCCATGGCCAGTATAACGCCCCTATCATGGTACGTTATTTGGTGGATTTAACTATAGAGTTTTCTGAGTTTCCTGCATTCGGGTGACTTTAATGGACCACTCCTGGTGTGTTATAGTTACATGGCGCACCTGTCGTGGCGCGCCATGGTCTGTGTGGTTTTTGATATTTCTTTGGTGAGTATAACGCACGGCTTGAGGCGCGTCGTACATTGCATGACGCCCTAGAGGTGATGCGTTATGCTCTGCATGCCTGAGTTTTGATTTGTGCACGGGTGAGCATAACGGCCTAGGGGAGGCATGTTATAGTCGCATAACACCCCGTCCCTAATCCGTTACACTCTGCTAGTTTGGAAATGTTTGAAATGCATTTTTAATTCCCGTCTAATGCATGCCATGCTATGTCTATGATATAATTGTGCTAATTTATGGTTATTGGCTCGCTCCTAGTATCCCAATAGAGTGCTTAGACTTTCCATGTGATGGAACCACTAGACGTAGCCCTAGACTTCGTTGGTGTCGAGCCACCTGGGAGAGGTGGAGGGATATACCCGTTAAATGGTTTAAGCTAGTACTGTGGGCCCTCGGTCCGACCGTAGCGCTCTATGGGGAGGGAAATCTAGCTGGAGGCCTGGCCCTAGGCACGGGTCAGTGTGTGCACACGTGGTCAGAGGCGAGAGCTGAATCTGGGATACGCGGCTGGATCATAGCCGCTCATGCAATATACTGAAACCAGTATACAGGATATAAACGGTTAAGGCACGGCCACTAAAGGGATGAGCGGCTAGAGAGTGCCCGCTCGTCTACAAGATTCCTAAGGGTTAGGCGGTTGCAGATGTGCCGCACAAGGCTTGGGCGGTCTAGGGTCGGTCGTTCGTCAGGATGACGAGTCCTATGGGCCATCAGTCGATAAGCCGTTCATCTGGCATGAACGATCAGGGCTGGGCCATTCTAGTGTCACCGCCTTACTGTTCAAGGGAGATGAACGGTAGAAAGTATACCGCACATGATCTCGAGTGGTCCACATTGAACCACTTATAGGAGATAGGTGGTCTAGAGTAGACTGCACAAGGATAAACGGTCACATGGTGGCCGTAATGGTACCGTGACGGCGGGTCAGGCTTGGCTTGGGCCAAAACCCCTCCCAGTTGGCCCAAAACGAGGGGAATTCACATTTTAACCTAACCTGCCATGCTTATACCATCATTCTACACCAATGCATGCTATTATGGAACTCCTTTCTTGGCAGCCTTCTGTAAAAGCTCCCTTTAGTCGTAGCCCTTTAGCTCGGAGAATGATGCTTCCTATTTATATAAAAATAGGGCTTCCAGAGATGCTTTTTGGATAAAGTAATTTCATTACTTTTTATCCCATTGGGCCATGTGGGAGGATGAGATTATTTCTCTAATCATCGAGCCTTGGATCATGTGCCCAATCATATGCTTCCTGGGTCCAATTGCCACCTTTCCCGCCATTCTTGGGATCACATGTCACTTATGATGATTGCAGGGTTGAACTCCTTTATTGGATCTAGACTTAAGTTAAGGGTTTCGAATCTTGTAGCATTGACCTTACTAGCAACAGTTGATACAACTGATTGACCTTTGACTTAGTGCATCTAGGCACTATTCTAATGCTCTGACCTCCTTGCTTAAGGTAGTGCTGCTTCTACCTTGTTTTGCTACTGCTGCTACTGATCAAGAAATTCAGTTGAGTTCTATTGACTACAGGTGCTTCTGATGTCTTGAAGTCTTCTGACATGAAGAGTTAGACTAACTTGCTGAACTGTCTGAGCATAAGTAGCCTTATATGTGGCCACATGGTAATAGTGAGATACATAGTCCTCCCACTTCGGTGCCCTATTGGATGATAATAAGGCACATGCATGAACACAAGGAAGCCCAATTTTTTGTCATCTACGACAGCTACATGTCTTCGTGTCCAAGTCCACTTCAGCCCTCTCAGTCGGACTAGTCACTTGGGCTTGACTATGGCTAGCCTTCTCAACTAAATAACCTCCCAACCCTCTAGTTGTAGTAATAATGTGACTCCTGGCAATGGGTGTCAGTGTGTCCTTCCACCGGTTTGCAAGTGTCCTCCTAGTTTAGAAACTCTTCATGAACAATGATCTAAGAGTGTCAATACAAGCAAGAATGGGCTTTGTGCGGGCATCTCTAATGTAATTATTGAATGACTCACTGAAGTTATTACACACGTACATACACTTTGTTATGGTACTGAACTGTGACCTTGACCATTTCAATCCCCTCACCTCCGAACCTAACATAAAATGGTAAGCCTTCTCATTTAGTTGTCTTATGTCATTCATGTGAAACTTAAAATTGTGCTCATTGAAAGCTTTGGCAGATGACCACAATAGTTTCTTCAATGCTGGTCCTTGAAACTTGCTCTTGAAACTCTTGTAAAAATGTCTCAAACAAGTACGATGTTCTTGTACTCCGTACACAACTGATACGGCCTCATCTAGGCCTTTCGCCCTGTCAGATATGAATGCCAACCCTTCGGGGTGACCAATTGTCTCCTTCATATTCTATAGAAACCATAGTCAACTGTCGGCATTCTCACTCTCCACTATGACAGTAGCAATGGAAAATAAACAGTTGTTCCCATCCACACAAGTGGCGGCCAGAAGTGCATCACGTAAAATACACTTCAAATGACATCCATCTAGGCCAATCAGGAGCCGACAACATTTGAACCCTTCAATGCAAGCTTTGAATGACATGAAGAACCTCTTAAATGACCTAGTACCTTGTTCCAATTCATACTTTATCACACTTCCTGGATTCCTTACTAGGAGCTCATGCTGTAAACCCGGTATCATGGCATACATGTCCTCCCATGTGCCATGTATCACCTTCAATGCAACAGGGAGGAAGCGAGCTAGGGCCACAGACCCTACTCATGTTCCCTCACCTCTCTCTTCTCTCTCACAAACTTTCTCTTTCTTTAGCTCTTATAGCCGAGTTTCAACAGTGATCTCCCCTCAGCCTCTCTTCTTTTTTTATCTTTTTTCTTTTTTTTCTTCTTTTTTTTCACTGAAGCGGGATCTATTTTTGGGATTAGAGGCCCCTATTGTTGGGGGGGGGGGGGCAATCCCCATCCTTCTTCGATGACCGCCATTGCTCTGGCTCTTGCTGATGATGCACTATCAAGGTGTGGGCTACCACTGCTATCACTTAGTGGTGGAGCTCGGCGGGAGTAGGGGGGCCTCTCCCTAAGTCGTGCGGCCTACCATAGGCCAGCATGCACGGGCGGCGTGGGAGGCTTCATCCTATAGATGCATGTGCGAGGCTTCGTCGGGGATTGAATGCTATTCAATAGAGAAACGCAAAAGAGGGGAGAGGCATATGGGATGTGGGACCGAGACGCAAGGTGAAGAGGGGAGATCTCGTGCTGGATCCTGAGCCGCACCATCTTAGACTGGCCCTTATCGTCGTCACCACGATTGAGGATCTACAAGGCAGGAAACGAAATCAGAGGAGCCCTGGGTTAAAACCCAAGAGACCAGGGGGCGTTATGTCCTGGAGGAGGGCTCTCCACCGTTAAAGGACTCTTGCTCTCCCCTATCCTATTGAGCTTCCCGCCTTCGAGAGGTAGCGAGACTTTCGTCGAGATAAATGTCCCGTTGAGAGAAATCTCCCCTCATTATTAGAGGGACTGTGTGATGAACTGATCCTGACCATCCCTCAGGGGATACCTTTCGCGCCGAGAGTGGGACATCGTCTCAGGGGTGCTTAGGCTTTTCCTGAGCCATGGGGGCAACATCAGCCAGTTATGCTCGGGCGCCACTTTGACTCTTTCGAGTGACTGTTACTCGATCTTCCGGGCCAGGAGGCCGCCTAGGAAGGTCTAGTCGGAGCATTATTAGGCTTCAAGATAAGTGAGCCCATTAGTGGGGCTATCACTTAGTGGATTCGGCCTGGTAGGGTCGGGTTGGACCTGGTTCAGTCGGTCCAGGCCATATGTTTAGTTGTACCCGGACTATTTCCCGACAAAATCACAAGAAATAAGGGTTCGGGCATTTCACTGAACACCCACCAGGCACGGGCTATCTAGCCCTTTCTACAATCCCATGGGTCCTGACAAGGGCCCCGACCGGCTTGCCGTGATGCACGATTACACAAGTAACTCCCTGGAGTCAACTCTGGCCACTCACATATGGGCCTTGCCTGATATCCTGCATCGCCGCCCGGGCCAACCTGGGGGCGCCCCGATGCCGAGCCACGCAACATGACACCCAACAAAAAGGGCTAAGGAGCCCACCCAGAAGCACGTCTTTCAACCCTTTGAGGTCAAAAAGAGACCTAACTAAGTCAACCACGGGCTTTAGAGGCCCGCCGTATGCATGTACGGCTCACACCGGCATGCTCAGCATTTCATCGAGCACCTTGTGGGCGCGTATGTTCCAGCCCTTCTACACCAAACCACGGGCCACCCGATGGTTCTAGCCCCTTAGTTGTGTCCTACAACGACCCCTCAGCAAGTCAAGGTTGATCCCGACACCTAGACATGTGGCAATAAGTCACTTAACTCTAGCACTCGGGCCAACCCGAGGCTACTCAGTCAACCCACCGTACAACATGGCACACAGCCCGAGGCGTGGCTCACAGCCACAAAGTGCCTCCCCTTTGCTCCCACGAGCTACCGTCGTTAACCCAAGGCCCACCGTGCAGCCCCTCAGCCACCTACTCAAGTCGTTCGGCAATCTAGGGCGTGTCGGGCATTTACCTGAACACCTTGCCGGCGGCTACGACAACCCAAAGAACGGCATGCCCATGGGCCCGTACTAGCCTCTCGGAGATCAAAGTTTGTCAAAGGATAGCCTCAAATGAGGGAAGAAGACCCTCGGGCGCCATCCCCCAGGGTTATGACCTGTCCAGGGGCCAGTTCACCTCAGGGGCGGCCGCGCGCCCCAGGGAGGGCAAACCTCCTTGGGGGCCGTGTTGATGGGGGCATCATTTACCCCCTCCACATTTTCGAAGCTCGGATGGATCGTTAGCATGTGCCATCGTGTTCTTCACATTTCTTTGAGTCATGGCATGTAGTTTTTATATTTTATTTGAGTCTTATCAGGAAGACAATAGAAGAAGAGGGGAAATCGAAGGTGAAGAGAGAATTCAGACAATTGAGAGCGCCAGAGTTCACATAGAGAAAAGTGCTAAAGAGTGAGAGTTAGCTACAGAAAGGAGTAGAAGTGCTAGAACAATGCATCGGAGAAGAGGAGAATAAGTAATCGATGCTGAAGTCACGATTTCTAGATCAGATTTAGAATCGTCTGTTCATTCTGAGATATATTGATTTTCATGCTACATCTGATTATTGTTTTCAGTCCGTTGTATTTATTTTTTTATCTCCATCTTTCAAGCTATTAGTCAGCGGAGCAAGCTGTGATGCTCAGCGGTGAGGATCGATTCCTCAGACTGCAAGCTGTGGTGCTCAGCGGTTAGTAAGCTGTGAGACTCAGTAGTTCAAGCTGTTAGTTAGCAGATAGCAAGCTGTGTTGCTCAGCAGTTGTAGGGATGCGTCCCCGAAGCTGTGGATCAACGGTTAAGCTGTGTGCCAGCAGAAGCCACACTCAGGTTTGAGTGTGGGGCGGACATAGGTCTCAAGGTTGAGACCGAACCACCTAAAAATCTTTGTCCCTTGTGTGATTGGCTATCTATTCATTACTCTACTCAGATGCATTATTACAACCACTATCAATTGGCATACAATTCTGAATACCATTTTATTCGTATGATCTGAGTGTGTTCGTCAACCAATCAGTATATCAAAAGGCGTGGCAGGAAAGATAGGTCAGGTCTATCTAGAATGTCACCTCTTGCGTGAGGAGATCTTAGATCAAACCTCCACCTAGTACCATAACTGGTTGATTGGCTACTTTCTTCATTCGAGTGATATTCTCTGGTGTTTACTCTGTGAGAAGAGCATGTTGTGTTTTTCCCTGTTGTTTTGATGATGCTAACACTATATTAATCTCTATGCATTTGATTTGCTAATATTTTAACCGTGCTGATTAAGTTACTGTTGTTGAACCTCACCATACTTCGTGCACAAAAGCTCTTTCAATTGAAAGTTTCTATACTTCGTGCACAAAGAGTCTCTCACTTGAAATTTCTACTTCGTGCTCAAAGGGGTCAGAAAAGTTGTTACATTCCTCGTGCACAAAACTTACTTTACAAAAATAACTTAAACATGGCGGGCATGTAACATAGAATGCATTAGAAGTGGAATCTGCCACTTCTACAATGCCTGGGCACATAACGGACCAGGCTTGCTCCGTTATGAGCATAACGGACCAGGGATGGTGCGTTACGCCAGTATAATGCGCCTTCCCTAGGCCGTTATGCCCTCCCGAGCTAGTTCTCCTCTAAAACAGAACGCCCAGGGACATAACGCGCCACTGTAGGGCCGTTAAACCCACCTGAACGGCATAAAATCCACAGTTTCCTAACTCCATAATGGACCTGGGCCAGTCCGTTATGCTAACTGTGATTCAAGAGCTTGGAAGGGCCAGGGGACATAATGGACCACGACCCGTCCGTTATCTTCACAGCATGACGGGCCGGTCCAGGTCCGCCAAGCAACATAACGCACTCAATGGGGCACGTTATGTACATAACGGTCACTGGAGTGTCTGTTATGCAAGCTGGGCAGCGGGGTGGTCCGATTTGAAATCAGAACCCCCTCAGTTGATCGAAATCGATGGGGTTCGTGCCAGAAACCTGTTTCCTGCTCACAACCCATTCCATAACAACCAATTGAAGCTGGAAAATGCAAATACGACGCCCACGCAAGATCAAAATGCAAAATTACACCCATGGAACTAAAAACTCAAAATTGATGATAGGCGTGCGAATTGACCACGAGGCAGCGTTCATGTGTCACTAGTGCGCTCCTACGGACACAGGGATTCCGTCCCCCTACCTGGAACTGTCCGAATCTGCCTCCAGGGCCACATACAAGTGACGGGCCTCCTCGCCCCTCCTCGCCCCAACCCACCTCCACGAGTCACGATCCGCGTGAACGAGGGCGCCAATGCACTCCGCTCGACGACGCGAGTCCAACGGCACCGTCCTCATCACGATCCGGCATCGTCTCCTCCGCTTCCCAAGGAGAGAGAGAGAGTGCCGTGAGAGGGAGAGAGAGAGGGGGTGAAAGGGAGAGAGAGAGAAGTAACGAGAGTGAGGGGGAGAGAGAGAGAATATAAAAAAATTATAACTTATTTTTTAAAAAAAAACTCATTTTACAAATTAACCGCCCCCCATTTCTGGCAATCGAGTGGACATGCAAATGACAAGGGGTTGGAATGTACTGACCAAGGCCAAGTGATACACCTAGACTTAACCAATATCCGGCACGTAGCGAAGATATCAATCTGAAGACCAATCTCACTCAAGGAGGCTACCTTCCAAATAGGCTTAACCTATCCTTCCAGTAACACCTTTCGATATACTAGACAGAGGAATGACATACAAACCTAGGACAAGACGACCTTAGACTCAAGACTTTTTTTTTATTTTTAGACAAGGACTACCCTAGACTCAACCTCGCTCTGATACCAATTTGATGTGGGACGGGATGCGACTCGAGAACAATTTGGAAGCAACCGTGAGACTCTAGGGGACGATGCGACCAAATTGAAGACATGACAAGCAAAGCTCATGATCGTCCCAGCGAGGGAAGCGTGTGGATCTGCGCGGTTGAGAAACTGGCAGTGAGTCAAGGGTATTCGACTCTTTTCTCGTGCGTAGGTCGAGTCACGGGACGGGTCACACTCACTCACTCTCGCAGTGGTGATAAAATTAGAACGAGCTAGATATCCAAACACTCAAGCAGTGGCAAATAAACACTTGTACGAAATAAGCAAATGCGACAAATAGAGGGGCGAAAACGTACCTCCACGCTCCGGGCGTGGGGAAGACGATCTCAGCCAAGACCTATACTTCCGATATAGTAAATAATTAATAATTATAGCAATGATTTTACCACCCACTCCACGCAAGGAGATAAAGGGCTACAACAGTGACTCGGGAGTATTGATCTCCGGTTGACGGGCAGCAAGCCGGAAGGGCTTTCGGGTCGGAGGCGGGCTGCTAGTCTGACTCGACACTGTTCAAACTCGGCTCAGACCTGCTAGATAGCAAGTAAACTCAGCACGTGGAGTGTCAGATTATGGTCATCTTCTGGCAGAGGCAGCCAGCTGGGACATTTGTGGGAGGTTCCTATTCGATCCTTGAAGTCAGCGGTGGCTGAATCGGAGCTGAAGGACCGATGGGGAATTTACACTTCTGATCTATCCCGCAGCCCTATTGCTGGGAAGATCTATGCGACCTGGTGAAAATAATTGTTGCCACTAGATCTGATGTTGGATCGAGGTGCAACATGACTCAATTACATATGACATGACTCAATAAAATAAAAATACATATGATATGACTCAAATGAAAGGGAAAATGACATGAGATAACATAGGCGGACTCCTCAAGGTGGTGCCGGCGATCCGAGCTAAAGAGAGCGCCGTGGGATGCCCTCATCAGGCATCTTTTTGTAATGGAATATCCCTTTGGGCGACCAAAAGGCCGTATGAATTCGGTCGTGCTCTGCTATCCAGATTTGGTTATAACCGGACGATCCGTCCATAAAGGATAGGGCCTCATGGCCAGTAGTCGCATCGATCATCACTTCGGTAATGGGAACCGAGAAGTCGTCCTTCAGATAGGTTTTATTCAGGTCGCGGAAGTTCATGCAGATCTTGATCTGTCCATTTTTCTTCTTCACGGGCACAATGTTGGCCAACCAGGTGGTGTACTGGTTCTCCGCTACAAAATTGACATCTATGAGCTTGTTGACTTCTTTGCAGATTTGGTTTATCAGTTTTAGTCTCATGCATCGGGGGGACTGCTTCACGGCTCCATCTTGAGGTCAATAGCCAGAATGTGCTGGGTTACGCTGGGGCTGAGGCTAGGTATTTCTTTGTAGTTCCAAGCAAAGCAGTCTCAGAACTCTTGCAACAGCTTCACATATTGTTCCCTCTCCTGCGGGGGTATGAGGGCACTCAGAAAGGTTGGCCTCGGGTCACTTTTCGTGCCGAGGTTGACCTCAATAAGCTCATCGACGGTAGCTTGACCGCCGTCTTCAATTTTCGGGGGTGTTGGCAGTAGGTCGGCAAAGTCTTGATCTTCAACATCCTCAGCTTCGAGGAGGCCATATGCCTCTTCTTGTTCTGCCTCGGTGGGTGCAAAGGCCGCGTTTACTTCACACCCGCCTGAGGTTATAGTCGGCAGGCCCGAGGGGCCCCCTGGCGTGGAGAGGCACAGGACTGCTCCGGTATCTTCTAGGTAGTCGTCATAGATGGCTTCGACGGGGGCCGAAGTGGTTGTTGTGCCATACTCGGGGCTGCTCCGCCACTGACGGCCAAGGCTGCTCATTTTCTGCTACATCTTTAGGAGCCTAGTACTGGACTGATATTGTATATATCCCCCCTTGGGGCTGCTCATGACATGGGGGCGTGGCGGGGCCACCACGTAGTCTCCCATCCTGAGCTCATCTCTGTCAATCAAGTCCTGAGCGATATCTTTGAAGATGTAACAGTCTTCGATAGGGTACCCAATATCTGATGATAGGGGCAGAACAAGGGGTCACCACTTCTTCGCAGCTCCTGGGGCCTCTTGGACTTCGGGAGGGAGACTTTGTTATAGTGACAGGCCCAGTCAAAGATCCCTCGAGTCTTCTCTCTTGGAAAAGAGTAGAGCTTCTACAGGTTCTTCTATAGTGTGTGACCTCGTCCAATCGGCTGTCTGGCCAAAGGGCCGGCTATCTGCCTTGCCTCCCTCCTTGAATGCATAGAGGTGTCGGGACTGGTGTTTCGAGACTGAGGCGTACCTTCATCTCGTAAGTGGAGCGAGCCTTGAATCAGACTGGCCACGAGTGCAGCTACCTCGGCCACCTGTGCCTTCAGCATCTCGATCTCCCATTGTTGTCTCTGATATAGAGCAAACATAATGGGGTCGTGTCGGGGAAAACCCGGAGCACGGCCCATATCGTTGCTCCTTGCTTCGCCAATGGGCGAGGGCGAGGGTGCCTCGATGCTATGGTCTTTTGAAGTCGACCCCTCAGAAGAGGGGGGAATTTTCTCGGTGCCCCTGCGGTGAGGAGGGTTTCCAAGGATCACTTCTTCATCTTGCGATTCCTCAATCGAGGGCGCAAGATATTTATTACGGCGGGCTTCCCACGGATCTGCAGCTTCAGCGGAGTCATCACCGGACGGAGCCTAAATTGATATCACGTCGGCTTCGTAATGGTCCTCCATCGAGAAGCCCAGACATGGGTGCTTGGTAATTTGCAATAGCCTCCGGTCCAGGTTCGGTGGGTTCCACATTCTTTTGAACATTTCGTTCTGGCTGGAGGGTTGGTGAAGGGGAATCCCTTATTTTCTAGCCAATCCACTTGCGCGGTCAGTCATGTTGGGGAGCCCCATGATCGAGACATGTGGGTCATGCAGCTCACTGGGGAGTCGGCAATCGTCATCCTCTCTGACTGGCTTTTCCCCGGCTACATTGAAGATAGTGGGTGGCCCTTCTGAATTAGGCACTGTGAACGATTGTCACTCAAGCATCAAAGAATGATATGATGGATAGAAAGACACACAAAAGACATATGGGAAGAACTAACTAAAAGAAAATGAAGCATGAGATGCTAGGAAGGAGTGTGATCGCCAGAGGAGAATTCCTCAAAAACTAAGGGGAGTGATCGCATACCTTGTGTTGAAGCGGGGATGATTGCAAGTCCTTTCTTCCTCTCCAAATCGGCCGGCCGACGGAGAGGGTTTTAGCCTTGGATTACCCTTGCAAAAATAGACAAACAATAAAAAGGAAATGGATTAGCCTAAAGGGTGTAGTATCAAATCCTAAAGAAACAATAACAAAATCTCAGCATGAACACACACCTTTTTTTTATTTTTTTTAAAACCCCTAAAGAGGAGCTACGGAGGGGGATGGTATGAAAAGAATAAAGAAAACAATGCAATGAATGAACTAAACGCGATGGAGGGAGGGTGGCTTCCTGCTGCTCCTGTGTAGCAGTAAAGGAAGAAGAAGAAGGTGAGACAGATGCAGGACGCAGGACGCAGCGATGGCAAGAAAACAGGGAATCCCTTCAACAGCAATGCCTTGCGATTGTGATTACGACTAACTTCTACCGAATGACATGGGGTGTTATTTATAGACTCCAGAGACCTAAAAAAAATTATAATTCTAATGGGATTAACACAAAAAGAGCCCTTACCCTGTTAGAATCCCTTCCTTGATTGACCCGGAGGATCAAAACAAAGCAGGACTCTTCCGGGGAATGATGTGCACGAAACGGAGATGAACTGAAATGATGCCACTGCTAGGGTCGCTATTAAAAAAATGACGCCACTCATAGAGCCGTCATTCTTGATTTTTCATAAACTTTCTAAATTTTGATATGAAATAATGACTCTCATACAGGCGCCATTCATGAACAACGCCTCTATGAAAGGCGTGAATTCAAGTAATTATCCAAATGATTTTATAAAATCAGGAATTATCCGAAAATGACGCCACTTTTGAAAGGCGCTACTTAATTAAAGGACGGCCCTGAGAGTAGCATTATTTCAACAAACAATGCCCTTGACGAAGGCGTTAATTGCCGGGGAGCGTGCGCACCCGACGGACACGCTGCGTTGAGGAAGCTTGGCGATGATCCCTGGTATTACAATTACTACACTCCATCCAGAGAGGGGATCATGGGGATGGGCAATCCACTACATGCACTACCCTCACGCAGGAGGGGGGGACGAGGGGAGGGGAAACCAACTATGATCGTAATCCTAGCTCTGACATCTAGTCAAGGTGCTGCCAATGCCTGGACGAAGCTTGGGGAATGCCGAGGGATGCCTGCAAGTCCAACATTGAGCTGATGTCGTTGGAAGGTGGAGGAGGTCGCAGCCGATGGCCTGCACAGTTCTGCCTCGCAGGACTGGATGGCATGGTCGTGGTGCATCGACAGGTACGCTCGCTGTAGAACTCCAAAAGTGACGGGACCAACTCATGGGTGTAGCAGACAGGGAGTACTACAAACCCTCAAAAGTTGGTGGCCATCAGATCATCTCACAGGTCGTGGTTGCCCAGATGGTCGGCGTCAGGTTTCTGGGTGAACAGTAGGATAGGTCGACGACAGCCATTGTGGAATTTTCGGTGCTGACATCAGAACGGGACGAAACCACCTGGGTTGGTTTCGTGTCATCATGTGCCACAACTTTGGTGAAGATGCCTCAGGCTGAAAACCAGCAGAGGAAGGCGTGCCAAGGCTGTCGAGTCTGCTGCAGGTTCTGGGTGGACTGGGTCACACCAGTCAGGTGCAGTCATAGGAGAACAGACGCCCCAGGATGTGCTGATGTCAGAAATGGACGGGACCACCTCGGGATCGAAGGCGACTCGAAGGGGAAGAACTCTCATGAAGGGAGTTCTGGCCGATCCACACAGGGGAAGTCGGTGTCGACGTTGCCAAGTGGCACTCAGAAACAGGCACGATCTGGGTGCAGTTGCACAGAAACGCCAGTAGCGGTTGATGCCATTGTCTAATGGAGGCGGGACCACTGCAGGAGCGTGGCCGACTCGAAGGTGGACGACTCTTCTGAAGAACCTCGAGCCGAATCTTGCTGGGGACACCACTAGAAGGCCTACCAACCGAGTCTCTGCTGTAGGCTTGTAGCAGAGTGCAGCAGAACAAAGCCTCTTAATCTACGGGGAAGAGGACATGAAGCTCTCGACTTGTGGATATGTTTCATTGGGCTAATTCTTGATTTATGCAGGTGTCGACAACTTCGATCGACCAACAGACCTTGGCCGGTTGACCAGAATTGACAGAATTGAAAAATCCCATTTCTACAGGATTTTGGTTGACCTCCGTATAGGGGCCTATCGACCGATTTTGACAGAATGCAAAAACATTCAGTCTGCAGAATTTCGGTCGACCAACCCAGTGCCTCCGGTCAACCGAACACCCCAAAGCCTCCATTGTTAACTTTATTTTTCCAGCTCGTGGAGAGATGCTTTCCCTCAATTGGTTAATCCCATTGCCCCCAATCAAGGAGGGATTTGTGGATCTGGTCTGGGACTTGTCTATGGACCATTCAAGAGATATAAAAACAACAGAAGAGGGCAATAAACCTTAATGAACTAAGGGAGATCAAGTGGGAGGCTATCAAGACAAGAAGAGGGTTGCTGCAAATACTCCGTGAACAGTACTTCGTCCAGCCCTTCTTCATCCATCTGAAGGTATTCAAGCTCTATCTGAAGCCAGCAACCTAAAAGGAAGAGAAGAAGTAAGCAAGCATCAAGGAGATCAAGGAAGTTGTCCAAGGAAGAAGGACTTGCTACTGTAGCCATGAACAGTACCTCGTAGAAGATCTCTTCATCCCTTCTTAAGCTCTTCAAGCTTCATCTAAAGCCACTCAAGTGAAGTAGCAAGCATCACGTTCAAAGATCAGCAGCATACATTCAAAGAGAAGTCAAATCAAGAGTTTTCTAAATTGTGCCTCATTATCTTTGTGTTTTGGGTGTTATATTTGTGTTCCTCATAAACTATTAGCACTTGTGTGTGTGGATTATTTTGGATCTGTGGTCGTGTGTGTGTGTCGTGTCTGATTCGTGTGTGTGCATAGATCTTCCTAGATCTACGTGTATGTGTGTGGATCAATTTAGATCCGGTCATTTTGTAATGCTCCAGATTTTTTTTGAATAGTTTTTTAGATTATTTTTTTGGCTCTCGGATTGAGTTTAGCAGTTTTCACGTGTTTTTACAAGACGGGCATTCGGAACGCTGTGCAGGGTGAACCGGTGCGTTTCCGACTGACATGAACGACCATCTCTCAATTCTCAACCACATACTCGTGCTCGAGTATGAACCGCACATGGATGGCGAACAATACAATTGAGATCAACAAGGGTTCTAACATAATAAATATAGGATGGATGTCTAAATTCCATTCATTAATCAAGGCTAGGGTAAATAAAGCAATAACAAAATCAATAATGTTCCTAGCACCATGGGCAGTCTGACCCTTCTATCTACCCAACACAATTCAAGACCGACCTAGAGCTCCCTATGTCAATCTACGGTTGTCCAGGTCAACCTCATGGCCGAGGGAGTCGACTCCCCTTTAGAATTCCTTGAGTCGGTGCCACTCCTCTTTCGAGTAAGTGAGTCGGCGGCAGCTCCATCCAAGCCCATTGAATCGGCGCCATCGATGCCAATTCACTTCTTTCCTGTCCACACCCTTTGTCTTAGGGTGCCGATTCACTCCATCGCTTACCCCTACCGACTCTTTGTCACGCCGATCCACCCCCTAGGCTCCAATTCATTTCTCTTCTCTCCAGGTCGACTCCTGTGAAGCCTAGGTCGACCTCAGCTTCTGCCAACTTGTTGAAAGCCCCTTGATTGCCTGACCCATGGTCGTGCCCTGAATAAGTAATAAGAATAACAAGAAAATCAATGCAAAATCCCTTTGACGTCTGCTCTTTCCATGCTCACGTATCAACCTTCATTGCATGCATGCCTGCCCTGGTCTCCTGGTATATCAAATGGTGATCTGCGGAAGGTTGGATTAGGTCTGCCTGGAAGCTCTCACTATGTGTGATGGTGGTCTTCAGACCTGAGTTCTCCGCCATGTACTGGGGGTCTGGTTAATAAGTATAACTACATGCCTGAACATATGTCTGGATCTTGCATTACATAATATCATCTTTAATTTGCATATGCTGTTTTACAGTCCCGGTGGCTCCTTATCTTGACAATTTATCATGAGCTTTCCTCCTTCTCTAAGGATGTAATTAACGTCATAATGTTTATGGTATGATGGACTTCTAGTCCCGACACGAACTTCACTTTCGTTTGACCAAGTCAGATCAAGCGCACAATAAATTTGTTACATGAGTGACTGGCACGCCTACTCAAAAAAGGCGCTTGAGTAGGTAATGTGATAAAAAAATGAATGAATGAAATCATGATAACATCAGTCATCTCATTCACCATTTCGGTCTCGCAAGGATTCCTGCACGTGACTGGCAAGTAACGTCACGCCTATACTGCAACAAACCTATTTTTGCTTCGACATTCAACCTATGTCGATGAACAAACCGTCGCTGACCCTTGTCACCATCAGCAAGACCGATCAGTACTCCTTAACCTGGACCTTTCGTCCTTGTTAATGAACAAGCCTTTTTACCTCAGCATTCAACCAATGTCGATGAACAAATGTCACCCTGACCCTTGTCACCATCGGCAAGATCAGTTAGCATCTCCTTAACTTCGACCTTTCATCATCATTAATGGACAATACTCTTTGATAACCAAATCAACCCTGACCCTTGTCACCATCAGCAAGATTGGTCAGCATCTCCTTAACTTGGACCTTTCGTCCTCGCTAATGGACAATACTCTTTGATAACCAAACCTACCACTTGACCCTTGTCACCATCGACAAGACCGGTCAACATTCCCTTAACCTGGACCTTTCATCATCATTAACAAATAAGCCTCCTTTGCTTCTGCATTTAACCAATGTCGATGAATAAACCCTACCTTTAGTTTTCGTCACCATCGACGAAGTCAACAAACAAACCCATGGCCCGAACCTTCCGTCCCCGTCAATAAGCAAACATATCCCTCACTTGGGTCCTCCACCCCTATCAAGGAATGAACACACTCTTGGTTTCCTGGTGACTTCGTCACCATCGGCAAAGCTTGTCGATAGACCTCCTGACCTTATTCTTTGGTCCTAGGAGGCCTCTACACATTCATCCTTCAAACTCTCGGTCTGCATTAGTCGAAGTCTGGCCCTGAGAATAGTTACGCCGCGATGGAGCGAACACCTCGCCCCTTTGCTGAAGGCGTGAGCTGTCACGCCCCGAGCGCAGAAAATTTCTCGGATGCGTGACGCGTCTATATAGATCGTGTCATTAGAGCGATAAGTATGTTCAACATACATAATTTACAGAGTGCGTAAGACTAATAACCATTAATAACCTCAATATTCCAAGTGATGATTATTGAATTAAAGTCAACGGGAGATCGAGTGGCACGGGAGGTTTTTAGATTTTAAGGGAAACGTAACTGGGATGCGGGCGTGCCAGTCAATTTCTCGACAATCACCCATGGAACTGAGAGTTGACCGGGGAAGCGCCGCCAGGGCACGACACGCGGACTCGAGAGGTGAGAGACACATGGAGGGAAGGTCGGTTCCATAGGTGCGAGTGCGTAGGCGATTGTGGGGAGTCGTGTACATGACGTCTTTCCCCACTGACCGCAAGCAGTTGGTGTTTATTTACACTGGATTGAATCTGAACACCTTCGTTCCGTGCTGAAGAGAGGTCTGTATGTGCCTGAACTCCTGGGTGGAGAGCAGGGAGCACTTCGCAGCTGTGAGTTCACACTAGATAGGATGCGATTGGCTGGGGTCAGAGGTGCTAAGGGATTCATGCTAGGTGACACAAAAAGGGGGACTGAGGGCCCGAACATGGATGTGAGCGCATACGTTGAGATGACAGTATAATTTCTGAGAGCTATATGGCTTTACAGGCAGGCCATAGTGGCCGAGGTACAACGGGCGCAAGCCACGGGACAGTTTCGACACAGTGGTCGGTCCCCGAGTCAATGCATGACAGGGCGGATATCCGCGTATTTTACAGAGGGTTCTTCTCATGGCGTGGGCCGTGTCTGCTCTGCCAAACGGAGGCTTGCAACTGGATGATTGGTGACAGCATCGGACTGGTGTCTGGGTGAGGGTCGATCACGGCTCGGGTTGAGCAGTCGGACATGGCCTCGTGACTGCAGGGAAGCGCGACGTCATGCATGTGCATGGTTGCACCCTTGTCATAGCATCTCGCCCGTGGTGGGGATAGATTTGTGTGTCATGGCGAAAGACCGTACGAGAGAAGTACAAGCGACATACCCTCGGCATCCTTAGCCGATGACCAAGTCACCCACACACAATTCTCCTTGTTGGTTGCCTTGCTGTGGAGCTTGAAGCTTGCAGGTTCTTGTTTGATTGATGCATTGTATCTCCCTTGAGCTCCTAAGGGGTTTTTATAGGGAATTTGAAGGGTCAGGGGAGGGTTTAGGTGGGCTAGGGTGAATGGTTTAACCTAGCCCGGGCAAACCGCGAACCTTGGACTCTATGAGACGACGCGACTAAAATGACGATGCGACCAGCAATGACACAAACGACTCGGCACCTAACGGGGTTCCTGAAGAGGTGAACATGTCCCAAACAAGAAATACTCGCTCACAATCATCCCCAGCGAGGGAAACGTGTAGATCTGCATGGTTGAAAAACCAGCACTGAGTCTCGGGTGGTCAGCTCACTCTCATACTCAGATCGAGTCACGGGATAGGTCACACTCTCTTTCTCACAGTAGTGATTAAAATTGAACTAGTTAGGAATCAAAATAACTCACATGCAGTGGCTTAAGGACATATATGGAACAAGCAAGTAAGACAAATAGGGAGGTGAGTGTACCTCCATGCTCGGGGCATGGGGAAGACGTCCCAGCCAGATCCGTAACTCCCTGTACAGTGGTAAAATTTAATTACAGCAATGATTTTACGACCCACTCCATGCAGGGAGGTAACAGGCTACACAACGACACCAGGAGCACCGATCTTGGGTTGACGGGTAGAAGGGCGGCGAGGTTCTGAGGCGGTTGTGGACTGCAGCTCTGGATCTGAAATTTATTGGCCGGGAGGATAGCGAACAAATGCGTCCAAAGGGACGTCGACCTCCGGGGACTTTCTGAAGGTGGCGGTTCACCGGGATGATGGTGGAGGGTCCCTGGTCGACCCCCAGGAGTGGCGGTTGCTGGATACGCACAGGCATATTTCCTGAGGATTCAATTGGTGACCTCCTTTTCCTGGTCTGCCTCAGAACAGAACTGCACGCTTCCACGAAAATGGTCACCACGCCCAGATCTGGTGTCGAATCGGGACGAAACTAGCATTGTTGCGAACGATACTTAGAGATCTTAGACATTTGTGAATTTCAGATCTGTCCAATGGTCTGGATCAAAATGAAAATCTCTGCAACTCTGTAGTTGTTTCTAGCTCGGGTTACAGAACAAGCAGGACCGAGTGAGATCTGCATGAAAATGAATTTTGATCGAAGGGAACTTCGTAGATCTGGACTTTGGAAATTTTTTGGGTGAGAGGGGGGGAAGTGAGAATCACGCACAATTTTTTTGGTAATTTTCTGAGATGGTTTAGGGGATCTCGGAGCTACAAATACAGAGAAAACAGTAAAACCCAGAAGAAAAAAGGCGATTTCAAGTCACCTCGGCAGCACTGACCTAAGAGACAACCACCACAGTTCCACAATCAAGCCCCCAAGCCAGCACCATAGCACAGGCACGCCAACCAAAGGAGTTTCTTTTTCTGATCTCCCGCCAGCGCACCACCCGGAGACAGCAGATACAAGCAAAATGAGCGCAGCAGCAAAGAAACCCAAAAGACGAACGTCCGAGTCCGAAAAGGGAGAGCACAAAGAGGAGCACCGGCGGTCGCCCCCAATTGAGAAGTCGATATGGCTTGGGATATCGGAAAAAAGGCTAGAAACGCTACCCAATTGATATAAAGTTTGAGGGAGGGAGGGAGTCTTTGACCACTTCCAACCTGGCGTGGGCACCCACCCGAGTGGCCATGAAAATTCGGGCAGCAGGGGAGAGGACTGCGTCAGGGAGGCGGGTGGAACGGCGGCGGGAGCGAGTTGAGCTAGGACCGGCAGTGTGTACGGGGAGAAGGCGACGGAGTGCGCAGACGGATCCATGGCGGTGGAGGAGATGACCAACACGGCAGCGCGCCGACAGGAAGCCGCCTGTGGTGACGCCACGAGCCGCCATGCGCGACTCGTCGTGTTCCCAGAACGCGCGCCGGAGGAGGAACAGAGTCGGGTCAGGTCGGGTCGGGTCGAGTTTAGCGAGTCGAACCGAGTTGAGAGCCCGACTAAGAGGTGGGTCGTGGAGATTATAGAGACGTCAGCGGATGACTCCGTCATCACACGTCAAACAAGTGACTGCTAATGTGAACGCAGAGAGCCGTCAAAACTCGAGGTCACGTGCGGGTCCTCTGACAAAGTCCCACCGTTGCTGGACACACAACTAATGGAACGGTTCTCTCTCCTCGCGCCGAAGGCGATCAAATGGGACGGAGAGTCGGGTGTTTCTTCCATTTCCAGGGGATTTGATTTGGTTTAATTGATTTTGTTACTGTTTCGTAATTATACTGAGATGGAGAGTAAGTTTTTAGGTCTTGAAATGATGATTAGGGAGTTTTGATGGTGATCGTACTTATAAGTGGTGTTCAAGTTAATAAGTGAGTTATACCACTGTCCCATCACCCATCATGATGGAAGGTGACCATCTGCACCTTGAAGAAATTCGAACATGGCCTAGTGTAATAAGGGAACCCATCGCGAGAGGTCAGACATTCTTTGATCCCTTCGATCCCTTCCCTAGTGAGCCTCTTGACCCACCATCTCTACTCCACTTTATCAAAGGAGTCCACTATCACACCCCTTCTACACGGGTCAGTCAACCCATACTTCAGAGCTTGGTTATTATGGAGCCCGTTCATCATGCACCATCACATAGGGATAATGAAGAAGGTGGCTATGGTTCTCCTGGTCCTCCCAAGCCCTAGGGACATATTAGGATGTCTAGGAGTACCCCATTCTGCCAACCTCTGGTTGCGTCGAGTGTATGCTAGTCATACATTCGGATGTCCTGGTCCACCATTGCATATGCATGGGTCTAGGGTCATGTGTAAGTCTTTTTTTTTCTTTTTTTGTTTCGTACAGTCTATTGGGAGTCTGCATATGTCGAGTCAAGTCGGTCTAATGCAAGCTCGCGGTGCTAGTCCCTTCTGAGTGTTGAAGCGAGTCAGATCCAATGCGTATATTGTGGGCTTACTTGAGAAATATGGGATCAGCTCTACCTTCAGTGTGTCAGATCTGGTCACCTATAGGGACCCGACGATGATTCTGAGTGAGCCGTTTGAGCCGTCTCCTTCCCTTAAGAGTGACCCCACCCCGGAGTGTTCACCACCATCCTCATTCCAACAACAGCATGAGCAAATAAAACATATACTAGATGAGCAGGTGACACTTAGGAGTGGAGCGTACTAGCACTACTAGGTGTGATGGAGGACAGTCCATGTCTGATGATACTTGGATCATCCGAGTAGAGCTACAGAGGACAGATCCATATCTACTGGAGCGGTGCCCGAGCGACAGGACCCCCTTACTCGACGGGGTCAAGTTCTTCCCACCCGAGGAGAATTGATGGGGCATTGGAGCTAGGCCACTAAAACTTTGGAGTGTTGTATTTACTTAGCGTGTATTTTGTGTGTATTTGTATGTATTTATTTGAAGTGTATTTGGTGAGTATTTATATTTTTGGGCAAATGGTGTTAATGTGTTGTAACACAATAGTTGGTATCAGTGCAATTCTAATTCCAACACCAAAATCGTCTTCCTGACTCCTCAGGGAGGAGTTTTGTACAACTCTTACTCCCTCATGAAGTCCCTGACCAATAATGAAGCTGAGTATGAAGCTCTGATCATCGGGCTCTAGATGGCTCTCGACATGGGCATCAAATGCCTTAAAGCCTACGGGGACTCTCAGCTAATAGTCTGGCAAGTCCTCGACATCTATGATGTGCAGAAGCCAGAGTTGGTTCCATACCATGCCGCCGTCACCAGACTAACCCAGACGTTCTATTTCTTCGAAATAGATATGTTCCCAGAAGCAACAATGCCCAGGCAAATGCATTGGAAAAATTGGCTACGACCATTAAACTCCCGCCTGAGGGCGAGGTAGACATCATAGTCAAACACAGAAGATTGATGTCGGGATCATTCGAAGGCAGCTCCAGTCTCACCGTCTATGAGGTCCACAACCCCGACCAGAACACTTCTCCAAAAGAAGAAGATTGGCGTGAGCCCCTCATCAAGTTCAAGAAAGGGTGGCGCCCTCCTGACCGAGCTCAAAGGGTCTAGCTACTTTACCGAGCAGTGTCGTATGAGTTGATCAGCGACTCCATGTATCGACTCGTCCACGAGAAGGACAAGTCGATTCTCTTAAGGTGCGTTTCCTCAGCCGAGGCTCGAGCTATGATGCACGAGGTCCATTATGGATTGTGTGGTGCTCACCAGGCCGGAGATCGAATGAAGCATAACATCAAGCTCAAAGGCTTCTATTGGCCAACCATCTATGCAGACTACATCCAGTACGCCCGTATGTGCCATCAGTGCAAAGCCTTTGGCCCAGTACCCGGAAGACCTCCTAATCCACTGCATCCTACAGCCCCTACTTGGCCATTTGTAGAGTGGGGCATGGACATTGCGGGGCCCTTCTCGCCATCTTCAAAGGGCCATAAAAATATCTTGGCCGCCACCAACTACTTCTCTTGCTGGGCGGAGGCCCTTCCCCTATGCGAGATCACCGGCGAAGTGGTATCCAGATTTGTCTGGCACAACATCATCTACCGATTTGGTACTCCCATCCGTATAGTATCCGAAAATGATTCAAATAAACACCTAGAAATAGTCAAAAAAATCCTAAAAATAGTAAAAATACACCGGATAAATCCTAAATCCACACCATTAAGGATCCGCTAGACCATGGATGTTACAGGGGGGGGTGTCCGCCGGGATGAGAAGATGAAGCTGAAGGCAGACAAAGAGAGATTGGAGCAGCAGATCAGAGTCATGGGCTTGCCACCAACCGGGTTTCTGCCACATCCGGCTTGTCTTCATGCCGCCACAGCCTCTGCCACATTAACCTCCCAGAATCGGGCTTCAGCGAAGACTGCTTCATTCCCACAATATCCGGGAGTTGCAATGTGGCATTGGTTGCCTCCTACACTGCTAGACACCAGTCAGGATACAAAACTATGGTCTCCCAATGCCTAGGCAACAAAATTGCTAACCAAGAGCTTGCTATCTTCGCAGTCATCTTTGTTTGCCTATGTTTGTTACTTGTCCGGACAGGTTGGCTTTTTAATCTCCAGCCACTTTGTGGTGCAATGCCAAGGGTATTTTTTCTCCCATGGTCATCTACCGACTGATGAAAGAAACTAGTGCATCCTTTTGTGAGTGTCGCCATGGGGGTCTTTCTCAATTGCTATATATGTATCCTTTGTTCCTGAGATGTTCTGGAAAAACTAGCTCCATCTGTTGGACGAACAGACTATCAATAGAAAGTTTTGAAGTCTTCAAAGGGTTAATGAAATGAGTGTGTAGAATATGCATGCATTGCTCGTGTAAAGACACACATGATGCTGTATGCTTTTGAGTGTGCGCAGTCACTTGCTGGCCCATCAATGGCTTGAAAGGTGAATTCATCTAAACCCAGATGAGGGAAGAATGAAGATGGGAAATTTCCGTTTGTATGATAGGAACATGCAACCCACCCACCCCCCAAGTAGTGCTACAGTTAACTTTTTATTATGCTTGGCACGTCTGGTGCTCCTTCCAACTGGAAGTAGTTTTCATGGGTCTCTCAACTAGTACAGATGTTAGAAATCATTTGCGATCTTTTTAGACTTTCAACAACAAACTCTTTGAGGGAGAAAATTCATTAATGTTAGCTCTAAAATCACTCGCGGCTATAATCCCACCACATTTAAGATTGGTTTGGGGACTGCTGCACCTTCCACCTACACCTCCTCTAGTTCCTGTCTTCATCCGAGGACAATAAAGCCACCCCTATCGTACCAGAACAAGGATACAGACCCCGTGAGTAACGGCAGGCGATGGTGCCCCGAGCGATGCACTACAAATAAGGGCCGGCATGACATGTACAGCAGTCAAACAGCTTTTCTGGTGGCGTAGCAGCTCTTCGACCGGTTCTCTGATATCAGATTCAAACATTTTCCAGCTCAAACGCCGTTCCAACATGTGAGGACTTGACATAAAACATCGTATGACCAGACACCCAGAAGGAGCCACGGGCGCTCCCACTCGCCCGCCCGGGTGGATTATGAGAGGAGAGAGAGAGACGCAGACACAACGGTCGCTGTCTCGAAATCATCGGAAGGTCGGTGAGGGCTACTTCCGCAGTTGAAGGCCGGATTCTGGGTGGCCAAATTCCCTTTTTGCCCGTCTTCCTCCTCTCCACCGTGTTCTTCCTCGCCCCCTCCATCCCCACCCCACCCCCACCCCCTTCTTCCTCACCCCCGGCGACAGTAGCGCGCCACAGCACTGCCGCAGCATTTGGGCCACGCCGCAGCAGCAGCAGCAGCAGCAGCAGCAATGCCACGCCCTTCTTCCCACAGCCGCCTTCGTCGCCCCGGCGGCAGCAAGCCGCCACAGCACCACTGCAGCAGCAACAAGAGAAGCAGCATCGCCACCGCAAGAGCAGCAGCCCGTGGCGTGGGATTTCGAAGGTCACAACAGTCTGGTGTGAAAAACTCGCGGCGTGGGATTTCAACGGGCCACAACCGGCACCAAATGGGATTGGGATTTTTCGAAAAATTCCTGACAAGACAGGTCTCATACCAACGAAGAGGGAGATTGTGCAACATCTCCATACTCGAACCGCGTTTCCAAACGCGGCCTAAGCCATTAACATGCAGGGATGCACCTCCCAGGGAGATGACTTTAGGAAAAGCTTCACCAGATAGTTTTGTTGCTGCAGATCTCCAGACTCATTTTCATGCCAAAAAACAGAGAAACAGAAATTAAGAGAAATATGTTCTCTCTCCAGTGAACGGCCCAGAGTCTATATACATAGTTCAAGAAGGTGAGTTTACACAGAATATATGATGTAATATCTCTGTCCTTAAACAATGAAGAGAATAGAGCACGTGCGAAGCTAGGAGTGCAAACAGAGAGAATCTATGGAAAGAAACATAGAATGCCACGACATAGATGAATATGTAAGGAAGAAGGTACAAAAATTCCTGCCATTCACTGCACAAACTTACCCCGATGTACAAGAACGAAGAACAAAAATTCCCCAATTTCTTGAAAAGGGGAAACTGTCTTGAGTGGATGGGATCTAGACTCGAAGCACTCGCATTTCCCATCAAAGTAACTGACAAAGAGGGAACATATTTGCTTAGAAAAAGAAAAGTGCTCTTGCAGCTTACAGCATATCACATCGAGGATCTGGTTATACTGACCCCAACAGGGTGTAGTTTCTTCCTTGCGAAAGGCAAGATGGTGATACAACAGAACAGTGTATTTAACAAAATAACAAAAACATGTTACTAATACTGTACACTCAGAAGTCGATCGATTCCATCCTCTTTTCGCCTACCATGCACTGCTGCATCATCAGTAATCAAATGTCTGGACAGCAATCAACACCTAACACAACGTTTTCCTCTTCAATATTGCTGAAGCTGCCGCTGCAGTCCCACGATGACCATTACAAGGCCACCAATTGCTTACTTATTTTACGGGTCAAACTAATTTCTACATCTTTCCTTCTCTTCACAAACTGCCAGTGACTCTTGTTGGCTTGCCTTCTCCACAATGACCTCATGACATTGACGTGAGGATGTGAGACCTTCCATCCTAAGCAGGATTTGAATCCCTGGTAGCCACAGCAGTTCCTAAAATGCTACCATTCAACTACCAGCCTGAATTAGTGGTCGAGATTGGCTTCGGTCATCCTCCTGAGAGTTTGGAATTTTCCTAAGGGAGCGATACTGTAGGCGAACACTCTCACCACTGTCGAGAATCTTGAGAAGATACCTGCAAATAGCATTCAATACATCCTGTATAAAAGTCGCACACATTTCTTTGCTGAAAAGATAAGAAACTGCTTTGAGAAAAATTAAAAATGCCCATCACACGGTCAATCCTAGGAATGGTTTCGTCGGCCGTGCAGCATCAGCCACCCCACTAGTAGTCTGTTCCCAGAGTTTCTTCTGCTTTCTCTCCTACCAATAGTGCTTCCTTTCAGCAATCTCAGGGTAGAGGTTTCCGTCATAAGAAAAAGAGGAAGAGGTTCGATCAGCTGTCGTTTTCTGATCTGAGTCAGCCGTCTGATTTTTCAGTTCGACCGCGTCTAGATTTTGTTACTTTTCAGCCGAGAGTATGTTCCAGATGTGGTGGCAGTCATCTGGGTGTGCCATGCTCCTTGCCGGTTGTGTGTTATTGTTACAATCAGTCAGGACACGTTTCCCAAAACTATCCGTTGAGACAGCAGACGGTGGAGTTCTCTCAAACTTCGCAGTCGCAGCAGCCACAGTTCCGTCTTCCTCCGCCGCCTCAATCTCAATTGTTTCAACCGCCAGTTCCTACACCTTCTCAGCAGTCGTCTGTCGCTACTCGTCCGCCGAGAGCTAGAGTTACTCACATCACTCGTGCGGAAGCATTGGCGTCTAATCTGATCGAAGGTACAATTTCGATTTATGATCGCACAGTGCATGTTCTTTTCGATTCAGGTGCGACCCATTCTTGCATCTCCGAAGATTTTATTACGCGTATCGAGAAGCCGGTGAATGAAGTTTCCTGTGAGATGCTCGTGGAGTTGCCGTTTGGCGATTATATCTCTACTCCTCTGTGCTTGGAAAATTCTCCGGTTATGGTCAGTGGTCGAAAACTGCCAGTGAGACTTTATGCATTACAGTTAGCCGACTATGACGCGATTCTTAGTATGGATTGGCTGGAACTTTATGGTGCCGTGGTTGACTATCGTCTCAAGCGAGTCTACTTCATGTCATGCGGAAAGTGAGCCTTCTATTTTCAAGGTATCGATTTCTGTTTCGTTCAGTCATCTTTTTCGGTCAGTAGGGTGTGTCGTGTGTCAATTGCCTCCTTGTCCTTCGTCTAATTTCGAGGATAAATTTTTTTTTAGGGGAGAGGGACTGTAACACCCGTAGTTTAGCAGATCTTTAATGGTGTGGATCTAGGATTCGTCCGGTGAATTTTGGCTATTTTAAATAATTTTTCAGATATTTTTAGAGATCCCCCAATTAAAAACTATGCTCAATGAGACTCTAATTCGAATACGGGGCAAGCTAGATAGACTAACTGATTTGCAAGATACAATATCGAACACTTGGTAAGGGACAGATACACTCCTTCACCAGTGAATCTCGAATGCACATAACGCAACAACAAACCTTCAAGCAGCTTACAGGTTATACTTTGCTCAAACGCTTAGCATCAAGAGCGATGAAGGGAAATTCAAAACAAATAGCAAACCACAATGCAAATAGGTTTTTAGGTTGTTCGATCTACCTCAACAAATCTACGTCCACCCATCACTCAACCCTGAGTGAGGCTTACTGCTGATTCCACAACTTAAGTCCACTGATCCACAGCTTCGAGGACGAATCCCTACATATCGCTCATCCACATCTTCGGGGATGAATCCCAAATCGCTGAGCCTCACAGCTTGCTTAACTCAAGGAACACATCCTCTCCGCTAAGCCTTACAACTTGCTGTCCGAGGATCCAATCATCGTCGCTAAGCCTCATAGCTTGCTATCTGAAGAGCCAATCCTCACTGCTGAACCTCACACCTTGCTGAAACAACAAGAAATAATAAAGATAAAAACTAGGCAACTCAAAAATGAAAGCAAGAAAAAGATATAGCTCTTCAAAGAGCAGATTGGCTTGGATATGATGTAGAGGCCAACAACATCTAGGTCTTCATGAAGCTTCAACTGTAGCAATCTCTCTGATACCCTATTCTTCGAGTGGCTTCCTCTCAATTCCTCTCATGCTATTCTCCTTCTATTCTCTCTACTCCTGAACTATGCTCTCTCTCTCTCTCTATTCTTCTCTCGATCCCCCTTGCTCTCTGTCGATCCCTTTTGCTCTCTATCTTCATCTGCCTTCTGTATTTTCTTCTTCTTTTCTCTGCTTCTCTTCTTGTATGCGCACTTATTGTCGTGAGAAATATCCTCTTTTATATCCTTGAGCTGATTCTTGTGGTCCCAACAATATTTCTTCGGCATGTGGAGGGAAAGCTCCCACCAATCACTTTTCAGGAAAGGGTAGCTTGATCAAGTCCACGTGTCAGATCTGAATGAAGATGAATCCACATGGCAAATTATTCTCGACGCTGAGATGACAAACAATATCTAGAAAACTAGGCAGCGGGATTTAGTAAGGATGAAAATCAAGCAAGCTCTCACAACTCTCCAACGCGGTATGATAAATCACTCAGATAAAATGTAACGAGCAGATAGATTATATGAACTCTCAGCCCACCGCATCACACTCGCAAGCTAGAATAGATAGAATAGAGTAATAAACTCACAATCAGCAAACCATGGCACAAGAGATTTTTAGGTGGTTCGGATGCACCCAAGTGCAGTCCTACGTCCACCCCTCTCAACTCGAGAGGATTCCACTGAACACGCTGCTCGACGGCAGCAACCACCACACACACGGGCACGATGGCCCACACATGTGGGTTCTCGCACGACGATGAGAAACCGCACAGACACGGAGCAAGCTCCAAAATCGTCTAAGATGAAAATATGATGAGAAAATACAATGCCCAGTTTAAGATAAACAATATAAGCTCAATAGATGATAAACAATGTAGATCTTCACCTCAAATCTTCAAATCAACTCGGAGATGAATGAAGGAAGCACTAGAATGATGAACCGTGAGTGAGGGAAGAAGCCGGTCTTGAAAGAAGGTGCGCCCAAAGCGATGGACGATGAGGAGGCGGCTACGGCCCCCAGATCATTGCTCGAGGTCGTGAGGGAACTAACTCGGCGTCGTCTTCCTTCTCCTCTAGCAGTGTGCGACTCCTTCTTCTCCTTCAAGAAAGGATGAAAACGTTAACTCCACAAGATACACTCCCGATCTGACCAAAGAGCGGCTATATATATCAAGAGATGATACGCTATAAAGACCATAAAAGCCCTTCTAAAACTTCTACATACCACATACAAAAGATGGTGGATGCCCTAAGGCCAAAACAACCAAAGCAATTTGATCTAATATTAGTGGGTTTGCATTCAGATCCAGAAATCCTGATCGAAATCGGCAGAACAAGTGTCGACTCATTGGGTCGGCTCTTGTTTGCGAGCGATCTGCCAAAATGCATAAATCAGAACCCAAGTGAAAAGTGTCGACTCATGAGGTTGACACTTTTTCAGCCTCATTCTGTTTTGACAACAGAATAGCACACAGAGTGAAAAGTGTAGGGTGGGGCTCCCCTACTAGACCTATTGACTTTTTACAAGAAAACCCAAGAAATCCTAAGGAATGACAAATTGGCTTATAAAGCCTTACAATTGCATACTTATTTTTCCAAGGATATAAATGCAAACTAAAAGGACTCAAATGTAAAATAAAAGTTAGTGGTCTTGCTCTGATGTCCCCATCACAACCAAACAGAGCCTCCATCAGCTCACGTAGCCATCTCAACAGATCGCAACCTGATCATCGACGCAGTGCCAAGAATTACCTCACACATGGCAAGCCGATAGCCAGACATATCACTGTGCCAACCCTGCCAGAAGATAAACTTCGACATAGCCCAGATCTCATCTGGGAGGCACATCATAGAGATGACCACCAAGGCCTCATCGATGCACGGCTCTCGCCATTCTCGAACCACAAACACCAGCAGCATCTTCTGTCTGTGAAAGACCACCCACTAGTCGCCAGGCACTCATCAAAGGAAACTCTTTGCCGACCCAGCAGGCACTATCCAAATCATGACAGGCCATCCACTGACTCCCCACAGACCAACACCACACCTCAAGCCAACTCTCACTCAGACACTGCATCCAATCTCAAACCTCACGCTAACTCTACCCTTTCAGGGGAGTACGACGAAACCACATGACAGGACCCTGGTGCCTTTGGTCTTTACCTTACTCGACTCAGACTTACAGGGGAGCCATCCCATGCTGGTCTCAGACCAAGGATCACCAATCCAACATCAAACGTCCGATCAAAGACCTTCGCACATAGGCATCGTCCTTCGTCCTGTCTCATCAAGTCCCATCTCATCTCAATTACTCCAACTAGATGCCTGCCAATCCCGATTCCCGCTCTTACCCTAGAGCCACGGGACATACAACCTCTTACAACTCACGGCACACATCTCTAGGGGAGGAAAGTGCCATTCAAACCCACAGAAACCCGGTCGACCAAGCCACGACCAAAGCAAATGGGTCCCCCAACAATACGCATCTCACCATGGTCGATCACTCGGCCAACCCACTAGTCGCTCACAGCAACCAGTCGGGACCTATAATCTTGTCAGAGATCACTTCTCTAAAAAACCACTAGCCTCATGGTGAGCTGAGTGGGGTTATTTTCGCGTTTTGGGGATAAATGCATGTTTTGGGATGTGAGTCGATTTTCGCGATTCGATGTGATTTTTGGGGTTTAAATGGGCCCTCTCGGTGCTAGAGGTTGGGGACTAGTTTTCCCTTGTTTTCCCCTTCACGGGTGTGAATAGGGCGTGGAATGGGGTTTTCCACCGGATTCGTCGTTTCTGCGCTCCGGATGGAGTGGCGGTCCTTCCAGAGGCCGCCACTTGATGGGGCGGCCATATGGAGACCGCCATAGGTCCCCTTGAGTTGGATACGAGTTGCGGTCTCGCGATGGACCGCCACTGAGAATAGCGGTCTCGAGGAGACCGCCAATCAGTGAGTAGCGGTCAGGGCATGACCGTTTTTATGCTTCTTGGTCGATCGTGTTCAGGTAGAGTAACGGCCTTGCGACTGATCGCCACTTGACGGCGGCGGTCAGACCGAGGACCGCCACTTTGCTTAGCGGCATGGGATGACCGCTTTAGGTTTGAGTGTTTCTAGGGTGTTGCGGTCCTGGTTGGACCGCTAACCGAGGTTTTGCGGTCCTGAGAGGGCCGCCATTCTCTGTGACGGCCCAGGGAGGACCTCCACTAAGCTGGGCGGTCTAGGTGATGACTGCCTCTGTCTTGGAGGTTTCTGGCATGTTGCGGTCCTGGCTAGACCGCTAACCGGGGTTTTGCGGCCCAGTGTGGGCCGCCACCTGGTAGTGACGGTCAGGGTGAGGACCGCCACTCAGGTTCCGTGATTTCTGTGTTTCGGTTGTGTCGTTTTGGCTTCTGGTCGACCCGGTTGTGACCCAGTGGTCGACCTTCGGCCTTGTGGATGTCCCGGACACCCGTGGGTCCTATGTTCGTATTTTCGGGGGTGTCCGAAGGTGTCGAGTTACCTCGATTAGTGTGCCCATGGGTCTTGGGGTCCGGGTGACCCCGTGTGTGTTCTGGGCTTTCATATTTTCGTTAGATCGAGTTGCCGTGAGTCGGCACGAGTGCGGTGGGTCTTTCTCGCACGACGTGTGTTTCTTCGGAAGGTGGTTTCTGAGTGGGTCATGTGTGTGGCCTTGTGTGCTGTGTAGTCGAAAGCCCATTCGTGTGGTGGTGTTCAGCGCGGTTTAGTCGCCTCGACACTCGGTTTCATCGGTGGAGGTAGGGAGATGGATCGCTACTTTGTTCTGCACGTTTTCCCTACTCCTGTGCATGATTTGGTGCTCGATCGGGGGAGATCGGGCCGGTTTAGTGAAAACCATAGTTTTTGGGGTTTGTAGGGTTCGCTAGAAAACGACAACCATTCTTAGCTTAATTACTGTCAAAATGACTATCGGGATGTCAGGATCTCGTACCCGCCAGTTTCGTGTTGATCGGTCGTCATTCGGGGCCGGTTGGAGTTCGGGAACCCCAGTGGCTCATTTAGAGTCGATTCGTCGGAATCGCCTCGATCTCGCATTTTAATGCGTGCATGTAATGTTTTTAGACCCCAAGAGTGTTGTATTGTCATGTGGCTTTGTTTCCGCTACACTTCGGCATGAATGGGGTGTGGAACGGGCCGATTTACCCATTCCCCTGTTTTGCTCGCTGGTTTCGTGTAACAGTCATTCCAGTGACCGTCACACTGTGTGACGGTCCCACGATAGACTGCCACAGTCATTGGTCATTTCATGTTCTTCGAGGCAAGGTTGGTGTGACGGACCAATATATGACCATCACATGGCTATAACGCGACTAGGGTGGTGCGTTACACTCTTGGTGTGACAGACCAGTAGAGGACCGTCACATGCTGTGATGCGCCTATGATAGTGCGTTACGGGCTATGGTTTTCGAGGACTGTGGCTGTCACTTCCTCGACGACCGTGTCTACCTCGAAGATCAGGTCAGTCGGTTAGCCCTGATAGACCTACCCTTATTCATTGCGTTGTGTAACACCCCTAGCCTGGTGCATTACATGGTCTGTGTTTGTGGTTTTGGGTCTGTTGGCCTTGGCGCACCTGTCCTGGTGTGTTAGGCTGGTGTAACGCGCCTATATAGGTCCGTTACATGCCCTTTTATTCGTGTTGTGGTCTGGTAGCCCTGACACCCCTACCCTGGTGCGTCAGAGTAGGTAACGCACCTATAGTGGTGCGTTACAGTCTTGTTATTGGCCGTGATGGCTGTTGTTCTGTTCTGTGTTTGTGTGTGTGTCGTTGTCTGGTTCTCATCGTCTTCCATAGTCGCTTCTGCCCCACACCCACAAAGGTACCTCCTACTCTCTCTCTCTTGCTCCGTCTATATGTTTTTTAAGTGTCCTCACTGCGATCACATACTGCGTGACGCGTCGCGGTGGGGCAGCGATGGCCGGTGGCGCCGCTGGCTGTGCTGCTTTGGGAGGGGGTATCTGTTCGTCCAACATTTTTAAAAAAATTTTTGAATACCGATACTTGAATGGCGGAACTGGACTGGTCAAGTTTGGTATCGAGCCATACCGCCCCGCACCGAACCATGCTGCTCACTCACATTCAATAGTGATTCAACGAATTAATCTAATTAAGTGTACGCTTATAGATGTGTAATAGATTTAAGACATACTAAATGAATAGAGTCAACCAAGCAAGGGGAAAAGCATGACCTTCATGATGTTGTCGTTGGCGGGCAAGGGCAGCCAGGTTCCTGCGAGTCGCTTCGGATTCAGGATGCAGAGCAGTCTGGGGGACTGCAGCAGGGTGGTTGGTGGCTAGCGGTGCAGGGGAAGTAGGGGTGGGTGGAGCTGTGCAGCTCGGAGGCTCCGTAGGCGGTTGTGGCTGGTGGGGTAGGGAGGCCCCAGAGGCACCGTAGACGGTTGCCGCAGGGGTGTCCTGGGACGTGGCAGCAGCTGTGAGGGATGACGATGGCAAGCTCCCACAACGATGGTCACGATGGGGGTCAGGTGTGAGGATTCTGTGTTGCGCGGCAAGGTAGATGCCCGGGGTAGGCTGCGGCAGGCTGGGCGTCCTCAATGGGGGTCGATGCTTTGTTCGGGCTTAGGACGAGGGCGAAGATGGAGGGAAAGAGGGGAAGTGGCAGCAAAGTCCGCTGGTGGGGTTGACACTTGGCGGGGTCGAGCAGCGCCCGAGAAGGGTGGTGGTGGTCCAAGTGTCATCGGAGGTTGGCCGAGGTCCTGTTCGAGCTCTGGCAGTGGCGATGGTGTGGACTCGGCTGGGCGGGCCGGCACCCCTGTTCACAATGAGAGATGAAGAAGAAAGAGAAGGCAACGTCTTCTGGGCCGTGTGGATTGGGCTTCTTTGGGCTGGGCCGAACTGTTTGCTTGGGCCGTGATCGGATTCATTACTAGTTCATCTTGCAAAGTAATTTGTAGTGTCCTTCGTTAAGCTAGTTGTATTCCGCTGTAATTATTTTTATGTAGCTTTAAAGAGGGCTACATTGCGAAAAGAGGGGTAGATCTATTCACCCCTCCTCTCTAGATTTGCCATTCACTACTCAACACCTTGTATACAGAGTGGGTGATCAGCACCCGACCGACAGTGTTAGCACTACACTAGTCTGTGACGAGTTTTTTGGAGCTGTACTACCTACACAGGATCGCCCAAAACTTCAGGTATGACCAGGGGATCCCACTGAACCAGGAGATCCCCTTGGCGAGCCGGCTGTACAAGGGCCAGGATGGTCACTTGCTAGCAGCTACCTGGTGGGACTTCTATTATCGCAGGGAGCTGAAGCGACTGTCGACACCGGGGCTGGATCGTCGCGGAAGATTTGATGTCTACTATGCCAAGTGGTGGTTTGAGCACAGCCACTTATATTGTCAGAAGGCCTCAGTGATCAGGAAGGTCAAGGAGAGTCAGCTTCTGATGGAGGACCTACCTCCTATTGCACTGGATGATGATTATTTAAGGACCCGCTTCTCCCGAACTCACCAGGAGGTGGAGCGGCTGGCACAATAGCGACCCCAGAGCAGCTGGGTTTCTTCGTCTGTGGGTCAAGGTTGTAGTGGGGCCCTTAAGCCCCTGAGGTCGGCACAGGGGGAGCCTACATGAGCTAGAGTCGGGGCGCCTCGATCGAGGGCACCGAAGACTTGGTGGGCCCAGCTCCAACCCGACTACAGCTTTGGAAAGAAGGGGTCATTGGACCTGGTGCTCCCCGAAGGGAGCTTTGCTGACATGATGGTCGATGTCAAGAGACACCATATTGGCCAAGCTTTAGGGTCAGCTGGACCCGTGGAGTTTGTCTCTCACATCGAGTGTGCTTACACTCTGAGGGACATCAGAGAGGCCGTTGCGAAGGTTGCCCAAGTACTGGGGTTGAAGCTGGATGATGGGAATCGACGCCGAGCACTGACTTTTATTTTTGTATTTGAGTCCTTTTAGTTTACTTTTATATCCTTGGGAAAGTATATGTGCAATTGTAAGGCTTTGTAAGCCAATGTGTTCAATGAAGTCCTAGGTGTCCAGATCTATGGGGAGACGCGGTGACGCACTCCTCCATATGAAATGAAGGCGCAAACTGACCTAATTGAGAAAGAGCCCTCCTCCCACCTCCCTCACCATTGGTCCTCTCTATCTAACTATGGAGCATAGTCAAGAAGGAAGTGTAGGAGACCCTCTAGCTGATTCATCTCCTCTGGCCTAAGATTCCTCCTAGAAAGATGAAGTCTTAGTCCATCCTGACAACTGGAAATCAAAGGACTCAGAGACTAGTGCCAATGGTGCTGCTAAAACTGCATAGAGTCTCAGGAAGGATGTCCCGAGATAAAGTCCCCACACCACATGTCCGTCCAAAATAGACATTTCTCTCTGCTACCTAGTTAGATCTTGACACTCGCGATGATAATATCCCTATAAGACAAAATCCCCTCTAAATGAATCAAATAATGTGCTAACATGCTGCTGACATATCTCAATCCCTCACTCTGCCATAATATCTCTGCCTGATGACTTGTGCCCATAGTCCATCCTCGCCAACCCTTAGCTTTCACAGCCACTTGCACAAGAGAGTCATATTCAAATCTCTGACATCGTTGATGCCGACCCCTCCCATATCTTTACTCCTGGCAACTCTGCCCCAGGAGATATCATGTCAGGTTCTACTCCTCTCCCCACTATCATGCCAAAAGAATCTCGCCTGAATAGATTCAATCTTCTTAGTCAACGTCTTTGGAATACATTCGACAAAAAGTAGATAGGTAGGCTGTCAAGAACGAACTTGCTGGACCAAATTCCCTAAAAGGAGAGTAGCCTTGCCTTCTGTCGTGCTAGTTTGGACTTACCTCTATACCACAAGTTGCCACTCGCTACAATGTAGGAGATAGATAGAGAGTGAAATATCAAGAGAGAGTGAGACTGAGAGAGTGAGACTAAGACAGTGCCACTCACCAGTATACCACAGGCTCAACCCCTCTCTACATAGCTATGTGAGACAGAGAGAGAGTGAGAGAGGGGCCAAACCCCTCTCTGTGGGTAAAGGAGAGAGAGAGAGTGAGAAATATAGTGTAAGGGGTCGAGCCCTTGTGTGTGGGGGGGGAAGAGAGAGAGTCCCAACCTAGTGCGCCCCCCCTCCATACCTAACCCTAGCTGCCCTGTCCAGCACCCCCACGCCCCAGCTCCCTCTCAACCCTGCAACCCATGCCCCATCCCCTTCCCGGCACGCCCACGGTGACCCCGGCCTCCCTCGGCATCACCCCCGGCGTCGGCGTTGAAGTTCTCCTTGTTCTGCTGCATCTAGATTGGTAGCGAAACTATCGACAGAGCTTGCAGCATCCACACCTCTACCTACTGCACAAATCAGCCCGAGCCCCCTTCTGTGGGATCGTTCTACTCCGAGTCATCTTCGCAGCAGAGGAAGTCTCGTCCCGTTTTGTCAACGGCGTCAACTGCTACAGCCATTTCCGTGCAACTGCACCCAGACTGTGTCTGTTTCTGAGCTCCCCTTGGCAATGCCGACACCGACTTCTCCTGTGTGGATCAGCCAAATCCCCCTTCACGAGAGTTCTTCCCCCTTGAGTCTCCTTCGACCCCGAGGTGGTACCGTCCATTTTCGTCATCAGCACAGCCCGGGGCGTCCATTCTCCCTCAGTCGCGCCAGACCCGGAGCCCTTTGTTCGCCCAGAATAGAATGTTGCCAAGTCGGCCCTGACAGTCCCTCCTCCTCTCAGTTTCAGGTTGAGTGGTCTTCTGAAAAGTTGCGAATTTTGACGATACAAAACCAACGCCAGTGGTTTTGTCTCGTTCCGACGTCGGCACTGGAAGTTCCACCACGACCATCGGCAACTTGTCTTGTTGTTCGCCCAGGAACCTGACGCCAACCATTCCGGTGACCGCGTCCAGCGAGGTGATCAGACAGCCACCATATTTTGAGGGTTCGCAGAGCTCCCTGTCTGCTATGTCCACGACTTGGTCCCGTCACTTTTGGAGTTCCACAGCGAGCGTACCGGCCGACGCACCACTACTGTGTCATCTAGTCCTGCACGGCAGAACTGCACAGGCCTACAGCTGCGACCACCGCCTCCATCCAGTGACGTCGGCTCGATGTTGGACCTTCAGGCATCCTCCGGCATCCCTCAGGCTTTGACCAGGCATGGGCAGCACCTCGATCGGACGTCCGAGCTGGGTGTACGGTCGACCGCTTGTTTCCCCTCCCCTAGATCCCCCCTCTTGCGCGAGGGTAGTGCATGTAACCATTTTCCCACCCCCGTGATCCCCCTCCCTGCGTGGAACGTAGTAAATGTAATAGTAGGGACTTCGCCAAGCCTCCTCGACGCAGCATGACCGCCGGGTGTGCACGCTCCCCGACGCGCCTTCGTCTTCGATCGGTGCCGGTCTCTTCAGACTCGGCAAGGTATAGATCTGGCCCTTGCTCCTTGACATTGCTTTTCTAGTATCTTTTCACGCTCACGTCGAAGGTGAGAAGAGCTCATTCTAAAATTTCCGAACATTGAGTGTTGACCGTTGCCGTGTGAGAGAGTGTCGTAATACCCGCCCTCGGGCACTGGTTCTGCCTCGACTGAGTCGGGCGACCTTCAGACCTTAGGTCTGTCCTCCCCCGTATACTCTTAGCGGCTCCAACTGTGTTGGCTACCCGTGGGTCAGTGTCCACCCCTCCATCATCAGGTTACCCACGAATCTGAGTGACGTGCATGGTCAGTCCGCTATTGCTTGGGTCCTTCGTTCAAGTCGTGCATGCTGTCACACAGGTCCTAGGGCGTCTGATAGCTCATCTCGCGTCAACATCACCGTCCCCGGAGACGTGGGCAGAGTAGCACCTCTCGCCATCTACCCTGAAGCCAATGAAGCCAAGGTCGATTAGCAACACGACCACATCAGGATCCCAGAAGGCCTTACCAAGCCGATTCTTGGACTCGATAGCATTACTGTCGAGCCCTTTAAAGCTTGGGAGGTGGCGCATATAGATGGCCCCATCAGCTTGTTTTACACGGTTGAGGAGCACCCTACACGGGAGGACCCTGATTGTCATCTTCCTGAAGATATAGAAGACCCATCAATTCCCGTTCAAGGGTTGGCGTTTACAATAAATCGGGTGGCCAAGATGTTCCACAAACAGCACATCCCTTTCGGCCAGCCCCGCAAGAAGAAAGAAGCATTCCAGAAGCTGTGGTACCCTGCAAGCCTGGACACACAATTGAGACATGTCTCTCAACACCCAGGGTTGGACTTCACCCTCGAGGAGTACTATTATAGAGGGCGCTATGAAGTGGACACCATCTCTGCTTTCTATCCTGCTGAGGATAACTCAGTGGGGGCAACTTTCGATGAGTACCCAGCAGAAGCTTAGCATACTGAACCAGCTCAACCAAGAGACTTGAAATCATAAACCATAACTCCCTGCCGGTGTTGGGAGCAAGTCTTACCTGAAGAAGTGGCTCTTCAGGCCGAGTTTGATACGGCTAGCAGTAGCGAAGCCAAAGATGTTGAAGAAATATGGCTGTCTCCCTCCCGTGTCCCTCCTCTAATGATGATGATGTCAGCGCCTCTCGTACCGATCGGGGGAGCCTCTGTCGAAACTGATCAAGAGGTGCATGCTACTAGAAAAGAAAAGGCTACCTCCACTGAGGATATGGTGATCCAAGGAGGTGGGACCTTCTCACCTTGTACCGTAAAGTTGCAGTGCTGCTCCAGCTCAGAAATAAACAACCACTAGTCCTTAACGACTGCGAGCCCATCAGCAAGGGATGAAGCTTCTAACTCATCTCTTGAAGCTACAATGACAGTAGATCTACTGACAGAGCAGTTCATACAACCTCCGTTGGTTGAATCAGGGATCCCTGACGGGGCCCAGGTGAGATAGAATGTGGAGATCGAGGTATTCGAGCTTGAAGATGACATTCCAGACTTTGTCGACCTCTAGCCTGCACCCCCAGAGATAGAAGATGGAGGCCAAGCCACAGTCGATGAGCTGATAGAAGTCAACCTGGGAGGGGAAGATGACCCTAGGCCGACGTTCCTCAGTGCCCAGTTGTCTGCTGAAGAATAGAAACTGCGGCGCATGAGGCCAGAACTATCACTCAAGAATATTGGGATTGCTTCACCTGGACTTACAAAAAAATGCCAGTACTGAGCCCGCAGTCTCACAGCATGAGTTGGCTATAAGTCCTAAAGCTGAGTCAGTGACGCAGCCACTGCGGCGCATGAAGCCAGAACTCTGTTGTGTCCCTGGTTTTGATGAGATTGTTGTGTCCCTGGTTTTGATGATGACAAATTAATTATCTTAATGCTGTCAACTTGTAAAGACTTCATCATAATAAACTGTTCATCATGCTATTAACAGCTGAAGAAGAAGTTGACGCAGCAAAGGTGCTGCGTATGCGTTCAGGCCTGATAACAGTCTCGTCACCCTGAGGGAGGGCGAACGAGCAAAGCCAATAAGTCAGATACGTAGCACAATGCATGATTGCGTCAACTCCTGTGGGGTTCGGGCCCCCTTGTCACCCTTCCCTTGAAGTGGATGGGAAAGTCGCATGGTGACAGACCCTTTTCTTCCACTTCACTGCTGTCGAAGCAACTGTGGGGAAGTCCTCATATTGCTGCTCCCCACCAAAGAAATGTTGAAGCCACGTGCCCATCCACACGCGCCTCTTCTCGCCAGGCTTCCATGCTTTCCGTGAATCAAGCGTCAAACGCAGCAGGACGCGGTATGCCTTTGTCAAATAGCGATAGGCGAAGCCTGTGAAGTATTTGCCTTCGCCGTCTGTCTGGTCCTTTAGCCAGTCCGGGAAACAAACCTCTTCATACGGCTCTCCGTCTATCGGCAAGCCGCTCAGCTGGGACAGACTCCAGAGATCCAGTAAAGTTTCTCCCTCTGTAGTATAGAAAGTATTGTATTCTGGGCAGAAGACTTCGATTATTCCGCAGCACAATCCTTGGGAGATGGGATACCGGTACCGAGAAGCATATACACTGTGGTAGACACCGGCATTCACCAGGATTGGAGCATACTGCTACAGCACATAGTCTGTAAATTCAATAGCTCCCAGCCTGAAGGCATGAGCGTCAGTGGCCTTAAGCTCTCCGAACCACCCCACGGAGATTTGATGCTTGAAACGGACTGCCAGGCAATCCAAAAGAAAGGGCTCGTCTCGATACCCCCATTTCAGCGGGGCGAGAAATAAACCGTATATGGGCTTCTCTCTATCAACACGCCCAGCGGTCTCGTTCCATCGAGCTGGCGTAAATTACGGCGCTCTTGTCAACAGCCCAAGTTCGGGAGTCAGCTCTTGTAAGCCAAGGACGGCGTCCCATTTTCTGAGTTCTCCAGGAATGTATATGGGCATGCCCCGAATAACTGACTCGTTCAGGCTATCTCTGTCCGCTAGTAAAGCTCCCTCAACTCGACGAACGAGAATTATATCACGCTTCCCGTGAAGGTTGAAATGTCTGATGAAGGCCATCAAGTGCTTGTCCTTGGGGTGGTCGAAGGTAGATCTATTCACCCCCCCTCTAGATCTTAGTGTTCATCTAGCATTCCGTTTGTGGTGTCTTAGCATACCACTGGGTCTTTCAACATCATCAAAATCAGGGTTCCAATAGTTCATTGTTCAGCAAAGAGAAGCTACAATCACTGAAGACATCGAATCTAAAAGCCGCAAACCAAGCCCTCCAGTTTCCAGGCAAGGACATTTGCATTTTTCCTTGAGTTTCATTCTTCTTGTCTGAAGTTCATCATTACTATTTTCTATTTTCTTCTTGTTCTTGCTGAAACATTGAACCGTCCCTACCGGTGATAGTAGGAGGACAGATCAAGCTAGTGTGCTTGGATCTATGGTCTGGCCAGTATGCCATCAAGCTGTGTGATAGCGGTTCCTTGAGAGGGGAGAATCTCTCTGCAAGCTGTAAGGCAACAGGTTGTTAAGCTGTGTTATCAGTGGGTTGTGCAGTTACACTAGGGCAGCCTCACTTGGTTTAAGTGAGGGGTGGACATAGGACTTTGGAGAAAGTCCGAACCACCTTAAAAACCATTGTCCCTGTGATTTGCATGTGTGATTGCTCTTCGATAGATGCTTGTCTTGGCACGTTATTAATCTACACTCTTACATCAATTGCGTGTACTCCCTGCATTCTCTAATAGTTCTTTCTATTCCGTTGTAGTTGATTTTATTTCTAGAAAAAGAGGGACAGATCTATTCACCCCTCCCCTCTAGATCCGCCATTCTCACACAACACGTGGTATCAGAGCCAATCTCTCATGATGGGGTCCAACGTCCTTGAGAGAAATGGTGGAATGACATCCAAGGGTCTCATGCCCAAAGAACATTCTGTTAACAGACCACCGTTCTTTACTTGAACTAACTATCCATATTAGAAAATTCATATGCAGGTGTTCATCCACGCTCAAGACTATGAGCTATGGAGAGTTGTTAGCAAGGGTCCGTACGAGCTCCCAGAAGATGAGGACACTTGGACTCGGGAGCAGATAAGGAGATCCACCATCAACTAGAGTGCTAAGCACATAATGCAGTGCTCTCTCCATCCTGTAGAGTTCTCAAGAGTTTCAACATGCACTACAGCCAAGGAGAGGCTCCGGCCTTACTTCCAAGGGCACTCCATCGTCGTGCTGACCAACGAGCCCCTAAAGAAGATCCTCGCTCACCCTGAAGCTGCGGGTCACCTTGTCAAGTGGGCCATAATGCTCGGGACATACGACATCTCTTATGATCCCCATTTGGCCATCAAGGGGCAGGCACTCACAGACTTCATCGCAGAGAGCACCGCTCCAACTGGGGAGGTCCCTTCACCGACGCTCGAGCCCACCTGGGACCTTTTCATTGACGGGTCCTCCAACTCGGCTGGTAGCAGCGTCAGCGTCCTCCTCAGGTCTCCAGAAGGAGCAGAGTTACAATACGCCTTGAAGTTCATCTTTCAGGCATCCAACAACGTCTCTGAGTATGAGGCTCTCATCTCAGGAGCCAGGATGGCACGACGATTGGGGGCTGAGCAAGTCAGGATCCATACTAACTCCCAGCTGGTCACTAGCCAGGTCAACAATGACTACAAAGCTCGGGAAGCACCGATGATCAAATACCTTCAACTAGTAAGAGGAATAGCCCCACTCTTCGAGAGTTTTTAGGTCGTCCAGATAGCTCGGGAGGAGAACTCCCGGGCAGATGCCCTCTCTCGACTAGCCTCCTCCATTGGCCAAGAAGGTTCTCGATCGGTCTTCCTCGAAGAGCTAGAACGACCGAGCATAGAAGCAGTGCTCATGACCGTTGACCAGGCATTGCCAAGCGACTGGCGGACCCCCTATATATCCTGGCTCTGAGACTCTCAAGAGCCCCCCAACCCTCAAGAAGCTCAGAGACTGAAGTATCAAGCCTGGCGTTTCGTCATCTTGGATGGAGCCTTGTACCGAAGGTCTTTTTTTGGTCCCCTCCTTAAATGCCTCGATACCGATGAAGCTAGCCAAGCAATTCAAGAGGTCCACGAAGATATTTACGGCATGCATCAAGGAGGAAGATCGATCGCCAGGATCTTGCTGCAACAAGGCTACTGGTGGCCCACTCTCCAGCGTGACTGCTCAGGCTATGTTTAAAAGTGCGACTGATGCCAACGTTTCGACCACCTGGTCCATCATCCAGCCTAGGAGCTCGACGCCCTTACCGAGCCATACCCTTTCACCCGGTGGGGGGGGTTTGTGTTCTCTTCTTCTCCCCCTTGACAGTATCTTCTTCCTTCCCCCTTGCGATGTATTCCCTGTTCATCTTGGGATGAACTTCTGGTGTTAAAAGTTTTTCCCCCGTTCGTGAGGATGAATAAAAGAAGAACCCTTTTGCAATCTCAGTGATCTTGGTTTCGGCCCTTTGCTTCCAATCTCCACTCTCCGATCATCTGGGGCCTTTGAGGGCCATCTCTCTGTGGTGTGACCCTCAAAGAAACGCAGTTGACGGATGAACATCTACACCCTTGTGGCAAACATCTCATCTCGCCCCAAAGATCATCGCCCGTGAGTCATGATCACTCTGGCAGGCTGGCCCTCGAGCGTTCCACGCTCACACTTAGGCTAACGAACTGCTGTGAGGCTGCTCCACATTTTGAGAGCTTACCCGGGAGTAATCCGTGTGATGACTTTCGCTTCTCTCTGGCAAGTCCCAGTCCGGGGGAGGTGCTGTCAGATTTTTACCAGGGCCAAGAATGCCAAGAACAACGAACAAACGCACCATTGAACCAACCTACGGGTGAAAGAAAATAAAACACACAGTAAAAGCTTTGAAACAACCCTCGGATGAAGCTATTCTGGCGTGGGTTAATATGGCACGGTCACTGTTCCACCGTGCCATTTTAACCCTCCTCTCAAAATCCCATCTCCTTTGCTTGAGCACAAATCCGGCACGCACCCATCCGTCAATGTTCAACCCTTAAAATGGCGCGGCCAAATCCGGTGCGCCCCCCCTTCAAGCCTCTGTTCCGGCACGCCCTCCTTGTCCTCCTCTATTACGGTGTGCTCTCTGTTGCATCACTGTAGCTGCTAAAACGATGCGACCTCCATCTTGTTGCCCCATAAACGGCGCGCTCCTACACCTTGCATCCTAATTCGGCGCCCTCCCTTAAGACCCTAATACGGCACGCTCCCTTCTTGGTGGCACCTAATCCGGTGCGCACTTGTACACCTATGTTCAAACCACATAACCGGCGCGCTACCAGTGCACCCACCATCCCATCGCACCCCTCCTTCTATTATCATCTTCCTCGGCATGCCTCCTTAACATAAGAAAGGGGTTTAAACAATACTATCTATTTATTTATTTATTTCCGTGGGTTAAACACCCCCAAGCAACCAAAAAGAGACGAAGTGAGGGAATTTAAATTGCAAAGAATAACAGTCTATTCTCTCACTCCAATATTCTCGTTAGTTAGGTGTTAAATGACCAATATGCCTTTGGAGAGAGAGTCCGACGAGTGGGGCGATTTCGACAGGGGGCAACTCCGGTGAGGGGGCCACATGAAGAGAGAGAGAGAGAGAGAGAGAGAGAGGATACCCAGTCGGCGAGAGGGAAGATGGTGTCGGGCGCCCCTGGGCATTGTTAGACGGCCCCGCACCCTGGCCACTGTTAGCTTCTTTGTCTCCATTCCCGGCCATGACACTGCGTCCTCCACTAGGGCTCTGATGCCGGCCAACCTCACCAGATCCGCCCTCATCTGGGGGATGAATTAAGAAAGGGGATCACCTCAGCTTACTTGGCTTGCAGTGGCACCCCGGATGCATGCGTTAGCCCCTGCACCTACACTAGAGGGGAGGGGAGGGGCAAAAGAAGGAGAGGCCCCCTCCCCTGGTATGCCCCGCCGCAAACTTGGCATGCCGGACTGGTCTTGCACTCCCCTCCCCATGCTAGCGACCCGACCCCCAGTGATCCCGACAACAGCAACACCAACACCGGCATCAGCGGCAACGACGATGGCTGCGGTGGCAGCAGCAACAGTAGCACCGGCTGGGGTCGTTAGTTTCACCTCTTACTCTTGCTGGCATCACCATTAAATGCTCCCGAAGCTGCTAACTACCCCTGTGGCAAATCCGATTCTCTCGGCCTTCCGATTGGAGCAGCGGCTAGTTTGATCCCCCCTGTCAACCCCTCTTCTGGATGAGATGCTCGTCGCTGATCGGATTCTATAGCTTTGCCATCAACCCACATTTCTTCATTGGCCCCCTTTAACTAGGGACCTCGCATGTGACCTCCCTCCTCTATCCTCCCATCAGCCACACTCTGGAGAGTGCAGTCGCTTCACCACTCACCAGATCCATCCTCCTTTCTACCCCACATCTTCCTTGTTCACAATCGCAGGCCCCCCATGAACCCCAACCTCCCATCCGCCTGTATTCGGGAATGAGGGTGACTGGATGTTCCCACTCCACTAGATCAAAGCAAAGGTGGAAAATTTTATTAAAAAAAATATGGAGTTTACACAAGTCATCGAGTCATACCCCTGGGATGAACAAGATTAGAAAAAGACAAAAGGGCTAGACCCATCTAATGCTATAGCAGGACGAATTGTCCAAGGCAACATTAGCTTTACATAGCTTGCGGAGGCTAGATGCCGAAAGGAATAGCTTATTCACCCTCGAGGCACAAGCGTGAGAGGCAAGGGAGTCCTCTACTTGGTTAGCTTCCCGGTAAACATGAGTAACGGTGAATTTGCTTGACGCAAGGTGGCTCTGGATAACCCTCCACTAGCGAGTGGACTCCCAGGAAGGAACCACATTTTCACAGGTGGATCGAACAAGGGCAGCATAGTCGCACTGGACGGATGAAATGTGAATACCCATCGTGGATGCCATCCGCAGGCCATCACATAGTGCACGAACTTCAACAAGTAGGCTAGTACCAACACCATAGTAATGTGCGAACACCAAGATAATGTCACCAGTCGGGGAGCGGATGCACCCACCTCCACCACCAATACTTGGGTTCCCTTTGCATGCGCCATCAACGTTCACGCAGAAATCAGAGATAGGCGGCACCCATCTGACAAGTTTAAGAGCTTTTTGTTTGAACCTCGGATGGTAATTGAGGGAAGTCAGGAGAGATAGATCTGCAGTAGATGGAGATTGATGGAAGGTGGTATTCTCCAATGCCCAATCAACCTTAGCATTAATGGAAGAGAAAATACATCTGGTGGAGGTTTGCACCTCCTAGAAATGCATCAGACACTTGGCTTTCTAGATTTCACATAGCATGAGAATCAAAGTATAGATGGATGTGAAGCCAATTGCGGATGCAGTGCTCCAGAACTCTAAGGAGGACCATAGGCGCGTAGTGACCTGCTCGTTGAGCAGGCATCCGGGAGCAGCGAGGGGGGCAAACCAGCGCTAGAGAACATTCGCAATGTCACTATGAAGGAAGAGGTGGTTCATATCCTCAGTCCTGAGAGCACGACAGTAGGAGCACCTGGAAGTCATATACACTCCACAGTCAGCTATATGGCTATCTACAGGGATAGCCCCCCCCCCCCCCCCCCCCCCCAACCCCCACCACCCCCCAACACCCCCCCTCCCCCCTGTGCGGGGGGCGGCGGCGGGCGGCGGGCGCAACAAGTTGGGCTACAGAGAAAACGCTTCTTGGCTTCTTCCGGTGGATCAAAGATACCTAGCCAACCAAAACTGCCAAAGAAATGTTAATGGGAGTGGGGAGGAAAACGGCGGCGAATTAAGAAACTAATTAAGGTTAGTTGCAAAACAGCCTTGAGTGATGAATAATCCAACAGTTCCTTGCCGTTATCAGATACCTAGCCACCGCCATTGGCCGTAGCAGGGGGCAGCCCACCCCCATCGCCCAGCCACCCATCACAGCCCTTGCCGGCTTCCGAGCACCCCCCCCCAGCCCATCGGTGTTGCTCAGACATCCAACGCCTCCTGCTTCGTCTCATCCAAGCCCTTCGGCAAGATCCCCGACATGGCTTCCCTCCGCAGGCGAAGGCGTTCGTCTCCCACAGCAGGACGCGGCACTGCTCTCTTTGCCATGGGCTCCCCCTCCACGATCATGTGTGAGCTTTTCTTGCTAGCTTGCCCTTCTGTTCCTCTTGTAGTCACACTGAAAAGATAATGTTGGATCGGTCGGTTCTGTGTCATGGCAGGTTGCAGTCTTAGATTGTCTTCTTCTACGGATGATGACTAGGTGCGGGCATCGGAGTCCGACTGGCGGTCCTTCCGTGCAAGGCTGGTGGCCACTGACTGCGTCGCGACGAGCCCGGAAGTGCCGGCAGATGTTGCCGATCAGAGTCGATAACAAGGCTAAATGAGGGGTGGCCGTGAGTTTTTCTTGCCAGTTGTGCACCCGCAGCGGTGGCCATGGCGAAATTGGTTGCTACGAGGATGACGATGGGCTCCTTCGGCGGTAGAGCCTCTTGGAGTTCCTCACATCAGAGAGGGTGAAGGTTGTGGCCATGCTTGCACTGGCATTGGCCCTCTGCAATGCTGACTGTAACAGCTGCATCGGACCGGGCGATCGATCAACTGTTGGATCCGGTCCAACGCCTGCAAGCCGGCGGCTGAGGGAAGTTATGAGCTAAACCTGTAATTAGTTGCATTGATTACATTAATTAGTTCGGGCTCTCCCAATCCGCTCAGACATCCCCCGGCGTCCCCGTGGGTCTCGTTTCGAAGAGGACTCGACAAAAATACCAGTGATTTTGGCCACGCTCGATTCAGAGGTCAGGAGTGCTTGTGGCGGCCTCGTCTTCCAGCTACTATGGTACCGTAGGAGTCAAAACCAGAACTCAGGGGCCCTGTTCGCGGCCCTTCCCCAACCAGCACCGCTGACTAGAAAATTCCACAAAAATCAGACGTCATCCTGATCCAACTCTGAAGATTTTCCCACTGGTCTCATCAACAACACAATTTAGGAGTGGCCGCAGCAGTGTCAACTTAAACTATCTGTCCCTTGTTCCAGAGAGGGGATAGAACCGGCATCTTCCTTCCGTTCGATTTCTATTTCAACTTTTCCCTTCTCCACCTAGCCGGCTGAGCGCCCCTCCCTGCGTGGAGGTACATTTTGGTTGTAATCCAATTCCCCACCCCTAGTCCAACCCGCTTTCAAGGGGCGCAGTGCATGTAACGTGAATTTTCAAGTTGAAGCTTCATCAGTGTAGCATGCGGGTGCATGCCCACGCCTCCCCGCTCGTCATCGTCTCCGGTCCGGATCGGCGTATTCACGCTGATCAGGTGAGCTCCTACCCCCCTCTCTTTGCTGATTTATCTTGCTTATTTAGTATTTCCTCTCAGCTCCGTCAGACAGTGAGAGAGTGCCTGGTCCCAAATTTACATCAATTGAGTGCTACCGCGGGTGAGTTGTGAGAGAGATACTATACCCCACGCCCTTGGCATGCTGGCCCCCCCCGATAGTGGGCATCCCAAGGCCCTTAGGGGTTCAATCTTAAGCTAGCCAACCCTTATAGCAGTGAGGTCCCGTCCCGGACCCTCACCACCATCACCAGGTTGCCTACGTGATGCGGGACAAACACGCGACTTGGGACTCTAGCTCGCTGGTGTCCCTAGCGAGAGATGCGTGGGACCGTGTGCGGTTGAGAAACTAACAATGAGTCACGTAGTCGGCCCTTCCATACTCGGATCGAGTCACGGGATGGGTCTCTCTCTCTTTCTCTCTCACACACAGTAGTGATAAAAATATACGAGCTAGATTAACCTATCGGCCTAAAAACCCGATCATGGCAAAAACTTGAAAGAGCGCTGCGAGCAAAATTGGGTACCCTGCCACGTGAAAACATGAGAAGGTTCGTGGGTAAAAGTAAGAAGGGGCTGACTCTGGTGAAAACCCAAAAGGGCACTTGAGTCAATAATGTGGTTCAAAAAAAAGTAATACCCATAATCATCCGGTCACTCTCTCCACCGGACAGAGAAGAGGGACCATTGTTAGAGACGTATTTTTCTTTAACGAGTAGATCCTGTTTGGCTTTGGCATTAACCTCTGACTTCATTAGGGGTTACCGTAGGACCTTTAGCCTAGACCTTCCATCTAAGCCAGATAAACCTAACTCCTTCCATCGACATAAACCCAATGGCGATGATACCACCATGATTGGTGTCTGACTCTTTGTCAGAACCAATCAATACTACCTAATGGCCTAGACCTTTCGTCTAAGCCAGATAAACCCAACTCTTGCGTCGGAATAAACCCAATGGCGATGATACCACCATGATTGGTGTCTGACTCTTTGTCAGGACCAATCAATACTACCTAATGGCCTAGACCCTCCATCTAAGTTAGATATACCTGATTCCTTGCGTTGGAATAAACCCGATGGCAACGATACCTCCATGATTTATATGTGACTATTGGTCAGGACCAGTCAATATAACCCTATGGCATAGACCTTCCGTCTAAGGCCAGATACATATGACTGTTTGCACTGGCGTCAACCCTATGCTAGCGATATAACCCTAATTGGTATCTGACTCGTTGTCAGGATCAATCGATACCACCTTCAGCCCAGATCTTTCGTCTAAGCCGATGATAAGCCATTCATCTTACCTTGATGCTAACTCCCAGTCCCACCGGGGTCCACCCCAATTTATCATTTCAGACCTTCCATCTAAACCTATATGTGAAACCCCTCTTTCCTGGCTTTGACATTGATCCTTGTCAATGATTAAACCCCTTAGGGGCTAAACCACTCGGCCTGTGTACTCATTGCGATGAAGCGATCCACTCAACTCTTCACTGAAAGGGTGAGCACTTTCTTGTATACTCACACGATTCACCCCTCCGGGCATTGAACAAGCCTCTCTCTCATTCACGCCGGTCTGGTAAGCTCCTACCCTTGCTGCCCTCATTACTGTTCTTTTAATATCCGCGAAGCATATCCGCTGGAGAGGAAGCGAGTGCCCGACCCCAGAACCACCATCTTAGTGTGGTCATCGTGGATTGAGTGAGGGAGTGTCCTAGTGCCCCCAAGGCACCCGGCCGCCCGTGTTTGTGGGCTTCTCACCTTTGGGAGGGTCGACCTTAGCGGTGCTGGTCTCCAACCAGCTAGGGGCTTGCTCCACCACCCCGACTCGGCATCGCGGAGTCACTAAGGGTAACGGGTGTGCACGGTGTTTCGGCGACTCGCTAGTTGGTCTCGGCTCATGTGTTGTGCTTGCGAATTAGGTCTGAGGGCATTTTGTCTAATTACTGCCCACCCCCATCTTTGTGTCACATCACCCGAGGTCCCACATAATGTACTTCCTCCAGCTCTTGTCGGCCTTCACCTTAGCTTCCCGAGATTAGAGTAGACTCCCCTCTCGCCCAGCAGGCTGTCCACATCGTGCATACTAAAGCACTCTAGGGGTGCCGAGTCCTTCCCCTTACCCTGAGGGGACTGCTCCCCTAACTTGCCTCCCTTGGCTGGTGCAACTTCTTTGGCAGGTGACCCAGCCTCGGAGCCCACAAGTCCCCTCTTGGAATGGGCAGCGACTCCCTTCGTTTCCCTCCTCATCCTCTTGGGTGTCGACTCTGACATATCACTAGCAGTAACTACCGACGGGAGCACCGACGGCCCAAGATGTGTCGTCCATGGAAATCTTCATGTCACATGGGGAATAGAGCAAGAATACATAATAAGAAAATGAGGCGACAAGCATTAAAATGAAGTACTCACCGTCTGAAGTCCCCGAGAGCAGATCAACAGAATGCCCTTGTGAGAACCAGAGTGCCACATGCTCCTCTAGGTTGTGTGGCTCCCCTTGCCACAGAATTTGTGCTACTTGATCCTCATAATGCGATAAGCGTACCTCTTCCCACGAAGGATCAATCTCTGTCCACTCAGTCGGAAATGGCCACAGACGCTCAAATTGAACAAAGAAAAAATGACCCTTCCACTCATGGATGAAACTTAGGGGAGGAGTAAACAACTTCCGCTACCTCCAGGCAGCCAGGTAATACAAACTTCGAGCATGGTCATTCTTGTAGATTGAAAAGTGAGGAGGGTAAATCCAGTTTGGCGTAGGAATGGCCCAATAATGGCAGGCCCACGCCAGGTTGCTCATGATGAGCACACCCAAGGGGCGGGCACACGTACGCAACCCACCAAAGAGAGGCCCAGCCCAGAAGAGCATCGGATTCTACAGTGCGTAGGAGCTACGGCCCAAGCGCAGTTATCACCGGAGGACTCTCCGGCAACTGACTATTGCCCCCATAACGTCGGCTTTGACCCCATAACGGGTGAGTACGCCCCATGGGCGCTGTAACACTCACCCTGGGACCAGCTAACATCGGGGTAATCGCCTTCCAACAGGAAACTTCCGCCACTATAGCGGAGAAACGTTACTCTGCTACGGACTCCCTTCCCTATCAAGGAATGAGGCCCCTCGCTCCAGGACAACCCCATATAAAAGGAAGATTGATAGAGGAGAACAAGGGAACACGGTGGTTCATTCTGCTATACTGCTACTCAAGAGAATAGAGCTACTTAAGTAAGGAAAGAAGAGAGCCACGCCAGTCTACACGAGGAGGAAGGCCCCCTCTAGCGATCTTACCACCCAGCGAGTACTCACCAAGTGAGCGTTGGGGGCGACAAGCACTCGTCAGGAGGATCCACTCGGCTCCTCGACCTTCAACTACTACTTCATTCCTTCTCTCTCATTCGCTCTCCTCTGTCTTTCATTAATATGCTGCTGACTTAAGCATCGGAGGGTTGTCTCCTGGGATAACATCCGGGACTCCTTCTGACGTCCTTACTTTCTGGTGTTTGCAGGCCTCCGCGGGCGCAAGACGACTTCCCCCACAAATAAATAAAGAATGTGGTACGTGACATAGAAATCATTTTCTAGCCTCTACAGGTACAATCCTGGATAACCTCGGCTCTCTAAAGGGACAATCCTTATCTAGAGGTGGGCAACCCACTCTAGACTCCTAGACGAGGTCTATCCAAATCGGGCTCCTATCTGATATAATCGTTGGCAAACTTCCCGCGAACGGATTAGACCAAAGGGGGCAAAGAGATTAAGATAGGGGGAAGAGTCACATATCGGTAAGAGTCCTTAGCTAAGGAGTATCTTCCCTCCCTTTGTCCTCTACAAAATTAGATAGAGAGTTCGTGGCTATTTTAACTCAGGGACCTCCTTCCCTGAAGATCATTAGGTATTTATTTATCTCTAACCCTCAATTAGTGAAGAGCGATTTTGTACCCTCAAACACATCACTCCCACTTATTCTTTAATTCTTGTCCGTCACTGACTTAATCATCAGAAAATTTTTCTAGAGATCCTCATCCCAGACTCTCTGATCTTTTGTTTCCCTTACAGATTCGCTATTTGGCAATTTGCGGTGTGATTACATCGTCAATTTTTCTTCAACATCTGATGATCTACTATAGGATACGAGATCAAATCTCTTTTAACATGTACTCCAAACAAGTTTCAAAGTCAACACATAATTTTAAAAAATAAAAATATATTATATACCCCCAGGATATGTATAATACATTCTAAATATTGAATAAATGGTACACACGAGGTAGCATAGCCTCAGGGGACGTGGCCCAGACATGAGACATCCCCGTGGACCTGCGCTCTCGCGTGCCGTGGCGTGGCAACCTAACCAGACCGGAGTTGATGGCTCCGTGTATTCATATTATATTCGAACGCAGTATCTAATTCATGAGCTGGTAAGCTCAAGCAAGCACATTTCTTAGTTTAATATGTCAACAATAATTCTTGCTACTTTATTATTATTATTTCCGCCCTTCTATGACATGTGATCGTGCGATGGAAATGGCTCACCTGCTTATTTTGTACCCGGCCAAGCACGGGTGGCGACGGCAATCAGCGCTGGTTTTTGCGACGGCGGTAACAAATTCGCCATCCGAATCACCTCCGCCGCTCCCGGCAAATCGAAATCCACAATCAGGATCGAGCAGCGCCCCGTCGTAACCAATTCCAAGGCTTCCTGCTGGGACCGGCAGTCTGTCTGCTCAATCCCAAGGTCTTCCAGCGTGGTGGTCAAGGTTTGCTGCGATCGTTTGTCGTGACAGAGAACAGCGGCAGACTGGCGCATGCACTAGAAGCTACGGGTGATCCGGACATCGGTAAATGTCACAGCAGTACAAGGCATGGGCTACCTAGCCCTTTCTACAACTCTGTGGGTCCCTACAAAGGCCCTGACCAGCTTGCCGTCACACACCGCGACACAAGCAACTGCCCGGGGGCAACCCCGGCCACTCTCATGCGGGCTTTCCCGGCATCTCATGTCGCCTCCCAGGCCAACCCGGGGGCGCCCCAACACTAAGCTACGCCACGTGGCACCTAGTGAAAAGGGCCAAGGGCCCACCTTGAAACACTTCCGACAACCCTCCAAGGTCAAAGGGAGACCTAACACAGTCAACCACATGCTTTGGAGGCCTACTGTGTGGGTATACGGCTCACACGGGTGTGTTCGGCATTCTGTCGAACACCTTGTGGGCGCGTGTATTCCAGCCCGTCTACACCAAACCATGGACTACCCTGTGATTCCAGCACCTCAGTTGGGTCCCACACCGACCCCCCAGCAAGTCAGGGCCAACCCCGACACTCAGACATGTGGCAACAAGCCACTTAATTTTTGCACTCAGGCCAACCCGAGGCTACTATGTAAACCTACTGTGGAACGTGGCACACAGCCCGAGGCATGACCCACGTCCACAAAATGCCTCCCCTTAGCTCTCACGAGCTCCCCTCTTCAACCCAAGGCCCATCTTGAGGCCCCTCGACCATCTACCCAAGCCGTTCGATGATCCGGGGTGTGTCGGGCATTTACCCGAACACCTTGCGAGCGACTATAATAACCTGAAGAACAACGGCCCCCAAGGGCCCATCCCGATCCCTCAAAGCTTAGTGTCCCTCAAAGGACACCCCCAGCAGACAGGAGAAGGCCCCCGAGGGCCATCCCTCGGGGTTACGACCAACCCCGGGGCCAGTTCGCCCCAGGGGCGGCCGCACGCCCCAGGGAGGGTGAACTTCCTGGGGGTCGCACCCTCCCTCCAGCCTGGCAGTCCCACGACCCCTCTCAGCCCCAGTTCGTCCAGTCTACGGTTCTACGACACAATTTGTGTACCGTACCAGTTCGGGAAGTCGACACGTGGACGCAACAAAGCCACGACGCAACGGTACGAAAATTCTGCAAGTCAACGCGCACACAAGCTCCACGTATCCTTCCACCCAGTTGTCCTTTAGCTCCCCCAAAAGTTAGGGCCGATGCGAGCTTCTCTCCCCCTCCAGCGGGAGAGGACATGCCTCTGGACGAGTCAACGTCGAATGTTAATTTCACCTTTGAAGAGCTGATCTCTCCCACAGATCATTACACGCCGGTGACGGCTAACTCCCCCTCGCCCCTTGCAACAGGGACTATAGGCGGTCAGGCTCCAGGTAACATACTCAGCCTTGTCTCTCCATTAATACATGAAGAACTGAAGACCACTAATTCTTTAGTGTTTTCTTGGCTAAGCAGAACCTCCTTATGTTACTCCTCCTAGACCGACAACGGGAGGCAACGTTGGTTCTTCTTCCGGGGCCGGATCCACTTCTGGTAGTGGGTCCACTTTTAGGAGTGGGAGTCCTACGGCCTTAGATCCTCCCTCTAAAGGGAGTTCGAGCTCTGCTTTGAGTGCCAGGACCTCGAGTTCTTCTCCAGACGAGAGTGGCTCTCGGGAAGAGGGAGAGTTAGAGGATGCTGGTGGTGAGTGTGGCGGCATTTTTGACTTTCTCAGTTGATTTTTTTCTTATAAAGATTTGCTTGGCTCATATAATTCTGTGTCAACAGGAGCTGACTTAGCCGGATCCATGGAGGAGTTCTCGCAGCTTATGGAGTCCGGCTCGTTTATGGACCTTCTGACTAATGGCGATGCTATGACAGGCACAAAGGCCATGGGGGCGACGGGTGTTGACACCGCGGCGCCGAGAGAGCCTCCACCAGGGACTTCCTCTGATGTTGATATTGGTGAGGACAGTACGATTGATCCTGTAGGTAAGGGATTTTGGAAGCTAATAATAGACCTCTTTGCTATTTCACAATTGTCCTTGCCAAGCTGACTAATGCATTTGCTATGTGAACAGTGACAGGTCAGGCTGTTGAGGACGATACATCCCGCCCTAGTGGGATAGCCCCGATAGGGGAAATTTCCCAGGGCGCACCAGAGAGCCTGGCTAGTCCAGAGCAAAGTACCCTGCCAGCGGATACCCGGCCTACAGGTATTCCCGCATCTGCCAATGAATAGCCCAAGCTGTGCCTGTATTTAATTTATGGCACTGATTCTTCTTTCATATCTGTCATGCAGCGGGTTTTGATAGTATCTGGCTGTTTGTTGACAAATTAACTAAAATAGCTAGATTGTTACAGATTAAAGTTGCTTGGAGTGTGCAGAGATTGACAGAGCTTTATGTTGAAAAGATTATTCCACGGCACGGAATTCCTATTTCACTTGTGTCAGATCGTGACTCACGTTTCAACACTAGCTTCTGGTGTAGTTTCTAGAAGGCCTTGGACACTGAGTTAGCATTCAGTTCAGCGTATCATCCCCAGTCAGATGGTGAATCTGAGAGGACTATTTAGACTCTAGAGGATATGCTGAGATCGTGTTACCTTGACTGGCATGGTTTGTGGAGTCAGCACTTGTCAGTAGTTGAATTTCCTTATAATAACAGTTTTCACTCCAGCATCGACATGGCTCCTTATGAAGCACTATATGATCATCCTTGTCGTACTCCCTTGAACTGGTTTGATGCTGGTGACAGACTTTTGACAGGACCTGACATGATTCAGCTATGTGCAGATGTGGTTCTTTTGATTTGGTAGAGGTTGTTGACAGCTCAGAGTCAGCAGAAAAGTTACGCAGATCAGCACAGACGCCCACTTCAATTTGAGCCAGGAGATATGGTGTTTGTTAAAATATCACCGATGAAAGGTGTTTCCAAGATTGGGAAGCATGGAAAGCTCAGTCCGCGGTACATTGGTCTGTTTCTTATTGTGGAATGTGTGGGCCAGATGGCTTATCGGCTTCAGTTGCTAGCGGCTATGCAAGCTATCCATGATGTATTCCACGTCTCTCAGCTGAGGAAATATGTGCCTGATGCATCCCACATTCTCGATGATTCTGTTTGGCCAGAAGTGACTGCTGATTTGTCTATGCCAGAGTTTCCTATCAGAATTGAAGACCGTCATGAGCAGCGGTTGAGAAACAAGGTGATCCATGTGGTAAAAGTTGTCTGGCAACGTCACTCTGGTAGTGAAGCTACATGGGAACGCGAGGATGAGATGCATCAGCTTTTTCCTTTCTTATTCCAGTAAGGTATAATTTCCTTTTCAGTTTCATCCTTGTTCTTCCTTTTCAATTTCGAGGTCAAAATTTTTATTAGGAGGGAGGGGCTGCAAGGCCCGTGCCACAGTATCAATAACTTAATCAGGAAGTAATCATGGATCTAAGAACATGATCAGGTATAGAAAAATCACATGATATCAGGACTATGCTCATGCAGGAATTAAGCTATCAGGGATTCAAGTTATTAAATTTTGATCATGCGTTGATTTATTAAATACTGTTGTGAATAGCGACATTAAAGAAGTCGTCTATCAAATGACGCCTTTAGGAGAGGCGTGAATGAGAAGAATAGTGCCTGAGGACAGGTCGCTATTTCTTTGGAAAATAGAAAAGGATAAAACGTCATGAAAACCAGAAAGTCTATATCTATATGCATGCTTTGTTATCTTAAAATTTGATCCAGGATTTGAGATTCAGAATCCTATCTCTTGTGATGCTAACTAGGTGATGCTTTGGGCGATTGGGGAAGAAGAAAGAGTACTCTATTATGAATAGAGTAGCAGCAGCAGCGTCAGGAAGACTTCTTGCTGCAGCAACACGGAACAGCAGTAGCAACGGCAGCAGGAAGAGGTTTCAACACGTAGGAGGAAGGAGGAGAAGGCTGCCGCAAAAGGGAGGCTCCGAGCGACGTAGCACGGCCTCACTAGTTTGATGTTCCTGCATCTCACAGGAAAAGAATAAGAAATAGGAGAAATAGATTTCGGTAAGAAAACACAGTATGCTTCTTACCATGGTTGGCTAAGGTTGACTATCAGAAGGCTCTAAGGGTTAAAGCATGGGTATTTATAGGATAAAGAATCTAGGAGTCCTAGTAGTACATTAGTTTCTTCATCCTAACTCCTTCCAAATTCATCCTTACCCATTATTAGTTCCGTAGTTTATCTAAGTTCCCTGTTTGATCTAGACACGACAATCGATTTTTATTTTACGATTCTCAGAGAAATAATGCCTTTAAATAGGGCGTCGTTTAATTGGCGACGTATACAAGGGCGTCAGTTATTTAATTGGCACCTTTGTACAAGTCTTCATTTTATTGATTAGTGTTGTATCAAGGGGCGTTAATTACTTCTTTTATTCCGAGAAGGATTCTTACTATTGTTTGAAAATTATTAACAACTTACAAAGGGTCGCTAATTGGTTAAGGGACGCCTATTGATAGAGACATTCCCTCTACCAGCAAGGGACCAGCCCTCACATCCTCCACTCGGCATCGTCGAGTCACCCCGGGTTTTGGGTTGAGTGCTAGGTGAGTTGGCCGCCGATATCGGCCCGTTTGAGTTACGAGTTGTGCTTGCTTGCCTAGGTCCGAGATCGTGTCACATCACATCTTCTATCCCCATGGAAGGCGTGCAGCCCTCCCTCTCTTCCACCAATTCTGTTACTCATGTCCTTCAAATGATGGCCTAGTTGGATCCGACCCAACTTCAGGCTATCTATCAGGCCTTGCAAGGGTCCAATACCCCATCTCCCATGATTACACAAGGTCTATCCAATGCCTCCATTGCTTAACCTAGAGTTGATGGGCCTGGAGTTTAGTGCATCCCAATTGATCATACTCCAGTCCAGCCAAGGACCATTTGATTTTCTAGTCTAGAAATGGGCCAGTCCTCTAGATCAGCCCAGCAAGACAAAGGCAAGACCGTCCTCCCTTCATCTGTCCAGGCTGACTCCCATAGGTTCGTTCCGTCGGTGCCGCAGGTTCTCATCGACCCATCTGATTTCGCACGCCCACAGCAAGGGGCGACCTATGTCCATTCTAGTTTGGGTCATCCTTCAACCCAATATCCTGCTTATGAGCCTCCCCCTCCATCTGTTTACCCTTCAGCTCCTCGTCTTGAGCCTACTCCTTTAATTCCACCTACTCCATCCCGGGAGCAGGAACTACTCGACAAGTGGGCCTCCATGCAACAACAGCTCGATTTCCATCAGAAACGGGTTGGCCCACAGTCGTTAGCTGATGTTTCGGTTCCTAGTTTCCATAATATTCGGTTCCCTCTGTAGTATGAGCTCCCAACGTACCGTAAATATGACAGGAATAGTCATCCCTTCATTCATGTGAGGGACTTCTTGTACGAGTCGGCCCAATTTCAATATGATGATCGCCTTATGGCATATTTATTCCGCCGCTCGTTGGATGGAGTTGCTCTAGAATGGTTCTACTCTCTGCCGCTGGAAGATGCCGAGAGTTATAAGGTGGTGAAGGAAAAGTTCATTCAGAGGTTCCAAGACCGGGTCGGCCAGAAATATTCCTTCACAGATTTAGTGGCCGCCACTACACTCCACGTAGGGAGGGGAACACGGGGATGGGCAATTATTACAAGAACTACCCTCACGCAGGAGGGGGGAACAAGGGGAGGGGAAGCCATGCGGTCGATCTGCGCGCTGCCTTGTCTAGATGAAGCCTGCTTGTTCTATGTCGTACGCCCAGCTCTGATGTCCAAATGAGGTGCCGTCAGTGCCTGGAAGAGGCCTGGTGGATGCCGAAGAACTCCTGAGTTCCTGACGTCGACCAGAGGTCACTAGAAGGTGGGGATGGTCACAGTCGAGAGCCTGCACAGTTCTCTCATGCCAGACAGGTTGGCACGGTCAAGGTGTGATGACTGGTACGCTCGCTGTTGGGATCCAAATGTGGCAAGACCAACTCAGTGTGGTAGAAGATAGAGAGCACTATGAGCCCTCAGAAGCTGGCTGCCGTCGGTTCACCGTGCCGATCGTGGTCGCCGAAATGGTTGGCTTCTGGTTCCTAGGTGAGCAGCAGGATAGGTCGACGATGGCCATAGTAGAATATTCTGTGCTGATGTCAGAACGAGACAAAACCACTTGGGTTGGCTTTGTGTCGTCGAGAGTCGTGACTTTTTAGAAGACAGCTCAGCCCGAAACTGAGAGGAGGAAGGAGTGCCAGGGCCAACTACGTGTCCATCTATACTGGGTGGACAGGGTCTGCCAGATCTAGCGCAGCCGCAGCAAAATGGACGCCCCAGGTGGAGGCAATGTCTAGAGATGGCGAGACCATGTCCGGATCGTTGGCGACTCAAAGACGTAGAACTCTTCTAAAGAGGGTTCTAGCGGATTCACAGAGGGGTGGACGGTGTAGCCACTGCCAAGTGACCCTCAAAATCTGGTGCAATTCTGGCGCAGTTGCACGGAAACGCCTTCTGCGGTTGATGCCGATGATGAAACGAGGCGATATCACTTCAGGAGCATTGCAGACTCGAAGGAGGGTGACTTTTTAGAAGACCTCACGAGCCGATTCCTGCTGTGGATGTCGAGAGAATGTCTGCCAATCGAGCTTCTGGTGCTGTCTTGTAGCAGGGAGTAGTAGAACTAGGTTCTGGCTCCACTGGGGAAAGGGTGACGACGGAGAGTCTCCGGATTAATTAATTCAGTGTGCATGCCTATCTAATTAGGTATGCAACCCCTCGACAAAACCCTTCCAACCCTTCAGGGGCCTCACCAGCCTCTTGGGTGGCTTCCATAGTTCCTGCTATCGGTGTATCAATATTATCGGTATATCGATATCCGGATCTCCGGGTCATTACAAACACGACCAAAACCCGAAGGTCGAAGTAACTGAGACTGATAGTCTATCACTCCCTATCCAGAACAGAAGTACCTCCCACTAGAAGAATGACCAGATGCGTCCACTGACGTCTTATACCGCATCACAAGTGTCTAGCTATGACGTCCAGGGCGTGAGACTCAAACACGCACAAGTAACCATAAAGTGAGTGACTAGCTGGGGTCGCGCCCATCGACGTGTGTCTAACTGCCCCCAACCTTGTGTGCACACATAGACCGTACGCACTAGGTCTGGCCTCTAACTGGTTTTTCCCTCAGCTACACTCTGGCTGCTACATGTGGGGCCTGATGGAAACCAGTCTAAAAACCGTCCTCAAGGTAGCCCCTCCACCACTCCCTGGTGGGCCAATACATGCGTACCGAAGGCTACAACTAGTGGACTATCTCTGAAGGAGTAGACTCTCAAGCCACAAAAAATAACGTCCGAACTCGACGAAGTACAGAGATTGTCACACGTACCAACACCATCGCATGATGACCACAGTCGGAGAAGAAACGTGACTACAAACCACCTGGTGCAGTCCAGAACCTAGCGGTCGTACCCAGGAGCGCCACAGGCTCTGACGGTCTACCACTGGGCCGTCACAGCGGTCTGCCAGCCCAACACAGGGGCGTTAGGCCAACAGTGCAAAATGCACTGTGACGCGCCAAACCTGATGCGTCACAGTCCCTGACGCACCTAGCCCAATGCGTCAGGAGACAAGTAGGAACAAGTTGTGACGCGCACCACTCAGGGCGTCACAAGCTCTGACGGACCACCTTTGGTGCGTCAAGAGACATGATGAAATCAGCTGTGACGCATACCCCTCGGGGTGTCACAGCCTCTAACGGTCCTACATAGGAGCGTTAGGGTGATGGGCAGTGTCAGCTCTGACGCTCCCTCACTGGGGCGTCACGGAGGTCCCTTCACCAACGCCTGGGCCCACCTGGGACCTTTTCATTGACGGGTCCTCCAACTCAGCTGGCAGCAGCGTCGACGTCCTCCTCAGGTCTCCAGAAGGAGCAGAGTTGCAATACGCCTTGAAATTCAACTTCCAGGCATCCAACAACATCTCCGAGTATGAGGCTCTCATCTCAAGAGTTAGGATGGCACGACAATTGGGGGCCGAGCGAGTCAGGATCCATACTTACTCCCAACTGGTCGCTAGCCAAGTTAATGGTGACTACGAAGCTCGGGAAGCACCGATGATCAAATACCTTCAACTGGTAAGAGGAATAGCCCCACTCTTCGAGAGTTTTCAAGTCGTCCAGATAGCTCGGGAGGAGAACTCCCAGGTAGACGGCCACCCTCGACTAGCCTCCTCCATTGGCCCAGAAGGTTCTCGATCTGTCTTCCTCGTAGAGCTAGAACGACTGAGCATAGAAGCAGAGCTCATGACTATTGACTAGGCATTGCTGAGCGACTGGCAGACCCCCTATATATCCTAGATCTGAGACTCTCAGGAGCCCCTCTACCCTTGAGAAGCTCGGAGACTGAAGTATCAAGCTTGGCATTTCGTCATCTTGGATGGAGCTTTGTATCGAAGGTCTTTTTCCAGTCCCCTCCTCAAATGCCTCGATACCGATGAAGCTAGCCAAGAAATTCAAGAGGTCCACGAAGGTATTTGCAGCGTGCATCAAGGAGGAAGATCGCTCGCCAGGATCTTGCTACGGCAAGGCTACTGGTGGCCCACTCTCCAGTGTGACTACTCAGCCTACGTTCAAAAGTGCGACCGATGCCAACATTTTGACCACCTGGTCCATTAGCCCGCCTCGGAGCTCATCACCCTTACCGAGCCATACCCTTTCGCCCGGTGTGGGATCGACATCCTGGGGCCATTTCCTATGGCTTAGGCCTAGAAGAAGTTCGTCATCGTCGCCATCAACTACTTTACCAAGTGGATCGAAGCCGAAGCCACCGCCAGGATCACCGAGTCGGTCGTATGGAGTTTTGTTTGGAAGTCGATCATCTGTCATTTTGGTATCCCCCGAGTGATTGTGAGCGATAATAGTTGGTAATTGACTCTGAGTCGTGAGACTCAAGGATCATTGTAGTTTCAAGTCTAGTTGCCTTGTCCTGAGTCTGTTGGCAGTTTCCTATACTACCATTGGTGCTTTCTAGTACGTACGATAGTGCTTCTTATCTGTCTGTACTTCGGCACTGACGTTTTAGAGTATGTGTCTCATGAACCTCCACTAGTTGTAGCCAGATGACTCATGTTGACGTGTCGGCCCACCTCGGAGTGGTGGCGAGGTAGTTCCCGATACACGGTTTATAAGCTAGTTTCTGTGGGCTCCCTTGCTTTGCAGTAGCATCCGCTGGGGGGGAAAACTAGCTAGAGGCCTGGCTCAGGGCAATGAGCTAGTGTGTGCACACGTGGTCAAGGGCTTGGACTGACACCGACGGGCGTCACCCTATGTATTTACTTACGACGGTAGTATTGGCTGGGTTCTGACAGTGTGTTGGTCTCAGTCGTGCTTTTGGACGACAGGTAGATGAGCCACTTGTAGGTGCAGTGTCAAACGTCAAGGGACGCGGCTGGCTATTCTTCTAGTGAGGGGTACTCCAGTCACGTGACACATGACTTCCGCGTGACTCTCATGTTTCTCGAGCGTCCTGACCTTTCTGGGTGAGCCTCCTTGTAGCTTTGCCCGAGGTCAGTGTTATGTTGTGTGCACAACGTTGTAGTCGTGTTGGGTCTGTCTAGATCTCTTCTAGGCTTTTTGTCAATCGTGCTGGTTTCTTTCTGCGTCAATGGATCGGCAACTTCTGACTTCGCCAGTTCAGAGTTTGCCCTTTTGTTGTTGTTAGGAGTAGCTTGGGAGCCAAGGTTGGTTCGGTAGCCGCACTCATTCGGTACGGCTTTTCCCTTTTCTTTTAGCTTCCCTCTTCCTTGCTTGTTTCCTACTCCTGCTTCCTCTTCCTTATAGCTTTTCAGTGTAGTTTTCCTGCTTTGCTACACCTGCAGTTTTGTTGTTGTTCAGTGTTACTACGTGTTTTTCGGTGGGGATCCGCGTGACCCCTATTGAGCCAGTGACACGAGGCTCACCCATGCTTTTCAGGTGGGTGGCATCGTTCTGCTTCCACGGTTCCTGGTGTGACGTGTCCATAACTACCAACTGCCAGCAACTAGCTCGGGACCAATCCCGATCACTCAGCTGCGGGCTTTGCCCGCACTTTACATGGCCGCCCTGGCCAACCCGGGGGCACCCCGACTCTAAGCCCCGCCCTGTGGCACCCAATGAAAAGGCAGGGAGCTAACCCTAAGATGCCTTCTTCCAACCCCTCAAGGTCAAAGGGAGACCCAATTCGGCCAACCATAGGCTTTGGAGGCTTGCAGCACGCATATACAGCTCACGCACGTGTGTTCGACATTTTTCCAAACACCTTGTGGGCACGTATATTCCAGCCCTCCTACATCAAACCACGGGCCAACCTGTAGTTCCAGCATACTAATCGGGTTCTATAATGACCCTCTAGCAAGTCGGGGCCACCCCCGACCCTCAGACGCGTGGTGACGAGCCACCTATCTTTAGCTCTTGGGCCAACCAGAGGCCACCCCGCCAACCCACCGTGCAACGTGGCACGTAGCTCGAGGGATGGCCCATGTGCCAAAAGTGCCCCTCCTTAGCTCCCCTGAGCTCCCATCCTTGGCCCAAGGCCCACCTTGGGGCCCCTTAGCTAGCTAGTCAAGCCGTTCGACAACCCGGGGGGGTGTCGGGTATTTACCCTAACACCTTGCGAGTGACTACTATGACTCGACGAATAGCACCCCTGTGGAGGACAAAAATTTGCTATGCAGCACGTACGTCTCGGCACTCGAGAGAGCACATCGAAGATGAAAATGTCGAATAAACCTCATGCCTCACCTGGTCAGGACGAGAACTCACTTGATGGCCCACTATCTGGCACGGAAACCCCTCAAGCAGAAGATGTGGCCACGATTCTCCAACCGGCTATGCCAAAGCCCAAATCAAGAGAAAACCCAAGAGTTTAGACACGGGTTCAGCATGTGCTAAATATCATTCGAAATTCTAAATAGGGGCTCAAAGGCTCCAAACCAAACATCGCGGAGGCAATGCATTGAAACCGGAGCATTCCGGGAATACATACGGTCATCCGGATGGCTGAAATGTCGAGATAAAGCCCAAACCGGCGCACCCCTTGAATCGGCGCACCCTAAACCAGTGCTCCCCTCTCCTTCTTTGGCATTAATCTGATGTGCTCCATTGCCTTTTCCCCCTTCTTCTTGGCCTTAATATGGCACGCCTCCTTCTCCTTTGCATGATTAACCAGCGCACTACATATTCCCCTTGCCAAATTCCTAAACTAGCGCCACCCTTTGCCCATTCTTTCTTATTTGAATGCTATTCTGGCACGCTACATTTTCCCCTTGCCAAAGTCCTTAATACGGCGCGCTCATATGGCCCTTGCAAATCTCCTAATTCGGCGTCACTTAAAACGGCGCGCATCCATTGGCCATTCCCCCTTGGCAGGTGTTAATACGGCGCACAAAATATGGCGCCGTTTCAACCCGTGCCACCCCATCCTGCTTTCGGTGCCTTGTCTCTCGCGTGCAGTTTGATCGTGAAGGGCGTGAAGTAGGAAGTCTCCCGACAGTAGCCCAACACTTCATCGGTGAGGCCATGGAAGTCAAGAATGCCCGCTACCAGCTCCGGACAATCCACAAGTCGTGCTCTTCGGTCGGGGAGAAATCAAATGAGAAGCTTCTGGGAGTTTTCCTCCCCAGAAAGCACCCCTCTGGATCCTCTACGGGGGAAAGTAGAAGAATAAAAAGGGTAAATAAAAAGAAGAAGGAGAGGAGAGGTCACTCGGACGAGGCTGCGAGGCTCTAAGGGGTTTGTTATGGGTTCTACAGAGAGAAAAGAGAGAAGAGCTACCAGGAGAAAAGAAGAAGAAGGAGAAGAGAGGTGAGAGTGAGAGGAGAGCTTAGAGCGAAAGAGCCTGTGCTCTGTTATCCCTCCCCCATCTGATGCGGAACGGGACTGACACGGACTGGGACCTATGAATGCAACGAAGTGCGGCCAGCACTCGCACGCCAAAGGCAAGCCGGGCGGCTGACCTCCGTAGCGTTCCTCCGAGGGAGGCGTCTCTCAACAAGAAACTCAAGCTCAATAGCCGTCCCTTTGAGGGAAGCGAAGGAGTCTCAGCGGCTAAGGAACCGCCAAGCGCCTATGGGAATCTAGTCCGAGCTCGGTGCTCGACTAGGGCCACGGGATGGGTACTCTCTCAACTCGCTGCCTCGCGGTGACGTCAAGACTAGCTAGGCTCCTACACTCTCACGCGGCATAAAGAAAGCATACTAGGAAAGCAAATGCCAAGGTAGGAGCGTCGCACGTACCTCCACGCCTAGGCGTGGGGAAGAAACCCCGGCCGAGATCAACAACCCCGATACACACGTCACGTAATAATAGTACAACGCCAATCACAAGGGCCCACTCCTCGCAGGGAGGTAACAGGCTACAGCAATAGAACTCGGGGCTGCCGATGCACGGGCTGACGGGCGGCACTCGGTGTCGGGTTGGCCGCGAGGAGGTTCCCGAACGGTAGCCAGCCGGTTCGCAGCAGTGCGCGCCTCGGCGATGGCAGCTCTCACGGCTGGGTCCGGTGTCCGATGGAGGCGTCGTCAGCGGGAGCGCGTAGCTTGGTCCCGAGGGGAAACCTCGGCCAAAGGGGGCGCGCCGATTCTGACCGTAGAAGCCGGGGGCGCATGTGCAAGCCGTGGCTGGGAATCTGCTCACCGGACGGCGCCCTCGAGCGAGAAAAATGAGAACTTGGGGTTCCGGAAGGCGAACGAGGTGCCGCTTGAAGGAGGACGTCGGGGACGCAGAGCAGCAGGTACCGACCGAAGGGTTCGATCAGATGGGGCCGGGGTGGCCGGGAGGACGTTCACAAGTCGCGGCTGTCTCTGGGGTCGGCTCCGGGGGCGGACTGCTCAGGTCAACCTGCGCGGCTCCACGAGAATGGACGCCACGCTCAGTGCCGTCGTCGGAATGAGGCGAGATCGGCGGCGTTGGAAAGAGGACGACGAGAGGTACAACCCCTGGAGAAGCCAGGTCCAAACTCGCAGCTGTCCGTCCTGTGGGATTTTCGCAAGGGGGCGGACGGATCCAGGCGCGCAGAAAGAGCGGGTCTTGCGCGAGCCCGCGACGAAAATCACCACCGGAGATGTAGACCTCGGATCGCGACGAAACCAAAACCCACGCGTTGCCGACTCGTAGAGGTATCTCCAGAAAAAGGGAGAGGTTCAGATACGACCAGAACTGGTTGGAGACGCGGACGCAACTCGGGGCAGAATTCTGGCGAACCGATCGCGAGCCGGTGAAGGGATAGAAGGGAAGGAGAGGTCTCGGCGTCGCACCGAGGGATGGGGAGTCACACCCCAAGCTTGTGACACGTGCTGAAATGTAAAAGAAACAACTCAAAGCTGAATTGAAAAAATGAAATATACCTGTCGGCCCTGTGTACAAGGGAGAAAGAGGCCAATAAAATAGCGAAGGCATTTTGTCCCTAGAGGTCGCCTCGCGAATAAGCCAACATACATCTCCAATCTTCTCGCTCTTTTTGACTAGCGACACCAAGTCTTCATGGCTGCGAGAACATAGATAATAATACAAGCTCAAGTGGTCCAGCCCCCATCCATCGGCATATTTGAAGGAAATTAGAAGGGGATGATCCAGGATGGCTTCACTCAGGCCGCCAACTGAGAGCCCGTGGGAACGAAGTAGTGCAAACAGCCAGGGGGTGTCAGTGTACAGTGCATCCCACCTATCCTCCCCTCTGATAAAAGTCCAGTAAGGATGCAAGTTGTTGGTCTCCAGACGCCAGTCGGCCACCAACAGAATGGGCCCCTCCACTAGCAAAGGGAGCTGCTGAAGAGCTACCCGCTCACTGCTTACCCAGCATAACCCTCGAACCATCTTCACATAATCATCCTTTCTGATCTCGGGCATCTTCGGGTCAGCCTTGGATGATTGACACTTCGCAGCCTTCTGCGCTTCCACATAAGCCACTACCTCTGTGTACCAGTTACCAGCCAGCCACTCAGTTCTAGTACTAGTTACCAGTTCCAGCATCGTGGCTACAATGCCTTTACAGGCCAGCCGCTCAGTTCCAGTACAAGTTACCAGCTCCAGCACCATGGCTATAATGCCTCCATAGGTTAGCCGCTCAGCTCCAGCGCCAGTCGTCAGTCCCAGTATTGCGGTGACAACACCTCCGCAGGCTAGCCGCTCAGTCCTAGTACCAGTTACCAATTCCAGTATCATGGCTACAACACCTTCACAGGCCGGCCGCTCAGTTCCAGTACCAGTTACTAGTTCTAGCATCGTAACTACAATGCCTTCACAGGCCAGCCGCTCAGTTCCAGTACCAGTTACCAGCTCTAGCACCGTGGCTATAACGCCTCCACAGGCCAGTCGCTCAGCTCTAGCACCAGTCGTCAGTCCTAGTATCGCGGCTACAATGCCTCCACAGGCCAGCCGCTCAGTCCCAGTACCAGTTACAACTCCTAGCATCGCGACTACAACGCCTCCGCAGGCCAGCTACTCAGTTCTAGTGCCAGTTTCCAGTCCAGCAGTTCAGCTATAGTGCATCTGGGAGCCAGTCACCCAAACCCAATATCAGTATTTAAATCCCGCATTTCGACTACAACCCCTTCACTGGTCAGCCGACCAGCTCCAGTCTCCAAGCCCAGCTTCTGGCTACAATGCCTTCCAAGGCCATTCGGCCCGCTCAGCTCTAGTTTCTCAAGCCAATGTGAACCACATTGCCAGCTAACGACATAAAGACTGCCAATATCTAGGCATCAACCTACAACCGAAGCATTCCAGAATCAATTCCTAGCCTTAACCTCGTAGGCTGCCACGTCCCGATGGGCCTACGCTAACCTTGCACAACACGGGCTTTCCCCTTCAAGGGATTGACCCCCATCACTTGGTCTTTTTCCCATCTCCCAGCACCCAGCACTCAGCTCCTAGCATTCAAAATCCAGTCACACCATTCCCCATGCCCAGTCCTCCATTTCAATGCCCGAAAATTGGGTAAGCCCAGTCTCCTACCCCCTGCAGTAGCACATAGTAGGAGAAAATCAAGCATGACTAATAGTAAGTGGTCGCTAGTCCCTGTACCCAACACTGTTCCATAGAATGGGAAGTAGAACAACTCAACAGATAACAACACCAAAATTCAGATGTTTGTCATTAATACTCTGTAAAAGGGAGCCCAAGACATGCCCTTGTGGTAACAAAACACATACAGTCTGGATAACATAAATAAAAGAGAAGAAAAAGGGGTGATACAATCATATCCCAGACTCGCCCCTCTCCAGTGCCACTAGGCGGGACTCCGCGACCGCCAGCTCCGTTCCAAGGTCGACGCAAGCTGAACGCTAGCCTCGGCCCCAGCCTCAGCCTCGACAGTCCGCCACTCAGCCCTAGCGAGTTCCACGGCTTGTCGCTGCTCCTCCAAGGCCTTTTGGAAGGCCTCGACTCTATTCTCTGCCTCACTCAACTACATGGCGCGGTCCCCAGCGAGTGACACGGCTGCGTCAGCACGTCTCCTCTACTCAGCCGCCACTGACACAAGCCGAGCCTGCTGCTCCTGTGCCTCTCGGATGGCCGCTAGCCGTCGAGCCTGCTGCTCCTGAGCCTCCAGGAGCTGCAAGTACTCCTCCCAGATGCCAGCCAAACCAGACATCCAGAGCTCGCACGAGAAGCCAAGGCCGTGGTAGCCCTGGGTGTAGTCCCTCAATCATTGCCTAAGCTCCTCTGGAGGAGGCAGGGGGTTGCCCCCTAGGTAACCTCGGGCTCACTGAAGTAAGGCCGCACCCACGCTTGTGTCCAGCAGCGGCTCTAGCAAAAAGGCGGACATAGGCCACTCGACCCCCAGGTCCAGAGAGGAATGGCCCATCTCAACCAGTACACTAGGAGGACCTGCACCATCCCACCAAACACAAAGGAGAGTTAGCAGCATTCAGAACTTCCCTGAGACAAGACAAGGTGAAAAAATTGAGAAAGGTCCTGATCCTCACTGGGCATGGCTCCCGCCGTGCCTGTGGCACCTCTGCTAGGGGTCGGTGAGCGTAACCTCTCCTCCACATCTGTGGCATCCCTCGTGGGAGTCGGAGAGGGCAGAGGCTCCCCTGTAATCCTGCCGTCCCTGGCAACCATCGGGGAGACGAAAGGCTCTCCCTGGTCATCCTCTATAGGAGCCGGCACGTGCTCCCCCTCAGATTCCAGGCCTGGTCATAACACAATGACATCAACACCCTGTTATCAACTCTAAACCAAAGCCAATGAGGAGGAGGGAAGGATCTATATATACCGTCCAAAGCCGCCTCCATCTCGGCATCCCCGGTAGTAGAGGCCTGAGATGAAGAAGAGCTGGAGCTAGAACTCTCGTCGGTCGCCATCACCACGCTACCACTGCTTGAAGAGCCAGATGAGGCCTCTAAAGAACCCTCGGGCGGGGGTAAATCAGAGGCACCTGTACATCAAGAGGCTGAGTCAGGCTACTGTAAAATCTAGCTTCATGTAAAGACAGCTCCCTAGCCAAGGGTGGTAGATAAGAAGCTCACCAGCTGGGGCGTCCCCTTTGAAAACCCCCTCAATGTCGATGAGCTCCTCGTCGCCTCCAATGGAAGCTGCAACAGCAGGCTCATTGCCTGCTACCCCGGTCGTGTCACGGGGAAGCTCGCCCTCCTCCAGAGGGGAAGAGGTACCTGCAATCGACACCAATGAAAGCTTAGCATTAATGGGTATATCAAAGATCTCCACCATAAAATGACTAAGCACCTAGTCGCATACCTAATGGTCCCACACTAGAGGACTCTACCAGCCCCACCGTGCAAGCCGATACCACGGCCGGCAAAGGCGGGAGAGGTAACTTCGCCAGCAGCTGCGATAGTCCACCTAGCGTGTCCTCAACAGCAGGTGGGGGCACAGAGGTCGCCTGCCTAGACTCGCCCTCAAAAGACGGCAGGGCCACTGAGGGGCCGGCGCTCACCAGCTCCTGGATCATATCCAAGGTGGCTGTCGCGTCCTCACCTACCAAACAAACAGCACAAACCCAGTCATTAACCCCGACTTGCCAAGAAAGTGCAACAACGACGGGGTGATCCCCCCCACAGCACCCGGGTACTTACCTGGGCAATTGCGAGCCACCGTGGGTGTTGGCTTTCTCGCCTGTCCGGATGCTCCACCCGGTGCCTCATTAGGGGCCTTTGCCCCCGATGCCTCTGTCACCCCTAAACAACCCATACGGTTGTATTAATAACCAGAATCAAGCAAAGTCGCAGCACACATCTAGCATCAGAGGCTCTTACCTGAACGGGCTGCCCCGGCAGCTTCCCACGACTCGAAGTCGGGGAAGGTCTCGATGTTGGGGGTAATCTCGTCCATAACGCGAAGGAACCCCTCCATGTCGATCTCACACTCGACCCCCTCCTCAGACGAAGAGTCCACCTCTCGAGGGGGTGAGAAGATCGCCTCCACACCAGTTTCCAGCGGAGCTGCAAAAGACAAACCCAACAAGACTAGATTAGCCAACCACCATGGCTAAACCAAGCAGGAGCGAAGAGGTCGAAGCGACACTTACTTAAGGCTGTCTCTGCCTCGACTTGCTTGCCAGCTTCGAGTCCCTCAGGGGACCTGCCATCCTCAGCTGTCGCAGCCTCCACACGAGGGCGTTTTCGCTTAGGTTGCAGCCCTCCGTCCTCGTTCCCTGAGGATGCCTCCGTGGAGGGGTGATCTCCCTCTGCCGCAGAACCTGTCAACAAACACAGCATTATACAATGTCTTAGCTACACACCCGAAAAGTGACAAAGTACAAGGGGGGCAGGCTGGAAAGAAAGCCTTACCTGAAGCCCCGAAGGGGGTCGACGGCAAGGGCACTAGCTGCTCCGATCTCAATGCCAGTGCCCGGGCTGCCTTCGCGATAGCCTCCAGAATGTCCCTTAGAGTGTGGGCACACTTGATCTGGGACACGAACTCCACGGGCCTCGCTGACCCGATCGCGTGGCCGATGTGCTGCCTCCAGTCGTCAACCGCCGTGTCAGCAAAGCTCCCGCCAGGGAGCGCCCAGTCCAACGAGCCTCTGCTCCGGAAGCCGCAGTCGGCCAGGAACTGGGCCCACCAGCTCCTCGGTGCCCTCGGTCGAGGCACCTTCGCCCCAGTCATCGCCGCCACTGTCGGTACCTGCCTCAGGGGCTTCAGCGCCCCGCCGTTGCCTCGACTCTCTGAAGACGAACCCCGGCTACCCCGGGGCCACTGCTCCGCAAGTCGCTCGATCTCCCGACGAATCCGAGCGACTCGGGTCCTCAAGTACTCGTCGTCTAGCAGAATGGGAGGCAGATCCTCCCTCAGCAAACGACTCTCCTCCGCCTTCCTGATCGCGGAGGCCTTCTGCCGATACAGGTGGCTGTGCTCGAACCACCACCTGGCATAATGGACGTCGAATCGTCCCCGACGTCCTTGTCCCGGCATCGGGAATTGCTCCGGCTCCCGGCGGTAGTAGAAGTTCCACCACGTGGCCGCCAGCAGGTGGGTGTCCTTCCCTCTGTACTGCCAGCCTGTCAAAGGGAACTCCCGATTCGGCGGGATCCCATGGTCATACCCAAAATTCCTTGCGAACCGATGTGGGTAGTACGGCTCCAAGGAACTCGTCGCAGACCGGGTGCTCCTCACCCACTCCGTCCGCGGTCCAGCCTCCAGCTCCCCCTGACTGGCATGGGCACTGGTCGCCCCTCCACCTAACCGCAGTCTCTCGTAGCGCTGTCAAAGGGTAATCCCTCCTCGCCCCGGGCGGGCAAGTAGCAAAGGGTTCTTCTAGCCCCCTCCAGCTGTGCCTCGGTGTCTCCGTCTGGCTGTCCAGTGAAGCTAAACAAGAGTGGTGCCGTCGGATTCACCACAGTCCCTCGTGCCACCAACCCCGGAAACAGCAATTCGGCCCACACACTGAGATAGTGGGTCGGCAGAAGTATGCTCCTCTCTCTCGGCGCCGGGTGCACCGCTAGAACTCCTAGTCCCTGATAGATGTTGGCCAACGCCGCAGAAGCTAAGGCCAACTGCCGTCCCTCTGCCAACAAGCAAGCCGGCCACAGCAACTCGGCTCTCAGCAGACCATCCTCTCCGTGCGGGACCACGAAGGTCGCCAACAAATATGCCAGGTACGCTGCAAGGTGTGTCACGTCTGGCAAACCATGGGGATTCCACCCCTCCTGTGGCGCATATACATATCTGGAGTATGTCCGGAAGCGTAGCTCCACCTCAGTGTACTCCCACGGAGTCTGATCCCTGGCGAACTCCTGGTAGAAGCAGAAGGGCCCGTTGTAGAAGTGACGGAGTCTGATCCATGCTGTATTAACCGCTGCAGACCTTATTAATCGCATGCCATCTCGCACACTTGGACAATCCACTCTTTTCGACTTCTGGTGCCTAACCATCCTTTATTTTCCCCACCCCCTCATATCTTTGGGTGTCTCTGTTTATTCATTGTTTATCTCCCGAGTCAACAAAGTTGGATCCTCGTGCTGTTCGGGGCAGTTTCTTGGCTACTCTCCAACCCAAAAGGGGTACAAATGTTTTGACCCCGAAACCAATTGGAGATATGTCTTGAAAGATGTCACATTCTTTAAGCACGACTCATTTCTTTTCTTCGTCTTTGAGTCATGGGGAGCCGGTTTTCCTTTGTCTATTCCGGTTCCTGTGTCTGCTCCTAATTCGCATTTGCCTGCGTCTCCTCCCTCTAGAGTTGTGACTAATGCACCTACCCGTGAAGTCCTCACATATTCCCGACATAATTGGCATAAACAAGGATGGACCATGGATCGTTCCTTCTCAGGAGCCTACTGCGTCTTTGGGTCCAGATGCTTCTTCCTCTCCCATAAGTGCCTCTCCTCTTGACTTGGATCTCCCTATTGCTGTTCGCAAAGGTGTTCGGTCTTGTACTCGTCATTCCATTTCTAATTTTGTCTCTTATTCTCGTTTGTCACTATTCTTTCCTCTCTGCTATTTCTACATATCATGTTCCTAACTCTTTCCCTGAAGCGATGAAGGATGCCAAGTGGGTTGCTGCCATGAATGAGGAGATGAGTGCTCTCCAGCAGAATCATACATGGGGATTTGGTAGAGCTTCCTATAGGAAAGAGTGTGGTTGGCTCTCGCTGGGTCTATACCATCAAGTATAATTCTGATGGGACTGCTCAGCGATATAAGGCGCGCCTTGTTGCTCGTGGTTTCACATAGACTTATGGTGTTGACTATCTTGATACTTTTGCTCCATTGATAAGCTTAAATCTGTGCGTGTTCTCCTCTCTGGTTGTTCAGTTTTCTTGGGAGCTTCACCAATTTGATGTTAAGAATGCCTTTCTAATTTATTTTAACTAGCTATAAAGAGGGCTTCATTGCGAAAAGAGGGGCAGATCTATTCACCCCTCCCCTCTAGATTCGCCATCCACTACTCAACACGGATAGAGTCCATGTAATTGTATGCATGTCCATGGCTATATCCCCTGCGTTTCAGCGTGAATGGGGTGTGGAAAGGCGACGATCAGGCCAACCCCACGATTTGCTCACCATAAGGGTTGGACGGTCGAACCAGGTGTCGTTCATCCCCTTGAGCGGCCTTGCCCGGACCATTTATCCTCGTGGAGTCTAGGGGCTTGTGCGGCCACACGATAGACCACACAAGGTATGGGCGGCCTCGTAAGGACCGTCTATCTCCCCTTGGGCGGTCAGCATCTGACCGTCTATCATTCTGTCTGGGTTGAGCGTCCTAGCCTGGTCCGCTCATCCCTTTGAACGGTAGTCTGTTGACCGTTCATCCTCTGCTGTCAGTCGTGTTAGGCGGTCTAGTCAAGACCATTTTGACTGACACTATAGTAAGTTGGTTCCATTCAGCGGTCCAGTCAAGACCAATTTGACTAGGAACTGGACTGGGTCGTGGGCTTGAGCGGCCAAGACCTGACCGCTCATCCCCTTGGGCGGTCCTGCCCTGACCATCCATCCTCTTTAGCGTTTAGGGGTCTGTCCATTGTGCAATTGGTCCCCAACCGTTCATCCCCTTGAGCGGCAACATTTTGACCGCCCATTCCTTTTAGCATCCAACCCTTGTGTGGCCCTCTCTGGATGGTTGATCCCTTGGGCGGCCCCCTTGTAACCGCCCATCCCCTTGGTCTTGTATGTTGGCCGTAATGGCTTGTCCCATGTCCGTCTATCTTACGTTTGTGTTCTAGGGCGGTGTCTGTGTGTCGGTGGTCTCTGGATAGGTTGGTTCAGGTAACTGGGTGTGGTCTCTTCCCTGATTGCGACAATTCCCTAACGACTCAATCTAGAACTGCCAGCGTCTATATCTCTGGTCACGTAGCAACTGTTCCTTGACTGTCGGGTCTGCCTAGCGGTTGAGTAATGGTTTGCTTTGCCCAAAGTGTCATACTCTGATGTTTTTGTTTCTGTTTGTCTTAGCTTGTCCTTTTTCTTTTCCCTATTTCCCTTTTTTTCTTTTGTTTTTGTCGTTTCAACCCCCCTCTATAAATAGGGGAGAGGGGGGGGACTCGAACGGCTACCCGTTCGAATTCCCTCCCTCTCTCTCTTCTTTTCCTCCGGTAGCCGAGCGAGCCCTGCCCTCTCCCTTCTCTCTTTCCGTCGCCGGACACCACCGCCGCCGGCGTTGTCTCCTTCCTTGTCGGGTGAGGAGGCCGTCGCCCTCCCCCTCCTCTTCTCCTTCTTCTCTTCTTCCTTCTTTTTCCTCATTCTCTCTTCCTCTTCCTTCCTTTCTCTTCTTCTCTTCCTTCTTCCTCCATTCTTCTTCTTCTTCTCTGCCGACAGGGAACGGACGGAGCCCTAGGGCCCCCTCCCTCTCCCCATCGTCATCTTTCTCTCCTTTTCCTCTTCTCTTTTTCTTCTTCTCCTTCCCTCCCTCCCCCGGTCGACGGGGGTGGTCGCTGGTAGGCCGCCGGAGTGTGCCGGCGAGGCCCCTCCTGTTGGGGAGATTTCCGGTGCGTCGGGGAAGACCCTGCACGGGGCGTGCCGGGGAAGTCTCTTTTCGGGGTGTGCCGGGGAAGCCCACGGCGAGTGTGTCGGTGAGGGCCCCCTTTCGGGTGTGCCGGGGGGGGCTCACGGGAAGTGTGCCGGTGAGGCTCGTCAGGGGGCGTGCCGGGGAACACCGTCAGGGGGCGTGCCGGGGAGCACTGCCAGGGGCGTGCCGGGGAGCACTGCCAGGGGCGTGCCGGGGAGCCTCGTCAGGGGGCGTGCCGGGGAACACCAGAGTGTGCCGGCGGAGCCCCGCTCGGGGGTGTGCCGGCGAAGGCTCGGGGCGGGGTGTGCCGGGGAAGGCCTGCAGAGGGCGTGCCGGCGAAGGTTCGCCAGGGGCGTGCCGGGGAAGGCCTGCAGAGGGCGTGCCGGCGAAGGTTTCGCCAGGGGCGTGCCGGGGAAGACCCTTAGTGCAGCATGCCGTTGAAGCTTTAAGGCCATTTTGTAGGGCCAATTTGGACAGATGATCCACGGTGTTGCCCTGCGGGGCTCACCACCACTTTGTTGGGGCCGTCACTCCTTGTGGGCGCGCACCCGTGTTTCCCAAGATGATATTGGATGAATTGATGAACCAAGGACTTAGACCAGCAAGCATACAAGGAAGAACACGGACTCACGTGTATGGCTCACTCTCACGGCGCACGCGACCTCCCGATGGTGATGGGGGGATGATGACGGGGGTCCAAGGTGGAACCCAAACATTCTAAGGGACTTGGCTAGCTTAGGCCGACCCCTAAGGGCCTAGGATTCCCAACTTCATCAGAGGCCGGCACGGCGGGGGCGTGGGTTTGGGTGGCACTCACTCACATTTCATGGTAGGCACACTAGAAGTGGTGTGCAAGTCCGGGCTCTCTGCTCACCGTCCGACGGGCATTCAAGACGATACTAGACTAGCAAAGTGTGAAACCAACCAAGGGTACCAGTCGCTCACCTGACCGGTGTGAAAACACCGATCCCGATCGGAGACGAGGGAGAGCGGGGTAGCATGGGTATGCACCCGCACACTGTGTCGGTGGCGCTTGACCTGAAAATAAAATAGCTACAGCACTACACCTCTCGCAGGAGGGGGTTCTAGGGATGGAGGTTAAGTGTTTACAACCAAAACTACCTCCACACAAGGAGGGGCCTTCAGTCCGCCAAGCGAGGAGAGGGGACGAAGCTAGAAACTTGATGTGTCGGGCTCCTCGTCGGTGTTGCTAGCTTCTGGAACCACTGGATAGTCAGTCGAAGTGGGCGCAGCCACAGACACTCCCGAACTCCAAACAAACTGAGACCAGTGCCAAAACTCTCCGACTTGGCCCGGGAAGACGCTCAAATTTTCTAGATTAACACTAAGACGGTCACTGGCTGGTGCAGGTCTTGGAACAGTGCTAGATAGTTATGGTTCTGGCCGCTCATAGGGTAGTGCTGCTGGAAGATGGAGACACCACGGACAGTCCTGAACTTAGATAGAGACGGGGATGGTGCCGTTATGACCGCGGACAAGCCTTCTTTCAGACGGTACCAACGGCAACCTCAGATGATGTCATGATGGGGACATCACCCACAGTTCCCTCTGGCTCGGCACCTCTCTCTCTCCCGGAGATGGGTAGGGGGCAGTTCGACAACTCGACAGGACACATGGGCTAGCTAGCATGGCATCTTGATGCAATGACCTTCTTTTGAAAATGACACGAGACACGCTTTTGATAAATGAAAATGTGATTGGCCGCATTAAGTCTCTTCTCGTCTAAGAGTTCCAACTGGACTAGCAACGCCTCTCGACGCTCATCGAGGTTAAGTTTCTTGTCAAGCTGCACTCTTAGGGAAGGGATCAAGATCTCATATGAGAGTACCGCCTCCATCCCATACGTGAGAGCAAAAGGAGTTTTCCCCGTGGGATGGAGGTGCGATAAGCCCATAGAGCTTCTATTAACCTGTCGGCCCAATCAGTGAATTTATGTGACTCGCACGTTTTCTTGATAATTTTAAGAAGAGTCTTGCTGGTGGCCTCGGCTTGGCCGTTGCCTTGGGGATAGTATGGCGATGAATGATGCAATGAGATGTTATATTTCTTACAGAGATCCCGGAGTTCTTGTGACATGAACTGAGGCCTGGAGAGGGGGATTTCTGTAGCCCAATGAAGAGCGACCGAACGAGGTCCAGCAAGATCAAATGAGGCCCAGCTCGCCTAAGTGACAGCCCACAAGGCCCACTTATCATGAAAGTCCAATAAGTTCACTCGGAATCAAGCCCCTCCTAGGCGACCATTAGGCTCGGAGGTCTGAGCGTCGATCCGGTCAGAGGAAGATTCAAGCCCGAGCTACGCCCCATGTCAAGATAAGGGCTGGCGCCCCGTGCCCACTCCGACCGAATTACACCCGAGCTATGCCTATCGCCCGGATAGGAGCTGGCATCCTCCGTACTTGGGTCGACCGACGGGTGCTTATCCATGTTGCCATTAAGAGCCCTTTATGAGTAGGAGTTTATGAGGATAAGGGAGGTCAAGAGTCCTCAAGGCTATAAAAAGCCCACGTCGGGGATGTAACCCCCACCCAAACTCCTCCGCTTACAGGACTCATGAGGCTGGTGCACTATTTAAACCTGGGACTCCCTCTGGCGAAAGGTAAGGCTTAACACGGTTAAACTCCCTGAGCAGGAACTTCCTTACCATCTTGGTGGAGAGGAATCTCGTGCAACCTCTTCCTCCTCCCCTCACAGCTTCCACCACTACTCTACTGACTTAGGCATCGGAGGGTTTTTCCCCAGGGAGCTCCTCGGCGGGTGCGAGTTTGTGTCGGTGGCTTGGCCTAGGAACGCTTCGGTTGGGTTTGCAGAGGTGCGTCGGAGAGTGCTCGCCTCCCCAGGGGAGAGATGAGGGGATCACTCTACCACCCAAGCCTCGCGGCCCTGTCGAGCTGTTCCGTGAAGTGGACTGACCAGGACGAAGGGCCCTAGGTCAAGGGGCGTGTGCGTCGCCCGAAGGGACAGAGGAAGGAGCTCGTTGATCGAAATGACCTGGACGGAGGGTCCAGGTCAGAGGAATATTCGCCACCCGAAGGGACGGAGAGAAGAATTTGTTGGTCCAAATGACCTGGACAAAAAGTCCAAGTTAAAGGAGTATTCGTCACCCGAAGAGATAGAGAGAAGAGTTTATTGGTCCAAATGACCTAGACGGAAGGTCCAAGTCAAAGGAATATTCGCCGCCCGAAGGGACGGAGAGAAGAGTTTATTGGTCCAAATGACCTGGACGGAAGGTCCAAGTCAAAGGAATATTCACCGCCCGAAGGGACGGATAGAAGAGTTTATTGGTCCAAATGACCTGGACGGAAGGTCCAAGTCAAAGGAGTATTCGCCGCTTCGACCCGGGAGGGGTCGGGGCGAGATGTTGATTCGTCGGTATAGCCAGGGCGGCGGGGCCGGTAGGGTTTGTTTGTCTATTGGGGTATTCGTCGGCACTGGGTTAGTGTTGACGCAAAAAGGGTTTATTCCCTTATCTCGGACGTAAGGTCTGGGTAAGGTGTCTATTCGTCGGTGTTGCCAAAGCGACGGAGACCGGCAGGGTTTTATTCATCTCTTGAAACATTCGTCAGCACTGGGTCGATGCTGGCGCAAGGAGAGGTTTGTTCCATCGTCCAGACGTAAGGTCCGGGCAGGGCGTCTATTCGTCGGCGTCACCGAGGTGGCGAGGCCGACATGGTTCATTCGTCTCTTGAAATATTCGTCAACACTGGGCTGGTGCTGACACAAGGAAAGGTCTATTCCCCCGCCCAGACGTAAGGTCCAGGTGGGATGTCTATTCGTCGGCGTCACCGAGGTGGCGAGGCCGACAGGGTTTATTTGTCTCTTGAAATGTTCGTCAACACTGGGCTGGTTTTCAAGTGGTTTAAGTGGACTAATCACAACATAAGGAGCATGATCAGGTTACTGTAAAAGAGGATTGGTTTATCTACAGGCTACACATGCATAGAAAATGACTTATAACTACAAGTACAAAATTTTTAGATGCATGAAATCTTCACAGAGAGGTTCTGACTTAGTTTTCTATCATTTTCTAATTTTTTAGATTTTTATGAATTAAAATGCCCTTTCAAAATTCTCTTTTTCTCGATTTCTAGAAATTGGGTCAGAATGCACAGGTGCATCGACCTATCCACATGTGCATCGACCTATATTGGCCCATCCCAAAGGTACATCGACCTCATATGGCCTTTTCCCAAATGTGTATCGACCTCATATTGGCCTGAGCTAATGTGCATCGGCCTTGTATTGGGCTGAGCCTATGTGCATCGACCTTGTATTGGCCTAAGCCAGATGTACATCCACCTTGTATTGGCCTAAGCTAGATGTGCATCGACCTGGTAATGGCCTGAGCCAGAAGTGCATCAACCTTGGATTGGCCTATGCCAATGTGCATCGACCTTGTATTGGCCTACGCCAGATGTGCATCGACCAAGTATGGCCTGAGCCAGAAGTGCATCGACCTTGTATTGGCCTAAGTCAATGTGCATCAACCTTGTATTGGCCTAAGCCAGATGTGCATCGACCTTGTATTGGGCTAAGCCAATGTGCATCGACCTGGTAATGGACTGAGCCAGAAGTGCATCGACCTTGTATTGGCCTAAGTCAATGTGCTTCGACCTTGTATTGGGCAAAGACAATGTGCATTGACCTTGTATTTTCCTAAGCCTGATGTGCATTGACCTTGTAATGGCCTGAGCCAATGTGAATCGACCTGGCCAGTGGATGCCTTGATGCATCAGCATTTATGAAGCTTGATGCGTCGATGCATCAAGCATTCTGAGTCTGGTGCCTTGATGCATCCAGCACTCTGAAGCTTGATGCATCGATGCATCCAGCATTTTCGAAGTCTGATTATTGATAAAATCTCAGAGACACCTCATGACAGTACGTAATTTGATGGAAGGACCAGGAAATAAGCATAGTAGTAGATCCCCCAGACCCTTGGCCCCTTTTTAGGTCTGAGCATATTTGAAGCAATCCATTTCCATATGGAATTTAACCAAGCTACTTATGAAATGCAATTTCAGTCCAGACACTAAATTCTCACAAAATGTAAAAACCAAAAAGACCATCTAGCTAACCAATAGACAATCCACTGAGAATGCAATTTACACATGTAAGCTCGAAGGTCTCATGAGCAATTATCACATGAGACATCATCAAGGATATGTTCATGAAATAGCATGCATTCCAACCCTGTAACGCAACCTGCAAAACAAGATATCAACATATGAGCTCATTTACCACAAGATCTGAACATATACAACGCACACAATATTTTATTATCATCAAAATCATTATCAAAGATAAAGAGGGAGTGCAACAAATCCATCAAAGTGAGAGAGAGAGAAGAGAGAAAGATCGAGAGGGGGGAGAGAGAGAATGAGAGTGTGTGAGTGTGTATGTTAGAGAGAGAAAGAGAGAGGGATGGAGGGGGAGAATGATGAGAGGGAGGCAGTGTGTGTGTGTGTAGGGTGTGTGTGTGTGGTGAAGAGGAAGAGAGGGAGCAGGGCGGTGATGGAGAGAGGAGAAGAGAGGGAGGTGGAAGAGAAGAAGAGGAGGCGACAGAGGGAAGAGTGGTGCAGGTGTGTGGGGGAGAGAAAAAGAGAGAGGGTGAGAGGGGAATCAACGCTGCGATGTGTAAGAGGAAGTGGTGTGTGTTTGTGTGTAATAGTTAGAAAGAGAGAGAGAGAAGAACCCAGAGTAGGATGCGGAGGGGGAGGGAATGTGTGTAACGGTGCATGTACGGTTTGTGTGTGTGTGTGTATGCATGTGGTGGCGACGAAGATGTTGATTATCTTCGAGTGATTTTGATGATAACAAAACCCCAGATTATTGTCTTCCACGTGCCATACACTTGAACGAGGATTTTTATGCACTCACAATCAAATTCCATCATAAGTTGATTAAACGTTTATGATCCACCTTACATGTCAAAAGGAGGGTAAGTGAACTTAAAATCAACCATGGAATAAGCCCATTTCAAGCATTCAACCTATGGACATGTTTCATTAGGCTAACATTTAATTTTTACAGGTTGATGGCTTTTCGGTCGACACGACAGGGAAACTGTCGCTGATTCATATTTTTTTCAGAAGACTGTATTAAAAATTATTTTTCAGAAATTGACGCCACCTGTAAGGGCGTTATCTTCAAAGTTAACGCCTTGATGTAGGGCGTTAATTCTGTTTAAACAGTGGTTTGGTTACGAATAGTAACAATATTTCTAACAGAATGTAATCAAGATTCCAGGAACATGATCAATAAGGAAAAATCTCATGATGTCAGGAACGTAGTCATGCAGGGCTTTATCTACCAAATATTCCAGTTATGTGAATTAACAACTACTGTGAGGAATAACACCTTTTTAAAAGTCGTCTACAATACGACGCCATACTGATAGGCGTTAAAACACATAATATTTCCCAGAAACAGCGACACAAACATGGGCGTTTATTAACTAATGCCTTTAAGAAAGCTGTGAATAAATAAAATAACGCCTTTCTTTAGGTCATTATTTATTCCTAAACAGGAACGATAAAACAGTATATTGGGAACAGTACTAGCTATATGTATGCATGCTTCTTACTTATTATTTGATCTAGTATTTGAGGATTAGAACCCTACCTGACTGGGTGTTGAACTGGGTGACGAGCTGGTGTAGAGGAAGAGGAATACGACACTCTGTTTGCAACAGAGATAACCAGTAGCAGGAAGGCTTCTATTGTAAGAACAATAGCAGCAGTAGCGGTAGGATGTATAGATTCCACGGGAAGAGTTAGCGGGAAGAAGACTGTCTATTAGGCGCCCTTCTTGCCGTGGCTGTTTGCAGAAGGAGAATATCAGCAGCTCAGGAAGAAGAAGCTTAACATCAGAGAAGCTCTTGCAGACGGCGAAGATTGCAGAGGTCAAATAATCTCCGGAGTTCCTGTCTCTCACAAGAAAAAAGAAGAAAATAAGAGAAAGGAAGAAGTAAGGAAAAGAAGAAGAAAACACCATACAGTATTCTCCTTACCGTGTCTTGGGGAAATCGACGAACAGGGACTCACGGGTGGAGGGCAAGGGTATTAACAGGCTTAAAATCCTTTAGAGTTTGATTGGGATTGGGGTCTTTCCATCCTAATCTTTTCCTTAATTGATCTTACCCAAGAATCCTGGTTGTCCCCCGCTGGATTAATTTGTCATGAAATTTAGTCGCATTTGTTTTGATATACAATGGATTATCCCTTTGGGACAAAAGAGGGTTAATTTTGTTCCACCTCTTGGGGTGGAACAATATATCCAGGTTAAATGAGAGATATCCTTCATTCTAACTCAATTATCTCTATTCCTCTATCAAAGCAAAAAAAAAGATAGAATGGGAGTTATCCTAGAGATAAGTGGGGGATAACTCCCTATCAAAGAGGGGCTATGGGTGTGGCGGAATTTGAGCTCTCACTTGGTGACTTCACTACTAAAGTGTAATTCCACGTGATAAACTTCGATACGTCGTACAAGGCATTATTGAGCCGCCCATTGCTGCATCAAAATCAGGTGGTGGCCTCCACCCTCCACCAATGCATAAAATACCCCCAAAACTAGAAATAAGAAAGACTATTCACCAACTTACACCCTTTTAGGTGTTTGAATGCCACCTGCTAAATGCATCTCTATATCTAGAAAAGTCGAAGAAGCCTACCCCTCCAACTCAAGACAAGGGGAGGCAAAAATTAGAATCTAGCGACTGGTTCCCTCCGCTGCCGCTTAACAACGTGGCTCCCCCAGAGGTGTCAGTCATATTTGAGGAAGAAGGGGAGCTCAGGGCAATTTAGCCAATCATTTAGCCCAAGCCAGGGGCATTAGAGCTCGAAGACTTACTTGGGGATGTTAAGGTCCTGCCAGGGATCATCTAGCCCATAGTAAACGCAGACTATCAAATAGTCGAAGTTCTAAAAACCCTAGAGATTCTTAATCCTGAGGGCCAGCCTATTGTGTTTTATGTTGCCAAGGAGTAACCAACAAAAGGGGATGATGATTGCAGATTCCCCGAAGAGATGCGTGATCGACCTGTCCCAATTATGGGACTCCCATATCTAACTGGCCGCGTAATCAAGATGGCCAAGAAATAACAGATTTCCTTCTGCCAGATCTCTAGCCAAAAGAAGATGTTCAAGGAACTATGGTATCCACCAAATATGGACAGAAGATTACTACAGATTACTTAGCACCCGGGGTTGGACTTCTCTGTAGAAGATTATCATGAAGTCAATATGCTTTCTACCTACACTTTGGCAAGTGAAGACCCCCTGGGGGCAATCCATGATGAATACCTGGAGGACTATGAACTAACGGAGCCATCCGTTGAATTGAAAAGCTCATGCCCAACCCGGCTGCGGGCACACAATGATTATGGAGCTGCTACCCTGTGCAGATGCCGGAAGTCCATCTTTGTGGAAGCAGCTACAATTCCTAACAAGGATTCACAAGAGTCAAAAGCTAAAGAAAGTCATCTAGCCCTTGAGGGTGCTCCACCCGCCAGTCGACATCCAAGTTGCACAAAATCTACATCACCAACACTAGGGCCACTCCCCCAACCCAATCAATAGCCGGATGTCTCAGAAAAAAGTGAAGCTGAAGTCCCATCGTCAGGCGAAATAAGATAAGAATACACCTACGATGCCCTCGAAGTTGAAGAAGATGACAAAGGCTTCGTCGACTTATAGTCGGCCCCTCCGAAAATAGAAGATGGTGGCCAAGTCATTGTTGATAAATTGGTCAAAATAAACCTCGGCACGAAGGATGATCCCAGGCTGACCTTTCTCAGTGCCTTCTTATCACTCGAAGAGAGGGGGCAATATATAAAGTCACTTTAAGAGTTCTGAGACTACTTTGCTTGGAATTACAAAGAAAAGTCAGGCCTCAGCCCTGTAATTACCCAGCATATCCTGGCCATCGACCCTAAAGCCAAGCCCGTGAAGTAATCACCTCGACAAATGAGGCCAGAATTAATAAGCCAAGTATGCAAGGAGGTTGACAAGCTAATAGACGTTGACTTCGTGGTTGAAAACCAATACACTCCAAGGCTGGCCAATATCGTTCCTGTTAAGAAGAAAAACGGCCAGATTCAGATTTGCGTGGATTTTCGAGACCTGAATAAAGCTTGTTTAAAGGATGATTTTTCGGTGCCAATCACCGAAGTCATGATAGACGCTACTACCGGCCATGAGGCCTTGTCGTTCATGGATGGGTCATCCGGCTACAATCAAATCTGGATAGCTGAGCATGACTGAATCCACCTGACTTTCTGATCGCCTAAAGGGATATTCCACTACAAACGGATACCTTTCGACCTCAAGAATGCTAGTGTCACTTTTCAAAGGGCGATGACAAAAATATTTGACGAATTGCTCTATGACAAAGTTGAATGCAATATTGACAACTTAGTCGTCAAAATAAAGAAGAGGGAAGATCACTTGGCGGACCTCAGAACTATATTTGAAAGGTTGTGGCAACATGAGATGAAGATGAACCGGATGAAGTGCACTTTTGGCATCTCCAGCGAAAAATTCCTAGGCTTCATTGCCAAGTACAAGGGAATTGAAATAGACCCCGCAAAAATCAAAACTATTCAGGAGCTGCCTCCAACTAGAAACCTGACAGAATTATGATCACTACAAGGCCGAATAGCCTACATCCGTAGGTTCATCTCCAACCTGTCTGGGCGGTGTTAGTCATGCCATAAGTTAATGATGAAGAATACCCCGTTCCAGTGGGGTGAAGAATGTCAAAAAGCTCTTGAGCAGCTAAAAGAATACTTAAAGACCCCGCCAGTGTTGGGGGCACCTGTGAAAGGATGTTCACTAATCCTCTACATAGCTGCCACAGAATACTCTCTGGGGGCAATGCTGGCCTAAAGCAATGAAGAAGAAAAAGGACAAGCCCTCTACTACCTCAGTCGGAGATTGGTCGGGGTTGAAGCAAAATACACACCTATTGAAAAGGTATGCCTCGCACTGGTCTTCACAACCAAGGAAATGAGGCATTACATGCTATCGCATAAAGTCAAGCTAATATCTCGGGCCGACCCGATCAAATATATACTCTCTCAGCCAGTTCTAAAAGGATGAATGGGAAAATAGGCTATCATCCTTATGGAGTTTGACATTACCTCTATGCCGCAGAGGGCCATCAAAGGCCTGGCCATTGCAAAGTTCTTTGCAGGACACTCGGTGCCTGAAGATTCTCCATTAATCACCGAGCTACCTGAAGATGAGACTCTAAAAGTGGGCCAAGTCTAGCAAGCCACCTGGCAGCTATACTTTGACGATGCTTCAAGAACAGAAACGTCCCCACAGGGACAAATAAGAATAAGAGCGGGGGCAGGGGCCGTCCTCAAATCTCCCGAAGGAGAGGTGCTACATGCCTCTTGTTCAATCAACAAAGCCTGTACAAATAATGAATCAGAATATGAAGTCCATCTTTCTTTTGAAAATCTTCGCCCCTCCTCGTAAGGTGAGTGGTGGCAGTGACTGGACCCCTTGACTGGCAGCTTCTCTTCTCAACAAAAGGGTGGATTGTAGTAACGTCCTCTTTTCCTTTCTGACATCTTCTGCCCCCGGCGTTGGGGCGGACAACAGCAACATTTTCTTCTCGAGCTGGTGCCTAGCTCTGAATTCTCTTCGGCATCCAGACCTGCTTAAATTTTCTCGGCTTGGACGCCAACGGCTTCCTTTCATCAGCTTCCCAATTGGCCCTCCTAGTGGCCAGCACTTGGAACTTGTTGTTGGTTTGAATCGTCGGGACAACCCTATCCGGCCGGACATCCCTGGGGCGACCATTGAGGTTCACCCTGATGCTTCCAACCATCATCATCTTTCTTGAGTTCGAAAGGCGACGGCTTGTAGTAGTGTACCGGCTCCTCTGGTTGTTTCCTCTTCCCCTCTTAGCAGCAGCGGGGATTGCCTCCCCCCACTCTACATGGTGGACGAAACAAGCGACGACCACTGGGGCAACTTTCTTCTTCGGGTTCTTCTTCTCGTTCTTAGGCTTCAGCAGGGTCTTTGTGGCAGCACCCTGATCTTGGTTGCCGACATTCAGCAAGTCGACGAAGACGAGGCCCAAGCAGTTGGGCAGTCCCACAGCTGGTGGCATAGATCCGAACGCCGTGGGCACCTCCAGGTAGCCCCCTCGGACATGAGTGTCAATGACCTGCTGGCCAAAGTAAATAGCAGCCAACCCGTTCTTCATTTTGACTCCTAAAAATAAGATTAGCACACGATTAGAATTTTGAGAGAGGTCACCGGGCTTCCTGCTTTGGCGTAGAGATGAAGGGACACTCGGTCCCACCAGGCGTGCCAATTTGGTGGAACGATCTCATTCGATTTTCATCGAATTATTTATCTTTCATCTGGGTTATTTGTTTATTAATTAGGCATGCCAGTCACTGTCGTAACAATTTATCATGTGCTCGATCTGACTTGGTCAGTCGATTGTAGGATTCAGGTTGGGATTAGAAGTCCGTTATACCATAAAGGTTATGGCGTTAATTACGCCCTTCCTAAGGACAACCCTCGATTCAAGGGTGAATCTCGTGTCACTGGCTCAGTAGGGGTCACGCAGATCCCCATTAGAAAACACGCAGTAACATGGAACAAGTAAAACAGCAGGTGTAGCAAAGCTGGAAAACTACACTATAAAGCTATAAACTACCACTAGAAAGTAGTAAATGAATAGACAGGGAGTAGGAGTAGGGAACAATCTAGGAAGAGGGGGAGAAAGTCATACCAGACAAGTGGCTGTTGAACTAACCTCGGCACCCCAAACTACTCTAAGCAGCAATAGGAAGGTGACTTTGAGCTGATGAAGTCAGGAGTTGCCGATCTATCTACACTGCAAGGGACCTACAAAACAGACAAAAGAAAGCTAGGAAAAATCTAGACAGACATAGACCCAGACGACATGACTAGGATGTCATGCACACTGTCCCACACATGACTAGAACGTCATGCATACGACAGGACACTGACCTCAAGTACAACCACGAGAGGGCTATCCCGGGAGGTCACGACGCACGAGAAGCACAAAGAGAACCACGAAGAGTCATGTGCCACGTGACTAGAGCACCCCTCACTAGAATAACAGCCAGCTGCGTCCATTGATGTCTTATGTTGTGCCTACTAGTGTCTTATCCGCATAACCTACCGCAAGGTCTAGGCCGAGATCAAGACACTATCAGAACCAGAATAGTACAATAGTCGTGAGTGACTAGTCAGGGTCACATCTGACGATGCAAGTCCAAAGCCCTTGACCACGTGTGGACACACTAGCTCTTGCCTGAGCCAGGCCTCTAACTAATTTTCTGCCCCTGTAGGATGCTACGGTAACCGTGGGAGCCGACGGAAACTAGCTTACAAACCGCAAATCGAAAAGTGCCCCGCTGTAAAAGTCGCCACGCCGAAGCGTGCCGTAAGGCTATGACTAGCGGAGGCTCACAAGACACAGAGACTCAAAACACGAGTGCTAAAGTACAGACAGGCTAATCATGCACTGTCACCCATACTACAAAGCACCAATGGCAGTAGGGCTACTGTCGACAAACTCAGGACAAAGCAACTAGACCTACTCACATAACGATCTTGGAGTCAGATGACTCGGAGGCAAGATCGTCACTGATAGGGGAAAAGTATAATGCACAATATTTTGGGGGTGTATAATGCTATCATTTAGTACAAAATAGTTTGCTAAATTTCTGGGAAGAATATAATTGAGGAGGGTAAATTCGACTCTGTCCACGTAAGACCTATCTATCTGAAGTCTAGCACAACTTGCGGTCCATGACGCGTCGAGTAGGCCCCGACAGCTGCAGCTCGCGACGGATGGCTCAGGACGTTCCGTCTTCGGATTCACCAACAAGAAAGGTCTCGAGTTAGGCGCAATGGACGTCGGATGACGCTCCGGCGACCAACCGTTAATCTCCACGAGACAGGCGTCGACCCTGCGATGGACGAGCACGCCCCACAGGCACCGTAAGACTCGCCAGGGAATCATCCGACTCCGGAGCGCTAGGCCCATGACGGGAAACTCCACCCCTCCCTCGCAATCGCGGGAAGCATTACTCCATTATGCACGCCCTTCCCTACTAAGGGATCGACCGTCGCCACAAGACAATCCCCTATAAAAGGGACCCCGACGAAATATACTAGGTACGGTAGTCTTGACTGACACACGGTGAACTCCACCAAGAAACGTCTGCTAAGAGACAAGCACGAGAGCTACATCCCCTACTACGGAGAGGTCACGACCGTCCACTGAGAGAGAGATCCCCTTCCGAGCACCCTTACCGCCCAGTGGCCCAGCGAGCACTCTCTGAGTGGTCACTGGTAACGACGAGCACTCACCTGGAAGGCCTACGGCTCTCCCCGACCTTCTACCGCGGCTTCTACCACCCCCTCTCTCCTCTACTCTTCGATTACTCTGCTTGATCTCGTGTTGACTTAAACATCAGATGGTTGTCTCCTGAGGTAACATCCAAGGCTCCTTCTGACGCCTTTCTTTCCAGTGTTTGTAAACTTTCACGAGTGCCGGATGACCTCCACAAGCAAACAAATAGAAAGTGTGGTACGAGACGTGACAACCAGATTCTGCCCCCTTAAGAACGCAACCTGTAGGTGAGAAGATTACATAATCCGGTCTTTCGTACAATGCTTTGACCAGAGATGGATTTCTCATTATGAGAAATCTTAATAATCCTTCCACCAGCTTCGAAAGATCAGGGGCATCTTTAAAGTCAGGGGTGAGCCTCGTGTCACTGGCTCAGTAGGGGTCCCGCAGATCCCCACCAAGAAACCAAAGCAGTAACCGCAGTAAGAACAACAAGAGTAACAACAGTAAGCAAGAGTAACAACAAAAAGGAAAGAGGGAAGTAGTACAACACAGAAACACGACAATTGATGAGACCTCAGCCGTCTAAACCACTCCTAATCGGGAAAGGCACAACTTCCCAAGCACATGGCAGGGAGTTGCCACACTATTCTCAAGAAAACCCGATTACATTGCCAGAACACGTCGCGCAACAACAGACGTGCATGCCACGCATCACGACCTCTCGGACGTGTGGAAAGACTTCCCAAAACATCGGCGTACATACGACCTCACTGTCATGTACACTACACAAGCCACGGTAAAGCCAATCACAGGCTACCCGAAGCACCTTGTCAACCATGATGGAGAACCGGTCAAAAAATCACAAGTCATGTGTCATGTAATAGAAGCACCTCCTCACTAGAAGCTAAGCCAGATGCGTCCACTGACGACTTACACTTCGCCTCAAGCATCTCACACTCATCTCGAACATGGTGACTGAGACACTATACCAAGTGCAAGGAATAACAGTAATGAGTGACTAGCCAGGGTCATGCCTGTCAGGGCTCATCCAAACACCCCTGACCACGTGTGCACACACAAGCCCAGTGCCTTGAGCCAGGCCTCTACCTAATTTTCTCCCCCAGTAGGATGCTTCTGCAAAGCAAGGGAGCCCATAGAAACTAGCCTAAAAATTGTCTCTTTGGAACTGCCCTGCCACCACTCTCAGGTGGGCCGATACACTAAAGTGTCATCAGACTACGACTAGTGAAGGCTCACTAAACATAGAGACTCAACATAGAAATATCAAAGTATAGATAGGGTAAGCACACACCTGTCACACATACTACGAAGCACAAGGTAGTACACAGAACTGCCGCCAGACTTAGGATAGTCAACTAGACCTACACACAATGTAAGGCCCGTTCGTTAACGGATCCTTACTGGTATCAAAATAGAAATTAATTCATGAATTTAGGAATTTTTATTGGGTTTAATGGGCTATTTCTATGCATTAAAAACCCGATTTATATGCTATATTTCATTGCTAATTGAATATGTTGTTGTTTCAATTGTGTAGCATTCGATAGTATCCAAACAACCATCTTAGTCTGCTACGCTACGATGCTCAGCATCTAAGGCATCCACTCAGTCGTCTCAGGTATACTCATATGTATAGACTTACACAGTACGAAATTACTTGAACTTCTTATCTTACAAAACCTCTGCTTCTCAGGCATCTAGACGGAGACAACATGCAGCAAATAAGTCGTTGTCTGCTCCACAGAAGAAGAAATCATCATAGACCACATTATTCAAGAGCAAAAAGGACACGCAACCATCAGTAAATCCGATGGACATTGCAGACTTGGAGACACTAGATCACATTGCAGATGACGACACTCCTGAGCCATCTGTTGAGCCCTGTATCAGTGGGAGTCATGACTCTGATGATGATAGTACACTGACAGGGTCTTTATCCCATAGTCATGGCAGTTCTTGGGGTGGTCAATAGAGTCGTCGTGGGGATACTAGTGCTAGTGGCCGAGAGTATAGCAGTGGTCAAGACAGAGGTCATAGGGGTCACAAACGTGTGGTATAGACAGAGGAGCAGCACTTCACACATGCCACGCAAGATGAGGACCACGGTGCTCCCCCGCCAGGGGCGAGGCATGCATTTGATTATTGGGATCCCTACTATGGAAGTTCTGTTGCAGATAGTACCAGCTATCAAGATATGTTGTGTGATTTTGAGAGGATAGGCGCACATGACTCTCAAGGATATGGAAGTGAGTATGGACGGTCATGGCAGCAACTGCCCATATATCATGACGATTCTGGGAGTAGTAGTTCATTCTTCCCATCGTATCCATATCCTCATACCCATGTTTCAATGCCGCAATATACCGAAGGATACGGTTAGCTCTCAGCAGTGCCACCGCCAGTTGTCTACTCACAAGGTTCCCAATAGTATGAATACTACGTACGCATGTATTGGGAACACTATGCAGGTTCCATGCGTTATGAAGACTATTTGTCCTATTTGCGGAGCACACATAATGTCAGATTGTTTGGAGATGGGATATGGTCAAGTTTGGGCCCATATGATTTGGAGTATGTATTATTTGTGCAGCATTTGAGGATCGTTCTACAGACTCTGCGAGATCACGAGCTCTATGCTAAATTTTGTAAGTGTGAGTTCTGACTTCGGGAAATTCATTTTCTGGGCCATGTGATTTCTGGTGATGGAGTTGCGGTGGATCCAGCCAAGATTGAAGCTGTTCTTGATTGGCAGAGACCGAGGACTGTGACAGAGATCGGGAGTTTTCTAGGTTTAGCTGGCTATTATTGGAGATTCATTCAAGACTTTGCACGGATTGCTACGCCGATGACTAGACTGACTCGTAAAGATGTACGTTTATCTGCTCAGATCAGTGTGAGCAGAGCTTTGTTGAACTGAAAAGGTTTCTCACTTCTTCTCCAATGATGGTATTACCTTCTGGCTCAGGTGGATTTATGGTTTGCACAGATGCTTCTTGAGTAGGTCTGGGTGCAGTGTTGATGCAACATGGTAAAGTTATCGCATATGCATCCCGACAATTAAAACAACATGAGGAGAACTATCTGACTCATGATTTAGAGCATGTAGCGCTGATCTTTGCTTTAAAAATCTGGAGTCACTATCTGTATGGTGAAAAGTTTGAAATCTTTACCGATCATTAGAGTTTGCAATATGTGTTCTCTCAAAAGGATTTGAATCTCAGGCAGCGTCGTTGGATGGAATTTATGAAAGATTATGACTTCACACTCTCCTATCAGCCAGGTAAAATGAATGTTGTGGCTAATGCTATGAGTAGGAAAGTGCAGGTCAGTCATTTACTACTTCGCGAATGGAAATTGTAGGAACAGCTTCCGAGTGAGGCAATTAGCATGGATATTCTTGTCGATCCGATGATAGCTATTTGTGCCAGTATGGTTATGACTTCAGCTCTGTATCAACAGATTAAGGAAGCTCAGTAGGCTGATTCTGATTTGTCTCACATTATAATGATGCATGACATCAAGTTTGATGATGAGTTGGGTGTCAGCTTCCGTGGCAGATTATATGTTCCAGCTATTGATGAGTTAAGAAATGTAATTCTGAGTGAAGCCCATGGGTCCCATTTTGCTATTCACCCAGGTACTACTAAGATGTATCAGAATCTAAAAAGGCAGTTCTTGGCCAGGTATACGCGCTGGGGGCCCGTGGGGCTGTTCAAGAGATCCTAACATAGGCCGGTCAGGACCTGAATCTACTAGTGCATCTCGGCGAGCTCATCGGCGGTGATCTCTGCGGCCAGGTGGAGGATGAGGCTCCCTGCAATTCTCTGCGGGAGCTGGGGCCTTGGTGGGAACCACGGCCTCGGTTGCTGGCGTTACTAAGACTTCCACGAGGTGGCATGACTTTTTGATCGGAGTTCCCACAGACGGCATCAAAAAGTGTAGAGACAGAAATTTGGTCTCTAATCCTTGTACCACACTTCTCTATTTATTTGTCGGGAAAGGTCGCCTGGCACTCGTGGAAGCTTGCAAGCACCAGAAAGGGAGAACATTAGAAGGAGTCTCAGGCGTTATCTTAGGAGACAACCCTCTGATGTTTAAATCAACGTTAGGGAGACAGAGAAGCAGGAAATAGAGAGAGAGTTGCAGAATGGCGCAGTAAGCCTAGTCTGGGCGATCTGCCTTCCGGGAGAGCTCTCGCCGTGATCAGCGAGTGCTCGGAAAGTGCTCATTGGGCAGTAAGGGTACTCGAAGTGCAATCGGAGCATGGCGAAGGGTTTCTCTCTTGGCAGCAGGGTACCTTCAGTTGTCTCCTACAGGAGCTGAGTAGGCTTTTTTTGGTAGAGTTCACAATGTCTTTGCCTGTCCGTCGAGGTCTCATTTATAGGGGGTTGTCCTGGTGGTGAGGGTCGGTCCCTTAGCAGCGAAGGGTGCAAGTCGTGAAGTAACGCCTCCCCACGATCGGAGAAAGTTTCCTGTTGAGGGCCCGTTCCTCCGGAGTCGGACGGTTCTCTGGCGAATCTTACGGCGTCCATGGGGCGTGCTCGTCCTTAGTGGAGTCGAGGTCGATGTCGTGGGGGGTAATGCTCGGTCACCGGGGGGCCATCCGGCGACCATTGAGCCTAGGTCGAAGCCCCATATGCGCTGGCGAATCCACGGACGATCCATCCTGGGCTGCTCGTTGCGGGCCGACATCGTCAGAGGCCCGTTATGCGTGTTGTAGAGGCCTCAACCGAAGCGGACTTGTCGTAATGGGCCTTATATAGGCCGGGCCGATCTTACCCTCCTCAAATGGAGTACCGACCCATTGTCATAACACCAAGAAGTCTCAAAGGTGGGGGTTGGATTGGGGACAGTGGATTCATCCTGAGTAGGGGGTTCATCTGGTCGAAGTGGAGGGAGAGGAAAATGAAGAAAACTCAGAAGGGGTGCCTTTCAAACTTCATCATGTGCCATATTCAATTCTTCAATCACCGACTCTTCATTAGCAGGCTCAAGTGGATGCCGCGATGGAGGCGTATATGTGGGTGGTGGAATGTAATGGTATTACAGATGATTTTGTGAGTGTAAGTGCCTATGCGTAAGCGGAGGTGGAGGGCCATATGAATGAACGGGGTGAATGGGTGGAGGGTGGACGGTGTCCACTTGATTGCTAAAATCTGCCGGCTCTTGCTCACGTGAACTACCGATGCCGTAGCCATCTCTCCTATCCTTCCAAGCTTTCTCCATCTTCGTAATGTCATTTAGAACGGCGTGAAGGGGATTCATTGGAGAAGGAGAAGGAGGAGCGGGCTGTAGGCTTGTAACGCTCTTTAATTGTTCCTCCAACGAAGCGACTTTGTCAATAACAACCTGTTAGAGGGGTGTAACTCGAGCAATGGAGGGTTGGCACGATGGCCTTGAAGGAGGGGCCACATAAGAAGGCCGCGGAGGGGAGTTAATGGGCTGACCTAAACAAGGACCCGGTCGGGCCAGGTTGCAAGTAATAGATGGGCCCTGGGGCCTTGGTGGAGGAGGAATTGAAGGAGGCGAGTGCTGGGCCACCCAAAAAGGGGTATGTGTTGAAGGAGGAGGAGATGGGTGATGGGGCACCCGAATGGGAGTAGAAGGAGGATGAAAAGAATGAGGTGCGCCCTCAACAGCGGCCTTAAGGGCCTGGATTTGTTGAGGGGTGAGATGATCTAAGGCATGCAGAATCTGGGAGACCTTCTCGTCGTCGGGAGGAGACGGTCCCGTAGGAGTAGTGGCTCGCAACTGTGGCAAGGGACCATGAGGTTGGACATTGCCCGTGGGTCGGGCAATACCGTAGGAGTGGGGACGTGGTCCCTTGAAGGAATTGTGGTGAAAATCATGATGAACATGTTGAAGTTGAGGTGTATAGGATGTGCTAGGTTGTCATGATTCTTTTTGATAATGACAAAGGGGGAGAAATGTTGCTTGGTGTTGCTTGGTCATGTATGAAGGCTCATGGTCTGCTAATGCTGATGGCAAATGCTGATACTGATGATTAGTGATAGAGATCTGTTGTTTTTGAATGTAACTGGTTGTGTCAAGGGAAAAAGAGAAACTTGACCTATTATCATTTTGTATTTTCTTCTTGTACACAGAAATGATAGTCTGCATACATAACTATTCATACTGCATGCCTAGTGCTGTGAATGTGGTCTTTGACATGTGTCAGACAAAAAGTGTGTGAATGATATTAACAACTTGTAATCATACTTGATTGAATGCTTAGATTTGATTGAATGTGTAAAACTTGATTAGTCAATTTATTAACTTGTTTAATCATACATGACTCATAGTGTAGCCATCATTAAAAAGGAGGAGATTGTTGGAACTCTAGTTTTGATAATGACAATCTATGAATCATGCTTAATCTGAAATAAGTAAGCATCTCAATCAATTGTATTGTATGTCTTTTTATTACAACATAAGTTGTCTCATAATAATTCAAGAGTTTGTTTACATTTCTGGCACTTAAGGTCCGTGCATATCCTTGAATCAGCTCGGTGCAAATCTTAGTCAATGTGCATATCTTCATAAGGTTCGTGCATACTCATAGGATCGTTTGCATGTAGGTCCGTGCAATATTCAAGTCTGTGCACATTTCAGTTAACTACATAGTAGGTCTGTGCAGAGTTTACTTCCATATACAAAGTCTGTGCATGTGACTTCCATGGTCCGTGCACATTTTACTTAGTTGCATGTAAGGTCCGTGCATGCAGAAGGTTCGTGCAGAGTTCATTTGCATTGCTCACTTAAAGTCTGTGCACGTTTTCAAGCCTTACCGTATAGCAGGTCCGAGCTCGTCTCAAGTTTGTGTAAAGTCTTATTTATGCACACATAAAGTCTGTGGAATCTTTGTAGAGGTCTGTGCATATTTGTCTCGGGCTAAAGCATGGTCAGTGTATATCCAGATAGAATGCATATAAGGTCCGTGCACTTCACCATTTAGAGTCTGTGCATAATTGCCCTGCTGACATTCAGAGTCCGTGCTACCAGGACCTGGTCGGCAGGGTAGTCCGGCGGTTTAGGAAGCTTACCCTTGTACACACTCCTAGGGCTCAGAACCTTCTAGCCGACGCTTTGGCATCTTTGGCATCTTCTCTTCCAATCCCTGGCGAAAAGTCATCAGCCACTGTCATTGTACAGAGCATGCACGTTCCCTCACATTTAGATCCCTAGTTCCAATAGTTCGCCGAGCCTTCTCAGCAAGTCCAATCTATCTCTCATGAACCTGAAATTGACCTCGAGGACGGTAATCCCTGGTTCTTCAATATTGAGAATTATCTTCGGGATCACTCCTTCCTCGATTATGCCACCGCTTCCGATCGACGCACCATTCTTCGAGCCGCGGAGCACTTTGCCATTATAGGTGGTCTCTTGCATCGTAAATCCCTCAGCAGTGTTTACCTCCGCTGCCTCGATGAGACCGAATCTCGTGCAGTTGTCGAAGCCGCTCACTGCAGCGAATGTGGTGGCCATGTAAATGGTCGCATGCTCACTCAAAAACTCCTTCGGCAATATTATTGGCCTACCATGAATGAGGATTGTGCCCTTTATGTCTGCCATTGCGTCAAATGTCAACTCCATGCGGACAAGGTCCACGCTCCCTCATCCTCACTTCACCCTCTTATAGTTCCTTGGCCTTTCACCATGTGGGCATTTGACGTAGTCGGTCCTCTGGAGGATAGAACCAGAGAAATCCGAAGAAAATCCTTCATCCTCACGCTACGAAATATTTCACGAAATGGGCAAAAGTTGAGGCATTCACAGAAGTCAAGGCGTCAACAGTGGTGAAGTTCATCAAATGCAACATCCTCGCAAGGTTCGGCTTTCCTCGTGACATCGTCACCTACAACGGGCTGCAGTTCACATCCCAGGAACTCCGCGACATGTATGGTAAATATGGCATCAATTTGCATCATTCATCTCCATACTACCCACAAGGAAATGGACAAGTTGAAGCTACAAATAAAACTCTCATCAGAATCATCAAGAAAACCTGTAAATCTCATCATTACTCAGACTGGCCAAATCGCCTCATTGAGGCCCTTTGGGCTAACGGCACTTTTGTCCAGACTCCCATGGGTCAAACCAGGGACACTACCATTGTCGACTAATATTCTGTCTACATTACAATGGTTTATTATGGCCGATACAACTAGGGCGTCATCGTGTAGGGTTGTTAACCCTTCCAAGGCTTCATAAAGGACAGTTGACCCTATGGTTTGCCTTCAGACCAACTGGGGTTGACTCATACAAATCAGACTTGTTTCCAGGCTTTCTAATCCCCAAATCGTTTGACATATATGACATGAGTTTCACCACGCATTATTAATGATTTAGATTCTGAGCCTCAAACAATTACAAGCCAGTCTGAGACTCTGAGTCAAGGTGATAGACATCAGTTTTTCAACATTCTGATGATGATGTCCAGTACCGATACAACAAGCCTTGCTGTGGGCAATAATGAGCAAGACAAATTGATAATTTTTTGAGTGGCAAAAAGAAGTTGGCACACAATAACCTTTGTCATAAAAAGGATGAGAAACCATTCTGACAATGTAGAATATGGGTTGTTTAATACCTTAAAGTTTATGTTAATGAAGCCACACTGTAATGCACCTCCAGACAACATAACAATAAACAAGTTATAAACTTAGAATATTACACGATATTAATGTTAGCAACCACATTTAAGGGGCAAACATAGAGCATGCCAAGTGAATCACATGAGGATCTACTGCTGAACAAAAAAGAGCAGAAATGACATGTCTTATGTCAATGATTTCAAAGAGGTAAGTATAATAAAACACAACAAAATAAAGTCAAGCATGGTAAATAAGGACAAATAGAAAAAAGTGAGAAATCAAATGAATATATGAATTCACTCATGCCCAACTTCTGAATGAACATGTACGTGAAGAATTAAGTGCAGCTCCATTAACATTAAGGTGTTAGAGTAAGGAGAAATAGCCTTAGACAGCTTGGCATGTGCACCATCATCCAAGTTTAGAGCCAATTGGAAGGTGTGATGAATTCAAGTGATGTGGAAGGCCTAGATCAAGATACTTTGACATAATAAAAAAGGACATGATTTTTCTAGGTTTAAGTGACATAGCATTGAGTAGACTGAAGTGGCAGGATAAGATTCATGCAGCAGAACCCCAAATAAATGGGACAGGACTCTGATAGTGATGATCATGCTCAACCTGCATTAAACCATGAGCAGCCTTTAAATGATTTATTGGCTACAGAGTAAAGAAAAAAGGAAAGTTTTATTTAGAAGTAATGAGATGTAAATTAGAAAATAAACAGATGATGGTTACTTTCTGCTAATTTACATGCAAGATGCTAACGGAACTTTAATCAAGCAGAGAATCAGGTAAACTTATGATCCTGAGCAATCTAGCAACAACAAACCAGGGGACATAGCTTTTGACACATTTCGCATATAGTGATCACCAAGAGAGAGCAAGAGATAGACAAAAAGGAAATATACATCAAATCCAACAACATGAGTTTCAATACATAATACAAAGATCAAAGGAGTACAGGAGATTACCCAAGCAAGTCATTCACTTTTCCGCATGAAACACAATAAAAGCTGCCATCCAGTCTTGCAGCATACTCACTTCTAGCAATGCCAGCTTTTTCATGCTTAAGAGCACATTCCAGATGACATGACATGCCACAGGAATCATCTTGAGATGAAACCTCTGAACTACAACCCAACCAGAGGCTTGGATCCTTGTTGTCATCATATTTATAACAGATGCAGCATGAACATCGTTTGCAAAAGTCATCCTTTAGGCTCATGGGGGCCCTGCATGCCAAGTTTTGGCAGTACTTGGGTTCATTCACATCGTCATTAGCTTTTGATTCTAATAAATGGATTGTCCCGACTGGCAGGCGACATGGATGGGCATTTTTCCTCTGTCTTTTAGAAGGGGGTGGAGGGTTTGGAGGAGGAGGTGATGCAGTGGCCATATCCTTTATAGATTTCCCAGAGTTCTTCTCAGATACAATTTTTAGAAGAATCTCTATAATTCTGTACTTTGTCAAGCCGGTGTACTTCCGTTCTTTCCCCATCTCCAAGCAAAGGATCTCTAATAGATCCCTGCGGCTCCATGACTGTAACAACTCAGGAGCGCCTTGTGTCCATTTTGACAATTCATAGACAATGTATCTTTTCTCTTCCATGCTCAACTTACTGCATTTTGATGGGTCGAGCACAAGACCTGGCATGATAAATGCCACACTTAGCTTATCAAAGCAAAAAGTTAGAAGAAAAAACAAAAGAGTTAACAGTGTATTCTTGGTTGTGCAGAAGAAGCCTGCAGAGGAAAAGTTCAAACATCATAGAAGTATATGAAAGTAGAGAACAAAGATCCTCTGTGGAAAGAGAAGAAAAGAAATTGTGCATATTCATACTCTAGCAGTTTACTACTTGCTTGGAGAGCTAAGGACAGAGAACAAGGAGATGAATAATGTTTGAGATCTCATGTTATGTTTACCATACCTGTATTGCCTGGGATCATGTTGCCGATAGACAAACCAATGTGGACAGCAGAAGTTTGCATGATGAATGCATCAAAAGAATTTAACCCACCATGCTGATTTAAAAGAGAAGGATATAACATTAAGTAGGACATCTTTTTAGATAACATCCCTTTCTCACGAAAAATAATGTTTTCAGATGCAGCAAAAATCTGAAGGCCAGGCAGAAAAAATTAAAACAGAAGAAAGGCAAACACAGAACGTGCAGCCAGTTAACTGAATCGCATTAACCTAAGAAATAGCACAGTCCCTGCATAGCTTATTATTGACCATCTTACACAACTCTGTGCAGGAAGCAACAATAATTCATGAAAAGCATCTTGCTACCCAGACAAGAGGCATGCAGACAACTACCGTATACTAAATTTGCTCATCTTTTGTACCTTGTTTACACATGACTAGATCAAGTCAACCCCCACGAACTCTGACAATCGGAGATAACTAGATCAAGCCACGCAGGAGGCAAGGATAAGAGACTTCAAAAAGTCCCGAAGTATGATTGCTTGCGTGGGTAAAGAAGAAAAACAAAGACCACAAAATAATTCTCATTGTCGCGCATTGTACATCCACACCCCGCAAATCCATAATCTCACAGGCATATCAAAAGAAAGACAGTGCAACCCAACGCGAGAACTAACAAGACGCAATTTTTGTCGCGTCCAACACGTTATCTCCGTACATCCACAATACCCGGACCATGGCCATGAGCCTCACCAGGTCCCAAAACCCACAAACCAAACAGCACAAAGAAAAGGGGACACGATAGGCCAAAAAACCCACCAACCAAAGAAGGATCCGCGCCCGGCGATCTCATCCTCTCCCCACTGCGTCAACGGGCCCCAAGCACGGCCATCGACATCTCACGGTACCCATCTCCCTCAGTCACAATGGTGCCCTCGGCACCCGACTGCCAGCTCCTCCAGTCATATCAGGGGCCCGCGACACCTGATCGCTCAGCTCCTTCAGTCACAACGGTGCCCTCGGCACCCGACTACCAGCCACTCCAGTCACAACGGTGCCCTCAGCACCCGACTGCCAGCCACACCAGTCACATCGGGGCCCGCGACATTCGATCGCTCAACTCACTCAGTCACAACGGTGCCCCTGGCACCCGACTGCCAGTCACTCCAGTCACATTGGGGCCTGCGACGCCCGACCACTCAGCTCACTCAGTCACAACGGTGCCACCGACACTGGACTGCTAGCCACTCCAGTCACATCGGGGCCAGCGACATCTGATCACTCAACCACTCAGTCACAACGGTGCCCCCAGCACCCGACTGCCAGCCACTCCAGTCACATCGGGGCAACCGGCACCCGATCGCTCGACCACTCAGTCACAACGGTGCCCCCGGCACCTGACTGCTAGCCACTCCAGTCACATCGGGGCCCCCAGTGCCTGATCGCTCAATAATTCAGTCACAACGGTGCCCCTAGCATATGACTGCCAGCCACTCTAGTCACATTAGGCCCCCCGGCACCTGATCGCTCATCGATTCAGTCACAACGGTGCCCCCGGCACCCGACTACCAGCCACTACAGTCACATCGGGGCCCGCGACACCTGATCACCCAACAACCCCAGTCACAATGGTGCCCCCGGCACCCGACTGTCAGCCACTCCAGTCACATCAGGGCCCCCCGGCATCTGACGGCCAACAACTCCAGTCCCACTAGTGCCCACGACACCGGACAATTCTGAGCGCAATGGCCTTTGGTCGCTCCAATCATGGCGATGCTCACGCCATCCAACCGCTCCAGTCTTAATAGTGCCCGACCGCTCCAGCGGCAAGTGGTGCCTCCGTCATTCGGTCTCCTCGACCTTGGTGACGCCCAACTACTCCAACACAACGGTGCCTATGGTGTTGAGTAGTGGATGGCGGATCTAGAGGGGAGGGGTGAATAGATCTGCCCCTCTTTTGTAATGCAGCCCAGGTTTGCTTTCGAAAATGTACTTCGTGTCATTTTTGAAAAGTATACCTTGTGAAGATTTTGCATTCTAAAACATACTTCGTGTCATTTTTGAAAAGCATACCTTGAGCATACCTCGTGCACTTCTCGGCCTACCTCGTGTTATTTTTCAAAGTCGCTCTTCTCACTTCATACTTCGTGCAGCTTGCTAAATGTAGTACCTCGTGCTGATTTTCCCATCATACGGTTCGTGCAGTGGTACTGTTTGTCGTGCTGTTATTTCACGAAATCTTCACGAAGTCCATACTTCGTGTCGTCCATTACCTCATTCATCCTTTTAGCCTGCCCCGTGTTGCTTACAAAGCATCTTACTTCGAGCGGGTTTTTAGGTTTCATGCCTCGAGTAGTTCTTTAGATAAGCTAACCCCGTGTCAGCTCTCCGACATCATATCTCGAGCAGGTTTCACATTATAAGCCATGCTTGTCCAATATGCAGCTCGAGTATGAACAATGTTCATAACTCGTGCAGGTTTTGTTAACGAGATCATGCTTCGTGCTGTCTCTTCATTTTCAGCCCTCGTGTTATTTTCCACTGCACAATCTCGTGCTGTGTCTCCACCTTCGTACCTCGAGATGTTCTCTCTTCCTGTATTTAACATCTCGAGTCTTTCTGGCACAGTTACACGACTTGCACAATATTTCTACTTTTTCTCCTCGTGCATTTTCCTGTGATCGTCATTCTTCGTGCAGCTCTTCCAGCTTCATACCCCGTGCTGCTTTCACAGAGCCTACACTTCTTGTACCTACTGCGTGCATGTTTGATTGTGTGATTACTGAAACGTCTTCATGCAAGTCTTTATTAAGCTTCTGAATAATGCTTCGTACACATATTCTGTGTAAAGACTATTTCTGTCAGTCTAACTGTTCCACAGAATGCCAGGTACCTTCTGTTCTGACGAAGATGATTCCACCAATGATAGGCCACATGATCCGAGGTTGCAGCTCTCTGACATGTGTATCAGAGGTACACGTGTTCCAGAAGGCGCTAAAGGGAAGATCACGCCATCCACACTCTCGAAGCTCTTCTGAAGAAGCTATAAATACAACAGGTCGACGACCAAGACTAGAGAGGGATTCATTCACCCCCCCTCTGAATCCATCGCACCTATCCCATCACAACATAGCCGAATATGAGGTTCTTCTAGCGGGTCTAGAATTTGCCTATTCTTTTCGTATCACCGAGCTGTGAATTGTAGGTGATAGTGAAATCTCGTGATCAAATGGCACCCAGGAGGGGGGGTGAATTGGGTATTAACAAATTTTATGGAAATCTTGATAGATTTTACAGAAGAGGTGATTATCAAATGCAATGCTGATAGATATTAACAAAGAAACTCACAGATGCAATGTGCTAGTATGCAGGGACAGAATTGGAGGTAGAAGATAAGGATCAAACCATTCATGAGACAGTGATTTTTAGGTGGTTCGGATGCACCAACGGAAACCTACGTCCACCCCTCACACACGGTGAGGATTCACACACTACCTTGTAGGAGATTTACAAGATCAGATCAACACACACACACACGTGAAGAGTATGAACCTCTCACGAAGGTGCAAGAGCACCAACACACAAGAACGGTGAAGAACAACGAAGTAACACACACACACACATGGATCTATCTAGATCCACACACACACAAGTGATTGAAGGTTATAAGAAAACACAACTTAGCCCAAACAAGAATGGAAGGAGAAGAATTGAAAAATGAAAACACAAAATAAGCTCCCCCTTAGTGGATGAAGGTGGTATAGGATGAAGCTTGCTCCTAGCTTGATCTCCTCTTGGTTAGATGTAGATTTGCCCTTGAAAACCTTAGCTCCTGGATGAAGAGTTCCCCACGGATCACTGTTCACGGCTACAGTACTAGCACCTTCTTTCTTGACAGTCTCTCCTTGGTCTTCCTTCCTTTTTCCTTAGGGTTTATGACCCCAATGAGATCTTTTATAGATCTTGAAAGCGCATGAGACAAGCCCTAGACCAGATCCACAAATCACTCCTTGATTGCTGGCATTAGGCTTAAACAAATGGGGGAGAGAATCTCTCCTCGTTCTTGAATTAAAAAATCAACAAAATGGGGCTTCGAACAGTTCAGTTGACAAGAGCCATTGGATCGGTCGACCGAAATTCTGTAGAAGGACCATTTTTCATTTCTAGAAATTTCAGATGGGCTTCACGAGACCACCTCATGCAGGAAGGTGGAGGCTTCATTCACGTACAAAGGTGGGCTTCAACATAAATTGGATGGTCTTCATACGATGCAAGTCGGCCAAGGCATGCAACATGCATTCTGCACGCTGGACAACAGGTGCTTCAGGTGGCTGGGCAGTTAAGAGAAGAGGCCAGCAGGCTTCTTCACATTAGTTGGGAGGCCACCGAACGTGGCTACAGCTGAGGCCAAGTTAACACAGGATAGCTTTGGCTTCACATATGCAAGCTCGCGGCGGTTCATTCAAAGGCGGTCAAAAGGCTTCAGCGGCTTCACACTAAGGCGGGCTCTTCTCCACGTCGACTGTGGATGGGGTCAATAGTAGTGCTAAGGAGGCTTCTCATTCAACGCGGCCAAGGCATCAGCAAAGCCGCAATGGGCTCCTTCATGCGACAGGGTCGACGGTTCACACATGTCGATTGTGGGTTTCAACTCGCAGGAACAACTTCAGTAATGTTGGCAAGGCGGCTTTAGCTTCTACTTCTTGTGGCTACACAACAAAGGCGGGCCACCCTCCACTTGAGCTCTTCATGTGGCCAAGGCAGAAGCTTCTTCAGTGGCTCACGTCCGCAGGTGGCTTTGCGGCAGAGAAACCCAAGTCTTCACACCAACCGCAAAGAAATAGAGGCTTCAGGCTTTCACACAAGCTACAGACAGAAGAGAGAAAGAAATAGAAAATGGTGGCTTGGTGTATTCACATGGGGAAATAGTGTTATTGGGAGCCTATATAAGGAGGGCAGGGGAGGCACTTCTCTCCCTAATAGGCATAGTTTTTAGATAGCTTCATTCTCCACCCTCCTCTCTTAGTCCTTAGTTTAGGATTAGAATTTCTCATTTTATTTCTCTGTGTTTTTTTCAACATTATTGTAATTTATTCATGTATGCAATTGTGATTCGATTTAATTTACGTTGCAATCTAGTTTTATTTAATTTTGTTGCATAATCTTTTTCTATCTCTCTAAAGTTCTTCCAAAATTCTTTCTTGATCATATTTCTGAAATTCTTCCAAAGATGGTCAAGAGAAGCGGTTCTGATCTGGTCGAGTGTATGTGGTTGTTTCACTAGCTTAAAAATCGTGTATTGGGAATGCCCCTCCACCTCTTCCAGGCGGGCCGACACTAGGGGTCGCTGGGCTACAACTAGTGATTTTATCACAAGGAAAGAGAAAGCACTGTACTGGGATCTAAAAGTAAGCCATTGTATTATAAAATAACTTAAATATGGCGGATATGTAACATAGAATGCATTAAGAAATAAATTTATAACTTTTAGAATGCCAGAGAATGTAACGCGTTAACCTTGCCCTGTCACAGGCTGCGACGGTCTAGGATAGGGGCACTACAAGGCTGTGGCGCGCCACCCTAGGGCTGTTATGCTTACCCGAACAAGTGAAAAATCCACAGTTTTATAGGAATGTAATGCACCTGTAGGGGCGCGCGACAAGGCTGTGACGGTCACACGATTGACTGTCACGCCAACCACCTATCTAAGTTAAGCTAAGTCAAGGGGTTGTAACGGTCGAATGATAGGCTGTTACACAAGCTGTGACACACCTCTATTGGTCTACCACAGTAACGTAACGCACCCTATTAGGGACGTTACAAGTGTGATAGTCACTGGTGTGACCATCACACCGTCTGGGTTGCGAGTGGGTTCGGTTCGAAACTGAAACACCTCCCGGTCGACTGAAATCGATGGGATTCGCTCTGGAACCTATTCTCCTGCTAATACATGCATCCACAACACCATTCTACAGCTATAAAACACAACGACGATGCCCATGGAGGGTTAAAACATAAAGAATGATATTCATGGCATGAGAAATGAAAATGGATAATGGGCATGCTATTAAGACATAACGACGATGGGCATGCTATAGGGAAGGCTCCTAGTGAGCTCAGGATTCTATCCCCCTACCTTGTTCGAGCCGAAACGGTCATTTAGACCACATGCAAGGGAGGAATATGCCACTGCCCTCCTCGCTCCGTCCTGCCTCCACGCTCCCCGGATCATGTCGAGGTGGGCGCCAATGGGTTCCTCTCAATGAGCCTGTCCCAACGGTGCCTCCCGTGCCTCAGTCTGCCACTATTTGCACCGAAATCGAGGGAAGGGGGAGAGAGATGCGCATGGGAGAGAGAGAGTGAGCGTGAGAGAGTGAGAGGGTGAAAATTATTGCGTGGCCATCATTTTTATGTTTTGGATGGATTGAATGTTGTGGATGGGTTATGGCATGGCAGGTTTAGCTTAAAACTTGTATTCCCATCGATTTCGATCGATTGGGAGGGGTTTCCATGGAGGATTCCCCGTTCTCGGGTTCCCGGTAATTAAATGGCCCTACCAGAGACCGCTCTAAAGTCACAGTCTTCTCTAGACCATTCTAACCCTTTGAACGGCCCATCATGGGATCGTGTAGGTACTTGAGTGACTGACCCTCGACCGCGTAGAGCCTTCAAACAGTAAGGCGGTGTGAATTGAATGGCCCTTATGAGGTCTGTTCAGTCCATGGAACGGTTAGTCGTTGGACTGCCTAGGAGACCGTTCGTTCCCTTGAGCGGCCAATCGCAGGACTACCTAGGTCTTTGCACGGCCTGTCCATGACCGCGTATACCCTGTAACCCATGTGGTGGAGAGACTGAACAGCTTCATGGAAGACCGTTTTGAGCCATTGTGCGGCCTGTCGTCTGTTCGCTCAAATCCCAGTGCGGCCCTTTCTAGATCGTTTAATTCCTGTAGAAGTTTAATTGATGCATGCTCATTTCTTTATGCATTTCTTGTTGCATATTCACCATGTTTAAATTATTTTACAAACTGTGGCTCATTTTTAGATCCCAATAGAGTTACTTTCTCTTTCCTTGTGATGGAACCACTAGTTGTAGCCCGACGACCTCGAGTGTCGGCCCACCTGGGAGTTGTGGCAGGGCAGTTCCTAGTTTATGATTTTTAGGCTAGTTTCCATGGGCTCCCTTGCTTGGCAGCAGCGTCCTACTGAGGGAGAAAACTAGGTAGAAGCCTGGCTCAAGACATTAAGCCTATGTGTGCACACGTGGTTCGGGGCTTGGACTGACACTGACGAGCGTGACCCTGACTAGTTCTTATCTTCTGGTACTATTACGTGTCTCAATTACCGTGTTCCAAGTTTGTGTATATACTTGAGATGCAGTGTAAGCCGTCAGTGGACACATCTGATTGCTCTATCTGGTGGTCCTTCTCTCTCCTGTCACTTGGAAATGCTGAAGTTTATTCTATTGGTAGATTTAGTTACTCTCGACTCAAGAAAAATATGAAAATTACATAACTTGTCTCAGAAAATTACGACGGACACAATGGAACCATGCTGGTGAGCTACCGGGGCTGTCAAAAAAAGTGAAGGGCCAGAGATGCCCCCATCACTGAGTGGTACGGAAGGTTTTTGGGTTTTAAGGAAAACGTAATTGGGATGCGGGCGTGCCAATTAATTTCTTGACAATCACCCGTGGAACTGAGAGTGGACCGGGGAAGCGCCACTAGGGCGCAGCACGTGGACTCGAGAGGTGAGAGACACATGGAGGGAAGGTCAGTTCCATAGGTGCGAATGCACAGGTTATTGTGGGGAGTCGTGTACAGGACATCTTTCCCCACCGACCGCCAGCAGTCGGTGTTTATTTACATCGAATTGAATCCAAATACCTTTGTTTCGTGCTGAAGAGAGGTCTGTATGTGCTTGAAGTCCTAGGTGGAGAGCAGGAGCACTTCACAACTGTGGGTTCATACTAGACAGGAGGATGTTAGTTGGGGTTAGAGGTGCTGAGGGATTCACGCTAGGTGACACAAAAAAGGGGGACTGAGGGTCCGAACATGGATGTGAGCCCATACGTCCAAGTGGCGGTATAATTTCTAAGAACTATATGGCTTTACAGGGAGGCCATAGTGGCCACGGTACAACAGGCACAAGCCGCAGGACAATTCTGACATGGTGGTCGATCCCCGGGTCAATGCATGACAAAGTGGATATCCGCATATTTTACAAAGGGTTCCTCTCATGGTGCGAGCCATGTCTGCTTCGCCAAACGGGGGCTTGCAACTAGATGACTGGTGAAAGCATTGGACTAGTGTCTGGGCGAGGGTCAATCATGGCTCTGGTTGAGCAGTCGGACATGGCCTCGCGACTGTGGGGAAGCATGACATCATCGACGCGCATGGCTGCACCCTTGTCATAACGTCTCACACGTGGTGGGGATAGACTTGTGTGTCATGGTGAAACACCGTGTGAGGGAAGTACAAGCGATATACCCTCGGCGTCCTTAGCCGATGACCAAGTCACCTACACACAATTCTCCTTGCTGGTTGCCTTGCTGTGGAGCTTGAAGCTTGCAGGTCCTTGTTTGATTGAATTTTCTTATAAATATCAACCCACCCCTCTCTCTCTCCCACATTTCTCATTTCTATCCCTCACTCCTCTTGTTTAGCTCTTTCTCTCCCTGTCATCACCGGGCGGCCGATGAAGGTAGAGGCGGGTGAGGAGGAGGCGACGCGAGGGCGACGAGTGGTCAAGGATGGAGCGAGGGACAAGGCAATGGCGCAGCATAGCTCATTCATGAGTTCGTGACACCGACGTGGGTTCAAGAAGTATTTTCACGAGGAATCAACATCCTTGGTGTGGGAAATCATCGGTGAAGGTTAGGGGATGGATCCCTGGTCATTGTACTTCGTTTCCCCGTATTTTGTAGGTCGAGGTAGGACCGAGAGTGGGTTTTCATCCATGTTAGTGCAATTTTTCAATGTTTTGGCGAGTGACAGTTTTTAGTGGATCAAGCAATGTTTCACCATTTCATTTTGTGCATTTTGTGATTTGGGACCCAAGGAATGGTGCCCAATGTTTCCCCCCTCGATTGTGATCAAGGGGGCATGGAATCAGACCACCGAGGTCGGGGTCAGATGGGGTCTCTGCCATTTTCAATCGACCAACCGGTTGGGACCGATCGACCGATCGACATGCCACGAAAAGGCAAACCCAGGTGAGTTCGGTCAGCCAAACCTAGAGGGCCAGTCGACTGACCCCTTGTGGGGAGGTCGACTCACCCTACTGGGTAGGTTGACCTACCTTGTTGGGCGGCCGATCGACCCCAACTTTTGGTAGACCAACCCCTATCTTCTTTGCCTATTTTGGCCCCTCGTCAAACTGGTTGCAACCTTTTGGTTAACCTTTGGCCCCGTGGGTGTCCTCGACACCCCGTGGGTACCAAGACCATATTTTTGGGTGTCCACGTGTTACATCGATTAGCATGCCCAAGTGGTTTTGAGGGTCCAAGTGACCCCGTGTGTTCTGGACTTTATTGCTTCGCTAGATCGAGTCATCGGGTACCTGTGTAAGTGCGGAGGGCTGTCCTCAGACGATGTTAGCTTCTTTGGAAAGTAGTTTCTGCATGGGCCATGCGTATGGCCTATGAACTGTGAGTTCTGTGACCAACCCTGGGGCTGGGGGTTTCTTGGTCTGGGTGTTTATATTAATCCAGGGATTTTTATGAAAAGTGGAATGGATTAATATAAATACATGCCAAAGAGAAACCCTAGGTAAAGCTCCAAGGGTTTCCCACGTCTGTGGCAACCGCCACTCCTCCATCTCTTCTCCTTGGTCACCCTTTCTCTCTCCCATGGGAGCACAAGGTCGCATGTTGCCCCGAGTGCCTGTGACGAAGAGTCGAGCGAGAGAGCAGCCGCTGAGAGACGAGACGAGGATGATCCCTCAACCTGAGGACCGCGTGGACACCATAAAATTCTCACCCTGTGTTTATGTTTAGGGGAATAAAGAAGAGAAGAGAAGAGAAGAGAAGATGAAAAGAAGAAAAGAACAAAAGGAAACACCCCTTATGCCCCTTCAATGGCACACCCCTCAGGGCCCCTGTCCGGCACGCTCTTTGGCCCTCCAGCGGCACGCCCTGGATGCCCCACCAACGGCACACCCAGGGGTTACTTCCCTCTAGTGGCACGCCTTGCCAAGGGCTTCAGCAGCACGCCCTGCAAGCCATCCCGTGGCACGCCTAGGCCGCACTCCTCAGCAGCACGCTCGCAGGCCCGCACAACGGCACACCTGTTGAGCTCCCCAGCGGCACGGTTTTATAGCGTTCCAGCGACACAGCGGTCCAGCCTTCCAGCTGCATGCTTTGGTGTGTTCTTTGTTTGGTGTAGCCGACAGATCAAATCTGACGCCATGCCCTATTCTCTTTGGCGTGCAGTAGGGCCAGCTCAAGGCTAGCTCAGGTGTCACCCAGGGAGAGAGCCACGCTGCCTGTCCCCCTGTCACCAAGGACAACGGGTCAAATCCCCATTCAATGCCTCCAGTCAGTGGCGCTTCCCACCTTCGACCGATCTCGCCACTGCCAGAATATAAAAAAACCCTCTCTTCGCTGCGAACAAAAGGGGGAGAGAACAGACAGAGAGGGCCACCACGAGGCAGTCAAAAGATGAAGAAGAGAAGAAGAGAAAGTGAAGAATGAGAACAAAAGATTAAAGGAAAAGATTGAACAATGTAAGACTGAGCTCACATGTGAAGTCTGTTCTACTTTGAAACAATCTTATGATACATGTCTGCTAGATGTGGAACAGCGTCAGGCTGTTGTCACGGATACACGCTCAGGAGTGAGCACGACCACAAGTGAACACAAGTCTGACACCTTTGAAATAAGGCAACGTCGCTTACGTCTCGCAAAGCAAGAGACACGACTGCCAGAGTAAACAACATCGAGAAACGAATCGACAGAAGCAACAGGCACAATCAACATCAACTTATATAAGGAAACATAGTCCTTTCAGCTGACAGCCTGACGACATCATCGGCTCTAGTGCCAATGGAGACAGGGAACACTTGGCACACAGGATGCCAATGGCAATTACACGGAAGAATGACAGCAAACATCGACAGCACTGGACCATACACAGCATTAAGTCAGTCCTCACTCAGATATCACATCTGATTGAGTCGCGAGCCACTCCAGCGGGAAAAAGGAGCACAGCAAGCTACTGACAAGACAATGGTCCCACACATAAACGTAGAATCATACGAGAGCGGCACTTATAAAAATAATAGCCAATGACAGCAGCATTTGCAGGATTCTGGCTCTGTACAGCACACAGAACTATGGAACACACTGTAAGCAGGGTCGTATCAAGGCACGCGGCAGCTGAGCACACGACTACCGGGAGTGAGTCATGCATCATGCCATTTACCAAGGGAAGGCCCACACAATTGAAATCGATCGCAAAACGATAGGGGGCACCACAATCTCAGGGAACACATCTCAAGGGCCACGAACATGCCTCGAGAGCACATCACTCACGAAATTGAATGCAGAGTAGAGGGTACTTTATCAACAGGGAAGCCGACAATTTCCCCAACACTCGTAAATGCCACGGTAAGACCAGAGGAATGACCGACAACGGCACGGTCACGATAACGTCTAGGCACATGCAGCTAAGACGGAGTCACCTCGAGAAGAGGCAATTCTCTCGACTAGGCAGAATCATACGAAAAGAATCCTCGGCTCGTGGGTTATCGGCCCACACGCTTCCGCTGCGCACTCAACAATGCACGAAGGCATTAGAAAGAACCTCGACCTTCGCATCTCAGTACACACTAGGCGTCATCGCAATCCCCAAAAATTATAATGTAACATGCCTCGAGCACTGATCCAGTGAGCAGCCGCAGTGCGGCCGTGGATGTAGGAAGGCGCATCGCCTCCGAACCACGTAAATCTGTGTTCTTGTGGTTTGATCTTCTTTCCCCCTTTCTTTCTCCCTTGTTCGTTGTTTGTCCATCTCCAAAGGCGCTCCGTTTCCTAACAATGCCAGCCCCTATAACTCCCTCCACTCCCGTGTTAGAAGAATCTCCCTAAATGGACTCAATCCTCCTCTCCACTGTCTTCGGGATCCTGAACACTGAGAGAAAGTAAATAGGCAGACTATCCAAAACTAATCTACAAAGGACAAACCTGCCCCCAAAAGGTAGCAATCTAGCCTTCCACCCAGCCAATCTAGTCTCGTATCTCTGAATGATAAGAAGCCAATCCGCACACCTCAGTGTTCCAGGAGACAAAGGGAGGCCTAGGTAAGAGATGGGGAAGCTACCAATCCGACAGCCCAAAATACGAGCCACCCTCTGAAGAGGCAAATCCTCCATGTTAACCCCAACAAGCAAGCTCTTGTTAAAGTTAACCTTCAAACTAGTGGCCTCCTCCAAAAGCTCCAGAAGAAGCCTAGCCACGCTCGCCTCCTGTCGGGAACAAAAATAGTGTCGTTCGCATACTGTAAAGTGAGTAACTGAAGTACCTACTCTTCCAGCCCGAAATCCTCTGATTCAACTTGTAACCTCAGCTCTCTGCCACACCCTACTCAAGATATGAGCCATAAGGACAGATAAGAGGAGACTTCGGATCCCCCTGTCGGAGCCCTCTGCTGGTAAGAAAGAACAATGTCGGCTTCCCATTAACAATGACAACAAAAGAGGCAGAGTAAATACAAATTTTAATCCAGCCAATCCATTTCTCCCCAAAACACATCTTCTCTAACACATCAGACAAGTAAAGCTAGTTGACTCTGTCATAAGCCTTTTCGAAGTCCAACTTAAAGACAATACCACTTCTCCTCCGAGTCTTCATGGCAAAAAGACACTCATGGGCCACCAAAAAATTATCCTGGATGTGCCTCCCCCTAATGAAAGCTCCTTGGTAGTAGCTAACCACCCTGTCTATAACTCTATCCAGTCTCCCTGCCAGTAGTTTAGTGATGACCTTGTAAGTACCATTCAGTAAATTGATGGGCCTGAAATCCTTAAAATCCTGGGCACCTTGCTTCTTAGGGATGAGGACCAGGAAGGCTTTGTTGATACCTCCCAAATGTGCCCTCCCCTCCTGGAACTCTCTAATAGCAGCCACAAAGTTAGAGCAGATGACATCCCAGTAATGCTGAAAGAAGGCCTAAGGAAACGCATCCGGACCTGGAGCTCTATCCCCTGCAAGAGAGAAAACTGCCTAGTGAATCTTCTCGTCCTAAAAACCCTGACTGATCTCCTCCCTTTCCTCGGGAGAGAGGCGAGGGAGAAGATCCTAAGCTATCCCTGGTCTGAAGCGGTCCTTCTCAGAGAGTAGTCTGGAAAAGTAGTCCCTTGCTAGATCCCGAATCTGCTCCTCTGAAGAAATAGAGAGCTCACCCACCCTAATACAAGTAAGGGTGTTAACTCTCCTCCCTGAAATAATGCACTGAAAGTAAGTTGTGTTCCTGTCTCCCTCTTTAATCTATCTGTCTCTGGACCTCTGCCTCCAATAGATTTCCTCCCTAAAGAGGATCTCATCAAACTGACACTTCAAAGAATCCCTGAGGCTCCTATCCTCTGCATCTAGAAGACCAACCCCCTCCAAGCTAGCCAGATCCTCAATCTGCTATAGGATTTTGTCCTTGGCTGCCCTTCTCGGGAGGGTTTTGTCAGCCCCCAGGATTTGAGAACCTGAGCAGTGTGTCTTAACCTCAGCACCAAAGCAGCCATAGCTGATCCACCTGCAACTTGTACGTGCCAAGCTCTCCTGACAATGTCCCTGAAGTTCAGCTCCCCGAACCAGAACATCTCAAGTCTGAAGGTGAATCTCCTGTCATACTGTCGACTGGTCTTCAGAAGGATGGGTTTGTGATCCGATACAGCTCTAGCCAGCAAAAGCACCTGCACATGAGGATAGTGATCCTCCCAGTCAACTGACACTAAGAACCGATCCAATCTCCAGCAAGAGGCATCTGCTCGCATATTAGACCAAGTGAAGCGACCAGGAGACGTGCCTATGTCCACTAGCGCCGCCTCCTCAATAAAAGCTAAGAAGTCATCCATATCCCCTGCATAACCACAGTCCCCCGACCTCTCCCAAGGTGACGCCACCACATTAAAATCTCCACCACACACCAAGGCCTACCCGAGGATAGGTGAAGGTCAACCAACTCATCCCACAGGAGGCGCTTCTCCTCCCTACTCTGTAGACCATACACACCTGTGAAGTCCCAAGAGAAGCCATCCCTCACATTCTTGAAGCGAAGAGAGATGGCCCACTTGCTCACATGTCTATCCACCATCACCTCGTCGACTACAAATGGGTTCCACAAGATCATAATTCCCCCAGACCTGCCAACTGCCAGGGACACAACACCCTTGAAAAGCCCTGCCCCCCCAACTCCCTCAAGGTAGACTCTCCCTCCCCTTCACACTTAGTCTCCTGGATACAAAGAATGTTGATCTTACAACGCTTGATCAGCACTTTCACCGCCCTCCTCTTCTCCGACCACCCCAGCCCCCTCACATTCTAAGAGACGATCCTCATGAAGATAGAGTGTAGAGTGTTACACCTCTCCTCCTCCCCCTCACCTGCCTCCTCCCTCTCTCTTCTCTACTACGCTCTCTCCTCTTGCAAGATTGTAGTACACCACCTCTTACTAATTTTGGTGAAAACCCCCTTCACGTCCTTGTCTGCCGCAGCTTCAAAAGAGAAATCCGCTTTATCCGCCAAAACCCTCACGTGTTCCATCATAACTTTTTCAACCTCCCACACCATCTCCTTCACCTCCTCCCTAGTCAGATGAACTCTCCCCTTCGACTCCTCCCCAGATGTGAGCAGGGCCACTGGTCCCCCCGGTAAAGCTGAAATCACCTCCACGACTCCCTTGCTCTCACCGGCACTCTCAGTCGGGCCCTCTGCAACCCAGAGAAGACCACAGTCCACTCCATCAAAATTACAACATTAATCAAAAAATGTAAAATCACAGAAAAGACATAAAACAATAACAAATGAAAACATATTAAGAACCGCGACAACGAACACATGAAGGCAAGGAATCCAATAAATATTCACCAAATCATCAAACAAAAAATTCATTCACTTCCACCAACACCTATGGCTAACAAACAACAAAATGAACTCCATACAGACATCACTCCTCAATAAACAACACATCCACAACTCCTTTCGAGCAGATCAAGGAGTACCTCCTCACTCCTCCAGTCCTAGGGGCACCTGTCAAGGGTAAACCCCTCATACTCCACATAGCTGCCATGGATGCCTCGCTGGGAGCTCTGTTGGTGCAAGTCAATGAAGAAGGTAAAGAGCAACCGCTCTATTACCTCAGCCAAAAATTGATTGGTGCCGAGTATCGCTACTCCCCTATGGAGAAAGTATGTCTGGCATTGGTGTTTACCGTCAAGAAGTTGAGGCACTACCTCCTGTCTCATCAAGTTGAGCTCATATCCAAGAACGACCCCCTAAAGTTCCTTCTCAGACAACCCATTCTCTCAGAATAACTGGGGAAATAGGCTCTCCTACTCATGGAGTACGACATCACCTACGTCCCTAGAAAAGCAATCAAGGGGCAGTGCATGGCTGAATTCTTAGCAGCCCATCCAGTACCAAATGATTCTCCCTTCAACACGAAGCTTCCAGATGAGGAGTCTCTTACTCTTCAACAACAACAATTGACTAAACAGAGCGGAGATGTCTTGCATTACTGGTAACAAGACACCCTCACAACTAGCCTACCTTGCTGGGAGTTAAACTTCGATGGCGCTTCTCGAGGTATTACCTGGAACAACCTCAGCTCAGGCATTACGGCAGGTGCCAGAATTGTCTTCCTGACTCCTTAGGGCGGAGTCTTGTACAACTCCTGCGCCCTCATGAAGGCTCTGACCAATAATGAAGCCGAATATGAAACCCTGATCATCGGACTCCATATGGCTCTTGACATGGGCGTCAAATGTCTCAAAGCCTATGGAGATTCTCAACTTATAGTCTGACAAGTCCGTGGCATCTACGACGTGTGGAAATTAGAGCTGGTCCCATACCATGCTGCCATCACTCGACTAACCCAAAAGTTCTATTTCTTCGAAATATATCACATTCCCAGAAGTGGCAACGCCTAGGCGGACGCCCTAGCAAAGTTGGCCGCGGCCATCAAGCTACCACCTGAGGGTGAAGTTGACATCACAGTCAAACATAGGAGGCTGATGCCTAGCTCACTCGAAGGCAACTCTGGTCTCATAGTTTAAGAGGTTTAAGACCATGACCAGGACACTGTGCACACCCACCCCACCTCTTGATTCCAACAACTCTAGCCCACTTCACCCTCTCCTCCTCTACCCCCACAGCCCTCCAAGAGACCCCAACCACGTCCTCACACTTCCATAGGCATCAGCCACCATTCCCTTGCATTGCAGCCCCCCCCCTCTTGCTTCATTGGTCACCATAAGTTGCAGCTCCAGTGACAGGTCACAGGCAGACAGAAAGGGTCCTAAAGATTACAACTTCTCTAGCACTTCCCCAACTATTCTGGTGGCAAATCATATACCACTGGAAAGCTCGTCCAGAGGGGTTTCCAAGGGAGGTGGTTTCATCTTCGTCTGAGCTCCGAGCTGTCCGCGAGAGTGATTCTCCCACGACTGGGCAAGAGCTCCTAGGCAGAGAACTAGAGCGCTAGAAAAGCTTCCATCACGACCACTCCTTGGCATATCTGGATGTACCACTTGGCTGAGAGAAACTTCTACCAGTCCTCTATCATCCCCAAGAAGTGGAACGAGATTTGGACACCGGCATCAGAAGTTGCGAATTTTCTACCGAAGTCGCGCCAGGTTGGTTCCTCTGTTCCTGAATAGACCCACCTCCACTCTTCTGGCAAGTACGATCGACCCTGACGTCCTCTGAGGTTACTGTCAGTCCCATGTGGAAGAAGACTTATCTGCGGTCGTCATGGTACCATCCCCGCCTCCATCCGCATTCAGGACTGCCCGTGGCCCCTCCATATTCCAGCAGTAACACTCTGGGAGCAATCAGTACTAGTGCTGTCCGACCCTGTTCCAAGACCTGTACCAGCCAGCGACCGTATCAAGGTTGTTCCAAAAAATTTGAGCATCTTCCTAGGCCAGATTGGAGTGTCTTGGCTCTAGTCTCGATCCATTTGGAGTTCGGGAGCATCCGGGGTGGTGTACCCTTCAACCGACTATCCTGTGATTCCAGAAGTTGGCAGCACCGATGAGGAGTCTGACCATCCAGTTTATCACTCCGTCCCCTCCCCTCGCTTGGCCGGTTAAAGGCCCCTCCCTGCGTGGAGGTAGTTTTGGATGTAAGCACTTAACCCCCACCCCAAGATCCCCCTCCTGTGTGAGGTGTAGTGTTGTAGCCCCTCTTCTTCTCTTCGCACTCCTTCTTCACACTTCGGGTAGGAGATCCTAGAGCCAGCCTAGAGACCCAACTGAGAGAACAAGAGAGCCAGCATAAAACTGCCAGCGAGCCAGTAGAAAACCCCCAGCCAGCTTTCTCTTCTTCGGCCACAGGCCAATTTATAGGCACAGACGCATCATCTGTTCCCTTTCCATCAAACGAGCAGTCTTGGCATGGTGTGTATTGCATGTTGGATAGCACGGTATGCCGCCTTTTCCCATCCTTCATACAACATCTAGCTCGTTGCCTTCTTTGGGATGAGCAGGAGGTTGCAGCAGACGAATGCCGTCTTCGAGGATAGCCTGGAGGAGCTAAGGTCTCGTCGTACTTGATACCAGGGTCGTTACGCGCCGGAGCAGGGACCCCTGGGTAGGAGTAATATCCAACAGTCCTAAAAAAGGACGGGCCTGCTATTTTCATCAAAGTGGAGTGGGGCCACCCGTTATGCGGCCCGCAGAAGGAGCGACTACCAGTTAAATAGGCGTGTGGCCCTGCAGTTTAACTGTCCAGGGGCCGTGCCAAGCGAGAGGGGCCAAGTCCCTGCTGGTAAATGGTTGCCAAAGGAGTCATTCTGAGAGATGAAGCATCCGTAGGTTTTCCCAAGTGGCCGAACGTGGTCGGGATCATCCCCGTAAAGTTATTGTTGGGGGAGAAGATCTAGCCTAAAGGCCCCGAGCAAACGGAGTCCATGGTACCCAACTCCAGGTCCATGAGCACCGCTCAGGGGACGTACCTCCCACCGTTGGCCTCATTATAGTAGACGTTGATCCGCTTCCAGTTTCAGGTCAGAGTTGAAGGAGGGACAGACTCGGCGCTCAGAGCAGCACCACGCGGCGATCACCCTGCCGGGCTTGCGGAGGATGCAGTCAGTGACAGGATAAAATCGGGGGAGAGAGAGATGGGACGAGAGAGTGGGATCAAGCGAGAGATACTCGGGAGAGAGAGAGAAGCTCGGAGGGAGAGCTACTCGGGGGAGAAAGTGCTCGAGCGAGAGACGCTCGGGGGGGGAAAGAGTGCTAGCGAAAGATGCTCAGTAGAGAGAGAGCGCGAGCGAGAGACGTTAAGCCAGAATACTATTAAAATCTCCACCCAAGAGCCAGGGGTGCTGCATAGATGAAGAAAACTGAGCCAGGTCATCCCACATTGGCAAACGTTCTTGGCGAGCGCTACCAGCGTGAACAAAAGTCATAGAAAATGGATTAGCTGTAGTTGATGCAGAGGTGACTGTCAGTGTGTAGAAAGAAGACTTGACCAAAACTAAATCCAGAGGGTTTTTCCATAAAAGCCATACCCGGGCCTTGGCAGTGTCATTGGTTAAATGGTGATCCATATTAAGTTTCCCAAGATATTTGCTGATGTTGGCTGAGTTGGTCTTAGGATCTAAAATAGCAATGAAGTCTAGCTAATGCTATTTAATCAAAAACTTTAATCTGTTAATAGAGGGAGTGTTTGCAATCCCCCTAATATTCCATATGAGGCCTTTCATGAGAAGTAGAGGAAGAATTTAGAGAAGTGCTGCGGTACAGCATGGAACTAGTCCAGCGGTGATTCCCTTGGTCAGTCTTGTCACTGAGTCCTACAAAATTTTGCTGAATGTTGACAAAATTGTCATTCAAAGGATGATGCTGAGAATTCATAACAGGTGCTACCATACCGATAGTCAGTAGGCTACAGGAGTTCTCCACCTTTTCCCCTTCACCAGAGCTAGACTGTGGAATGACATTTGATATAGGTAGGGAATCCTTCTAAATAATTGAATTAGATTGTAGTGCCTCCCCATCAAGCATGGCTCCAATCAAGCAAATGTCCTTCTCCGCAGCCTGGTTGGGCATCTCTAAGGAGCCATACTTTGTGGTATTCCCATCATCTCTTGATCCACTCAAAACTAGAATCTTATTACTTGTAGACTGAGGATCTGCAATACTTATATTCTTTGTGAGATCCTTGGCACTGCATTGCAGAGTGTTGTTTCCATTCTCCAAAGAGCTAAGCCGCATGGCCTGCTGTGAGTCCAACTTGGTGGCTATAGGCTTACTAACAATAGTAGTCTGCACTCCTTTAGAAGAAACATCCAGATTCACAATGCCACACCCACTAGGAACATTTGGTAATTGGAATGAAGGGAGCTTGGTAGAGGAAATCAGATGAGTGGCCTCAGCAGTAGGCTCCTGACTCCAAAGTACGTGTGCTGAAGTACAGATAGGCTAATCATGCACTGTCACCCATACTACAAAGCACCAATGGCCGTATAAGAAACTACCGACAGACTCAGGGCAAGGCAACTAGACCTAAAACTACAACGATCCCTGAGTCTCACGACTCTAAGTCAAGGTCGTCATACACAGCGGGACAAGTTGCCAATTGGTCTAAACCTAAGCTAGAGAAAATGACGCCATCGGTGGAAATGACACACGAAGACCTGAGGGAACACCGAGGACCCTTAGCACACCTAGACACGTAGAACGAGGTAAGACAATATCTCACTGTAGCCAAAACCATGTCTCGAACTGGACAGGACCATCGAGACACACAAGGCTACCTGTCAACCACTGGGTGACCCTGGGTTGACTGAAACCAGGCAATGACGACCCAACAGAAGGAAGGAGAATCCTACCACAACCAAGAAGACTCCTGGCTGCCTTATAACGGTCACTGAAATGACCGCTACACCATCACGGTGGGAAAAATAGTGGAATGGCCGAATCGACCTTTTCCACGCCCCATTCACATCGAAACGCAGGGGAAACAAAGCCATATGACCACAGAGGACGTCTGGGAGCTAAAAGTGCCACATGCACGCATCAAAACATGAGATCAGGGCGATTTTGATGAATCAACCCAAATCGAGTCATCGAGGTTTTCGGACTCCTACCAGCCCCAAATGAGAACCGATCGACACGAAACTAGTGGGTATAGGATCCTGACATCCCAATGGTCATTTTGACAGTAATTATATTACAAATCGTCACTATTTTTCAGCAAACCCTGCAAACTCCAAAAATAATAGTTTTGCCTAAACTGGCTCGATCTAGCCCGTTCGAGCACCAATCCACGCACAGAAGTAGGGAAAACATGTAGGAGGAAGTGGCGATCTGTCTCCCTACCTCCACCGAAGAAACCGAGTGCCGAGGTGACTAAACCGTGCTGAAAATCACAACGCGAGCTCAACCGCCAGCTTTGAATCCACCGTTCGGGATCACGCCAAAATCGATCCGATCCTCACTCCATCACGCGTCTCAGTAGCTTCCCGGCGTCGTCAGCTCACCCACGAAAAATTCTGGGTCACTACACTGAGGGTTGTGGCTATAGATCAAGATGTCATCGAAGTAGACGACAACAAAGCGACCAATGAGAGGGTAGAGGACTTCAGTCATGAGCCTCATGAATGTGCTGGGGGCATTGGATAGCCCAAAGGGCATGACGAGCCACTCATACAGACCTTCTTTTATTTTGAAGCCTGTCTTCCATTCATCCCCTAGTCAGATTCTGACCTGTTGGTAGCCACTTTTCAAGTCAGTCTTGGAAAAGGTGGTGGCTCCACTCATCATGTCAAGCATGTCATCAAGATGGAGAATTGAAAACCTATACTTGACAGTGATTTTGTTGATGGCGCGGCTGTCAACACACATCCGTCAAGTATCATCTTTTTTTGGTGTGAGCAAGGCAGGAACAACACATGGACTCTTGCTCACTCTAAGGAAACCCTTTTGAATAAGGTTCTCAACAATCCTTTGGAGCTCAGCATGCTCCTTAAGGTTCAGTCTGTAATGGGGAAGGTTGGGTAGGGTGGACCCAGGGACAAGGTCAATGGCATGTTGTACATCATGCATGGGAGGGAGTCTAGAGGGCAAGTCCTCATGGAAGATGTCTTAGAAGTCCTGTAGGATTGCGTGGACTTCAGTTGGGACTGAAATTTGAGACTCCTCAGGTGCGATGGTGACAACAACAGCCCAAATAGGGGCACCCTCAGTAACCTCTTTGTTTAGCTCACAGACATTTATGAAGTTAAGGCACATAATTAGGTCATGACCAATCTTAGGAGCCTTAGGAGTGGGTGTGATAGGTGCAGGAGAAGAGGGAATGGGAGGTTTCCCCTTAGTGGGAGTTTGGAGATTCTCCTGAATCTTGGGGGTTCCAGTGGGTGTGGAGATGGAGCTCTTTCCCGGGGTTACCTTTGGGGGTGCTGGGTAGAATTGAATCCTCTTCCCGTTGTGGGAGAAGGAACACTGATTGGATCGACCAAATGTAGTAAGGTCTACATCATAGATCTATGGTCGTCCTAAGATGATGCTCCTGACCTTCATAGGCACTACATCACATAAGATCTGTCCTTGGTATGATTGGAATTGGATTGGAATGACGCATGTAGTGGTGGAAAGGGGGACAAAGGGGTTAAATTTTCAAAGGGGAAAACATCATGGTCAAGGGGGCGCCCCTTCCCTTATTGTATTTTATTAGAGTGTTATTTTTTTTATTTTTGAGTCAATGTGAGTGGAAGAGGATCTAGGCCCTTCAATCCCCAACCCTAGATCCAAGGGTGGAGATTACATTTTGCCAATGGTCTATATAAGTTGTAATTTTCTCATTTTCATGAAATTAATGCAAAGATTTTGAAGAAATCCTTGGAGCAGCCAAGGGCACCCCTCCTCTCTCTCCTCTCTCCCCATTCTGCAGCTAGGAAGGTTGCCTTCTGAGGTGGAAAGCCTCAAATATCAGCTCCGGTGATCGCCGCTGCCGCCACGAGCCGCCATCGCACCGCCATCAAGTTTGTCAGAGTTCTGTCATCAGCCGACCACTGCCCCATTCACGAATTTCTGCTGACAGCCCTGTGGTTATTTGGAATTACAAATTTTATGTTCAAATCCCTACCACTTTGATGAAGAGCTCAGAAGCTAAATCGGACGCCTTCCTGGCGGTCAATGGCAGTTCTCAGGAAACTACCCTGCAGAACTGAGAATTTGGGTACAGTCCAACAGCAAGTGAAAAAATAGCTAAAGGTCAGATCCCTGTAGATCTAGCTGATCTCTCTAGTCCTAGATCAAAGGACTTCTAGAGAGCTTTCCAATGACACCAGTCTCACGTCGATCAAACGTCGAGATTGGTCACAACGACGATTCTCGCCGAGGCGCGCGCCAGAAAATAGAAGCTCAAGTCCGAGGCAGCAACCTCCAAGACATAGGGATCGGAGCCGATCGGCCTCCGATCGGCATTTTCGACCGACTGCCTTCCAAGGAGGTGCGCCACCAGGGGTTCCCATCACAGCGGGCCCCACCCCACCAGAGTCGGAGGACAGAGTGGTTCGTGGGCCCCATGGACCCGTAGATCACGCCGTCTGGACAGGACAATCACGGCTTTCGGCACCGACGGAGGCGACATCAAGATGCTACCCGTCAACCTGATTTGCTTGATTCCCGGGCCCCACTTGTGACCTTTTACCTCCCTGCGTAGAGTGGGTCAAACATTTGTATTGCTGTAAATCTCAACGATGCAAGCCCTTCTACGACCTGTTGAAAGGAGAGGCTAAGTTTCAATGGGATGACAAATGTCAAAAGGCTTTTGATGACCTGAAGAGTTATCTTTTAAATCCTCCCGTTCTGGCACCCCCGGTCCTGGGTCGGCCTCTACTGCTCTATGTTTCCACCATGAAAGAATCTGTTGGAGCAGTGTTGGCCCAATATGACGATGCGCAAAGGGAACGCGCAGTCTACTATTTGTCCAATTTGTTCAATGATGATGAGGAGATATACACTCCCATGGAAAGGACTTGCGCGGTCGTCATCTGGGTCGCTCAAAAGCTAAAGCATTACTTTCTCACACATGAAGTAAAGCTCTTGGCGCGAATGGACCCGATCAAGTACTTGTTAGAAAAGCCCACCTTAACTGATCGTTTGGTGAGATGGCAAAGATTTCTCAATCAATTTGATATCACCTACGTTAATCGAAAGGTGGTCAAGGGGCATGCCATTGCCGAGCACCTTGCCCACCATCCACTCCCGATAATTTCCCCGGTCGATGAGAGTTTCCCGGACGAAGAGTTAGAAGCCATCATAGATGGTGAACCTTCGTGGATTCTCTACTTCGACGGTGCATTTAATTCCAAGGGTTGTGGGATCGAAGTCATTCTCTGATCTCCGGAAGGCGTTATTATTCCCAGTGCTTGTCAGCTAACCTTCCCTGCTACAAATAACGTGGTGGAATATGAGGCGCTCCTCATGGGCTTAAGGATGGCATTGGCACTCGGAGTTAAGGAGCTCCGAACCATCGGAGATTCCCAACTTATTCTCTAGTAATCCCTCAGCAAGTATCAAACTCGGGACCCGAAGCTAAAACCCTACCAAGACCTAGTTGGTAGGGTAGTCCAGCAGTTTAGGAAGTTCACCCTTGTACACACTCCTAGGGCTCAAAATCTTCTTGTCGATGCATTAGCATCTTTGGCATCTTCCCTTCCGATTCCTGGTGAGAAGTCGTCAGCCACGGTCATCGTGCAAAGCATGCACACCCCTTCACATTCAGATCCCTGGTTCCAACAGTTCTCCGAGCCTTCTCAGCAAGTCCAATCTATCTCTCATGAGCCTGAAATGCTGCTGGAATTGTTGTGGTTGCTCCTGAACTCCTTTGACAGCGGGACTAGTACCAAAATTTCGTAGGTTGGCCCAGGAGGGGGCTTGAATTTTGGCAGGAACTATGGAAGCCGGCGCTGGTCGGGGTGGGACTGGAAGTAGAGGCTCTGTTCTCTGATTCTGACTGTCTCAGCACTGTAGCATCAGGAAGATGAAGCCTCCACGAGCTGTCCTGAACTTCAAATTAAGCGTGGTCGATGGCGTTGGAACCATTGACGAGCTGTCTTCGAGACGTGACCCACGGGGATGCCAGCCGATGTCGGAGTAGGTCGCAGCAGCCCAAATAGTGACAAGATGTCAGTTCAGTCCCAGGTAAGACAGAACTGTGCACCTTGGGAAGAAAATGGAGAAGAATTCACTCGGGTTGCCGAATGGAGTGTCGCTTCTTGGAGGAGGAGGGAGACTCGCAGCAGAAGGTCACGGTTGAACCCAGCCTTCAGATCTTCAGGTGAGTAGGCGTGGCAACTTCTGCAAGCCGCCTCTGGATGCTGATGAGAACCCTTCTGCGTAGTCGGAGTAGATGGCTTGCCCTGGACAGCCACAAACTCAGATTGAGACGAGACAACCGCCGTTGCGAAGAAGACTTGTAGACGCTTCCAGTGGTAGCTCTTGCGCCTTCTGAATTGCCTAGATGACGTCGCAGCTTCCTCTGCAATCTTCAAGTTCTCTAGGCTGCGAACTGATGGACTGTGTGCTGCTCCAAAGGTGAAGGATGGGGGGTGGGGATGGGATTAATGGTGGGGGAGAGTGATGGAGTGGCGTAAGGGGAGTGTGTTAGGGGTATGGAGAGGTTGAGGCAGAGATGGAAGAGCTAGAATGGGGAGGGGGGCACAGGAGAGAGAGGGAGAGGGTCTGGTTTGTTCTCTAGAGTGGGAGGAGGACGAAGAAGGGTGAAGTTGGAGGAGAGAGGGTGGGGCGCCCTTCTCCCTCTAGGGCATTTTCCCTTGGTGGTCTAGGTGGGGTGTGGAGGGGTAGAGGGAAATTCAAACTTATCTTGGGTGGGGAGAGATTGTGTGGGGAAGGAGAAAGATTGTGTGGGAATGACAAAAGATCTCCTAGGGAGTTCCCAACCAACTCAAAAACAAAAACATAAATAAATAAAAAGAAATAAATGATAAAAAAGTGCGTCCACAGTAGCCAACGTGGTCCTAGTCCTCAAGAGCAATGAAAAGTGGTGGATGTGCATGGACTACACCGACCTCAACAAAGCTACACCCAATGATAGCTTTCCTATGCCACGGATCGACCAGCTAGTCGATGCGACGGTCGGGCATGAAAGGCTAAGCTTCTAAGATGCCTACTCCGGCTATCAACATATCAGCATGCATAAGTCTGACCAAGACAAGACCGCATTCGTCACCGATCACGGCCTGTACTGCTACACCCGAATGCCGTTCGGGTTGAAAATGCGGGGGTTACCTACCAGCACCTCGTCAACCACATGTTCGACTCGCAGATCGGCCGCAACATGGAAGTGTACATCGACGACATGCTCGTAAAGAGTCTCCGAGCTGTCCAGGACTTGGGAGACCCGGCGGAGACCTTCACCACCCTCAGAAGGTACAACATGAAGCTCAACCCAGCCAAATGTGCGTTCGGAGTACAGTCAGGCAAGTTCCTGGGCTTCCTCGTCACCCACCGGGGGATCGAGTCCAACCCCGACCAAATCTGAGCGGTGTTGGAAATGCAGCGACCAGGGCGAGTGAGGGATGTACAGTGCCTCACCGGGTGTGTCGTCGCCTTGGGTCGGTTCCTATCCCGAGCCATCGAACAGTGTCTCCCCTTTTTTCGGCTAATCAAGCAAGCCAATCGAGCACCGAAGAAGAAAGGATAGATTGACTGGGACCAGGAGTGCGAGCAAGCGTTCAAAGAATTGAAATGCTACCTAGTGACCCCTCATGTCCTCGCCAAACCACAAAAGGGAGAACAGTTACTCCTGTACCTGTTGGTGACACCAAGCACCATGAGCGCCGTGTTCACACGGAAAGAAGTAGGGGTCATGAGGCCCGTCTACTATGTCAGTTAAGCATTACAAGGACCAGAATTTTGGTACTCACGGACTGAGAAGTTCACCCTGGCGCTCATTACGGCCGCTCGTAAGCTGCGACCATACTTCTTGGCTCACCCAATCATCGTCCTCACTGACCAACCACTCTGACAAATCCTCCAGAACCCTAACGCCTCGGGAAGGCTGATCAAATGTGCTATTGAGTTGGGGGAGTTTGACGTCAAGTTTCGCCCGAGGGCTGCGATCAAGGCTCAGGATCTCGCCGACTTCATAGCCGAATGCACCATACCCACTGAAGACTCACCCGAGCAATCTTCTGGACCCACATGGGAGTTGTACGTCGACGGATCATCCTGCGCCACGGGGAGCGAAGCAGGGTTGGTCCTACTTTCACCGGAAGGGCTCGAGCTTCAGTATGCATTGCGATTCAACTTTCTGACAACAAATAATGTAGCCGAATACGAGGCACTCCTCTCGGGGCTACGCATGGTAAAACACTTGGAGGCGACCAACGTGCGAGTGTACAGCGACTCCATACTCACTGCCGGAGAATTTGAAGCGTGCGAACCCTCCATGGTTAAATACTTGGAGCAAGCCAAAGTTGCGACAAAGGAATTCTCCTACTTCGAGGTGGTCCACATCCCACGAGAGAAAAACCTCCGAGCAGACGCCCTGTCTTGCCTGGCGTCAGCCACCGCGGTCTCCAATTCGAGGTCGGTCCTGATAGAGGAATTATCGACGCCGAGCATAGACGAGCGAACACCCCAGGTAAACGCCATCAACTATGAGCCCTCCTGGATGGACCCCCTCTTAGATTTTCTCCTTCGACAATAGCTCCCAAGCGATCGCGTCGCGGCTCGGTGCACGCGAGCAAGAGCAGCTCACTTCACAATGGTGAATGGCAGGCTATATCGTCGCTCCCTGTCAGCCCCAATGTTAAAGTGCTTGTTCCCTACGGAAGCCAACCAGGCCATCCGGGAAATCCACAAAGGACTCTGCGGGAGCCACGTGGGGGGGCGAGCACTCGCGCGAACACTGATCTGACAAGGATATTGGTGGCCCACCTTACAACAAGACTGTCTTGACTATGTTCGGAGGTGCACTCGGTGTCAGAAATTCTCTCACCTACACCACCAGCCAGCTACGCAACTACATGTCCTGATGGAGCCTTGCCCATTTGCCCGGTGGGGGGTGGACATACTGGGTCCCTTTCCCGAGACACATGGGAGGAAGAAATTCCTTATGGTTGCCATTGACTACTTCACTAAATTGAACCATTGGGGAAGATCACGAGCGAAGCAACTTGGAAGTTCGTGCTGCGAAGCATCATCTGCCACTTCGGGATCCCAAGGGTTCTTACAGCCGACAACGACAGACAGTTCACGAGCACTGCCTTCTAGGAGAAGTGCTCGGAGCTGGGGATTTGGAACCACTATACTTCGGTGGGACATCCTCAGGCTAACATGCTGGTGGAAAACGCCAACCGAATGCTTCTCCATGGCGTCAAGACCCGGCTGGCCCAAGCAGGTAACTCATGGGTAGACTCAATTCCGAGCGTCCTATGGACCCACCAGACCACGGCTAGAGCTGGCACCGGGTAGACACCCTTTCACCTCACTTACGGCGCTAAGGCAGTGGTACCGTTGGAGATATCTCACCCCTCGTTACGAGTGGGACACTTCGATGAGGCCAGGAACAACCAAGCAATACGAGAGAACTTGGACCTGCTCGAGGAAGATAGAGCAGGCGTGCAAGTAAAGCTCGCAGCGTACCAATGGAAGTTGGCCCAATATTACAACGCCCAAGTTAAAGAATGACATTTCTTCCCTGGAGATTTAGTTCTACGGCGAGTAAGTGTGGCTAACCCTAGAGGAGCCACAAGGAAGCTCGCACCAAATTGGGAAGGCCCATACAAGATAGCGGAAACACTTGGTAAAGGAGCGTACAGGCTAGTGACACTGTGGGGGAAGAGGTGCCCAGGACGTGGAACTCCGTCAACCTCAGAAAATTATTTCAGTAAATAGTCACCAGTCGTGCTCCACTAAGGTAAGTTACCTACATATCCCGAAAAGGTAACCTAAGGGTTCCCTAAAGGTGAGCACCGCTCCCCTTGGAAACGAGAAGATAACTTAAGGGTTTCCTAAAGGCGAGCACCGCTCTCCTTGAAAATGAGAAGGTAACCTAAGGGCTCCCTAAAGGCGAGCACCGCTCCCCTTAGAAATGAGAAGGTAACCTAAGGGTTTTCTAAAGGCAAGCACCGCTCCCCTTGAAAATAAGAAGGTAGCCTAAGGGTTCCCTGAAGGCGAGCACCACTCCTCTTGAAAACGAGAAGGTAACCTAAGGGTTTAGAGCGCGAGAGACAAGCCATGGTTACAACCATTCCAAATGTCCAAGTAATAGGAGAAGAGATAGACTAGAGTGGGGAAAGGGTGGAGTATAATTGGAACCCATTTAAAAACCCTCTCACTTAACAAATTGTTTATTTCTCAGAACTATGCCACCAAGGAGGCAAAGAGATCTTCCCCAGGCGGATGAGAGGGGATCGGGGGTAGATGACCCAAATGGGGTGAATAGTGGGGCTTTCCATGCTCCGATAGTTGGCAGCGGACAGGTGCCCAATGCGGGAATTAATCTGGAGGGGTTTATGCAGAGCTTCCAAGGGATGATACAGGACATGCAGCAATAGATGTTGTAGCAGCCCGCGCTCGCACCACGTCACGACCTGCCGACGCTTGATCTGTTCCTGTGGTTGGTACCTCTTATTTTTAAGGGGAAGAACCGTCCAGAGATGGCTGAGTCATGGCTCAGCGAAATGGAGAAGAAATTTCACATAATGCGATGTCCCAAGGATGAGAAGGTGAATCTGGCGGCCTATGTATTACAAGATCAAGCTGACTTGTAGTGGAAGGCCAAGATGAGGACCATCTTCACGGACTACCACGACGGTGACATATTATGGGAAGAGTTCCTAGCTATCTTCTGAGAAAAGTATTTCCCCGAACATGTATGAAACGCTAAGGAGCAAGAGAATGCAAGGTTCACCGAGGAGCAGAAGAAGATGGGCAAAAGGCCTATGCAGGCTGGGGGGAGGCAGGACAAGGGAAGGTGGCGCGCCAAGAGCCAATGCCTAAGAACAGGCCGGGGGCTCCATTCTACGTCCTTTGTGGGCATAACCACCCGGGACAGGAGTGCTGGAGTACAAAGGGCAAGTGCTACGAATGCGGCGAGGCTGGACATATTGCAAGGAACTGCCCCAAGAAGGCTCAGCAAAAGCCATTTCCCCAGTAGGAGAAGATTCAGTACAAAGGGTGAGTCTATGCACTGATGCAAGAAGAGGCAGACAATACCCCTACCATGACTGAAGGTACGCTCCTTGTAGATAATGTTTATGCAAAGGTCTTGTTTGACCCGGGGGCTACACACATGTTCATATCCACTAGCTTTGCTAATAGGTCGGCCTCCCACCGACCCAACTCACGAGTTTTGACCACGTGGATGGCTTGTGGGCCAAAGCCCATCTTCCCCATTGTCGGATTACACCCAAATTCTGAGTGCACCGCATGTTTGTCCGCCGTGTCCAACCCGGCCTGTTCGGCCTTGCTTGCTGTCCATTAAGTCGTAGTTCCGACCGGGTCCTATCCCGCGTCAATAACGCACTGCCTCAGGGGCGTCATGTAATGCATGGCGCGCCTTGGCCCATGCGTTATGTTCTCCAGAGAACCTTTGAAAATGGCACAGAACATAACGCATCAAGACGGGTGCGCCATGTCACTGTAACGCACCAGGAGTGGTCCGTTAAAGTAACCCGAATGCTAGAAACTCAGAAAATTCCATAGGAAACCACTTCATATAACGCACCATGATAGGGGCGTCATACAATGCATGGCGGACTAAGACCAGCCCGTCATGCTCCACATCCTACCAACCTATTGGAAACTTCGGTCACATAGCGGTCCTCGAGCGATCCGCCATGCAATGCATAACGTACCCCCTTGGGTCCGTTATGCCAACTGGAAAACGTGAGGGACGAGTTCATACCGAACTCCCCTCCCGTCAAGCCGGATCGGCACGAAACAAAAAGGAAAGGGGTAGAGGAATATGAATAACAAAAGTTCTATAACTACAATATGCATCAAAACTCAAATCTACCACCCCTAAATAATTTTTAAAGCATTTAAGCCCTAAAAACTCCCAAAATGGGACTTACACAAAAAATGATGTAAATGCCTATGGATGGGCATGCATGTACTATCAAAATGCTCCTAGCGAAGTAAGGAGTCCATCCCCCTACCTCGATCGCGACGAAGACCTCGAAAAGCGTATGAACAGATGACGAAACGTTGGGATGCCTCACGACCTGACTCGATCTTACGTTCCTCGATCCGCGAAAAGAATAGCGCTGGCGTGATCCTCGCGTCGGGCCAGTTCCAATGGTACCTCCTGCGCCTCGATCCGGGGTCGGCACGGCCCAGAACGGACGAAGGAACGATGAAGGAGAGAGAAGGGAGAGGGGGAGAAAATCGAGAAAGAGAGAGAGTGTGTGATCGAGTGGAAATTAAAAATATAATTTTATTTCTATTATTTGAATAATTAATTATATATATGCTACCTACTTTATTTCAAATTTCAATGTACCTCCACACTCATATTAACCCTTCCGAGCCTTCCAACTCGTGGGTGGTGGGTCAGGATTCGAATGGTATCAAGTTATTCTCGATATTTAGATCTTGGGTCATTACAGATGGTATCAGAGCAATGGTTGTGGACGTACATGAGAATGTGAGATATTCCAGTGATCAGAGTACATAAAGTCTAGTACAGTCGATAGCTGACATAGGGTTTTATGTTTATTTGCATGATAGTTAAAGTGCATGGCACTGGCGCTGTGAAGGCGGTTGTTATTTTTGTCGAAATGTGATAGAGAGCTTTCTTCCCTTGAGGTGTTGGCCCGGTTGTGCCGTGTTTGGCAGAGTTTACCAACAGGTGTGAGTCTACGGTGCAGCATTCGAGGAATCTACGGTGAGGTCAGGTGGCTGGCAAGGATTGCTTGTGCTTAGGTGGCCATGAGTGTGCTCTGAGAGAGTTGGTGTCATTTTGGCCACTCCAGCTTGAGGTTATCTTGCCCCTGAGGTGTCAAGGTCGTGGTTTGAGGTGGCAGAGTGGGTGCTCTGATCGGGTGATGTGCTTAGGCGAGCAGAGGATCTTCTTGATGAGCTGCTAATTGTTGAGCCTGATTTTCTTGTCATGCTCTGTGGTGTTGGAGATGACTTGCCTGATTATTTTTGCAAATTTGGAGATAGCATTGGGCAAAGTTTCTATGGTGCACTAGGAGATGCTACCTGTGTGGTCCGATGAGACACTTGGCAAGTGTTATCGGAGGAGCTAACCTGACAGTAGTAATGATTTTTCTGGTGCTGGAAGGTGCGGTTCCCAGCATATGCAAGGTTCGAGGTCAGGCTAGGCATGGAAACCTCCCACTTTGTAGGAGGTATGTTGGTTTCTCCTTGATTGGAGAGGATCACATTTTGCTAAGTTTCATCATCTTGCATCATGCGTTTGGATTGGATGGCGTTCTCGTGTGCCATGAAGTCCGTGCGAGACATGTTCTGTGCATTGGAAGTATAGTTACTTGTGCGAAGCGATGCCCCTCCCCTAGCAGACTATATCATGCAACTAGCACAGACCTAAGTATGAAGTGCATTGACTTCTGTATGCAAGAAATGCAACATGCACCAACCCTTTGCATGCATTCAGCAAATCATGCACTGACCTTCTATATGAAGAAGGATGAACGTGCACTGACCTTGTATAGACACAAGGCTGTGATGCACAGACCTTGCATCGACCTTTATGAGTGCTTGAGGCACATGAACATGGACTTGCAACCTTATATGCACCGACCATTGTGCCTAAGAGGAAATGTGCACAAACCATGAGATGCAGGATATGAGGACTTGCACTGACCTGAAGTATGCATGCTGCATCGACCATGCATGCAGTTCTATAGGAACTTGCATTGACTTTGAACCTTTAACTTCTAACATTGCACAGACCTTATTCCGCCAGAAGCAAAACATGCACTGACTTTGCATGCAGTTCCACAGAGACTTGTACCGACCTTACATGCAACGAATGCAATAATGCACCAATTGTGCATGCAGTTCCACAGGAACTTGCACCGACTTGCTATGCCAAAATAAAATGTACACAGACTTGCAACCATGTATGCACCGACCTTGCTATGCCTAAAGGAAATGTGCATGGACTTGCAACCGTGTATGCACCGACCTTGCTATGCCCAAAGGAAATGTGCACGGATCCCATACGCATATTGCACCGACCATGCGTGTAGTTCCACAAAAACTTGCACCGACCTTATATGCAGCGAGTGCAGCAATACACCGACTGTGCGTGCAGTTCCACAGGAACTTGCACCGACTTTGCTATGTCAAAAGACTAAAGCATGCACAGACCTATTGAGACACTGAACAGGAATATGCACTGACTTTGTATAAGTAAACTAGGACATGCACCGACCTTGAGCCTTTGACACTTAAACCTGCACCGACCTTACTAAGTGAAAGACACAGTTGGCATGGACCTGACTCTAAGTGGAGTGTAGTCAACCTCGACCTTGTGCAGACTTACTAATGCTAGCACTGACCTTATGACAATGTGCAATAGGCTAGCACCGACCTCATGAGCATATGCACAGACCTTAGTTAACCATGTCTGATGCATGCACCGACCTTAAGAACACCTTGAAAATAAGAGTGTTTAACGTCTATACTCTGATCCCTGATAAACTCCACTTTCTAATTGTTCACAACATTGACGCAATTCTTTCTTTGCGTTAACATGTAGAGTTTTCTCTTTGAAAATCATATATGCCTTTGCATTATTGCGTGGACGCATTCCTCTATAGCGTCGACGCCGTATCCACCTAAACCCGGTTCACTGTTCTGAACCGACAGAACCGACATTGCCCAAGAGTCTTTATATATCTTGTGGCATGACCGCCCCTCGTCCAGTGCGTCTGCTCTTTGCATCTCGCTATTCCTTCCAGCACCTCCCGTCGTCTCTTCTTCTGTCATCTTCTCTGCTCCAATGAGTTCTTCAACGACTGCGGCGACTGGAACGGAGTCTTCCAGGCCACGAATGCGGGATTCCATAGTCTCTAGCTCTTTTATTGAACCCCGTTCTAAGGCTGCTCACGACTCACCTCGTTCCAGTCCTCCAAAGGTTTTGAGGACGTATCAACGCCATCAGCCCAAACCAGGGCAGCAGCCCTCTCAATCCTCTAGCAGGAAAAGGAAACCGGCAAAAGCAATCGTTGCTGCCAAAGCTAAAAGGCAGAAAATGGGGATATCTTTATCCACGTCTTCCGCTCCGTCTCCTATCATCCCTACTGGAGAGCCTCTCAAGGTTCTCATTCCGAGGTATGTTGATGCTGATGATCGGCTTTTTGCGGCGTTTCCAGAACTCCGTCCTACGTTCGAATTCCAGGGCTGGTGGAGGTTTGTCACTAGACACCGATCTTATTACCCAACCCTCGTGCGTGAGTTCTATCATAATTTAAAGTATGAGCCGAACATTCCTAAGCTGTCGTCAACTGTTAGGAATGTCAAGTTTGAGGTCACCAGTGATCTTCTCTCACGCTCATGGAAAGTTCCAATTGATGGGGCCGACATTCATTCTTTTGCATTAGATGAACATGAGGCGTTTGAGGTTTTGACTGGGACCCCCCGTGATACATCAGACTCTAAGCAGTCCTTATTATCCAGTTTAAAGGCTAATAGGTTCGCTCCCTCTATCCGTCTGTTACATCACATCTGCACCTCCATGATAACTCCTCAGAGCAGCGTGCAGGTTTTGTGTTTCAAACAAAGTCCTTGCATGCCTTCACAGGGTCCGTAGAAGTCAAACCCCATACATGTTTTGGGTTTAACACCAAGTCCGTGCACGCCTTCACAATGTCCGTGCACATCAAACCCCGTGCATATTTTACTCATGTGTGCATCTTGTGTTTAAGCCCATGCTTGTTCACCTCACAAAACATGCATCCGTGCATGTTTTGACATTGCCTTATAAAAACTTGCATCCGTGCATTCTTTTGTCTCTACCTCTCAAAATTTGCACCCGTGCATGCATTTTGACCGCTTCACAAAACTTGCATCCGTGTAAGTTTCCTTGAAACATGCATCTGTGCATGTTGGCCTTGTTTCACATAGCCCACGACTTGGCAATCAAGTCTGTGAGCATTTTATAGCTCGTGCACATTCCACATGCCAAACCCCTTGCATGCTCTGCCTGCCATCAGCTGTGGAGTTAGTCTGTGCATGTCCTTACTCGCTTTGTAAATGTCAGTGTATGCACCATTGCAAGTCAGTGTATGTCTGAGCATACACTGTTATACAAGACTTGCACGTCCGAGCTTATGCATCATGCTTTCCCTGCAAGTCTGAGCATTCACTGTTATACTAGCTTTGCATGTCTGAGCATATGCTTCATCCCTCTCTCAGCAAGGTCAGAGCATACACTACTGCAGAGTCAATGTACGTCCTCTTAAGGTCCGTGCACATACATCTGCAAGTCCGAGCACGTACACCAGCATGTCCGAGCACATAACCACACCCGTGCATATTTTGGCTCTCTGCATGTTGGAGTCGGTGTAGACACTGTAGCTAAGCCAGTGTTATAAGTCCAAGCATGTATGTGTTATGACTGCCTGAGCTGCAGCAAGTCCGAGCAGGTACTATAGCAGTCTATCTAAGTGTTTTAAACATACTCTATGCATACCCCATGCATCCTTCTTCTATTTTTTTAACTGAACTAATGTTTGTTTCTGTGTTGACAGGTAATGTTTCGTGGAAAACATGGGTGGCACATGATCCAAGGTTGGATGCAGTCTCAGGATCGTGACACGTGTAAAGTGAATGGCAAGATGCTGCCACGTGTGAAGGTTCCTCGGCTGCAGAGTTCTCATCCCCCCTGCATTCTTTTGAGGGCGTGGACCTTTCACTGAGCGTAAATCCATTTTATCTTGCTATTCCACCCATTTTCCCTTTTATTGCTTAATGCTACCTTGGTTCATTCTCAGGAGCCTGCCATGACCACCATTCCTGAGGCCATTCCATTTGAAGCCTTGGCTACCAGTGCTGCACCGCCCGTAACTTGCGTGGGAACTTCAGAGATAATTCATCCCGTGCCAGTGAGGATATAGTTTTCTACAGACCTGACATCATTGGACTTGGGAACCTTAGGAGACAGCTCCGTTCCCATCAGGGTTTTAGATTTAAGGGCCGAAGTAGACCCAGCCAGGGGTTCTACATTTGTACCAGCTGCGGTGATGACCGTTGCACCTGAGTCCGCGGTCCCTGCAGTAGCATCTATGGAAACTGAACCTCTGTCGCCTCAAGTCATGGCCCCTGGGGTCTTATTATTGAAAGATGTAGCTGCCACAGAAGAGGTGGCTGAGCCAGAGGCAACTATTACAGCAATCGATTTATTACCGACAATCAGCCCCGAAGTAGCCCCCGTGCTGGAGACCCATGAAGAGACAGCTCTAGCGCTTACCAGCTCTCCTCTTGTGAGTGTTCAGGCAGCAGCCCCTGAGGAGGTTGCGGTGGAAGAGTCCTCAGCTCCACGAGAAGTTACAGAGAAAATTTAGTCAGACCTCCCCGCAGATCTCCCGTCTTCTTCCTCCCGACCAGACGTCGCACTATGGGCAGACATTAATAGCGAGGTGACTTTTGAGGTGGCCCCATCTGTCTCCCTTGGCTTTGCTTCCTCCGAGAGCTTTATCTGGCAGAATCTGGACATGCTACGCCAGTTGGTTGAATCTCAGCCCGGACTGACTTGTCCGCAATTGAAGGAGATAGCCAGTCGTTTCACTGCTGGTTTGCAGGCGATGGGCTGTCCCTTGGAAACATGGACCCAGCGTGTCTTGTTATTGCTGAAATTTGTGCACCGTCGGGATTTTCTGGCGCGTGTTTCAACTGACAGGCTGGTGGCTCTAAGGCTGCAGAGAGTAGAGTGCAAGTCTGAGCTGGAGAAGATAAGTTCTGTAACGGTGCCCCCGACACCCGACTGCCAGCCACTTCAGTCACAACGGTGCCCCCGGTACCCAACTGCCAGCCACTTCAGTCACAACGGTGCCCCCGACACCCGACTATCAAGCACTCCAGTCACAACGGTGCCCCCGGCATCTGACTGCCAGCCACTCCAATCACAACGGAGCCCCCGGCACCCAACTGTCATCAACTACAGTCACAATGGTGCCCCCGACACCCGATTGTCAAGCATTCCAGTCACAACGGTGCCCTCGGCACCCGACTGTCAAGCATTCCAGTCACAACAGTGCCCCCGGCACCCGAATGCCAGCCACTTCAGTCACAATGGTTCCCCCAGCACCCAACTATCAAGCACTCCAGTCACAACGATGTCCCGACACCCGACTGCCAGTCACTCCAGTCATAACGGTGCCCTCGGCACCCGACTGTCATCAACTACAGTCACAATGGTGCCCCCGGCACCCGACTGTCAAGCATTCCAGTCAAAACGGGGCCCTCGGCACCCGACTACCAGCCACTCCAGTCATAACGGTGCCCTCGGCACCCGATTGCCAACTACACCAATCACATCGGGATCCGTAATGCCCGATCGCTCAGCAACTCCCGTCCCACTGGGGACCACGACACCCGACAATCCTGAGATCAATAGCTTTTGGTCACTCCAGTCATGGCGATGGTCACACCGTTCGACCACTCAAGTCTCAACAGCGTCCGACCGCTCCAGTGACAAGTGGTGCCTATGTCATTCGGTCACCTTGGCCGTGGTGACGCCCAACTACCCCAGCACAATGGTGCCTCGGCACCCTACTACTCTAACCTCGACATTGTCTCATGACAGGAAGACATTGTGGCGCCCCTCGGGCGGTAACCAGTTGAGTCACAGATCCTCTTACGGACTCTACGTGTGAATACGGAATTACCCACACAATAACGCAATGACCCGGGGACTGTCACAAATGATGAAATTGTCCTGCGGCTTGCAAGCACTTGTAATCGGGCTCTCACGCCCCCATATAAATGCCCTTCACAGCATCTAAGTCATGTAATCCAGTTAGGGAGTGGATCCCCCTCCTCGCTGGGACCAGTCTCCTTGCCCCCCAACTAACTTAGATAGATGACTCATTAACCTAGGGACTTGACTCAAATAAAGAAAAAATTACATAGTTATGACTCAATAAAATATGAAAATTATATGCCATCACTCAGAAAAATATGACGAACACCATAGAGCATAACCGACGAGCAACGAGCCCCTCGAAAAAATGAGGAAAGGTAGGAGATGTCCCCATCATAGAGTCTCTCCCATTTTCTAAGGAGGATACTGCCAGGCTACTCTGAGTCCTTCTCGACCAAAAGGATGTCTTAATAAATGAGACGATGATGGGCATCCCAAGCTCCTCTCGCTACTCCCCTACCTGACTCCACCTTCTATCTCGAAAGATAGGAAGGGGAAACAAAAATAGGATGGATCCTTGGCACATCCGTGTCGTGTCTCTTCATCCAGTATGCCTTCGGGTTCCCCTCATATACCCTACAGACCAGCTCCGATCATGAAGAAAACATCTTTAGAGTCTTCAGCGACCCTAGCAAGATAGTCAGGCCCTTCACAACAAGGCCCAATTAACATGCAAGGATAGGGCAGCCGCAAGGAGAGGCGGTGCACCGCTACTCCTCCAGTTACCGCAGGATGCCGCTCCAAGCTAGATAGCAAAGGCAAAGCTAAGGAGTAGGACTCTAAGCAAGTCCCCCTGTCCACATCCCAACAAAGAACTTCGCCACCATGGGCAAGGCATCAAACTATGTATACGTCTTTGGATGCTAGTCCCAGCATCCCAGCATAGCAAGAGCTACCACTTGAGGTCATCGAATAGGTGATTAATGCTACCTTCCAAATACAACAAGTGGAAGGTGCCTAGATCGAAATCAGGGCAAAGAAAAGTCGTCGACGTCCTCTGCCAAGACACCAGCTTGGAGATATCCTCATGGTGATTGGTTAACTCTGGCTCCAGCACCTCTCCCTCCTACTCCCCTAGAGGTGACCATCGCCAAAAGATAGGAGAAGAACTGGAGGAAGAACCTCAAAAGATGGCTCAAAAACTAAGCTAAGCAAGAGCAGCCGTCTTACAATCTCCAGTCGAGCTGACGCCTCTCCAGAGGCTACAACGGCTCATCAATGATCTGGAGGAATATATTCCTCCTTGCTATCCACCCCCTTTCCCCTCCCATTTACCTCATCTCCCACCTCCCATCTCCAACCTGCACTTCCCAGTTTGCAGGTAGCAGAGTACTAGCATCTTGAAGATTCGGCCATGACCTCATCCCGACGTCCCTGGAAGACCAAGTGGTACTGTCGAAAGCATCTCCCTGTCCTCTTTGCAACGGCGGTGGTCTCGTCCCAGTCTCAGTTCGTGGCTACCTGTAGGAGCCAATCTCCCTGAACTATGCTTCTTCTTCCTGACAGTCAACCTAAAGCTGCTTGCAAAGGCTCCCACGACCAACCCTTTAAAGTTCTGGAGATGAGACTTGGCTGAGAGCGTTTACAACAAGTCTTCTTCTAGTGCCAAGAAGTGGCACCCCATTCGGCATCCGGACCATTGAGTTCTCAACTTTCTCCCCCGGGTGCGCCATCTTATCCCCTCTGGGACTGAGAAGAGCCCCGTTCACTGTTCGGGACCTCGCCAGAGACTCCGACTTCTGCCGACAACGCCATGACTCTCCGGTCGAAGAGGGCTCGACAACGAATCCATCGACACCAGCCATGCTCGAATCGGAACTCAGGAGCGCCTGTGGTGACCCTATCTTCCAACTGCAGTGGCGCTGAGACAGTTGGAACCAGAGAACAGAGTCCCTGTTCACAGCCCCGCCCCGACCAACGCCGGCCACCAGAACTCCTACCAAAATTTAGACGTCCTCATGGGCCAACCCAGGAGGTTTTGCCACTGGTCTCGTCGACAAAGGAGCTCGGGAGCGGCCGCAGCAGTGACAACATCAACCATCTGTCCCCTGTTCTAGAGAGCGGGCAGAACCAGCGTCTTCCGCCCATTTAGTCTCTAGTTCAGCTCTTCCCTTCCCCGCCTAGCTGGCTTACCGCCCCTCCCTGTGCGAGGTAGTGTTTGAATGTAATTTTAGCTTCCCTTCCCCAAGTTCAACCCCCTTGCATGGGGCATAGTGATGTAAAATCTTGAACAAGTCGAAGCTACACTGGCGTGGCGTGTGGGGAACCCACACTTCCCCGCTCGCCCTCGTCTCCGAACGGGACCAGTTTCTTCAAACCGGTCGAGTAAGTGCTCTACCCTTGCTCTCACCTCGCTTCAACCCCCACCACTCACCCCCTCGCCGTCGCCCATCAGGCCGACCACCCCCATCATTTCCCCTATTTCTACCCCCACCAGTTCAAACCCATCTGCCTACCCTTCCGGGCTAGTCGGGAGTCCATCAGTCGCCGTGTCGGCGTAAAATTTAGCCCTCAGGAGCGGGCGCCTTTTTCAGAGGAGTTATCCATCCACTGGTGCACCTGCACCTATTCCTCCAGTTCCTTCTCATCAAGTTGAAACCGAAGAAGTCGACCCCGCGTCGGGTTCGAAGTACGATTTATTACAGCACTTGGACCGAATGATGGCCAAAATATCAGTATTGGAGTTGATCAGGAGATCCATGCTTCATCAAGATGCCCTCAGAGCATTTCTGCAAAAAGTCATGGTAAGCGAGGATGTGGCGGCAGACAGTTTACCATCAGTATTGGCTATGATCACTAGGGGTCCTGCTATTTCATTCTCTGAGACGGAGTTAGCACCCCACGAGGCATGCCAGATGCCGCTCTGCATCACTATTTCCTTGAACAAGGTGGTAGTGGAGTCTTCCCTAGTGGACACAGAGGCTTCTATCAATGTGTGTCAACTCAGTACGCTGCGTGCCTGCAGTATTTCAGAAGACATGATCAAGCCAACACCAACTACAATTATCGCGTATGATAACTCCAGGCGAGCTTGTCACGAGGTCGTGACTGTGAAGGACGAGCTAGGGCCATTAAAAATGGATGTAGAATTTTATGTCCTAGATATAGATCCCATGTTCAATGCCATTCTAGGACGTCCATGGATAAATAGTCTATAGGTGGTAACCTCTATTGCCCACCAATGCTTGAAGTTTCCATTTCAGGGTCGGGTAGTCAAAGTAAAAAGTGTTTCCACTGTCCAGTCTGTCGACGCCATTGCTGATAAGATTCTTCCCACTCTGTGGCCAAGTAACATGCCGGTGTTGTCAGTTATGGACTTGAACTTTCCATGGGCATATGCGCAACGCAAGCCCGCTACTACACCCGTTAAGGAAGAAATCAAGTCCAAGATTCAAGATTCAAAAGGTTGGGACATGATTCTGAAGTTAGGCTATCAGCCGGGGCTAGGCCTTAAAATCAACAAAATAACGACGAAGAGACCCGAACCCGATGAAAATAAGTGCATCCACAAGTCTGGCACGCTCGGTGGGACCAATTCACCCTTCATCTCTTTGCCGAAATTAGGGGCCCGGCGGCCCCCTTCTAGTAATACTAATTGCTTCATCTTTGTAAATGTAGGAAAATCACGCATTGACACCACAGATGGCGGTCACTTTCAGCACCAAGTCATTGAAAGTCACATCAGGGATGGCTACCTCGCCGTCCCCCTTTGCTTTGGGAGTTTCCCTCCTGTGGTTGGCTTTCCCAACTTTTGGGGGTAACCTTCGTCAACATATTAGACGTGGAGGCGTCCGACTCACCGAAGACCGACGCCCCCGCCCAGGGGGCCACTGAAGCTGCTGCCGGCCAAGCTGTGGCCAAGAACAACAACGGCGTTCTGGTAAAGATGCTGAGCTGCAACGTGCACCATGTGCACCAAATAGCCGGCCCGTCTCACCAAGGATCAGTATCTCACCGATGGAAGCTCCGGAGGAACAACACCGGTGCTGTCTCGGGGCGCCGCATATCTGACTCCAGGAAGTCCATGACCGTTGGGACCATCCAAGTCCATCTGAACGGACAAAGGTACGAAGTGATCCCAGACTGCATTGTCCTAACCGTCCCAGTCCGTAACTCTTTCCAAGGGCTGGAGAAGCTGAAGGAGAAGGTGACGCTCACCGTCCCGACCATAGCACCGAAGAATGCATCGACTCACAGGCCGGCCAAGCTGAAGCAAATCTGGGTTCCCAAGGAGGCCCAGCCCACTGCGCCTGCCCAGGCAGGACCTAGTACTTTCCGCCCGAGGAGGACCTGAACAGATGAGAGGGTCGAGGTGACGACCCTGGCCTACCAACCAGCAGTCGCTATACCAACGCTGCCTGACAATGCCCACCGCCGGTGCCGCAGGCGTCGACACCAGGATGTTCGCCCGACGCCCGTGGCTTGTACTCCTCCTGCTGCCCCCATCAACATGCAGCTATCGGCTGCTCTCCCCGACCAGGAGTGGGAAGGGATCGAGCAGGCCATGAGAAATTACCTCCGGGGCCCAGGCAGCACTCCCTTGGGTCGCCAGAGACCTTGGCCATTCTCGATGTGGGCCTTTGATATCGTCGGACCACTAGGTGACCCTAATGCTCAGGTTAAGCAGAAGTCTTTCATCCTCACAGCCACCGAGTATTACACCAAGTGGGCAGAAGCCGAAGCATATGTCGAGATCAAAGCTACCGTAGTCTGCAGCTTTATCATGAAGAACATTATTTCGCGGTTTGGGGTGCCAAGACAACGGGCCTCAGTTTGTATCACAAGAACTCCAGGACCTCTGTAAGAAGTTTCACATTTCTTTGCATCATTCATCACTTTATTACCCCCAAGGTAATGGCCAAGCCGAGGCCACGAACAAAACCCTTCTTAGAACCATCAAGAAAACTTGTAAGTCACATCGATATTCTAATTGGGTCGACTGATTAACAGAAGCTCTATGGGCTTATCGCACCTCCGTCTGTACTCCCATGGGGCAAACCCCGTTCGCTCTCACTTATGGGATGGAGGCAGTACTCCCGTATGAGATTCTGATCCCTTCCCTAAGGGTGCAGCTCGACAAACAACTTAATCTTGACGAATGTCGAGAGGCATTGTTAGTCCAGTTGGAACTCTTGGATGAGAAGAGGCTCAACGCGGCCAATCATGTTTCGGTTTATCAAAACGTGCCTCGCGTCATTTTTTAAAGAAGGTGATTGAATGTAAATTCGAAGTGGGTAATATGGTTTTGAAACGTAAATTTATTCGAACAGGTGGTCCTAGGTCCAAGCTACAACCTAATTGGGAAGGGCCGTTTGTAGTAAAGGAAGTCTATCCAGGGAACGCTTATCTACTTATTAACTCTGAGAGAGAAGCATTATCACATGCGTGGAATGGACTTTACTTGAAACGCTTCTACCCTTAAAAAGAGTCTGGCTAGTGACGGTTGAGTGATGATGTAGCCTTTTACCCTTATTGTTGGGGATGATTCTGTGACACAGCATACCCACACACTACATGACACCCCTATGGTTAGGGTATTCCCTTTGTATAAACATTGTTTCTCCTTCGGCCATGCTCGGGGAGGTGATAGGCCTTTTGCTCTTCTCCTTTCGGCCAAGCGTAGGGGCAAGGGGTGCATGGAGTAGACAACTGATCTTGCGCGAGTTGCTTCCATGAACTGGTACGACACACAAACCGCATCGTAGGACCACAAACTGGGCGAACTGGGCTTGATTGGGGCCATAGGGCCACTGGGCTGGAGAGAGGGCACGACCCCTAGGGAGTTCGCCCTTCCTGGGGCGCACGGCCGCCCCCAGGACGAACTGGCCCCGGGGCCGATTGAACCCTGAGGGATGGCACCCGGGGGTCTTCTTTCATCTTCTGTGGGTGTCCTTTGAGGGACACTAAGCTTCGAGGGACTGGGACGGGCCCGTGGGGGCCGTTGTTCTTTGGGTTGTAGTAGCCGCTCGCAAGGTGTTTAGGTAAATGCCTAATACACCCTGGGTTGCCAAACGGCTTGGGTAGCGAGCCGAGGGGCCTCAAAATGGGTCTTGGGCTAAGGATAAGAGCTCGTGGGAGCTAAGGGGAGGCATTTTAGGCCCATGGGTCGTGCCTCAAGTTGCGTGCCTTATTGCATGACGGGTTGGCAAGGTAGCCTCAAGTTGGCCCGAGACCTAAAGACGGGTGGCTCGTCGCCACGTGTCTGAGGGTTGGGGGTCACCTTGTCTTGTTGGGGGGTTGTTGTAGGACCCAACTAACTTGCTGGCACCACAGGTTGACCCATGGTTTGATGTCGGAGGTGTGGAACACATGCGCCCACAAGGTGTTGGGGAAAATGCCAAACATGCGTATGTGAGCCGTATACGCGTACTGTGGGTCCCCAAAGCCTATGGTCGACTTGACTAGGTCTCCCTTTGACTAGGTCCCTCCCTTTTCACTGGGTGCCACATGGCATGGCTTAGTGTCAGGGCACCCCCGGGTTGGCCCGGGCGGCCATGTGAGATGTGGGTAAAGCTTGTAACTGGGTGGCCAGGATTGGTCCCGATCAATTGCTTGTGTAGCCTCACGTCACGACAAACCGGTCGGGGCCCTTGACGGGACCCACAGAGCTATAGAAAAGGCTAGGTAGCCCATGCCTTGAAGGTGTTCGGGGAAATTCCCGAACCCTTATTTCTTGGTATTTTTTTCAGGAAATTGTATGGGTACAACAACTGTGTATCAGTGGTTGAGGGTGAATCCTCATACAGCAAACTGTAAGGCTCGTCCATTCCTTCTCCATTCATTTGCTTACCCATCATGAGCAAAGCATCACGTATGTCAGTCATATGAGGGTGCAAAATAACAATCACTTATAGTGTTATCCATTATCAAAATCATGATATACAAATGACTACAGGGGCACAACAAATCGCACAGTAAAGGATAAGCTTGAAAGAAAGGATGCTGGATTAGGACTTTGGCGTCATCAAACGGCTTAGAATAGAAACGCCAAGCGCCATCAAATGGCCCAAGTATAGACCGCTAATGATGCAGGCATAGCAAGACAAATGAAAGCCCATTCAGCTTTAAGTGCTAGGAAAAGATAAGGAGCAAGGCCCAACCAGGGCGAGTGACCCATAAAATAAGCCCCAAAACTGACCAAAATGGTCCGATAAATGGTGAATAACTTGGGACATCATAAGGATGAATAAGGAGATGACCCAACTCATTGGTCATAGAATGGGTGTCAACAGATGCCCCTCCTTAACGTCCTCTTTGCAGGGGAGTGAGTGAAGGTGAATTGAAAGTGACATGGAACCTGGAGATGAAACGGAAATGAAGCAGAGCAGACTGAAAAGTAGGCGTTAAGGCAAATGACACCCATCCTCAACCAACGAGCGATAGGAATCTTCCGAAAAAATTTGAACTAATCATGAGGAATGGCAAAACCGAACGACGCATGCCTAGAGGAACTAATAACTAAGGAAAAGAAAACACGACCAACCTCCTCACTGGAACGCACAGCTGATAGGTGGCCGGAGCAAATGTAAAAGGAGACGATTAACTAAACTCCAAACAGGAATCTTCAGCTAACCAAACCGAGTGAATAGATCGAAGAAAACCTTCCAACTCAGAATGGAATGACTGTCCTTACTCGAGACCAGGGGTACACAACCACCATTACCTAGACATCTTGGATATATAAGGGTACATGAATGCTCAAAGATGTGCATGATGTATTGATGGGGACATCACTTACCCCCTCCACATTTTTGAAGCCCGGATGGATCGTCAACAAGTGCCATCAAGATCTTACATTTCTTTGAGTCATATCATGTAGCTTTTATATTTTATTTGAGTCATTTTGATGTATTATTTGAGTCATCCAAAATCTGAGCATTTAATGACCCTCAGAGAAGGATATCTTGTGGTCTGCTTTCTTATTAGCTATGGTTGACTTTCTACTCACAGTACTATTCTAGGACCATATCCCATTGTATGATAGCAGATTGGTGGTCCTAATAGGAATCATGTCCCAGGTAAGAACACTGACATAGCTGCCGCCAAAAAGGTGTTTTGGTTGGGTAATGATGACTAGATCACAAGTCAACCATGGGAGCATCCTCCAGACCTCGAAGTCTTTGTATTTGGGCATTTGAGGTCTATATTATTGCTCTCTGACTCTTCTTTCGGGATGCAGTGAATTGACAGAAAAATAGACTTGAAGAGCTTCTGGGAGAGTAGAGAGGTCGATGCAGCTTGTGGGATAGGTCGATGCAGTCATGCAGACTTGTCGTAGTAAGGTCTGTGCAGCATGTGCCCTTACTACTGTGAGGTCGATGTAGCTGTTGGAAGTTTGCTGTAGGAGATTTGATAGGTCGATGCATACTTGAAGTGTTTCTTTGGTGAGGTTGGTGCACCTGATGAGGTTCTGCTGAAGACTAGCCTATCAGGTCGATGCAGCCTGAACAATTGCTTCAGTGAGGTCGGTGCAGCTGCTTGAAGGTCGGTGCATCTCAAGTTCTGGCTGAAGTGAGGTCGATGCAGCTTGATCACTTCTGTAGTGAGGTTGATGCATACTAAAGGAATTTCTTCAGTGAGGTCGATGCAGCTGCTTGAAGATCGGTGCATCTCAAGTTCTGGCTATAGTGAGGTCGATGCAGCTTGATCACTTCTGCAGTGAGGTTGATGCATACTTAAGGAATTTCTTTAGTGAGGTCGATGTAGTAGTGCAGACTTGCTGCTTAAGGTCGGTGCATCTCGAACACTTTTTAGCTATGAGGTTGATGTAGCTGCGTGAATTGCTCGAAGGCTGCCTCGCTGCGTCGAGGCAAGTGCAGGGTGCACTGACGCATCAGATTTCTAAAAATTACAGAACTTAAGAGACTTGATGCTATGCTTTAAGGAAGGTTTTCCAACCAACTAAACTTCACCCCAAACATCAGAAAACTTGTAAATGAGTTGAATTGAAGTAGCTTGGGCTTATTCCATTATTATGATAAAATAAAGTAGAAGTTTGGAAAAATTACTTGTGTAATTACTTTTATGTGATTATCTTGCGCTCTGATTTTCTTGCTTGCAAGAGGCTTACCATGCCGGTTGTTCACGTTCCCGATATTCCTTCCGTTGTAGTAAAAGCTCGGGACGTGACATTGACCAACCTCTCGATGCTGGCGGCCCTAGATCTTTTCGGGAACGAGTTCCACGATCCCTTGCCAACGGAGATTGGGCAACTATCGATGCTCCAGGAGCTAAGGGTTGGGAGGAACATGCTCGACGGTGGCATCCCCAAGGAGCTTTGCACTACTCCAAGCTCACCGTACTGGATCCCAACTAAGATCAGCAACTACTCCAACCTGACCATGCTGGAGCTACGAGCCAATCAACTTTCTGGTCAGATCCCCTCGAAGTTCTCTTGGCTCACCAACCTGGTCGACTGAGCTCGACCTCGGCCAGAATACTCTCTCCAGCCAAATCCCTACAAAAATCTCCGACTGATACTCCCTGGTTACGCTTCTCCTCGGGCGGAATGCGCTCTCTGGAGCCATACCGGAGGGGCTATCTGCACTGACCATGTTACAGTCCTTGGATCTCTCGACGAACAACTTGACGGGCACCATCCCGGAGGGGGTCTCCCGTCTCGTCGGGCTCTGGTACCTGAATGTGTCCGACAACAACCTGGAAGGCGGGATCCCCCTTGCGCTGGGGTCCCGCTTCGAGGATCCTTCTCTGTTCACGGGCAACCCAGACCTGTACAGGAGGCCCCTGGCAGCGAAGTGCGTGGACGGTAAGAGGAGGCGCCGGCGACGGATGGCGAGGCTGATCCTGTCAATCTGCATTGCCGCGGTGTCTATATGTTATAGTTATTTTTATTTTTTTTAAATGGATCCGCACTTCACATCGAGATTCTGGAGGTGCTTCCAGCGAGCTCTAGGCACCGAGTTGGCATTTAGCTTGGCTTATCACCCTCAGTCGGACGGTCAGTCTGAGCAGACCATCCAGACTTTGGAGGATATGTTGAGATCGTGTTGCCTGGAGTGGCAGGGGAGTTGGACCCACCATTTGCCGTTAGTGGAGTTTGCCTACAACAAGAGAAAATCAATGACACCTTATGGTATCGGACGTGGTCTATGGAATTCCCGACATGGCCATAGTCCGAAATCATCTCGGGCCAACAATTCACCAATTCATCCCACTTGTATCGGGATCCGATCCCATAACTCACATAAAACTTGCCGTATGCACGGCAGACATCTGACCAATTTCCATTGTCACTTTCGATGCTACTAACGTGGGCTTCTGTCCGAATAAGAAATGGTCCCCTAGCGACCAACATACGCATGGGTTCATTAACGTTTATGCCCCAAATGCGGGGTGTGTTTAAACGCCATCTGAAATCTCACTCTCGCTTTCATTATTATGAGTCTCAGGCCGTAGTGCCCCCTTTTTCGATGATTAATCAAGGGTTTTCCCCTCTCCGAGGGGATGTAATTAACATCGTAGCCTTTACGGTGCGACGGGTCTTTAGTCCCGACATGACATACACAATCGTCTGATTAGTCAGAACGAGCACACCACTGCTCCTTTAAGCTCGTATAAATCATCACCTCGGTGACTAGCATGCCCTCGCACCAATAAACTAAACAAACGAACGAAAAGATGAATAAACAAACGAAAAGAATGAAGAGTCCTGAAAATTGCATCCACAATGACCTGAAGAGCTATCTTTTGAATCCTCTCATTCTGGCACCCCCGGTCCCAGGTCAGCCTTTACTGCTCTACGTTTCCACCCTGAAAGAATCCGTTGGAGCAGTGCTAGCCCAATATGATGACGCCAAAAGGGAGCACGTGGTCTACTATCTGTCCAAGCTGCTCAATGATGCTGAGCAGCGTTACACTCCCATGGAAAGGACTTGCGCGGCCATCGTCTGGGTCGCCCAAAAGCTAAAGCACTATTTCCTCACGCATGAAGTGAAGCTCTTGGCGCGAATGGATCCCACTAAATATTTGCTAGAAAATCTCGCATTAACTGATCGTTTGGTGAGATGGCAAAGTTTTGTCAATCAATTTGATATCACCTACGTCAGTAAGAAGGCGGTCAAGGGGCACGCCATTGCCGAGCACCTTGCCCACCACCCACTCCCGACCTTCTCCCCTGTCGATGAGAGCTTCCCGGACGAAGAGTTAGGAGCCAAGTCGAGTGCCGACTCATCACTCCTTTGTCTCGTGGCATAGAGCTCCGTCACAGTGACCTCTCGTTCAGCAATATAGAGCCTCTCTTTGAACTTCTTCTGCATGTCAGGCCGGTCAATGATGGACCCGGCAGGCAAGCTCGAATACCATTCGAAGGTGAGCCCGGTGAGTGTTGAGCTGAAGAATTTGAGGAGATAGGCTTCATCAGCGGCCAAATCTCCCATGACATTCACATAGTAGGCAATGTGCTCCCTGGGAGACCCTTATCCGTTGAACTTTTCAAACTTCGAAGGCTTGGTGACGCCGACTGGTAGCTTCTTGGTGGCGTAATGAGCCGGGTAAGGTACCCAATACACATCAAATGGCGCATGATACCATCACCCCTCTCCACTAGCTTCATTTCTATCATCTATTCAAGCATCAGCCAGCTTACCGCTGCCGGGTCGACCGGGCTCGGATAGAAGTGGGCCGGTTGCGCCAGTGGCATTGTCAGCACCGTCGCCTGTGGTGCAATAGTGGACCCTTGAAATGGCAGAGTCGGTGGTGGGGCCGGTGTCGTATGCTGTGTATGTTGCAAGGGCATGCCCCTAGTGTAGTTGGGCATTGGCGGAGACACCGCTGCTTGCGGGGAAGCTTCCAAGGCCTGACCGTTGCCCCCAAGGATTTCCGGCAAGGCTTCAGTCTGCCCAGATGTTGCGGGTTGAGCATTCCTTTCAGTCAGCTACTTCCTCAGCAATTCAATCTCTCGCTGGTACTACTGCATCATGTGTAATACCACGGGGTCGCTCATGGAGAGATTAGGAGTGCCTCCTGCTTCTTCGGCTGGCGCTTCCTCAGATGATATGGATGGCCCGCCACTAGTGCCTCTGACAGTGACAACATTGGCAGCTAAGGCCATTGAGGGCTCTTCATGGACAGCCTCTTCAGTGTGAACTTGCACTATCTCGCTCACTGCTCTTCCCCTTCTGGTGAGAGGTCCTGGTCTCGTGGCAAGTCTGGCCACTTCTTCGGGTTCGGTAGGTAAGGCCCCGTACCAACTGAACACTCCTGCCATGTTGCAGGTATAGACCCTCAGGTCTCTGCCTCTTCTTCCCATCCTCCTCGCCAGCCTGCCTGGAAAGACCAGTCTGTCAAAGACCGACCTCCGGGGCTTTGCTTCTTCCTGCAAAGAGGATTGATGTCGCTCCTCTGAGTGGTTCCTCGACTCTGCACTGGGTACAGGCCAAGTTTCTTCTTCTTCAAAGGCGGAGGCTACTACCCCCAGTAATCTCTGGCGACCCAAAGGGGTGCTTCTTGGGCCCCGCAGATAATTTCTCATGGCTTGCTCCACTCCTTCCCAGTCCTGGTCAGGAGGAGAAGCCAGTGATAGTATGCCGACAACGGCAGCAAGGGTGTAAGCCGAAGGTCTTGTGCGGACGGTGCCGATGGTGTTGGCAGTGGGCATCTTCTGACGACGCCGGTGTTGTAAGTACTTGTTGGAATACGGGGGTCTCTATCTTGACCCTCTGCTCTTGTCATGCCCTCGCATGGCAGAAGGTGCTGGGCCCTGCTTGGGCGGGTGAAGAAATCTGGGCTCCCTTGGGGACCCAGACTTGTTTGGACTTGGCCGGCCTACAGGCAGACATATTCTCCAGTGCTTTGGCCGGGACGGCAGGCATCATCCTGCCTTTCATCTTTTCAGCCCTCGGAAGGAGTTTCGCACTGGGACAGTGGGTACGACCCGGTCTGGGATCGCCTCAAATCGTTGTCCATTAAGGTGGACCCGAATGCTTTCGATGACTACAGATTTATCGGAGTGGGAGATTCGGCCCTTGGGTGCAGCGACGACGTGGCTCCTCCGGAGCCTTCTTCGGTGGGACGTCGACTCCTGACGAGATGGGTCAGTAGTTTGGTGCACGTGGTGCACCCAGCAACTCACTGCCCCAGCTGGGACAGCCTTGGTATTCTTGGCCAGTGATCGGCCAGGAGCAACTTCGGCAGCTCCATGAGTGGGAGCATTGACCTCAGCAGCATTGGACGCTTCCACGTCCAACACGTTTGCGAAGGCCACCCCCAGGAAATTGGGGAAGCCCACCACGGGAGGGAAGCTCCCGAAGCATAGGGGAACGGCCAGGTATCCATTCTGGATGTGACTTTCGACGACCTGTCGACCGAAAGTGACGGCCATTCTCGATGTCAAATCGCAACCTACATTTTGTAAAATAAAGCAATTAGTATTACAAGAAAGGGGCTGCAAGGCCCTTAATTCCAGCAAAGAGATGAAGGGTGGATTGGTCCCACCGGGTGTGCCAGACTTGTGGACGTACTTTTTATTTTAAATTATTTGATTTTATTTATTTATTAGTTTATTAAGTGCGTGGGCGTGCTAGTCACATATATGACGATTTGTTCGGGCTCCAAAGAGCCACGGGTGCGCTCGATCTGACTCAGTCAGACGATTATGTGGTTCGGGTTGGGACCAATACCCGCCATACCATAAAGGTCACGACATTATTTACATCCCCCATACGAGAAAAAACCCTTGATTAATTGCCGGAATTAGGGCCCTGTAGCCTAAAGAGGTAATACTAATTGCATAAAATAAACGGACGCGAACGAGGTTAAAGCGCGACGCGAGCACAAATTAGGCTGTTAATTAATCTAATGTCGTCGAGTCACTGTCAGACGCCTGTCGGCCTCTCTTTAATATTCGGGTGACGACGCGATATGGAAACATGAAAAATAGGATCGCGGTGACATGTCAATGTATGCCATGTCGGGGGCATATTTAATGTTTGCTTCTCGAGAGGATGAGGCCAGCTCTGAATGCGAATAAACCGACCTCCGGAGAATGTTGGCCCCTTGCATTGTTTGAGCAAAGACCACGTCGGGTAAGATTCCTTGGGTCTAGGCCCGCACCGCAGGGCACTCCTAATTTTCCCTTTCGAGGAGTCACGGGGAAACGGACATGCCAAAATAGTTCATGGAGTTGGTATCTTACATGTTTTAGGCTTGGCTTGCCTTTATTACATTCGACCGGTTCTAGTTCTATTATGGCGTGGATCTTATTTCGGTCATTGCGTGTCGGCGATTTCATTAATATGTTCCACCCTCCCCAATCTACTAACGGTATTCAAGCACACAGGGGCAAGAGCATGCATGAGGCTGGGTTAAATACTAGGCCTGTCAACGGAGCAGATACAAAGCGAATACATGACTATCCGTATCTGTTCCGTTTTAAAATTTGAATTATCCGATTTTGATCCGTATTCGATTCGAATTAAATTTTCGAATTATCCGCTCCACTCCGATTCTTCAGTTCTATGAACTACTCCGAGGAGAACAAGGTGATGTTAGCTTGCAACCAGTTGTAGGGTACGGCTCGAGCTTGGTGGTCTTCGAAGTGGAAGATGTCCTTTCAGTCTCGTCCAATTTAGCAGATTGTGTGGAAGGACTTTGTCAAAGTCTTTGAGCGTGCTTATTGCCCATCCTATGTTGGTACGCAGAAGATGCGTCGGTTTCTGGAGCTAGTTCAGGGTGACATGTTAGTGTTGTAGTATAGGGCTCGATTTGTAGAGTTGGGACGTTATGCTCCCCATATCATGGAGAATGAGGGGCTGAAGACTGAGCAGTTCATTCAGGGTTTGAGGCAGGAGCTGAGGCACCTTCTGATAGTGAACGCTGCCACTGATTTAGAGACGGCTTCCCATGTAGCGGCGTCATTGGAGCTAGATATGCAAAGGACCTGAGGATAGGTTGGCCAAGGGCAGTCCCAGTTAGGCTGCAGCCAGCAAACGACTACCCAGCAGCAGAGCACCTTTCAACACTCTATGGGTAGTTTGGGAGCTTCGACAGCAGTGGCATCAACGACAGGATCTACATCTTTTGGCTCCAAGGTTAAGAAGTTCTTTTGGAAAAACTTTGGTACTAAGCGTAAGGAGGGCAGAGATCAAAGGCAGGCATCTTTAGGTAGTGTTCAACAGCCGGTGCCTTATCAACGTCAGGGATCAGTTGGTGGTTCTCGAGGGTCATGTCCCCGGTGTGGCGAATCGCATCCAGGCAGGTAGTGCACGGCACCAGTGATTTGTTTCAGGTGTGACCAGGCAGGGCACATGGCACGTGACTATCCTCAGAGACAGTGTCAGCCACCCCAAAACCCTCAGTAGCAGTAGCAGTTCCAGTAGCAGGGGCAGTATCCACCACTACCACGGTCAGCGAGCGTGGGCAGGCAGAGGTCTCGAGGCAAGATTACATTGTGGGCACCTAAAATATCTTGCAACCTGAACTTCAATATCTTCAGTTCGAATATGGAGTAAAGAGCCTTCTATTATATGAACTGATAATTATCTATTCAATAAAATGGTTTAGATTTAATGATTTCCTTGAAATTCTGATATATATATCTTTGAAATCATCTTACTATTGAGGTCAAAATCAATGGGAGGATATTGCTAGGGGAAGAATACATCCTAGATATGAACAACTTTGACCTCATTCTGGGAATGGACTAGTTAGACAAACATTGCGCTCTCTTGGACTGCCGTCAGAAGATAGTGATTTTTCAGAAGCCGGGGAAGGAGACATTCTTCTTTCGATGCCCTAAGGACAAATCTAGAAATATGAAGGTATTAGCCATCTAGGCTTCCAAGCTGATCAGTAGAGGATGTGACTATTTCTTGGCTAGTGTGGTGCTTAAAGAAGGCTCTGTTAAGGTTTTGGATGACTTGGACGTAGTTTGAGAATTTCTCGATGTATTTCCCGAAGATCTACGGGGACTACCACCAGCTCGAGAGACGGACTTCTCTATTGAGCTAGTGCCGGGCACTACACCCATCTCCATTCCACCATACCGGATGGCTCCGACAGAACTTATCGAACTCAGGAAGTAATTACAAGAATTACTAGACAAAGGCTTCATCAGGCCCAGTGTGTCTTCGTGGGGAGCACTAGTTTTGTTCATGCGGAAGAAGGATGGGACCATGCGGCTATGCATTGATTACCACAAGCTTAACCAGGCCACCATAAAGAACAAGTACCCCCTACTGAGGATAGAATAGTTATTTGACCAACTATCATCTGCCAAGGTCTTCTCCAAGATTGACCTGAGGATAGGTTATCACCAAATCAGAATCAAGCCCGAGGACGTGTCGAAGATGGCCTTCAGGACTCGGTATGGTCACTATAAGTTCTTAGTAGTACAATTCGGGTTGACCAGTTCACTGGCTGTATTCATGGAACATATGAATCAGATCTTTCGCCCTTATCTTGATTAGTTTGTCATAGTCTTTATAGACGACATCCTGCTATATTCTGCCAGTCAGGAGGAGCACCGACAGCACATAAGGGTGGTTCTATAGACCCTCAGGGCCGCGAGGCCGATCAGCACCCCGCCGCCCCCAGGACCGCCCGACCAGAGGACATCGGTGCTGCATCCACTTCCCGACTTCCCCGGACCGCCTTCCAGGACGTGGGCCCCACAGACACGCGTGCCAACATTACCAAAGCGGCCCCGAGAGCTGCAATGAACATGCATAAATTGAAATTCTGTAGGAAATGGCGGTTGAATATTAGCCCGCCACAGTCTCTAGCGGTCAATGTTCCGGCCGCTACAAGGGTTGTAGCACTCCACTAATGGGCTGCTAGGCTCCATCGCTATATTGTTTTCTACTGTGTTTAATGCTCTCTAGCAGTCCAGGGTTGGCCTGCCAAAGGCTCTCTGGCGATTTTATGATAAACCGCTCGACTAACCGCCCTATCTTGGTCAAAGTTCGTCTGACTGGGTCAAGGGTCTCCAGCGATCGAAGGTTCAGCCGCTAAGGGACAGTATACAGTCCAATGTTGGGCCACTACAAAGCCAGAAACACACAGGCCGTGGACCGCCAAGGTCCATCACCTTACTATTTTACAGAAACGGTCTCTGGTAGGACCGCCACCCTACCAGAGAGTCGAATCCACAGGGATCGAAATCGGAACCCCTCCTATTCGACCCAGATCGACGGGAAACTCATTTTTAACCTATTCCCTACCATTCCATCATCACATAACCACAGTTTAACATCTAAAAACCCAGCAACAATGGCCATGGCTGATTAAAACATAAATATGATGTTCATGGCACGAACACCAAAATGATGATGTTCAGGCCAGTGGAAGACATCAGGACAATGGGCATGGCAGAGGAAATGATCCTAACAAGCTTGGGTATCCATCCCCCTACCTCGATCGCAAGGAAAACGACGCTAAGTCGACATGCAAGCCGAGGATCGCCGTGGCCTTCCTCGCCCGGTCCCGTCTCCACGCTCCGCGATTCGTCTCGAGGTTGACGTCACCGCGCACCTCTCGTCGCGGGCTTTCCGATGACGCCACTCATGCATCCTACGGCGGCCAGACACGATCACGCCACCAAAGGGTGTGGGAGCGCCGTTGGAGAGAGAGAGAAAGAGAAATGGGAGAGAGAGAGGGGGGGTGGTTCGATTGGGTTAAAAATTTTAGTTTTATTCATTTTTTTATTTTTAACCTCTAATTGCCAGGAAACCCCCGAGGAACGAAAATTGTAAATATGCCCATTAAATATCTAAAAATCTTTTAATAAATGGGTTTAAATGCTAGAAGTCGCCCATTAAATTACATGACTAGACTCATAAAAACATGACAAACTCAATGGCACATGCTGATGAACAATCTGAGCCTCGAAAAAATGTAGAGGGGCAAGGGATGACCCCATCAGTCGGTCCAGACACTGACCCCATTGGTGTCAGAACTGTCTCGATCATGTGCCCTCCCGAGACCACTGGAGTTGGCGATCGCTCTGACGAAACAGAGGCACCCCGACTTTCACCTTTGCTTGGTGACTGAATGTAAGAATCAGTGGTATCTTCATCTGAGTCATAATATTGCCTGGAAGGAAAATCGAGCTCTCCGTGCGCCTGTTCATAGGCCAGAGAGGTCACCCGGCGATAGCCTTGGGAAAACCCCTTCCGTAGGCCCTGACGATAACCTGGCTCGTAGTAGGCAAAGGCAGCCTGCTGGATCACCGCTTGATAACCCTCCGAGCATTTGTATTGCTCGAGTGCCTCCAAGCCAACCAACTCTGCCTTCTCATCAAGCTCAGCCGCCTTCTGTTCCGCCTCGGACTGCCTCTGCTTGACTTCGGCTCGCGCGACCTTGGCCTCCGCCCACTGTCGCTTGGCCTCAAGGACCCGGCCCTCGAACTCCTTACCCTCAACCTTCCACTGCTCACATGTTCGGCCTGCGGTTTTCACTCCGCATCTAGGACTCTGTCTTTCAGCTCGACCATATAATGGGCTTGCCCCAGCTACTCGGCTGACTCCTGAGCCTCTTTCTGGCTCGACTCCGCTTGCGACTTGAGCTAGGCCACCTCACCCCGAAGAGATTCAATGCCGCGGTTCAGGCACTCGATCTTCCGGTCGGATGCACTACTGGCCCAGGCTAGAGATTCCCTCTTTAACTCTAACCGACTGTACAAATCAGACATCTCAGCCTCCAGCTGGGCCACGATCAGGCCACCCTCCATGACCCGTTTGAGAAGCACGGAAGGAGAGCTACGCCCGAGACTCCCCTGAATTTCATCCGAGGTCACAAAACAGCACCTATGGTACAAGGAGGCTCGGACGATAGAGGTACCTATCTGATGGAGGCATCACCACTACCTCCCTCTGGCTCGGGTCATCCACACACCCGAGATTGGATTGAGCTCGAGCTTCATTTGACCCGAGTTTCTTCAGTCTAGCAGTATTATTCTCGAGTATCTTCTTATTTTATCTTTCTTGGCATTTGTTTTAAGATTTCCTTTTTCTTTAGCCCAGCATGCATCATATGTATCTTTGAACATTATTGTGCTTCATCTGTCTAAGGTGTCTAAACAAGTATGAGTAGCTTTGTCCATAATCTCGAGTAAAGAGAATCATTCCACTCCGAGTCTGAAAGTTTTCGTCGGTCTGTTCACTCGGTATGGTCAACTGAAGATGCTCGTCTGGAGCTTAGTTAATTGTCTCTTTTCCTTTCCGTTGCTCCGGCCGCATTGCCATGTTTCCTTTCCTTAGTTGTTAGTTTCTCCAGATTGGCATCATTTGGTCAGCCATTTCCTGAGTGATAAGTTCAATGTTTCTGGAGGATTCCTATCGCTTGTTGGTCGAGAACAGATGTCGTTGCCTTAATGCCCGCTTTTAAGTCCGTTCCGCTTCATCTCCGCTTCATCTCCATGTTCCATTTTGCTTCCGCTACACCTCCGCTCACTCCCCTGTAAAGAGGACATTAAGGAGGGGCCTCTGTTGACACCCGTTTTATGACCGATTACTCGGGTCGTATCCTTACTCATCTTAAATGATGCTCCGAGTTATTTACCCTTGTTGAGTCTTGGATCAGTTAGAAGTTTCATTCTTGGGTCATTGCCTTCATTGGTTGGTTTTCGGCCTTGTTTTACGCTAAGCAAGCACTTCTGATTTATTTTATCACCTTCTAAAGCATAACGCATCCACAGTAGCCCATTATGTTAACATGACGCATCTTCCTAAGTCCGTTATAATATCCTCATCTAGCGTCTCATCCACCGTCTCATCCAGCGTCTCATCCAGCGTCTCACTTATTTAGCGGATCTGTTCATGGCCCTTATGTATAACATAACGCGGTCTAGGGAGTCCGTTATATTCAGCGTCTCACTAATTCTTTCAGTTGGGATCCTAAGTGATTTAACGGCCCTATGTCCATCCGTCGTCTAATGCATGGCGCTCTATGTTAGGTCCGTTATAGTACCCTAAGGTCGAGTCTTCCACAGTCTGTCTTGGTCGTTCAAACCCCGTTTGCCTTTATCTTCCTCTCGAATCTCTCTCTCACCCTCACACGTTCTCTCTCCTCTCTCCCCCTTTCACTCGGTTCGCGGTCCAAACAAACCCCGGTCGACGCGTGGGAGGTACCGACAGGACGGGCTCGACGCGAGGATCGCGCCGGTACCCTTCATCCCTCGGATCGTGGAGCGTGGAGACGCGTGCGAACGGAAGGACGGCGTGGCCCCCGTCGCCCGGTCTGCACCGATTCACAGTCTTCGCCGCGTAAGAGGTAGGGAATGGACTCCTAGTCTCGCCAGGAATCTGTTGACGCCTCTTGCGTCGCCATCCGTCGCCATCTTTCTCGTTTTTTGTGCAATTCCTTTTTTAGATAATTTTGGGCTAAATTCTTCATTTTGCGTTCCTCTCTCAATTTCTGGTTCAGACGGTCGCTAATCGAAATCGGGGAGGTACCATTAGATTGGTCGCATCGCGAGGATCGCATTGACGCCCGCCTTTCCTCGATCCGCGGAGCGTGGAGTCGAGTCGGACCGAGAGGTGTCGCGTCGCCCTCTCGCCAGTCGGCATCGAATCACCGTTTTCACCTTAATCCAGGTAGGGGGATGGATTCCTTACCTTATTAGGACACCGTCGGTACCACTTGCGCCGTGGTCCGATGCCCTTTATCTCATTTTTCGTGCATATTCTTGTTTAGTTTATTTTTAATCTTTTAATACTTGAAATTATCTTAATTACCTGAAATCATCTCCATGGGCATCGTATTTCAATTCTAGTGGCATGCGTAAGCTTGGAATGTCGGTATGGTACGACAGGATGGTTTAGTTTTGTATCTTCCCGCGGCCCCCGTCGAATTCGATCGATCGGGAGGGGGTTTCGATTCCGACCTCCGGAGTTGCAAAATCCAGGTGACATAACGCGCTTGCCCCGATGCGTTATAGTCATTTGACACACCCCTACTGGTGCGTTATATCGTCCTTGAACTGTGAGTTTTCTATGGATTTTCGTGTTCGGGTGGCTTTAACACGCCTCACCTAGTGCGTTATTGTCCCTACATGTTGAGTTGAAGGTCTGTTGCCTTTAACGCCCCTGTCCCTATGCGTTAAATTCATATGTCCCCCCTGCTTAGGTATACAACTCCTCGACAAACTCCACTAACCCTTCAGGGGCCTCATCAGCCTCTTGGGTGGCGTCCCCAGTTCTTGGTATCGGTAATCTGATATTATCGGGTTATCGGTATCCAGAGCTCTGGGTCTTTCCAATAGTCACCTGACGGACTTACTCAAGCGCGTCAGACACTCGGCGTGAAACGAATTGTAACGCACCTATGCTGATGCGTCACAAACATAGAGCGTAACGCGCTCCTCCAGTGGCGTTACGTCACCTAACGGGCCAACATAGGTGCGTTAGGCCACGGGACCAAGCTGGCTGTAACGCACTCCCCTAGGGGCATTACAGTCCCTAACAGACCAACACAGGTGCATTAGGTGGAAGGTATAACGCGTCTTCCCAGGGGCATCACATTACCTGATGGACCAATACTGGTGCGCCAGTCTACAATGACCCCCAATGGTCGAAATCCAACGGTCGAAAACCCTGTGACGGACCAGCCCAGGGGCGTCACAGTCATATGGCGGTCTATCGTGTGGCCGTCATGCCCACGACAGCCAAAGCTCAAAACCAACGAAGCATAACACACCTCCCTGGGCGCATTATACCCTGTGGCGGTCTCTGATACAACCGCCATAACATTTCGGTGACGAAACGGTGAATTCAACCCAAAAACGCTGACCATGCCCCCATACCTCCATAAGAGAGGGGGAAAACGAGGGGGAAGCTCCCCAATAACCCCTAGCATGATTCCACACCCTCGGATCGGTCAACAACACGGTGGATCATTAGATCAGGAGATCCCTCCCCAAAACATGATTTTACCATAACCCACTCAAAAATGGCCCTCTCGGCCTCACGACGTGCTAGAAATCACGGGAATGAACCGATAGAGTGTAAGGATCGTCACCCTACCTCAATGGAGCGAATGCTCTGTCGGATCGATGCCAAAATCACGAAGAACGCTTTTATAAACCCTCGTTCCTTCACGAAATCCCATGAGTTCTATGCCGTCATGACCACCTCGCCGTCGCCGTCGTCGCCACGCCATATGTAATACCCTGATTTATTTATTGAGTTATTAAATAAAAATTTATAAGATTTATTAATAAATTAAACTTTACAAGCCAGTATACAACATGATATACACAGACTATGAAAAACTTCCCAGAGTGAATTTGGTGATTGTTTCATAGGGAGCACAATGCACAAAAGCAAACGTTGACCCTTGTCGTTGAGTTCATTGTTTCTGAAGCTTAAAAATCTACCAACTTAAAATGCTGCCTTGGGCGGCATCAGAGGTAAAGGTATGGTCGTGTCCTTGGGGCCAACACTTGCAAACAATCTCATACAACAGTTATCTCAGCCTCTATCATCTCTACATTCAGGGTTGCTAGCATTGCATAGATAGCATCAGCTTCTGAATGGAAACTATCACCAGAAGTGAATGTGTTCACCCTACTATCCACATGAACCCAGCTGCAGCCTGCGTGCTTCTTAGCTTCACTCCCCCTCATGTTCCTCCTAATCCTCTCCACCTCTCTCCAATTCCCTTCTGCAGCGAAGGCATTGGCCAGTTGAACATACCTGGCCCCATTATGTGCCTCTATGCTCAGCAGCTTCTCCTCTACTTCCTTTGCCAGATCTGTGTTTCCATTAGTTCTGCAAGCATTCAGAAATGCCCCCCATATTATAGCATCCGGCTCATAAGGTATGCACTTTATCAAGGACATCACCTTGTCCAGTCGATTTACCCGGCCATATAGATCAACCATGCAGGAGTAGTGGTCAATTTCTGGCGAGATTCCATAGTCTTGTGTCATGGCATTGAAGTACTTCTCTCCTGCTTCGACCAGTCCAGCATGTCGACAAGCAGAGAGAATTGCAATGAAGGTCACTGCATCTGGCTTTATCCCCCTACTCATCATGTCTTCGAACAGATGCAGAGCTTCTTTCTCTCGCCCATGGTGAGCAAATCCAGCAAGCATCACATTGTAGACAACACGGTCCTTGCTAGAAAGATGCTCAAAAGTCCTTGCCGCAGACTTGATCTCACCACATTTTGCATACATGTCTAGCAATGCACTGCCCAGTTTCTCTTCCATTTTGAATCCCATTTTCATCATGCAGGCATGGACCTGCTTCCCATGATCAAGGTCAGCTTGTACTGAACAAGCAATGAGTACATTGACAAACACAAACACATCGAAAATCAGTGTTCCCTCTTTTCTTGTCTTGTCTCTTGTGGGTGTTTTCTTCTAACACTCTAATTGACATTACTGTTCATTGCCACATTTTGAGTAGTTTCTGCTACTACTTGTTCAAGATGTGACATAACAAAATCCAAATCGAATATCTGGTTTGAGTTTGACGCTCAAAATAGTATTCTCCCATATAACCTAATTTAAAACAAATCAAAGAGCCCAAGTTGGAAGTCCAAAATCAGAAATATGATCTGATCTGTAGAGGAAGAAATCGGGTCTCTAGCCCTCGTACCACACTTTTCTATTTATTTGTCGGGGAAGACTGTCTGGCACTCATGGAAGACTATAAACACCAGGAAGGAAGGTTGTCAGATGGAGCCTAGGGCGTTACCCCAGGCGACAACCCTTCGATGCTTAAATCAACGCTCAGGATATGGAGAAATGAGAAATAGGGGAGAGAGAGAGAGAGAGAGAGGCAAGCCTGATCGGGGCTAACTACCTTCCGGGGGAGTTCTTGTTGTGACTAGTGGACACTTGGGGAGTGCTCGCTAGGTGGTAAGGGTACTCGAAGGGCAGTCGGAGCGTGGCAAAGGCTTTCGCTCTTAGTGGCAGGGTGGCTTCTCTCGTCTCTTGTTAGAGCTGAGTAGGTGTTTTCTTGGTGGAGTTCACCATGTCCTCTGCTTGTTTGTCGAAGTCCCATTTATAGGGAGTTGTCCTGATGGTAAGGGCCAGTCCCTTAGCAAGGAAGGGTTTAACTCGTGGAGCAATGCCTCCCCATGGTTGGGTAGAGTTTTCCTGTGAGGGCCTGTTCCTCTGGAGTCAGACGGTTGTCTGGCGAATCTTACGGCGCCCGTAGGGCATGCTCACCCTTAGTGGAGTAGAGGTTAATGTCATAGGGGGTAACATTCGGTCACCGGAGGGCCATCCGATGGCCGTTGCGCCTGGGTCGAAGCCCTATATGCACTGGTGAATCTGAGGTTGATCCGTCCTGGGCTACTCATTGAGGGCATAAATCGTTAGAGGCCCATTATGTGTATTGTGGAGGTCTCAACCAAAGTGGGCTTGTCATAATGGGACTCATATGGGCTGGGCCGATCTTACCCTACTCACTAGCCCCCCTACTCTCAGGTGCCTAGCACTTACTCGGGATCTAATAGTCAAGATCGAGAGGGTGCATCGAAGGGCAGTTCCAAGGGTGGTCTCCTCGTATAGCGCGGACCTGTGACCCGGCCATGTTCTTGGCATGCACTGTGTCTCTGGCAGGTCGCGCCTCAGTAATCTGTCGGTTGCCAGGGCCTTCGACTTGTGGGGGTATCATTTCACCGGGGTTGTGCGATAGCTGGAGGCCTACGAGGCAACATGAAGAGGTTGGAGAGCCCGAGTTCCATGCTCTAAGCTCATCAAGCTGCACAAGAGGCTAAATGCACCGAGCTTCAAGTGTGGCTTAAGCTATAGGAGCAAGTTTTCACCGAGGCTGAGCGCGGTCGGGAAGCCTTCCGCATTCAGGTCCGAGTAGCGGAGGAGGCTCTCCAGGAGGCGACCAAATAGGCTAAAGCGACTGAGACTTGGTCATCTTAGCAGGTGTCTCTAGCTGACGCTGCGGAGCTCCAGGCTCCGGAGGCTGAGTCGCCAGTCAAAGACCTATGTGCATTACTACTTGTCATCAGCCTGGAGGCAGTGGACCGCCATCACTCATCTTCTGCTTATTGGGATGAGCTGAATGCAATGGTCATTGAGGTTTTACTGCTCGGCCTTGGAGTGTTGCTCTCAAGAGGTCTGGGTGCCTGCTCTTCAGACTGCGACCACCGACCAGGGGGTCCCAGTGCTGTCCCTTGTTCCCCCACTGATGTCGTTCGAGCTAGAGGGCAGTGACGGCAAGGGGGAACTTGGTTAGGAGGAGCCGAGCACTGGGGATCAGACTGCTAGGACCGGGGTGGCGATGGAGATGTAGTTGGTCAATCTCTCAGATGATCCTCCACCTCCTGCGGACATGCCAGGGGTGCAAGGCCTTGGGCCGGATGATGCTACTACTGTTGGGGTGATCTCTTGAGCAAGTGCTAGCCATCTCTTCTTCTACTTTTTAGCTACCTGTGTACTGAATTCTTCTTTTGTTTTGTTTTGTGGGCTCATGATGTGTAATACCATAAAACTTGGAGTCTGTCTTGATCAATAGAAGTATTTCTTTCCATAGCACCCATGTAATTGTTTAGTTGAGCATATTAATGTTATTTCTAGCTACTTTCTAACTGTACGTCCTGATATTCCGCGTTGGGGCGTGACATGATGCGTTTGGCCTCCGATGCTTATGCGACCATAGCATGTATGCATGCCTCTTTGGAGCTCAGAAGCTACCATAGTTTTCAAGGGAGCATGAGTACTCACCTCTTGGAGACATAGAAGTCACCATGGTTTTCAAGGGAGCATGTGTGAATGCCCCTTGGGAGCTCGGAAGCTACCATGATTTTCAAGGGAGTATGAGTACTCGCCTATTGGAGACTTAGAAGTCACCATGATTTTTAAAGGGGCATGTGTGCTCGCCTCTTGGGAGCTCAAAAGCAACCATGGATTTCAAGGGAGCATGTGTGCTCGCCTCTTAGGAGCTCAGAAGCTACCATCATTTTCGAGGGAGCATGTATGCTCGCCTCTTGGGAGCTCGGGAGCTACCATCGTTTCTGAGAGAGCATGAGTGCTCGCCTCTTGAGGACTTAGAAATCACCATTTTGCATTTTGGAGGTGTGCGTACGTCTGTCTCCTAAAGAGAAGATTATTACTCCCTTTTGGAAGCTTGGAAGCTACCCTTAGTATTTTGGAGGCGAGTGTACGTCTGTCTCCTGAAGGGGAGAGGATTATTGCTCCCTCTTGGATGCTCAGGAGCCACCCTTGATATTTTCGAGGTGAGCGTACATCTGTCTCTTGAAGAGAAGATTATTGCTCCCTCTTGGAAGCTTGGAAGTCACCCTTGGAATTTTAGAGGTGAGCGTACGTCTGTCTCTTGAAGAGGAGATGATTATTACTCCCTCTTGGAAGCTTGGAAGCCACCCTTCATATTTGTGAGGTTAGCATACGACCATCTATTGAAGGGAAGAGAATTATTGCTCCCTCTTGGAAGCTCGAAAGCCATCTTTGGTATTTTGGAGGTGAGCGTACGTCGGTCTATTGAAGAAGAGAGGACTATTGGTCCCTCTTGGAGGTTCGGAAGCCACCCTTTGTGTTTTGGAGGTGTGATAGGAATGAAAAGCAGTGTCGTTATCAGCTCTGATAGGCCCAGAAGAAAGAGGTAGCCACCTAAGGGGTGCCACCTCTAAGGGGCAGTCCAAGGGGTGAGTATTGTAGACCTGGATATCTTTGAGCATAACGAGGGGGGGCATTGTAGACGTGTAAAATCATGCGCCTATACATCTCTCCCGGCCCTGCCTCGAAGCCGGGACTGAAGAAAGAAGACCCGAGGAAATTGACTGCCCAAGACACCGAGGAATACTATCGTCTGGCAAGTCCTCGCATTTGTGCGGGCGCGTTAAAAAGACAAAGAAAAGGCAGGATACCCTCTTGAATTTACACACCGACTACATGAACTCACCTTTGGGTCCTTGGCAGTGAAGAATGTCCCAAGGAGCTCACAGTTGCTGAGTTCCTGAAGGAAAGCTTAAGCCCTCCAGTGGCACACCCCCTGGAGCCCTTTCAACGGCACACTCTCTGTGCCCTTCCAGTGGCACACCCCTGATGCCCTTCCAATGGTACACCCCCTGGTGCCTATACCCGGCACGCTCTTTGGTGCTTCCCCGCAACACACCCACGGTGGTCTTCCCCTGGCACACTAGCCTCGCGTGCTTCCTCCGGCACACCCGCCCTAGCGCCTCTACCCGGCACACTACCCGTGCCCTCTACCCGGCACACCCCGTGCCCTTCACCACGGCACACCCCGTGCCCCCGTCTCCGACACGCTCCGGAACCCATCCACCGGCACCCCCGTGCCTTCACCCGGCGGCATCGGCCGTGGTCGCCGTCGCTCCACCACACCTAGAGAAGAAGAACAAGAGAAGACGAAGAGAAGAAGATGGGAGAAGAAGAGAAGGGAGCCTAGGGCTCCGTCGTCCTTCGAGCGAAAGAAAGAGGAAGGGGGAGAACGAGAGAAAGAATGGGAAGAGAAGAAGAAGAAGAGGAAAGGAAGAGAGGAAGAGAAGATAAGAGCGAAGGAGAGGGCACGGTGGTCTCCTCACCCTGGGCACCGATGACGGCGGTGAGCAACGACGTCGTTTGGTGGCGAAGAAGAAGAGAGAAGAGCGGGGGGGAAGTTTGAAATCAAAAGGGGTGGGGGCTCGAGCGGCCAACCCCGCCCCATTTATAAGGGCCTTGGCCCGTTAAAAAGAAGAAGAAGAAAAGAGAGAAAAGAGAGAAAAAAGAAAAGGGAAAAAAAGAGGCATCGGCGCGGCGAGCGGGTGCATACCTACGCCTCCCCACTCACCCTCGTCTCCGGCTAGGATCGGTGTATTCACGTCGATCAGGTGAGCTCCGAGCCACATCCCTTGCTAGTTTACTATTGCTTATTTAGTATTACCTTTTAGCTCCGTCGAACAGTGAGTTGCACCCGATCCAAATTTCCCATCAATTGAGTGGTCACCGCGGAGTGAGGTGAGAGCAACCCCTACAACCCACACCCTCGGTGTGCTGGCCGCCCATGGAGTTGGGTATCCCAGACCCTTAGGGGTTCAATCTTAGGCTAGCTAACCCCGAAACAGCTAGGTTCTGTCCCGGACCCACACCACCATCACCGGGTTGCCTACGGATACGAGAGTGCACTTAGCGAGTGAGTCCGCTTGAGTGAAGTCACCGATCCGTGCATTGCTTGCTTACTAAGGTCTGAGGGGTCTTCGGTCTTATGGCTACCACCACCAAGGTGGTGTCACATCAGAGTCATTTGCATTAAAATTACAATGCATGGTTCATCAGTATGCATATCATCTCTGTGCATTTGGTCTTTGCATTTCCAAGTCTGTGCATATAGATATAATCTTTATTAACTCCATGCATGTGTTGGACTTAGTAGAAAAACTGAGTTCATGCTCATTGGTTTGCATTTGTTCTGTTTACTTGGTTTGCATTTCCAAGTCTGCGCTTTTGCTTGAGTCCGCGTACATTCCATTATCCAACTCCGTGCATACTCTTGTTCCATGCTTACAAAGTCCGTGCAATTTTAAGTCAGTGCACCTTGCCCAACAGAGAGTCCTTGCATGTTTTGATGTGATCACAAGTCCGTGCATACTGTAAGTTCATGCATATATCTAAGTCCACACTCATTGTTCGCTCCAGTCTATGCACACCAATGGAAAATCCGTGCATATTCATTATCCTATGCACTCATTGTGTCCATGCATACACCGAGTCCGTGCACACTTAGAGTCAGTGCGCGTTGCCTCTTCAAAGCCCGTGGACATTGTCCAATGTCTGTGCATGTTTGGGTTTGTGCATCGCATGACTAGTCCGTGCATGTCTTAGCATACACTTAGAGTCAGTGCATATACTCAACGAGCGCACCATGGGCTCTGCGGAGCCCGAATAAATCGTCACCTCGGTGACTGGCACGCCCACGCACTCAATAAATCCCGGGAAAACTCCATTCCCGAACAACAAACCCAAACATAAATAAAGTGCGTCCACACCTCCGCGAAGCCTTCTGCGATTCTTTGCTCCTCCGAACCCCCCACGTGGCGCAGGAGCATTTCAGAATGCAAGGACGATGGAGAGACAAAATTGTAAACAAAGGAGGCATAGAACGTAAACCCGCGCGATGTTTATACTCCCAGCGGTTTTGCGGGAGGTGGCGTGACGTTCCACACTCCGAGAAGGGACTCCTCGCATCGACTCAAGAGAGTCATCATCATGGGTGCATTCCCAAGATAGTCACATTAAATGGCCCCTGTTGGAGAGAAATCCTCACCCTATTTTGAGCCACTAATGTCACCCCTGCCAATATTACTCGTCCGAGCCCAATTTCGGCTTGGGAGTAAGGGGGGGCAAGTGGAGAGGGGGAAATCAACCGCCCAAGAACATAGCCCAACCATGTCCAATTCTATCGAAACATGCCAACTTCCCAAAAGTGATAGCCTTATTCTGGGCCCACTTACGCCAAGCCAAAAACCCACTCAGGCCAGCACTTCCTAGGCGACTCCCAGGTCCGGAAGTCCAAGTGACAGGTCGATCAGGAAGGCCCCTATGGGAGCCCAAAACACCCTATCCGAGCTACGCGCCCTCCGCCCGGGAAGGGCCCCAGTCGACATCCCAGGCTCGGCCCGATCGTTGGAAGCTCATCAACATATCTGTTACGTAGCAGGGAACTCCAAAGGATTACGGAGAGCAAATGTCCTAGTGCTATAATGAGCCTATAATAAGGACGTTACTTCTCCTGAATCCCCTCTCCTCCTGGGACTCCCTGAATTCTTACGTTAAACAAACAAGCTCTATAAACCCTAGAAGGCCCTCCGGTGGAGGAGGCAATAGTCCTGAGTAAGAGCCACCACACTTCTTGGTTGAGAGCGATCTCACGCCCCTCTTTTCCTCTTGCCATCTCCCCCTGCATCTGTGCTCTACCTTATTCGCTGACTTAAGCATCAGAGGGTTTTCCCCAGGCCTTTTTCGTTGCTCCGGCCGCTGGCCGTGTTTTCCTTTCCTTAGTTGTTAGTTCCTCCAGATTGGCGTCATTTGGTTGGCCATTTCCTTGATGATTAGTCCGAAGTTTCCAGAAGATTCCTATGTCTTGTTGGTTGAGAATGGGTGTCGTTGCCTTAACGCCCACTTTTCAGTCCACTCCACGTCATCTCCACTTCATCCCCATGTGTCATTTCACTTTTGCTACACCTTTGCTCGCTCCCCTACAAAGAGGACATTAAAGAGGGGCATCTGTTGACACCCGTTTTATGACTAATTAGTCGGGTCGTCTCCTTACTCATTTTAATGATGCTCTGAGTTGTTCACCCTTGTTGAGTCTTCTTGGATAGTTGGAAGTCTCTTTCATGGGTCATTGCCTTCCTTGGTTGAGTCTTATCCTTGTTTTGGTTGCTAGGCAAGCACTTTCGGTTCATTTGTCACCCTGTTGTGCATAACGCATCCTCAATGGCACGTTATAAGTAACATAACGCACCTCATAAGGTCCGTTATAGTCCATTCATCGTCTGTCTCACTCATCGTCTCATATACCATCTCTATAGTTTAACGGGCCTACACCTACCCGTTATAAGTAGTATAACGCCCTCACGTTGAGCTGTTATATCCTTCTCATCACTGTCTCACCCACCGTCTCAGTTAGCATCTCTGTTGTTTAACGGATCCCAGTATCTCCGTCATCCATCACATAACGCCCATACCAGGTCCGTTATATGCCCATAAGGTCAAGTCTTATCACCACCTCAGCCCCGTCTGCCTAGACGTCCTCGTGTCCATGACGGACTGCCTTCCACCCGTTATAGTCTCACCATAATGCCCTTTTCCATACCGTTATGTTTGTCAGAGTCCTAAGCTCGAATGTCTCACCTGTCGTTCTTATCTTCTAGTGGATAAGATAATATGACGGACTGAGGTAGGTGCGTTATGTTAGGATGGCGGTCTATCGCGGATGCGTTATGCCACACGGAAGAGTTGTAGCAGAACTGTTCTTCTCTGCAGTTCCGTGGATGGATTATAGAGGTTGTTGTCTTGATTTCTCCCCTAAATCTAATCCTTAGAACCTTCTGTTGATCAAGGGTTGTCCCTCTTTTGGAGGGGCGTAATTAACGCCATAGTCTTTATGGTACGGTGTGTTCTGAGTCCCGACACGATCACTCACTTTCGTCTGGTTAGTCAGACAATCCGTATAATAAATTCATAACCCAGTGACTGGCACGCCTACGCAAACAAACTGATAAATAAAAATAAATAAATAAAGAAATCAAAATGTTCCACCACCATCTCATAGTATTGTCCAACTGCTGCTCACCGTCCTCCACCTGCACCGACCTCTGCTACGCCGGTGATCTTCTTCGGATCAGGTCTGGCCTCCCTGACAGTCTGCCCTGGCTAGTTGCCTACCCATCTGCGCACCAGGGATAGCAAGAGACTCTTTAGCTGACTTCGGCATCGGCATCGGCCTCCCTCACCTTTGAACCCAAAGGACGTCCTCCCTCACCCCATGGGGGCACTGTGACAGACCTCCCTCCCTCTGACACCGCCGCTGCGAGGGGAGAATCACCTGCCAAGTCAATCTACTAGTCAGAGCAATCAGTCCACCTCGCTACTCCATTCCCCATCTTCTCAGTGTCTAGTTGCCATGCTAGGTACGGGTACCCTCCGGACCCCCCTCCATGACCCGTCCCACCACCGAAGGATCCTGCCTCACGATTCACCCATCCCCAGACCCCCCCGCTCATCACCGACGGTGCGCTATCCACTCCCCAGTGCAGTCAGTGCACCCTACATATAACTGCCTACGGTCGATCAGGAGTTGCCCCATCTGACTTTAGCGGAGTCCATCCCTTCTACAGATCATTTCCAACTCTTCTTCGGATGTTCCGACATAGGCCCCACCCCCAGCAATGGCCGGAAGAGCTGACAGTGACCTTGGAGGTGACTCGCTATCCGGCTAAATTTAGTCTGGGTAGAACGGGCATCCATCGGCCAAGTAGCTGCGCGAACGGCTCCCACAAAGCTACTCCGACGATCCAGGGGTTCGTGACTTGATCCCGAAAAACTTCTCTCGAGCACAATCACTCCCATGATGATTCGTTGGTCAGTAGCTACTTCTGTGAGTGCTCGAGTGCAGTATGGATTAGGACTGTCAATGGGCTGGGCCCGAGTCGGGCTTTGGAATCCAAATAATCATTAGGGTATTCCCCTTCGACATTCATGCTCGACTGGAAGACCCAAAATATTTATTTTCCCTGAGGGACAAAGTCAAACAAGGGGTATGCATTGGTGACGTTCCCTTGTCTTGTCAGGGTTCGTGTCATCGAAGGAAACTCCGGCAGCACTTCCCCTTATCTTGGGCTATGCCTTGGAAAATAGACCAACATCCACAGAGTGCCAGGATGAGGGCCAAAAAGAAGAGCACTAGGCTCGGGAATACTGTCCACATTTGTGTCATCGGTTGATATCCCCTTGGAAGCCATCGGAGTGCATGCTGTGGCAGAGCTCCTTAGGTTCGTAGGGTCATGAACGAGTCTGACTTGGGATGGTATGATGTAGGGAAGGCCATTCCCCGTTAGTTTATGCCTCGGGGCTTGCATGAGGATCACTAGTCATTCCCCTTCGAAGGTGAGGTGAAAGCAGGCCCAGGGTAGATTGAAATATAGGAGTGGTAGCTTCTGGTGCAGGGTTCTCAGTGCCATCATCTCATCACAGAAGAACTAACGCGGGGCTTGTGAGAAAATCACTCTCGGCGTAGTGGCAGATGGGGGTTTTCAGCCTGGAGTTGTGGTGGGAATAAGGATCTCGACGTGGGCGGCAGGCTTCTCAGCGCAGCAACCCTTGCGCCGAGGGCTGAGGGGCGTGCCGAGAGGCTTTGGCTCCGAGGAGGTTTCGAAGCAGGGTCATCCGACACTCTGTTCTAAAGTTTCTGAGGGTTTTGGATTCAACTAGGGGGAAATTGAGAGGATAAAGAGGTTGTTTTACGGGGTTTTTAGTGGGTTGACCTCGAGTGGGAATAGTTCAAGGAACTGTGGGGGGAATTGGGATTCTCACGCATCTGGAGCCCTCGAGGATTGTAGTTCTAATAGAAGAACCTACTGGTTTATTTAGGGCTGATTGTTGTGAGAGATCACGAGATGGACTATCTCAGATTCTCAAAGCAAACTTAGAGGCCCTAAAAGAGGATTGAGGGCTACATAGATGACATAACTGTGAGATGCATATACAGTCGAGGAATGGAAGAGCCCAATAACCCATGGACAAGGATTAGGGCTCTGCAATGTCAACCATGGCACCATAAAGTTTCAGCCAATCCATACCAAGAATCGCGTCATAGTCGGCTAACTGTAGTGCATAAAGCCTCGCTGGCAGTTTTCAATCACTGACCATAACCGGAGAATTTTTCAGGCACAGAGGAGTAGACATATAATCGCTAGACGACAACTCTACGAGCATCTCATAGTAAACTTCATTCACCGGCTTTTCGATACGCACAATAAAATCTTCAGAGATGAAAGAATGGGTCACACCTGAATCGAAAACAACACGCGCTGAGCGTTCATAAATCGAAATCATACCTTCGATCAGATTAGACGCCAACGCCTCCGCACGAGTGATGTGTGTAACTATAGCTCTCCGCGGACGGGTAGCTATAGATGACTGCTGAGAAGGTGTAGGAACTGGTGGTTGAAACAGTTGAGGTTGAGGCAGTGGAGAAGATGGAACTGCGACTGCTGTGACTGAGAAGTCTAAGAGAACTGCACCGTCTGCTGCCTCAACGGACAGTTTCGGGAGACGTGCCCCGACTGATCACAGTGATAACAAACAACCGGCAAGGAGCATGGCACACCCGGATGACTGCCACCACACCTGGAACATACCCTCAGCTGAAAAGCAACAAAATCATGATGCGGCCGAATAGAAGAAGCAGACTGCTGACTTGGATCAGGAAACGATGGCTGATCAAACCTCTTCCTCTTTTTCTTATGATGAAAACCTCTGCCCTGAGATTGCGAGAAGGAAGCACCATCGGCAGGAGAGAAAGCAGGAGAAGCTCCTAAAACAGATGACTGGTGGGATGGCTGATGCTGCACAGCCGACGGAACCATCCCAGTCTGAGAAAATCCTCGAGTCCTCACCAACTCCAACTCTAGCACGACGGCAGCTTGATATGCGGAATCCAACTCAGTCACACAGGTAGCGAACAGAGACAGGCTCAATTCTGCTTTTAGTCTGCGTAAAAACTGCTGAGTCCTCATAGTCTCATCGGCAAAGATGTGCGGTGTATATCGGCCCAACTCAATGAATTTATCTCGATATTACAGCACTGACATCTCACCCTGTGTCAGCTCCAGAAATTGATACATCTTGGCTAACTTCAGGCACCTGGGAACACTTAAAAAAATATTTCTATCTAAAAAATTATGTTACGTTAATTTTTAACTTAATTTTTAAAATTAATAAAAATAGATACTATCCGTTTAGTAAAAATGTTATAATTTTTAAATTTTATGTAAACTCGTTTGTTTCTCCCTCTCTCGCACAGCTTCTCTTTCTCTACTGTCTGTTGCCGGTTGGACTCCTCGCCATAGACTCTGTAGCAACCGATACCTCGGCAACCTGCCCTTCCGTGGACACTAAAAAATTCTCACCCCTTGTTTGCTTGCAGGGGAATAAAAAAGAGGAGAAAAAAGAAGAGAAAATGAAGAGAAGAAGAGAAGGAAATGAAGTCCCTGAAGTGCCCTCCTCCACCGGCACGCCCCTGGAAGCCCCATGGTGGTTCTCCCTCGAGCGCCCTCCAGCGGCACGCTCCCTTTGAAGCCCTCAGCGGCACACTTGGAATGGCCTTCAGCAGCACACCCCATGAAGCTTCAGCGGCACACCCCTTGTGCGCCCCTGGCCGGCACACATCTTCACAGGCACACCCGGGCTGGCTCCCGTCAGCGGCACACCTGCCCTGACATCTTCGCCGGCACACCCTGGCCCCCCTTCGCCGGTACGCCCAGCTTGGCTACCTCTGCCGGCACGCCCCTGTGGACGCGCTTTTTGACATTATTATTTATCAATTTATTAATTATTTATTGGCGTGTCAGTCACATGTGTGACAAATTTATTATGCGCTTGATTTGACTAGGTCAGTCGATTATAAGGTTCGAGTCGGGACCAGAAGTCCACCATACCGTAAAGGCTATGGCGTTAATTACGCCCTTTCGAAGAAGGACAACCCTTGATTAAACGTCAAAGTAGGAGGCATCGGAGGGCATTTAAAATATTAATGTGCGTGATAAACAGTTTATATCATAATAAAAGAGAGTAGGCAAACGATTATCCTGGCGAGCTTGGCGAGGCAAATCGGACAGCACGATCCCTAGACTTTCGGTCATGTCGGGTAGGGATAGGAGACCATCTACGCAGTGGCGGGATGGAATCCAGATAAACAATGGGGCATTTTCCCCTTGAGTTCCCTGTTTGACCGGATGCTCCAAAGGGGAGTAGCCATTTCCCCGACCAGTGTCCTTCACATTCCCCTATCTTAGAGGACACACATTCAGAGGATGCCCCACCTGGGCTTATTCTAGTGAGTTATGAGGCTGACCAAGAGTTGGCTGAGGAGTACCTCGCTAAGGTTGTGGGGTTAGAGAGCGATCCCAAAGAGTGCCTAGTGGGACAGGGTAAGGCGCTAGATAGAAACTCTACCCAGTTTGTCACCCCTATGGCATTGGTTGTCCCGAAGGTATCTGCCCCACCCATCTTGTCCACGGTGGATGTGCCATCCGCCGACCCTGTGCTGTCACCCATCCCAGCTTTCCTTGATGGACCTGACCAGCCTGCCACCTCTCTCATACTAGTCACTCCCCAATAGTAGTCAGTCGTCCCTCTTTTACCCGTCTCTCAAATAGTGGCGCAGTCGCTAGTGACTACCGTACGACTGTCGATGCCCTATGTTGATGCTGTGTGGTCTGATTTCTACCATGCATTCAAGAGGCAACGTCTGGACTTCTCATTTTGCATGTTCCACACCAAACGTCCAAATTACCTTCCCATCCCTTGCCTCCTGATCTGCTTACACTTCTGTACCCGAGGACGAGTTTTCTCGAACCAGAGACGATTGACGAGGGTTGAGACTTATGGCATCAAATTATGGGTTAGCTTATCCTTACACTTGGGGTATGTAGAAGGTATCCATCAGCCTTACCGAGTCTTCCTAAGTGCGTCCCTTGTGTTTGTGTCTCTTCATCGTCAATCATAGTATTACTATGAGTGTCTAGGTTTGCCTAGAGTCATGTGTGAGTCTTTGTTTCGTACAGTCTGTTGGGAGTCTACATACATCAAGTCGAGTCGGTCTAATGCATACTCACAAGTGCCACTCCCTTTTGAGTATTTAGGCGAGTTGGATCTAACGCGCATGTTGTGGACTTGCCTGAGGATTGTGGGATCAGCTCCTCTTCCAGTGCATCAGATCTAGTCACCTATAGGGACCTAACGCTGATTCCTAGTGAGTCTTTAAGCCGTATCCTCCCTTTGAGAGTGACCCCGCCCCTGAGTGTCCACCCCTAGCCTCATTCCCACAGCAGCGTGAGCATATAGAACGTAGCCACTCATTGTTCCCTGGGGGCAATGCTAGCTCAAGTAAATGAAGAAGGGAAAGAATAAGCTCTTTATTACCTTAGCAAAAGGCTAGTAAGGGTTGAAGAGAAGTATACTTTTATAGAAAAGACTTGTCTGGCGCTGGTCTTTACTGTCAAGAAGCTGCGACACTACATGCTGTCCCATGAAATCAAATTAATATATGGAGAAGACCTGCTCAAGTACATATTGTCCCAGCCAGCACTCAAAGGTTGACTCGGCAAATGGGCCATGATTCTGATGGAGTTTGATATTTCATATGTACTACAAAGAGCCATAAAAGGTCAGGCCGTAGCTGACTTCTTTGCAGCACATCCTGTACCAGAAGATACCCCATTAGGGACTAAACTTCTTGATGATGAATGCTAGAGGCATGTCAGGCTCAACCGGTTACATGGCAACTCTACTTTGATGGGGCATCAAGAATAGAAACTACCTTAAATGGACAAGTCAAAGTCTGAGCAGGGGCCGGTATTGTTCTTAAGTCACATAAAGGTGAAGTGGTACATACTTCATGCTCAATAAACAAGCCATGCACCAATAATGAAGTTGAGTACGAAGCTCTGATAATTGGTCTACAAATCGCTCTCAACATGAGAATTCGGATGCTCCAAGTGTTCGTCGACTCGATGCTAATAATAAAGCAAATGCAAGGGGAGTTTGAGGTGCCGGGCCGTCCTGAACTCGGATGAAGGCGGGGCTGGTACCGAGATGACCTTGGATGAGTCTTCTTTCAGATGGGACTGACGGCAACCTTAGAGGACGTCGGGGTCAATCTTGCTTACCAGAAGAGTGAAGGTGGGTCCGTTCAGGAACAGAAGAATCAACCTGGCGTGACTTCGGTAGAAAATTTGTAACTTCTCATGCCGGGGTCTGAATCTCGTTCCACTTCTTGGGGATGATAGAGGACTGGAAGAAGCTACTCTCAGCCAAGTTGTACGCCCAGATATGCCAAGGAGTGGTCGTGGTGGAAGATTCTCTAGGGCTCTAGTCCTCTGCCTGGGAGCTCTTGCGCAGTCGGGGGAGAATCACTCTCGCGGACAGCTCCGAGCTTGGATGAAGACGAATTTTCTAATTTTTTAGATTTTTCTAAATAACAAGGCCCTTCAAAAATCTCTTTTCCTTAGTTTCTAGAAAAATGGAAGAGAACACAGGTAGGTCTACACAGTCCATGGCTATGTCGACACAACCTTGAAATTCCAAAGGGGCTGCATTGACCCAGTAAAGGGACTGCATTGATGCACCCTTAGCCTTTAAAGGGGTTGTGTCGACACAGTCAGGGGTTGCGTCGCTGCACCCTTAGTTTTCGAAGGGACTACGTCGACGCAGTTAGGGGCTACGTCGATGCACCCTTAGTTTTCAAAAGGACTGCTCCCAGAGCACCTTTAACTTTCAAAGAGGCTACTCTCAGAGCACCCTTAACTTTCAAAGGGGCTGCATCGACCCAACCAAGGGCTGCCTCGATGCACCTCTAGCTCTTCAAAGGGGCTGTATCGAAGCACCTTAAGGCTGCATCAATGCACCTCCACCCTTCAAAGGGGCTGCATCGAGGTACCCTAAGGCTGTATCAATGCACCTCCAACCTTCAAAGGGGCAGCTCCGACCTAGTCAATGGCTGCATCATGGCACCTTCAGTTTCCAAAGGGGTTGCTCCGACCAAGTCAATGGTTGCATCGACGCACCTCCAGTTTTCAAAGGGGCTACTCCGACCCAGTTAATGGCGGCGTCAGAGCACCCTTAACTTCTATGTGGCTGCTCCCAGAGCACCCTTTGCTATCAAAGGGGCTGCATCGAGGCACCCTTGCAACTCCAAGGAGCTACATCGAGGCACCCTTGCAACACCAAAGGGCTGCACTGAGGCACCCTTACAACACCCAAAGGGATGCACCGAGGCACCCTTGCAACACCAAAGGGCTGCACCAAGGCACCCTTACAACTCCCAAAGGGCTGCACTAAGGCACCCTTATAACACCCAAAGGGCTGTACCGAGGCACCCTTATCTTCGATTAAATAACCTCACAAAAACACATAGCTTGGCGGTAAAACCAGAAAAATAACATAGTAGTCTTGTTTCTCATGCTTTACATATTCCTTTAACCCAAAACACCGAAGCAATCTAAACTATATCCAAAAGGGCAAATGAGTTGTGAAACTTGCATGGATGTGCTAAAATCAGGAAGTAAGATGTGGCTAGACATGGAAAATAGCAGGATTGCAAGATCATGCTCATGTAAAAAAAATTTAAGGTTTAATTTCATAGATATGAATTTTAAAAATGAGTAATTTATACATGAATCTGAATGGCTGAGCATGTGGCGTTCAGGTGATACATAAACTAATCCTACTCATGCATGGCACCCTATTTAACTAGTAGTTAGGTCAGATCTTGAGAACACCTACCTGTTGGTGCAGTTGACGAGGTATACTAGTAGAATAGAATAGTCCTATCCCTCCACATTCTCTGCAGCCAAGCTCCCAGCCGCAAGATGTGGTACGTAGCCTGCACGTGAAGAGAAAAGAGTAAGATCTCTCTTCTACAGGTGGAGAAGAGAAAGGCACAGACAACCTTCTCTTCAGTGGCAGGAATGGCAAGGGAATGATAGGTTGACAGTAAGGTCTTCTACGTTGGATGGAGGGAGTTGTTTATAGGGAAATAACCTCTATTGGAAACTAGATCTGAAAGCCTTGCTGTATATGTCCCCTCGTGGGTCCATTGCCAGCAAATGTAGGTTGTTCTTGTTTCCACCAACTCTGGGAAATAATAAAGCTCAGGGAAATGGCGCCCTCCCAAGCAGTCTTTGTTTAGGTAAATAGCGCCCATTCATGTGGGCACTATTTCCTCTGCTTATTATTATTTTTATATTACAGGGGAATGGGGAAATGGCGTCCATGGCTGGGGCGCCCCATGGATATAGCACCCAGGTAAGGGGCGCTATTTCATTCTAGCTGGCAGACACCTGGGCCCCTTAACAATGTGTATCCCACCATGTGTTGGTCAGCCCTAAGAGGATATATGTTTATATAGTCAATTAATTAGTAGTGGCACTAATATACATATTAATCTTGGGGTTAAGATGAATGGCGCCGGGGATGGGGGCGCCCTGTTGAGAATAGCGCCCAGGTCAGGGGCACTATTCTGTCTGGGTGCTGTTTCACTCCCGTGCCATTCTGGGTGTTGGGGTGTGTGTGGAGTATATTTAAGATAGATTATATATATATGTATGATTGGTGGGTTGGTGGGGTCTTAAGGGAGATATATCTAAGTATACATAAAAGGAAGAGAAGAGACCCGACCCATGCCCAGTGCAGAGTCGAAGAACCGTTCGAAGGAACCGCGTCAGTCCCCTCAGCGGGAGGAAACGTCGCCCCGACGATCGGTCTTTGATAGGCTGGTATTCCCAGATAGGCCATCCAGGAGGATGACGAAGGGGAATAAGAACAGGAGGGTTTACACCTACAACATGGTGGGAGCCTTTGGTCGATATGGGGCTCTACCCACCGACCCCGAAGAGCTAGCCAGACTCACCGCCAGACCCGGTCTTCTCACTAGAAGAGGGAGAGCAGCAGGCGAGATAGCACAGGCAGGCACTAAAGAGAACCCCCACGAAGAACCTTTTATGGCCCTGGCTGCCAATGTTGTCACCACCGGAGGCACTAGTGGTGAGCCCCCCACATCATCTGAAGGTGCACCAGTCAAACAGACGGGGGGCATACTTGACCTTCCCACCAATGACCCCACAGTGCTGCACATGATACAGCGATATCAGAAGGAGATCAAGTTGTTGAAGAGACAACTGAACGAGAGGAATGCACAACCCTTGACATCTGGGCAGACCGAAGTTTTCCTCGAAGCGCCTGGGGGCAGCGGGTAGTCTTCAGAAGCACCTCCGCAAGGAGCAACACCTTCGTCGGTACCCAACTACACTGGGGGCACGCCCCTTCAGCAAACACAATATATAGCACCGGTCTAGTTGCCAAATCTGCCTCCCCAAGGGTCTCCTATCCCCCCGTAGGAGGCTGTACTGACTACCCCGACCGCACAGCCCGCCCATTTCTACCCGAGCCTGGTCGACCCAGCCACCGTCAGCCAGTTGATGCTGGAGTAGATGATTGATATGAAGCTGGTTGAGAGGGGAGATGGTGATCAAACCCCTTTTGATGTCTATCGAGTGCCTTATCCGGCCCATTATGCCGCAAAGAAGCTGTCAGCTGGCATCACCAAGCCGCCAAAGTTTGAGAAATTCAACGGGCAAGGGTCTCCTAGGGAGCACATCGCCTACTACATGAATGTCATGGGAGACTTGGCCGCTGATGAAGCTTATCTCCTGAAATTCTTTGGCTCGATGCTTATTGGGCTCGCCTTCGAGTGGTACTCGTTCCAACATTTTTCAGGTAATCAGGTGGCTGGCGAGACCGAGACTCACACGGGTGGGGTCAGTGTGCAAGCGAGCTCCGAAAACTAGTGAACCCGAGTCATTTTGTCTTTCTTGAGTCTAGCTTGGTGTCTCTTATATCGTTAACTTGTCTAAGTCTGTTAGTGCATCATCTCCCTTTCCTTTCATTTTGATGTAGTTGAGTTGCAAGTTTTAGAATTTAAATTGTAAGAGACTTATATTTGAAATAGAACTTTATTGTTGTTCCAAATTATTTTGATCTTATGTGATTGCTCTTGATTATTCACGAATGTTAACTGCCACGTTCCGAGCAAACGACACGTTCCGCTGCTATCAGTTCGGGGCGTGACAGAACAAGATACGGTTGCTTTTGTAACAAGGGGAGCAGTTCAGGGAGTGCCTTGTGCAAGTCGTTGAAATCATCTGCTCGCAGGCGGAGAACCTTCCTATCCATCATCTTGAACTGTGCAGGAGTTGGGGTTTGCTGGAATGCTTGCTGTACTTGGCTTTTGGCCCAGATTTCCTTCTTCCGATGGGTTTCCACAGCGGGTTCCTTACCCAGCGCGTGCCATTTGGGTGCCATGGGGAAACAACTTGTATAAAGACAAAGGAGGAGACGATGGGTCGATCGGTTCAACAATGAGGCCCTTACCGCGGATGGGAGGGGTCTCCACAGATGATCCATGCTCCAGGGAACAAATGGCAGAAGGAGAGGCCGTGGATGCTCATCCAAGGTGAGGGCGCGGGTGCCGCGGTGTCGTCCGCTCTCTCTAGGGCTGGAAGGTGTGAAGGGAATGGCAAGAATAGGACTTGGGGACGAATGGAGTGCGGCACTGGTGGAGGAGGGGCGTTAGGGCATGTTGAGGAATAGGTTCAAGGGGTTTAAAACCCTTACGAACCGGTTCGTGAAAAATCACGACCGCAATGTGTCGACACTTGTGGTGGCCAGTTTCTGTCCGAAGAAAAAAAACAACACCCAGGGCCAGGTGTCGACACCTCCCTACTTACAGAAATTGTGAGGTTCTGCCAGACATATTAAGGGAGTTTTGGAAGTTCAATGAAAAAGGCTTGAGCCCCAAATGACTACCAAAATAAATATTTCAAAATAAATAAATAAATAAAATCCATCCCCACACCAGCTCCTCGAGACGAGCAAGAAAATCCTCGAAAATAATTGAATGGGTAGCACCTAAATCGAATAGAACACGGGCTGAATGACCAAAAATCAAAACCGTACCTTCTACGAGGTTAGACGCAATGGCTTCTGCACGAGTGATGCGAGTAATCTGGCTCCTCGGCTTCCGACTAGGGGCTGCAGAAGATTGCTGGGAAGAAGCTGGAACTTACAAATAAGACGGCTGAGGTAGAGGTGGTGCAGGGAGACGAAATTGAGATTGCTGCGGCTAGGTAGCCTACGAGAACTGCGCCGGAATGGACTTCATCGGGTAATCTCGGACAGCGTGACCTAGCTGATCACAGCGATAACAGACTATCGATAAGGAACATGGTACACCAGGATGGCTGCCACCACATCTCGGACACGGTGTCAGCTGACTCACGGGAAACTCTCGGCGGTGCTGAAAAGGAGAAACAGACTGCTGGACAGAATCAGAAGACGCCGATTGCTGCTGCACAAAACCTGAAGATGCTTGACGGTTAAATCACTTCTTAGACTTTCTAAACATCCGCCTCGAAGGGCCACTGGAAGTAGGCGCGACAGACGGAACTCCAAGCGCTGACGACTGAAAAGACTGCTGAAATGACACAACCGACTGAGCAACACTGGACTGAGAGAACCCTGCAAACCTCTCCAAATCGAGCTCAACCGCGACTACTACCTGATATGTATCATCCATGACATTCACACGGGTAGCAAGCTGCGGCACTCTCAATTTGACTCTCAAACCTTAGAGAAATTGCTCGATCTTTAAGGCTTCATCAGCAATAATATTCGAGGCATACCGACCCAACTTGATGAACTTGTTCCGATACTGCAGCACGGTCATCTCACCTTGAACCAAATCTAGGAATTGGTGCATCTTATCCATTTGAAGACAGGCTGGACTGTAAGTGCACTCAAAGGTAGTCACGAACTCTGCCCAGGTGATCTAACGAAGTGGTCAGGAACGGAAAGTAACTTCCCACTCCGAACTCCACCACATCAATGCTGCACCCTGAAGTTGAAAAGATCATGTGTCAATACCCGGCCATCTTCCAGGAGTTTGTCAAAAATCTTCTCAGTGTCTTCCTTGGGAAAAGAACACTAGTGTGAAGGTCGCCACCCTGGATACCACAGTGTGGTTTTAGGTGGCTGGGAACTGGCTCCCTGGGAAATGACTCCCTCTTCCTGCGGCTCGGGAAGTTGGAAGGTTGCTGCAGCATGTATAACATTGACGGAAAAGTGGAGACTCTCCCGCGCGTGCGGCTGCAGTGGGTTTACCAAGAATTCACCCATGTTGACCTTCCCTCGCCTGATTAAATCCTCGGCGAAGTCCTTGAAGGGTTGGCAGTTATAGATGATATGGCCAACCACCTCGTGATATTAGCAATAGCCTTGATGAAAAGTAGCACCTGGTGTCTGCTCAATAGGCGATGGGGTGATCAGTCCCGCGCGTCGGCATGCGAACAAGATGTCGAGAGTATTCTCGAGCGGGAAGGAGTATCTCGGGCTGTCCGCCTTCAGGTGCACGCTCCTCGCCTTTAGGTGAGTCCTCCTCGTCTTTAGATGATTCTGAGGATTCCTTAGAGAGCCAGCCCCTGAGTGGAGCCCGGCCGGTAGGTGATACACCTGCCTCCCGTATGTGGGCTGGAGCTAACCCCCTTGCGAATGGGCTAAAGGGGAAACTGGCCAATTGCTGATCAATGCTCTCTAGGAACTGCAGCAGACGTCTCTATTCCAGTTGCAATTGTCGGATTTCCCATTGGATCTTACGAATAGTTCTCCACAATGCCAGACACTCTGGGAGCGAAGGAGGGGCGGCTCTAGGGCCAGTGTTGGGCGGTTGGTTTGAAGGCTCGGCTTCGGAGGCGTTGGAGCTTGAAGCCGTCGCCACCATGTAGGCCACATTAGCCGACCGGTTTGATTGGCTCCAGGCATGAGACTGGGGTGGGTCGACTGCATGACCCAACATATTTATCAAGCCCCTCTGGATGAGCTCTTCTGCTATGTTCTTGAAAACATAGCCGTCCCCGATGGTATAACCCAACCTTCGGGGATACACACAATAGGTAGGATCCTCTGTCTTGTCCACCTCTGAGGGCTTCCGCGGATCTGGCAGAGTGATGAGCTGCTGGACATTTCGGGGCTCTGGCCAGTCTACTATGGCTTGGACCTTAGATTGGTCCACAGACACTCCATGACTCGAGACTACAAATCCTAGGAAAGTGACCCGATCTGTCAGGAGATTCATTCACCCCCCATTCTGAATCCGGGTCTATCAACCCATCAGTGTTGACGTGTCAGCCCACCTGGGAGTGGTGACGAGGTAGTTCCCGACACACAGTTCATAAGCTAGTTTTTGTGGGCTCCCTTGCTTTGCAATAGCGTCTGTTGGGGGAGAAAACTAGATAGAGGCCTGGCTCAAGGTAATGAACCAGTGTGTGCACACATGGTCCGGGGCTTGGACTGACGCCGACGGGTGTTACCCTATCTAGTTACTTGTGACTGTAGTTCCTGTTCTGGTTCTCAGCGTGACTTAGTCTCTGTCATGCTTCTTCAGGTGGCAGCGCAGATGAGACACTTGTAGGCGTAGCATAAGACGTCAGTGGACATAGCTGGCTATTCTTCCAGTGAGGGGAGTACTCTAGTCACGTGACACGTGACTTCTACATGACTCTCATGTTTCTCGAGCGTCGTGACCTTTTTGGGTTAGCCTCCTTGTGACTTTGCCCGAGGTCAGTGTTATGTTGTGTGCATAATGTCTTAGTCGTGTTGGGTCTGTCTAGATCCCTTCTAGGCTTTCTTTCTATCGTGCTGGTCTCTTTCAGCGTCAACGAATTGGCAACTTTTGACTTCGCCAGTTCAGAGTTCTCCCTTCTATTGCTGTTAGGAGTAGCTTGGGAGCCGAGGTTAGTTCGACAGCCGCACTCATTCGGTATGGCTTTTCCCTTTTCTTTTAGCTTCCCTCTCCCTTGCCTGTTCCCTACTCCTGCTTCCTCTTCTTTGTAGCTTTGTAGTTTAGTTTTCCTGCTTTACTACCTGTCGTTTTCTGTTTCGTGTTACTGCGTTATTTTCAGTGGGGATCCACGTGACCCCTACTGAGCTAGTGACACGAGGCTCACCCCTGCTTTTCAGGTGGGTGGCGTCGTTCGACTTTTGCGATTCCTGGTGTGACGTGTCTGTAGCTGCCAGCTGTACCTACGTCGGGCTTCCCCCGACCTCAGTGTACGTCTTTGTGCTCTGTGTTGTAGCCCTGATCATGTGGTAACTGATTGCCCCACTGCAGCCCAGCTTCCCCCATTCATCCAAGAATAAATCTTCGCTGCTCAGGGTGTCTCTAAGCCTCCTTATGATCCTTATTCCAACACCTACAATTCAAGCTGGAGAAACCACCCGAATTTTTCTTGGAAATCTCAACAAGGTCCATCCACCCAATCTAATCCCTCATTTCAAAAACAACCCTTTCAAGCTCCAGCTCAGTCTCACCAAAACTTTTCTTATTCATCTCCTTTTCAACAAGTTCAACACCAATATTCTCACCCTCCTTTTCAGCATTCTCAGGCCCCGTATCATCAACCTTCTACTCAGCATTTTCAGGGCCAGTATCATCAGTATCCTCCAAATCATTTTCAAGCTCAAGTTCCTTTCCAACCTCCTCCTACTCAACCTCCACAGCCCAATTTTGATGAAAAATTTGACCAACTCTAACAACTCATTCTTTCCCAGCAACAATCCATTGCTAAGTTGGAAGGTCAAATAGGACAATTAGCAGCAAATAATGTAAGGAGAGAGATGGGATAACTTCCTAGCCAGCCTATGGCTAATCCTAGGAACCAACCTCCGGGCTTTCCCTAAAGAGTTCCTATTCTTCCTCAACCAAACCAACCTCAGCCGCCCCCTCCTGCAGGTTCCCAATTTGAGAATGCTAAAGTAATCTCATCTCTTAGGAGTGGGAAGACTTTAGATAATCCTTATAGGACTAAGGAAGTTGGCAGTAGTTCAGGCCAAGAGGCCCAAGAGGAGAGTGATGAGGCGGAGGAGCCTGTAATTGTTAAAGAAATGAAGAAGTCGGAGGGTGGGGAGAAGAAGCTGGATAAAGGGAAGGTAAAAGTTGATGAAGGACCCTAAGAATATGGGCCTAAGGCCCCTTTTCCCGATGCTCTAAAGTCGAAGGCTCACAAGAAAATGTCGGTCCAACAGGAAGAATTAGTGGAATTGTTTAAACAGGTGAATATCAATATTCCACTCTTGGACGTAATTAAGCATGTGCCGGCATATGTGAAATTTTTGAAAGAGTACTCCAAAGAGGGAGCCAAAGGCGGTAACTCAAAAGATCCGATTCCAGAGGGAGAGCAAATCAAGATCCTAATATACAATGAAACGCCCAAGTATAGGGTCATTTTAGCCCTGAATGATATAACTTCCTGGCAACAGTTGTACAACCGAGCCCGCTTCATTCGCCACCAAATCCAAGGTTCCCTTGACGCTGAGTCCCCACCACCATCTACCTCCACTTACACCTCGCCATCCGCATATATTTCTTATGCACCCTCCATGGGTCAGCCTTCCATCTACCAGCCCTCAATGAGTCAACCTTCCACTTCTACATACCCGTACACTCCCACATATCAACCCTCCACGGGCCAGCCTTCTGCTTCGGCATATCTACATGTGTCTCCATCCCCATCACCACCTCCACCTCCAGTCAAGGGAACGTCACACCCCGAGCAAGTAGATGTCGTCCACTATATACCTCCTTGTCCTACTCCTACACCTCCATCGAATCCCTCCACTAGCTGCCATTTACCATTGCCTACACAACATCCACTTCCTTCTCCGCAACCGTCTCCACCGTCTCATACCCCTCGGCATCCACCTTGCCTGAAGTGTGCTCCTCGTTTTTCATTGTCGGGATGTTTCACCGATATTTTTAGGGCTTTGATGGCCATTCACGCATTACCACTCCCTCCGGTTGTGCCTTGCCGACCCGTGGTGGGGAATATGCTTTAGTTTTGTGACTATCATCACCAGTAGGGGCATTTGATTGAGGATTGTCCCGAGTTCTGAGAGCATGTTTACAGCTTGGAAGATAAGAAGAGGATAGATTGGCCCACAATTCGCAAGGTTGTTCTACATCTTCGTAATAAGCTACAGCAGCAACAAGCATCGCCCAGGCAGTCATCTCCATCACTTCAAGATCAGGGGCACCCCTGTGATTCATCGTCTAGCGTTGCATCTGCTCCATTACCTGTCCCGTCACCTACACTGTCGCCTACCCCATTGCCCACTCCATCTCCATCTACCCCACCATCTTTGCCATCTCCTACCTCGACTTTTTCGCCCCTACAAACCCAGGCCTCTGCTCAAGCTAGTGCTTCCACTTCTTCTACTCCCATTACCTCCACCACCACATCCACTCCCAATGCTGCCCGACGCATCGTGTCGATATGCCGACGATGGGCACCACGGCCTTTCCCTTCACCTTCCCCTTCGCCTTTATCTCCAACACCTCCATCTCCACCATCGCTTTCATCACCACCTCCATCACCACCATCCCCTTTATCCCCATCACCGTCACCTTCGCCACCTCTTCCTCCATCTCCCTCCTTGCCCGAACCTGAGCACGGTACACCTCCACATTCGCCTGTGCCCTCACTTGGACCTATCATTGCCATATTGCCTTGGCCTTCACTCGACATCACCATCCCCATTGAAACCTCCACGCCTTTCAAGCTTCCTACCCCCACTTCTCCATCTACTTCCACCCCACGGAGTGGGTGTGCACCACCTTTGTTGCCCTTGGGTCTGGTCCCCAGGGAGATGATGAGTCGAGTCAGGATGGCCCGATGCCAGTTATGCAGTTCAAGCTTTAAGATTTTATCTAACGCATGCCAGTCCGCGTCCTGGTTTCTGGCTAGTTCGAGATTGATGAGCCTATGCTTCCAAAGATGGTTGTCAAGAGGAGTTCCCTTGCCTTGGCGCCAATTTCTTCGAGAGCGAGGCTGGCGGCAATCTCTTTGCTCGCCAGAGGATTCACCATTGATGTCATTATTTCCTCTCGCAACATTGCTATTCAGATAACTGGCCAATAGGGGTTCTTGACCCGAGTTGTGCTAACCCATATGGCTACCCATAAGATTATGGATTCCATGTTCAAGGGGTAATTGGCTGTATTCTCAAGATTCTCCAAGGACATTCTGTACACCTTATGCAATCTCCCTCGAGTTGTTAGTATGCCGGCCACAACAACGCCGTGTATTACTCTCCCTCAGTTCCGTCCTGCTCTTTTTTCAAGGGAGTTGTGCTTCATGCCTGACCACCAAGCGGAGTTGCCAAATCTCATGCTGCTTGTGCCAAGAGACAAGACTCCGTGGTTCCATGATGTTCAGCATTTTGAGGAGTTATCAGTCCAAGAATGTCCGTATATTGTTAGCACCGAGTATCTAGGGACAACCGCCCCGATGAGGTTACATGTTCATAACTGGGCCAGGTCGTTTGCTAGATGGGCCCGTTATTTGAGAAGATATTTCAAGAAAAGAAGCCCGAAGGTCTGAGCCTGCCCTAGGCAGGTTTGTTATCAAGAGAGTTCTCCTAAGAAGAGGAGGCGGTGCAAGTATAAAGGCCGCAAGTTGTGCACTTAGGGGTCCACTCCTTCTTATTCTTTCCATCCATCTTTTCTTCTACTCAACTCCCACCCTCGGGTGGTGTACTTGCCTTCTTCCAATCCTGCATCTATAATCTCCTCCTCTCTTCCCGGGTCCACGAACCCTCATCCTTCTCCCTCTCACCCAGATTCTCCTTATTTCAACAATTCGAGGCCTCAGCCTATGTCATCTTTTCATCCCAATTCTGGGACCTCTTTTCATTCTTCCTTTCATCCGAAACCTCTGGATCTTTCCTTCTGTCCCGATTTCACGACATCCTCTGATTCTTCTTCCCCAGGACTCTCGGGTGTTGCTTCTGATCCTTCTCTGACTCTGTCGGATGACCACTATTTTCATTCTCTAGCCTTGTCGGATGCTACTTCTGATTCTTCTAGGACTCCATCGGATGATTGTTCTTCTCCTTCTTCATCATTATAACAATCTTCTCATCGTCTTTCTATTCCTTCTGTCTCACCCCTTCGGGGTTCTTGCCCTTTTTCTTACTATTTTCAAGGCTTTAGTCCACCTTGATCTTAGTTAATCCTTATTTATTCTGCATTCTGTTCCTTGTTATCAGGGTCTCTGCGCCCTAGTGAGGGAGTTCTAGCCCTCATCTCTCTTCCTTTTTATCCTTCTTTGTCCAGTTTGGTGTCTGCCACTTCTCCGTGCAGAGGAATCTTTAATCCATGCTATGCTCTCCTTTTGTCCTGTCAAGTAAGGAAAACAAAGCCTGTGCTACTCGAAGCTCGATGATCAAGCTCTCACTTCTGGATGCTGCTTTCACTATATGGATTTGCAAAGAAATCTTTATTTTGTGTAAAGAATATGTTGCTATCACTATTGCTTATGTTTCTTCGCACACAGTTATAATGCTATTTTTGCAACACGTTTGAGTGGCTTAGTTAGGTTAAGCATAGTCAAATGAGTTTGCTTCTACAGTACCTTAGGCTGGTGATAGCTCCATGCTGGCAGTCTAGTTCTTCCCCCGCTGGGATGTCAGGATCCCAATCCCACCAGTTTCGTGTCGATCGGTTGTCATTTGGGGCCGGTAGGAGTCCGGGAACCCCGGTGACTCGTTTAGGGTTGATTCGTTGGAATTGCCCCGATCTCGCGTTTTAGTGGATGCATGTGGTGTTTTTAGCCTCCAGGGGTTGTTTTTCATCGCGTGGCATTGTTTCCCCTGCGCTTCAGCGTGAATGGGGCATGGAACTGGCCGATTCGACCGTTCCCCTATTTTGTTCACCAAATTTATGTAACGGTCATTCCAGTGACAGTCACACTGTGTGACGATCCCACGATAGACCGCCACAACCGTTGGTTGTTTCACATTCTTAGAGGTTGGGGTTGTGTGACGGACCAGTACTGGACCGTCACATGACTGTAACGCACCCGTGTTGGTGCATTATGTTCTGGGTGTGACGGACCATAGTGGGACTGTCACATGGCTGTAGCGCACCTGGCTTGGTGCGTTACGTGCTGTGATTTCTGAGGATTGTGGCTGTCAGTCCCTTGATGATCGTGCCTACCTCGAAGATCGGGTCAGTCGGTTAGCCCTGACGGACCTCCCCTTGTGCATCACGTTGTGTAACGCCCCTGTCCTGGTGCGTTACATGGTTTGTGCTAGGCTTTTAAGCCTGTTGGCCCTGACGCCCCTGTCCTGGCACATCAGGTGGTGTAACGTGCCTTGGTTGGTGCGTTACATCGTTCGAGGTTTAGTTTTAGGCCTATTGGCCCTGGCACCCCTATCCTAGTGCGTTAGGCTTGTGTAACGGGCCTATATAGGTCCGTTACATGCCCTTTTATTTGAGTTCTAGTCCGTTGGCCATAACGCCCCTGTCCTAGTGCGTTATACTGATGTTGCGCGCCTGTCTTGGTGCGTTACATGGTCTGCATTGGATTTCAGGTCTGTTTGCCATGGCGCCCCTACTTTGGTGTGTTAGAGTAGGTAACGCCCCTATGCTTGTGCGTTATAGTCCTGTTGTTGGCCGTGATGGTCGTCGTTCTATTCTGTGTGTTGGTCAGTCTTAGGTTGTGTTCTAGGGCGGTGTCTGTTTGTCGGTAGTTTCTGGATCGGTCAGTTTAGGTGACTCACTGACCTTCCTAGCACAGATGCAGGCAAGCATCGACCTTGATAATGTATGCAAGCAACATGCACCGACCTTATAGAAAATACTAAGTAACGTGCACCGACCTTATTTGCATTGAGCTGAAATGTGTACTGACTTCGTATGTGCATGATGCAAAAGATGCACCGACCTTATATGCGACTGACAGCGATATGCACCGACCTTGCATGGTGTTCCACAGGAACTTGCACCAACCTTGCATGCTGTTCTACAGGAACTTGCACCGACTCTATATGCAAATGATGCAACTAGCATCGACCTTGAACAGTAAAGTGCACCGACCTTATTCTGCCAGAAACACAACATGCACCAACTTTCTATATGAGTGAACAGTAATGTGCACAGACTTTGTAGCATGTATGAACAGTAATATGCACAGACCTTCTATATGTGTGGATAGTAATATGCACCGACCTTGTGTGCGGTTCCACAGGAACCTGCACAGACCTTTCATGCAACGAAGGAACAATGCACCGACCTTGTTCGGACAAGGGCACGTATGCACCGACCTTAAACCATGCAGACTTGTATGCTTACGAATGTGCACCGACCTAGTGTGCATTACAACAGTAACTTGCACCGACCTCATATGGCCTGGATCAAGCAATGTACCGACCCTAGCTATGCATGATGCAACTGGCATTGACTCTATACAAGCACAATGTAGTGTGAAGATAATGCACACCACCTATTCAACCGAATGCCATGCACACAATTTATTCGATCAAATGCGATGAACAGTTATGTGGAAATATGCACAAGAATGCAACCTTTCTGAAAATGGCAATGACCAAAAAGATGATATTGCCAAAGTCAACTATTGGTCAAACCACTGTTGCTAATAGTCAAACCATTGTTACCAATCATCAAAATAAAATATGAATGACACCAAATCAGAGGAGACACAACATTCTCCCCCTTTTTGATGATAGTAATAATTGATATTTTAATGGCAACACAAATGTAATAAGAGTCAGAAATTGGAAAGGAGACTGTAGGGACACAGTCATAATGGGGGCAACCCTTACCCCTCCACATTTTTTCAAGGCTTGGATTGCTCGTCGGCCATCATTGAAACTTAGCTATCAAAGTCATGGATTATGAGTGATAAAAGCTCCTTAACTGGACACACCAAAACATGCACAGAGCTCCTACTCATAACCATCCACGAGCTTATATGCATGTCTAGCAATATTAAAAATCAATCTCAACTAGCTCACTCAAGAGCACAAAGACTCAATGAAATACATGCAAGCATAGCAATGATCATGAGTGTTAAGACCATGCAATGTACAGTATCATCAAAAGCATATGCAAGCATAAAAACATATGCAAACATGTATGAAGTTCTTCCACATACACACAATATTTTGTTATCATCAAAACAAGACCAAGAGGGAGCACAACGAACCCAACATAACAAGATCGTACCGGTTATGTCTCACAGACCGGTCATCCCGATCAGGGGTTGGGACGGGACGGGACAGACGGTTCACCTCGTCCCGTCTCGGTTTGTCAAACTATGATCTCAGGTAAATCTGTATAAGATGAAGTGTATTAATTAGAATATATAATCTTACGTTAAAAAAGAGATAAAATCACAATATATTCCAAATAATAAAGATATTCTAACAATATCCACACAGGAAGCTACAACTATGTTAATTTTGACAACCCACAGGCCAATTAGAATAATTTTTTGGGGTGTTCATTCAGCGCAACACTCTTTGTAACTCCGCATCTAGATTAACTAGACAGTAGATGTTATGTCTCGAAAGAGATGTGCCCTTTTAACCCATGTTTGAATCAAGATTTGTCGACTCGCTGATTCGTACCGGATCAGGATCCTCTTGATCCGATACAATACGGCTGAGTCGATCTGATGGCCCTCCCTCTCTCTCTCTCCCCCTCCTCTCTCTCTCCTCACTCTCTCTCTCTCTGTGTATGTGTGTGACTCAGCACGACTCGGTCGATCCTGAGGGTGATTTACAGTTGTTGGGTCCCGTAGTGCAGGAACACGGTTCTAGAGGGGGGGTGAATAGAACCTTCTACTAAAAATATGTCTAATTAAAATCTCAAACAACCTCACAGTGAAAATTACGAGATTGATAAGGATGAGAAATTTAAGCTAAACAAGTTAACTAAATTCTCTCAAACTCACCGTTCACACTCTGTCTGTATGTGTTGAATGCACTACGCTCTGATTGACATGATCGTTATAGACATCGTCATGCCACTTCCGAGTATCTTCCGCGCTCGGGACGTGACAGTGAACCTCTGTCACTTTATTTCGACTCCCACTTTTTGGATAGATAAGTGAAGTGAACATGTGGCACAGAATTCACTGCAGTGGCGGAAAATAATTGGCATTTAATGTAATCAAATCACTGACACCACGCACATAGTCACAGCTCGTCATGGCAATAAAGGTGTCCTCAACGAGACCATGACCAAAGGTCATATTTTCACCCCTAGCTGAAACTCCTAAGGCATGTTCAAAAAGGTTCGGAGTAATATGAATCTCAATACCTTGAACAACCATATATAACTCTTCATTCCTTTCAACCAAATTACCATAAAATTGCTACACTAGGTTGGGGTAGTATCGAGGATATCTAGTGACAAAATCAATCCAACCCTCTTGAATCTCAAAGACTGCACAAAGATCGGGCAGAATTTCATTCACCTCATTAAAATCGACTAGGCGAGGGTTGATAATAGGCCATGGAGGCAACCGAGGTGCATGAGGAGGTGCAAGAACCCGCCGTGGTGGAGGAGTCGGAGCCTCACGTCTCCGAGCACTAGGTTCCCCTTGGGTAGAATGCCGAGAACTCCTTCTAGGCTGCATCCTAGACTGAAAGACCCACAGTGGAAACCCTTGGGAGGATCGATCTTAACTCTGGGGATGAAGATGGTCCAACAGACACACCAAAGGCTTGAAATGATCTTCTCCATAGTCTGGAACTTAGGGAAGAGCTTCACGATCGCATGAACGGCCGCGGAGGTTTCGTCTCGAAACCATGACCAACAGACTGGATCATGTGCGGGTGGAAGATGGACGAGGTTTTTGGGCTTGAGAGGGGGAGTTTGGGTGTTCTAGGGTGAGGAAATAATGTTGGAGAGAGATTGGATGCAACAGAATGAAGAAATGGGGGGAGAAAATCCTTTATAAAAAGGGTTCGGTAGATGGTCAGTCGGTCCAGTTCGTTGGAAATGGTCGACCGGAAGGGGGCGGTGGTCGACCGAAGTGGTCGACCTAGCCCTAAAAACCCACCTCCCATCTTCAGCCTGCAATTCCCAATTCACTGGCAGCAGAGTACTAACGACTTGTAGAGCTGACCACAACTTCATACCAATATCTCTCAAAACTCTAGTGGTACCATCGGAAGCGTCTCTATGTCTTCTTCGCAACGGCGGTGGTTTCGTCCCAACCTAAGCTTGTGGCTGCTTAGGGGAGCCGATCTCCCCAGACTACGCGTCTCCCTCAAGACTGCCAACCTAAGGCTACTTGTAGAGGCTCCCACGACTAGCCACCTAAAGATTTGGAGGCGGGGCTTGGCCGAGACCTACTACGACGAGTCATCTTCCAGTACCAAGAAGTGATTTCCAGATTGGACCCCGGACAAAGGACTCGACAACAGTTCGAATGACTCTAGCTACGCTCGATTCAGAGGTCGGGAGCGCTCGTGGCAGCCTCATCTTTCTACTACTGAGGTACCGTAGCAGTCAAAACCAGAACTCAGGGACCCTGTTCGCGGCCCTTCCCTGACCAGCACCGCCGACCAGGGAATTCCCCAAAAATCAGACGTCATCCTGATCCAACCCTGAATATTTTCCCACTGGTCTCATCGACAACAAAATTCGGGAGTGACCGCAGCAGCGTCAACTTCAACTGCTTGTCCCCTGTTCCAGAGAGCAGACAGAACCGACATCTTCCATCCATTCGGTTTCTATTTCAGCTCTTCCCTTCCCCGCCTAGCCAGCTTACCGCCCCTCCCTGTGGGAGGTAGTGTTGAATGTAATTTTGGCCTCCCTTCCCCAAGCTCAACCCCCTTGCAAGGGGCATAGTGATGTAAAATCTTGAACAGGTCGAAGCTACACCGGTGCAGCGTGTGGGGAACACACGCTTCCCCGCTCGCCCTCGTCTCCGAACGGGACCGACTTCTTCAAACTGATCGAGTAAGTGCCCTACCCTTGCTCTCATTGGATGCCATGCTCCTTCAATATTAGTCCATACGCTCTGCTGGTCCATGAGAGTGAGCGCTCGGCCTACAAGCTCCTTTGCTTCAAGTGGCCGCCGTGGGAGAGAGTGTGACCCGTGCCCATTGGCACCCGGTTGGCCCCTTTGAATTGGGCCTCCATACCCTTGGGAAGTCATATTAAGGTCGATGCATATGTGAAGTCATGCACTAGAAAGTCGATGCATATGTGAGGTCCAGCACTAAAAGGTCGATGCATATATTCATTCTGTCACATAAGGTCGATGCTAGTTAGCCAAGTGTAGCATCTAAGGTCGATGCATGTTTTCACCCTGTGAAACATAAGGTTGATGCATATCCCTGTTCACAGTCATGAAGGTCGATGCATATCCCTATTCACACCTTCACACAGGTCAGTGCACATGCATATATCAGGTCGATGCTAGGCTAAGGTCGATGCATGTTTTGAGGGTCGATGCATAGAGTATTTCATGGTACTAAGGTTGATGCGGTTAAGGCTTCCATAAAGCTAAGGTCGATGCTACCTTGCTGTCAAGGTCGACACACATTTTGTTAGTCAGCATCTAAGGTCGGCGCAGATTCTGTTAGATAGCATAGTATGGTCGATGCTGATGTAGAACATATGCATACTAAGGTCGATGCTTGTATGACAGGGGTAGCAACTCAAGGTCGATGCACATTTTGTTAGTCTACATATAAGGTTGGTGCACATTTTGTAGAATGCATACAAGGTTGGTGCACATTTTGTAGAATACATATAAGGTTAGTGCACATTTTGTTAGACTGCATACAAGGTCGATGCACATTTTGTAGAATGCATATAAAGTATGTGCACATTTTGTAGAATGCATATAAAGTCTATGCACATCATATATAAGGTCGATGCACATTTTACATTTTGTATACTGAGGTTGATGCATGTTTGCGTCACTCATCTATGAGGTCGATGCACATTTGCATTACTCATGTATAAGGTCGATGCACATTTGTATTGGTCTTCTATGAGGTCGATACACATTTGCATTGGTCTTCTATGAGGTTAATGCATGTTTGTATTACTCATCTATAAGGCCGATGCACATTTGCATTGCTCATCTATGAGGCCGATGCACATTTGCATTAGTCTTCTATGAGGTCGATGCATCGTTACTATAGTCAGGGCACATGAAGGCATCAAGGTAAGAGCATACTAGGCATGGTCAGAGCACATGTTTCATACAAGTCTAAGCATATGCACTCAAGTCGGAGCACATGCACAGTAAATAATACATAAAAATAATAACGATACGGAAAGTAATACCAATAAGTAAATCAATAAATAAATAAAGATTAAAAAACGTATAGCTCCAGGCCCAGGGTGCGTTGACCTCACCTCATTCATGTGCTCTGACTTTGCCCTCCACACATTCCCAATGTGCATAGACTTTAGCCAACTGGCCCTTCACACAACCCAAATGTGCACAGACCTTGGGCCTCATATGCATGGACCTGCACCGACCTTGCCTACGTGTGCACAGACCTTACCCAAGTGTGCACCGACCTTGCTTGCATGTGCACAGACCTTACCCAAGCATGCACCAACCTTGCCTGCGTGTGCACTGACCTTGCCAGCATGTGCACTGACCTTACCCCTTTGCGCATTCCATATGTGCATCAACCTTGCCTCTATGTGCACCGACCCTACCTTATCCAAGCTGCAACCTGCACCGACCTTAGGGCGAACCTGCACCGACCTCAGGGTGAACATGCACCGACCTTGCCTTAGCCCAGCTGCAACCTGCACTGACCTTGGGGCAAACCTACACTGACATTGCCTTAGCCCAACTGAGACTTGCACTGACCTTAGGGCGATCATGCACCGACCTTGCCTTAGCCTAGCTACAACCTACACCGACCTTGGGGCAAACCTGCACTGACCTTGCCTTAGCCCAGCTACAACCTGCACCGACCTTAGGGCAAACATGCATCGACCTTGTCCTAGCTAGGCCAAACATGCACTGACCTTCCCCTTGGCCCAGCCGAACATGCACTGACCTTGTCCTAGCCAGGCCAAACATGCACCGACCTTCCCCTTGGCCCAGCCGAACATGCACCGACCTTGCCCCTCGCATGCACAGGCCCTGCACCGACCTTGCCCCTCGCATGCACAGACCTTGCACCTACCTTGCCCCTCGCACGCATAGCCCTTGCACCGACCTTGCCCCTCGCATGCACAGGCCCTACACTGACCTTGTCCCTCGCACGCACAGACCCTGCACCGACCTTGTCCCTCGCATGCACAGACCTTTCCCTAGCCCCTTGTTGGCTCATTTTTCCACACATGCCTCAAATGCAACAAAAAATAATAATAACAACAAACTCTGCAGGTTGTGCATGCAAAGTCTGTGCAGCATGTGCAGGCAAGGTCCGTGCAGGATGTATGGGGTTAAGTCCATGCAAGGGGGGTTGAAGTCCGTGCAGCATGTATGAGGTTAAGTCCATGCAAAGGGGGAGAAGTCCGTGCAGGTTGATCAGGGAAAGTCTGTGCAGGTTTCAACTGGGCTAAACAAAGGTCAGTGCACATGCGCACGGGGCTAGATGAGGGTCGACGCACATGAGGGCCAGGTCGGTGCAATGCTTGAATGGGCCCGGAATAAGGTCGATGCACATGAGGACCAGGCCGGTACAATGTGCGAAACAAGGTCAGTGCAACAGGAGGCTGAGGTCAATGCTAGTCTAGCCAAGGGTAGTGCGTGTTCACCATAAGGTCAGTGCGAGTTTAGCCTGGGCCAAGGGAAGGTCAACGCAGGTTCTATGCATGCGAGGGATGAGGTCAATATAGGTTAGGACCAACAGGCAGCTGAGGTCAACGCTAGTTGGGCTGAGGTCAATGCCCATCGAGGGCGAGGTCGGTGTGTGCCGGGCGAGGCATGGGGTTGGGTGTGCCGGCCAAGGCACGACGGGGTGTGCTGGCTTGGGCACTGGAGGGGTGTACTTAGTAAGCCTTAGGTAAGGTGTACCGGCTAAGGGGCGTGGAGGTGTACCGGGGAAGGCCAAGCTGGAGGGCGCATCGGTGAAGGCCCAGGGGATAGGCGTGTTGAAGAGTGTACCGGCGAAGGGTAAAGAGGAGAAGAAGGGCATGGCGGCCAAGGGGCTCAGCTTGGGGTGTGCCGGGGAAGACCTTGTTGACAGGTGTACCGGCAAAGGGCAAGTTTGGGGGATGTGCCAGTAGAGGCCCAGGGGGGAGGAGTTGAGTGTACCGGGGAAGGGAACACACTAGTGGAGGGCCCAGAGGTAGGTGTGCTGGGCAAGGGTTGTGAGGGGCCCACTCCTCTTCTATTTTCCTTAAGGCCTTTCTTTTCTTCTTTTTTCTTAACTATGCATAGTCTGTATATGTTTTTCCCCCTATAGAGTGAATGTTCAAGTTGCTTAGTTGAGATTGCAGTCCCTTCGCTTTGATTGAAGCATTTCTACCATCATTTATTAGCCCCCTCCCACCCCTTCCTCCCTCTAATCTTCCCCTTCTCACTCCCTATCTCCCATTGCTACCAGGCAAAAGCAGCAATAGATCTATCAACCCTGTTGCAGCACCACCCCACCTACCCCACGAAGCTTCGGGTTACAAGCCCAGCACCAATGGATTCTTCTCCAAACCAGCTTCGGAATGAGATCTCAAGCACCCTCATCCAACGTTGGAGTTGACCAGGAGATCAATTTTCGTCCAACTACATAGGCTGACTCTAGTGGACGACCAGAGCCGTGTTGTAGAGGCCCCCACGATCGCCCCTCCAAGCTTCTAATCGCGCATTTCGACCAAGGTGTTCCCCTGCCAATCTTCTCTCAGCATGAGGAAGAATGGAACCATTTGGACACCAGAGAATCCCAGATTGACCATTTTCTCTGGCGTGCGTAGACTATTCTCTTTGTGCTCAGGTTGGACCCCTCTCTACTTTTTTGGTCATTGCTGCAACCTCTAACCTCGAGCTGGGATCCCCCATCTATCACGCGTAGCAAACCCATCTACAGTCATTTCTACCCTGGCCCCACCCCTTTCGGCATTCGGAGGAGCTAGTGGTGACCCGGATTCGCTGCATTTGTCTGTTGGTTCCTGTAGAGTCATCCTGTCTGCCTGGTCTCCAATCGACTAGAACCAGGTCCATACAGTGACAAACGGACCTATTCTTGCTAAAGCAAGAGGAAGGCTTCACCGCAGACGTTTCGGCACCAGCCCCACCATCAGCACCGACCTGTGGAGCTCGTGGTGATTGAAGAAGTCACGCTCTATCTGGCGAGGTCTGCTCAGGACAGAGCTACACCATTCATCTTGTTCACTAGGATCGCGGCTCAAAGCAGCAACCCGACAACCCGCCAGGTGTTCCCGAGATCCAGACCCATCCATAAAAGACTTCCCAAGTGGTCTCGCCTTCGACAATGATCGGGAGAACCGTTGATGCGCTCAGCACCTGTCGTTTAAAAATGTCATGCCACACAATTTCAAAATTTATAAAACTGCACTCACTCACTTAAATTGATTTGAAGAATCAAGTAAAGTGGTAAGAATGGGTCGATCCCACGAGGAGGAAATATTGGAAACACTCCTCTCAGGTCCTCGGCCAACCATCCTCAGTGCTATCTCCATCGCCCAGAGCTCAACCTTTAAATCATGAGCCTGAAGTAGCGCCTCCCATGCCTCGATCTAGTAACGCTCCTAGTCGACTGCCCTGGCCTGAAGTCTCTCTAACTCTGCCCGAAGGTGAGGAACATCCGCCGAGCCCGCTTTGCCTTGGCCACGGCTGCGGTCAGCTCTCTCGCCTGTATTTGCATTCATCATGATCAGTCTAAGCATTTGCATAAAAATAGTCTAAGGAAATTCAGTTTAGTATTGCTTACCCGCTCTGCAAGGGTGGCCTCGGCCCGAGACACTGCCCGAGCAAAGTCTGCATCTCACTCGGCCCTGCCTCCCGCAGGCTATGAGGATGAGGACGGAGCATCTGGTCCTGCCCTCTGTGCTCCCTCGGCTCTCTGCATTTAGGAGTCAAAGTCAGGCATAAGCATCGCATGATGAATTAGGTCCAAGGTTTAGAAAACTCACCAGAAGTTCCAGCGCGGCCTTATACTCATCTCATTGCTGGATCGTCGCATGAAGGAGTCCCTGGAGCTCGGCTATCCTTCCCTACGGGTCTAGCTGCATATGCGAGTCTCAGTGTCAATGCATGTAGGAATAAATTAATTCAATAGGAAGAATTAGAGTTTAGAAGCTCGTACCGGTCGTCGGGTGCCTCGAAACACCTAGTCGCCGTACCGCTGAGAGAAGGCCTTCAGGTAGGCCTCGTCGCTAGCTGCTCGGGTCTTCACTACCCGACCCTTTTGTGCCCAATCCTGCACATGCTTTGCTACCTGGGTGCTCCAGTCGACGTCGCCGCTAATGCCCTTTGAAGATTTCCCAGGACGCTCGTCATCTCTACCGGGGAACTCCATCTCAGGCTGATGCACGCCTCTGGTCCTCATGATCAAGCGGTAGTGGAGGGGCTCGATGACATTGATGTAATGCAACAAAATATCTCACCCGCCGTACCCCAGGGAAGCCACCACCCACGGCTATCCCTCGTGTCCCTCGTCCCGATATGGTGTCCCTCACACCTGAGAAAGGCAGTCGAGTTCATGTCAGCATTAGAAAGCATTTAGAAGCATGAGTCGAAAATACACTAATTCAGAAAAATACGTAAAAATAGTCGAAACGATCCTCTCAAAGAGTACATCACAACTGTAACGTCCTCTAGTCGATGAATTAAGGAATAAACTCACTGTAGGGTTCCGTAACTAGTACAAGAGAAAAACTCACACGGATCGTAAAACTCAACTCAGGACCTACAAAAGTGATCCGAAACTCTCCAACAAGGATCCGAACTACCTAATAAAGATCCGAGAAGACCCATTAAGGATCCAAGGTATTACATGACCTCTGGGCTGGTCGGTATCGCAACGATCATCGATCTCATGGGGAGGAGCGTGCACTGGTTCGAGCATACCAGTCTGTTCGGCCCTGGGGCCGTAAGGGAGCTAACAATGGTGGCTGCGAGGAGCGCAAGCCTGGTCGTCAGTGCTTTTGGGTTGTGGCGGCATCACTTCCAAGGGCTGGCCCAGATGCTGGAAACCAGCCAGGCCACCTAGACGGAGCTTGAGGGGCGCTTGTAGGAGTCCAAGGTGGCTCGCGCTGAGGCCCAGAGGCAGTCAATCCAGCAGGGACTAGCCCTTGCTGGCATGGAGCGTGACCGCGATCTCTTCCGACCGCAGGTTGACACCGCCGAGGAGCAAGCAACTAAGTTGGCTGCGGAGGTTCGGGCCATGAAGACTCGTGCCTTGGAGGTCGATGCGAAGATAGCCATGCTGTGCTCCTCAGTGTCTACTGCGGGCGAGGAAGCAATGGAGCGGTTTCATTCTTTTTCAGCCTACCGAGATGAGCTGACGGAGGTGGCCTTGGAGTTTTACGGGCTGACTCGTGACCGTGGGTTCTGAGAGGGCTAGGGTGCTGCGTCAGGGCCACAACAGACAGCTTCGGTCGGGAGGCCCCGCTTCTCCCTCCTCCTTCGTCCCCTTATGGCCTGGAGGCCGACGACGGTGAGGGGGAGCCCGGTGGTGCTGGGGCTGAGGAGCCGGCATCGGTGCCAAGCACAGAGGAGCGAGTACCTGCCGACGTCCCAGTGGCTGGAGGCCCGGTGGTGGACGTGGATGAGGACTCGCCTCCTGATGGGGCTGCTGCTTCACGTGACCCTAATGAGATTGGGGCACGTGACGATATACTTGGGGTGAACCCTTAGAAGGGTGCCCCTACTTGCTTCTCTTTGATGTTTTCCTTTGCTTTTGCCTGGGTGGCAATTTCCTTTGTGTAAACTTTTTGCCTCGGAATGGAAATCTTTTCTTTGTTTCACAAATGTCGAAATCTCTTTCATGTACTTCCCCTCTTTTAGAACGGTTCCGAGATCCTCTAGGGATACGAAGCGGCGCTTCGGAGGGTTTTTGAAGGGGTGCGACTTTCGGGGACCCGTCAGTCTGATTTTCAGAGATTTACTTGGGACGGTAGGAATCCTTGCGCCTCCGGGGACTCCACTTCCCTATAAATAGAGGCCTTCGGGGTATCCTTGAGACCATCTTCGGAGTAGTGAGCCTTGAAGAGAGTCTTCTGGTAGGAGGTCATCGGGCGATTCTGGCACTTCATCAGATGACGAATCCCTGTAGGCTTGCCGCCAACCCTTGATTCTCAGGAGGGATCCTCCCCCGACGCCTTGGCGGCTGTGGTCGGAACCAGGGGCGAACGGTCCCGTCTCCGAACAATATCAGAACGGGTACTTGGACGGCTGGCATGAGGCTTTGGAGAAGGTCAACCGCTTGTACGCCGGTCAGGGAGTCTTACTTCTGGAGCCGAACAGATTTCATCCCTGAGAGGACGACAGATGGCCTTGTATTCGCTTCCCCTTTGTTCATTTCTTCTGCCGCCTCATTGTTGTGTAGTTGTAACCATCTTTTTTGTACTCGCAGGTGCATAACGGGACACTCCCCATGCTGAGGGACGTGTTATACTGCTTGGAGAGGCGGTGGACGGGGTGGCAGACCTCGTCCTCTTGTTTGTAAACATGGCCAGCGTGCGGGGTCAGTCCCTATAAGGGGCGTGCCTTGTTGCTCCACTGTGTCCCGTTGGTCCGCCTCTGCGGATCAAAAGGGATCTAAGGTGTCCTTGTCCTCTGGCATAGGTGCCTTCCTCTGTTGGTCTGCTTCTTCAGAACAAGCATGCGGGGTGAAGGTCATCTCTTACCGTCATGGGGAGTTGGAGGCAGGATTGTGTCCCCCCTACTTTTCTTTCTTACTTGTCTGTAAGGAGGCTTTATGAAAGCCTTTCTGATAATCAGGCAATTTTGTATCTTGACCAAAGGATGAGGTCTGTTGTATTCTTTTGTACCTTGACTAAGGAATAAAATTTCTCTGGATTTGTTTTGAACATGTACCATTTGATGAGAGACGTTCGCATGATGTGCTTCTGGTTGCTTCTCAATATGCATGTCCTTGCGGTACTTGTATCTTTCTTTTGGTGGACCAGCTCATGGTCATTGTTTGTGAGGGGACATCTGTCTACCACTAAGGGACCCTTGAGTCACCTTCTAATTTTTGAGGGGAGCGGTGCTCGCCCTTAGTGAACCCGTAGGTTACCTTTTCATTTTCGAGGGGAGCGGTGCTCGCCTCTAGGAAACCCGTGGGTTACCTTCTTATTTCCAAGGGACTCAGTGCTCGCCTCTAGGGAACCCGTGGGTTACCTTCTCGTTTCCAAGGGGAGCGGTGCTCACCTTTAGGGAACCCGTAGGCTACCTTTTCGATTTCGAGGGGAGTGGTGCTCACCTCTAGGGAACCGGTGGGTTACCTTCTCATTTTCGAGGGGAGCGGTGCTCGCCTTTAGGGAACCCGTAGGTTACCTTTTCATTTTCGAGGGGAGCGGTGCTCGCCTCTAGGGAACTCGTAGGTTAGCTCTTAGTGATGCATAGGTAACTTTACCTTAGTGGAGTACGGCTGGTGATGATTTATTGAAAAAATTTCCTGAGGTTGACGGAGTTCCATGTTCTAGGTATCTCTTCCTCCCCCAGCGTCACTAGCCTGTATGCTCCTTTGCCGAGTGTTTCCGCTACCTTGTATGGGCCCTCCCAGTTCGGGCCAAGTTTCCCGGTGGCCCCCGTTGGGTTAGCCACACTTGCTCATCATAGTACTAAATTTCCTAGGAAGAAATGTTGCTCTTTAACCTGAGCGTTGCAATATTGGGCCAGTTTTTGTTGAAATGCTACGAGCTTCACTTGGGCATTGGCTCTATCTTCCTCGAACAGGTCCAAAGTTTCTCACATTGCTTGGTTATTCCTGGCCTCGTCGAAGTGTCCCACTCTCAGTGATGGGTTGGACATCTCCATTGGTACCACCGCTTCGGTGCCGTAGGCGAGGTGAAAGGGTGTTTCTCCTGTGGGGGCCCAGGCAGTGGTCCGGTGGGCCCACAGGATGCTCAGGATTGAGTCTACCCACGAGTCTCCCACTTGATCCAGTCGGGTCTTGATGCCATGGAGTAATGTTTGGTTGGCATTTTCCACCAACCCGTTTGCCTGGGGATGTCCCACCAAAGTGTAGTGGTTCCAGATCCCAAGCTCCGAGCACTTCTCCTGAAAGGAGGTGCTCACGAATTTTCTGCCATTGTCGGTCGTAAGAACCCTTGGGACCCCAAAGCGACAGATGATACTTCGTAGTATGAATTTCCAGGTGGCCTCACTCGTGATTTTCCCCAAGGGTTCAGCCTCGATCTATTTGGTGAAGTAGTCAATAGCAACTATGAGAAACTTCTTTCTTCCTTGTACCTCTGGGAAGGGACCTAGTATGTCCACCCCCCACCGAGCAAATGGGCGAGGCTCCATCAGAGCATGTAATTACGTAGCTGGCTGGTGGTGCAGATGAGAGAACTTCTGGCATTGAGGGTACCTTCAGACATAATTGAGGCAGTCTTGCTGCAATGTGGGCCACCAGTACCCTTGCCTGATTAGCATCCTCGCGAGTGATCGCCCCCCAATATGGCTTCCACAGAGCCCTTTGTGGATCTCCTGGATGGCCTAGTTGGCCTCCGTAGGGAACAAGCACTTCAATAATGGGGCTGAGAGGGAGCGGCGATACAATCTACCGTCCACGATGGTAAAGTGGCCTACTCTCACCCGCGTACGTCGAGCCTCAGCGAGGTCACTCGGGAGCTATCACCGAAGAAGGAAATCCAGGAGGGGATCCATCCAGGAGGGCTCATAGTCGATGGCATTTACCTGGGGTGCCAGCTCGTCTATGCTCGGTGCTGACAACTCCTCTATCAAGATCGACCGCGAGTTGGAGACCGTGGTAGCTGATGCCAAGCGAGACAGTGCGTCTGCTCGAGCGTTTTCCTCCCGTGGGATGTGGACCACCTCAAAACAGGAAAATTTTCTCTCCGCGGCCCGGGCCTACTCCAGGTACTTAATCATGGATGGTTCTCGTGCCTCGAATTCTCCCTTTACCTGGTTGGCGATGAGCATGGAGTCACTATATGCGCACACTCTGGCCGCTCCCAAATGCTTCGCCATGCGTAGCCCTAAGAGGAGCACCTCGTACTCAGCCACATTGTTCGTGGTCAGGAAGTTGAATCGCAAGGCATACTGAAGCTCGAGCCCTTCCGACGAGAGTAAGACCAACCCCGCTCTGCTTCCCGCGACACAAGATGATTCGTCGACGTATAACTCCCATGTGGACCCGGAGGACTGCTCGGGTGAGTCTTCAGCGGGTATAGTGCATTCGGCTACGAAGTCGGCGAGGGCCTACGTCTTGATCGCAGTCCTCGGTCGAAACTTGATGTCGAATTCCCCCAGCTCGATAGCCCATTTGATTAGCCTTCCCGAGGCGTCAAGGTTCTGGAGGATTTATCGTAGTGGCTGGTCGATGAGGACGGTGATAGGGTGAGCCAAGAAGTATGGTCGTAGCTTGCGAGCAGTCGTAATGAGCGCAAGGGCGAACTTCTCAGTTCATGAGTACCAAAATTCTGGGCCTTGAAGCGCTCGGCTGACGTAGTAGATGGGCCTCATAACCCCCACCTCTTCCCGTGTGAGGATGGCACTCATGGTGCTCGGCGTCACGGATAGGTACAGGAGTAATTCTTCACCCCTTTGTGGTTTGGCGAAGATGGGAGGGGACGCTAGGTAGCGTTTTAACTCTTCGAACGCTTGCTCACACTCCTGGTCCCAATGGATGTACCCTTTCTTCTCCGGCGCCTGATTGGCTTGCTTGATCAGCCGAAAGAAGGGGAGGCACCACTCGACGACTCGGGATAGGAATCGAGCCAGGGCAGCGACGCGACCAGTGAGGCACTGTACGTCCCTCACTCAGCCTGGCTGCTACATCTCCAACACTGCTTGGATCTGGTCAGGGTTGGCCTCGATTCCTCGGTGGGTAACGAGGAAGCCCAGGAACTTTCCTGACCGTACTCCGAATGTGCACTTGGCTGGGTTTAGTTTCATGTTGTACCTTCTGAGTGTAGTGAAGGTCTCTGCCAGGTCATCCAAGTGTTCGGGGGTTCGGAGGCTTTTGACAAGCATGTCATCGATGTACACCTCCATGTTGCGGCCAATCTGCAAGTCGAACATGTGGTTGACGAGGCATTGGTAGGTTGCCCCCCCATTGTTCAGCCCGAATGGCATTCGGGTGTAGCAATAGAGGCCATGATCGGTGACGAATGTGGTCTTGTCCTAGTCGGACTTGTGCATGCTGATCTGGTGATACCTGGAGTAGGCATCTAAGAAGCTCAGCATTTCATGCCTGGCCATCGCATCGACTAGTTAGTCAATCCGGGGCATAGGAAAGCTATCCTTGGGGTAGCTTTGTTGAGGTCGGTGTAGTCGATGCACATCTGCCACTTCCCATTGCTCTTGGGAACCAGGACCACGTTGGCTACCCAGTCTGGATACTAAGTAGGCCTTAATATCCTGAAGTATAGTTTTTTGTTCACCTGCTCTCTGATGATGGCCTGTCGCTCGAGGTTGCAATGCCTTCGGCGTTGCTGGACCGGGTGACGAGTGGGGTCCAACCTTAGTTGGTGTGTGATAACCTCCAGAGGGATTCCGGGGAGCTCGTCCTCGAACTAGGTGAACACCTCCTGATTGGCGGTGAGGAACCTCGCGTAGGCTTGTTTGTCGTGCTCGGATAGGTTCGTGTCGATCCTTAGTGTTCTGCCTGGTTCTTCTCCCACCTGGATGAGGTATAAGTTTTCCACCGAGGGGCTCGTGCTCGGGCCCGGGTCCTGGGTCTTAGCCCTCTTCTCAGGCGGTGCGTCTTCGGGATGTCGATCACGCGTGGAGATGAGGTAGCATCTTCTGGACTCCCTTTGGTCTCCCTAGACCTCCCCTACCCCTCGGGGGGTGGGGAATTTAAGCTTCTTATGATAATAGGAGGGGACGCCTCGAAGCGTGCCAAGGATCTCTCGGCCAATGATGGCGTTATATCCTGTCATCGCGCGAACTACAATAAAGTCGACGAGGAAGGTTACCTCTTTTGGTACGGTCCCAAACGTAATCGGGAGCGAGATGCGTCCTTCGGGGCAGATGGTCGTGCCAGAAAATCCATATAGCGATGTGTGCAACGGTGTGAGTCGAGACATATCCACACCCATGAGTACAAGACAGTCGTAAGCAATAACGTCGGGCCCGCTCCCATTATCCACTAGAATGCGACGCACAGTACATTAGTTGATGGTAGCCGAGACCACCAAAGCATCGGAGTGGGGTGTGGTCACACCGTCTAGGTCGTCCTCGGAGAAGACAATGGGGTCTCTTAGACGGCCCGAGGTGGAAATCCCGCGCTGGGTGTCGTCGCTTCGGTCCGCAGTGCGGACGGCCGTCGCATATCGTCGCCTTCTGCTCGCGCTATCTCCCCCCGCGGCCGGCCCCCCAGAGATCATCATGATCTCCTTTTCGTTAGGCTGGTTGTCGATCGGCGGGGGCATCTTCTGCCGCCGTTCTGCGGCTTTGGCGGGGAACTTGTCGAGGAGTCCCCTCCGGACGTGGTCCTCGATGGCGTCCCTCAAGTTGATGCAGTCGGCGGTGTCGTGGCCGTGGTCGCGGTGGTAAAGACAATACTTCCATTAACTTGCATCATTCATCTCCATATTACCTACAAGGAAATGGACAAGCTGAAGCCACAAATAAAACTCTCATAAGGATAATCAAGAAAACTTACAAATCTCACCATTACTCTGATTGGCCAGATTGCCTCGTCGAGACCCTCTGGGCTTACCGCACTTCTGTCCAAACTACCACGGATCAAACCCCATATGCACTAACTTTCGGGACAGGTACTCCCATATGAAATCTTCGTTCCCTCACTAAGAGTACAGCTGGATCCCGAGCTCGATCCTGAGCAACGTCGAGAAAATTTGCTAGCCCAGCTGGAACTGATAGATGAGAAGCAAATGATCGCGGCTGATCATGCACAAGTCTATCACCAAAGAATGGCACGTTACTATGCAAAAAAGGTCCTCGAGAGAAAATTCAAGGTAGGTGAACTGGTCCTAAATAGGAAACTCGCTAAAGCCACCGGTCTTAAGGTAAAGTTGCAAGAAAATTGGGAAGGTCCATATGTCGTCAAAGAGGTCTACTCGGGCAACGCCTACAAATTAGTGGATGCTGATGGGGTGGATCTCACATACCCACAGAATAGGGTCTACCTAAAGAAATTCTATTCGTGAGACCTTGTACATAGCTAGATTCAAAAAAAATAAAAAAAATAAACAACAAAAAAAATCTTAAAAATACTAACGCCTGGTGATAATCATGGAATCAAGTCATTGCACCCATCCTTCATACTAGGATAGGACCCATTAAGGCTTGGTAGGTCTCGGATCTTGGTCTGCCAAAACAGTGGAGATCCCTGTCCAACAATATAGGCCTATGCCCACTAAAAGGAAGGCAACATGCACACACACACGTGTTTTATCCAAAAAATGATACCATCGCCTATGGTGAGGCCTCACCTAGAAGGTCTCCAGGAAAGCCATGATCTTTGTTCTCTTCCTCTTCGACCAAATGAGATAGCCGGCGCCCTTAAAACGCTGATCATAAGGAAACCGAAGTACAATCCTCTCAAGGTGAGAGTAGGATCCATCTCCTTGAGCTTGGATCAGAGCACGAGAAGAGAGCAGTGTCCCCGTAGGCATACGAGAGGGATTCCAAAATGTCAAATGGCTATATACAACACCTTAGTTACATACCCCAGAAAATAATGAAGCTGAGACAACGCACTAAGCAAGGGATCTTACCTGAGGCCTCGAAGGGGGTCAGCGGAAGAGGAACCAACTGCTCTGGCTTTAGCCCCAACACCCGGGTAGCCTTCGCGACTGCCTCTCAAACCTCCCTCAGAGTGTGGGCACTCTGAATAAGGGACACAAACTCCATAGGTCTAGCCGACCCGATCGCATGGCCAATGTGTCGCCTCCAGTCATCGGTCGCTGCATCAGCAAAGCTCCCTACAGGGAGCACCCGGTCTAGCGAGCCCTTCTTCCCGAAGCCGCAATTAGCTAGGAATTGGGCCCACCAAGTCTTTGGTGCCCTCAGTCGACATGTCCCAACTAGAGCACCGCCAGTCGCTGCCGGCACCTGCCTTAGGGGCTTCAACGCCCCATTGTTGCCTCAACCCACAGACAGTGAACCCCAGTCACTCTGGGGCCACTGCTGGGCTATCCGCTCCACTTCCCAACGGATTCGAGCAACATGGGTCCTCAAGTACTCATCATCTAGTGGGATGGGACGCAGATCCTCCCTCAGAAGATGGCCTTCCTTAGCTCTCCTAATCGCTGAGGCCTTTTGTCGGTACAGGTGGCTGTGCTCGAACCACCACCTGGCGTAGTGGATGTCGAACTAGCCTCGTCGCCCTAGTCCCAATGTCGGTAGCCGCTCCGGCTCCCTGCGGTAGTAGAAATACAACCATGCTACAGCCAGCAAGTGTGTGTCCCAGCCTTTGTACTGTCGACTCATCAAAGGAAACTCCCGGTTCGACGGGATCCCCTGGTCGTAGCCGAAGTTCCTCACGAACCTGTACGGGTAGTACGTCTCCAAGGAGCTCATCGTAGACTGGTGCAGCACCAACACCATAGGCCGAGTGCTCATCACCCACTCTGTGTGCAGTGATGTGTCTAGCTCCCTCTGGTTGGGGTGGGCACTGGTTGCCCCTCCACTAGATGGCACTAGGACTAGGCAGGAATCCCTCGTGGTGTAATCAAAAGGCAACCCCTCCTTGCCCCTCCCAAGTAGGTAACATAGGGCCCTCCTGGCCCCCTCTAGCTATGCCTCACCCTTCCATAGGGTATAATATGGGAGACTCGCGTGGCCGACCTAAACTAGCATGCATGGCTTGAAAATGAGAATTTGGGGCTAAGTTTTGGCCACCTCTTATCATGTTCGTCGCAGTACATATTTGAAAACACGGCCCTGCAAAGATCAAGATGCTCCGGAAAGTCTGAACGCCTGCGGGCAGACGGGCGTGCTTGTTTACTGACTTAAAATGCCGGCGATGAATGGCAGGCGGTATCCCCTGCCAGGCACTCCTTCCACCCGGCCGCCTTCCCCCAACTCGTCCCGGCTAAACGACACAAGCAGACCATCGAAGTAGACAACGCACGTCATCCCCCATGCCCACTGACGACCAGCTCTGACCGTACGGTCACCCAAAACCGCAAGTAATTAACACGGGAGGAATATATATTAAAAAAAACGTAGGCCTTTTTCTTGTAAGTTTTCGAAAAAAAACGTGCACTTGGGGCTCGACTGGAATTGATCAACGCTTGCCTACTGGGAAGTTGGAATCGAGACCGCTAAACACTTCATTCAACGGTTTGTTTGTATATGTTTCCTTCTTAAAATATTAATCCCCAAAAAATATATCTTACATCTACATCTGCTTATATGTTATTAAGAAATCTACCATGACCGTCCGTCCCAACACTACAACGGACCGTGGCAGATGGTTTGTACGTGACAATTCATTTTTAACGAGAGTATATATACAAGTAAAATATAAATCTAACAATTAATACGCGTGACAACATATTTGTCTAATAAGAATAGGCATGTGATAAACTTTTCTGTAATTAATAAATTAAGAGAGATACGTATGCAAAAAACCCTCCATTTAACCAGGGGCCTAGTAACCGTTCTGCTTACCTGAACAGTGAACATTAACCACTGTCAAGGATTGTTACGGTAGGGATACACGCGTGTAAATACTTCCTCGTATATATTAGTGCAGGATAACTTTTTGCGCAAATATAACTTTTATAAGAGCACATAAGCAAAAGACCCTTGTTAGAAGCAGAGATTACAAATTTAATGTTAAGAATTAGAACGTCATAGCAAAAGATGTTGGCTAAAATCAAATGGCCTAATAAGGCTAACTGCAGTAATTCCATTGGGATCTAAAATAATGCCACAGTTTATTGAAATATTTTAAACATGGCGATAATGCAGCATTTAAAACATAAATGGAATAAACATGCTAGAATTAAAGTTCTACAGGGATGGGCGGTTATGCTCGGTCGCTCATCGGATGGGCAGTCTAGGGTCACCACTCATCCAGGCATATGCGGCTGGGTCTCGACTGCTCAGTATCTATATTGAAGCCAGCACACAGGGCACAAACGGCTAAGGTAAGGCCGCTCAAGGATGGACGGCTGGGGAGTGCCCGCTCGTCCACTAGGGGTTCTAAGGGACAGACGGCTAGAGACATGCCGCTCAAGGTTTGGGCGGTTGAGGGTCGGCTACACGAAGAGACGGGGAATCCCATGGGCGGTCGGCCTTTAAGTCATTCATCTGGCATGAACGGACGGGTTTGGGCCACTCTAGTTAAACCTTCCTAGAGGTCAGGGTCTTAGGCGGTCCAAGTTGGACCACTCAAGAGGTATGTGCGGTCTGGAGGTGACCGCCGATAGATGAACGGTCACAAGGTGGCCGTAATACTACCGTGACAGCGGGAAAGGGTTGGCGTGGACCAAAACCCCTCCCGGTCGGCCCAAAATGAGGGGATTTCAACTTTTAACCAAACCTGCCATGCCCACGACAACATTCTACACCCACACATGCCATTAAAACATAAAACGACGGCCATGGAATAGATTTTCAAAAAATAGAGCAAAATTACTCTAACATGGAAACATGCACAAAAAATGAGAAAAATGGCATCGGACCACAGCGCATGTGGTACCGACAGATTCCTAGCGAGGAGAGGATTCCATCCCCGTACCTATTGCGCGACGAGGACGTCGATCTGAAGTCGAACTGCCATCGAGAGTCACGCCATCCTCACGTCTGCCCATGCCTCCACGTACCGCGGATCGAGATAAAGCTTGCACCCACGTGATCCTCGCGTCGAGCCCGTCCCATCGGTACCTCCCGTGCCTCGATCAGGGCCCGTCTGGACTGAAACTAAGAGAGAGGGAGAGTGTGAGATCGTGAGAGGGAGAGAGGGTGAGAGAGAGAACGAGTGAGGGAGAGAGAGATTCGATCAAAGAAGAGTGACAAACCCCTCGCTTATTGGGCAAGGGGCCAAGCCAAACAGATGAATTAATCTGTTTATCTCAAGTATGAACGACAGGTGTCAAGAAAAGAAAACGAAAGGGAGGAGGAACGAAGGAAAGGACACATGAACACAAGTGCTCAAACCATAGAACTCAACAAACTCAGGTAATGAAAATGTCCCATATATATATATATATATAACTGTCAAATGAGTACAAAGTGTGAGGGTGGAGGAGTACAAAGTCTCTCTCTAGCTCTTGTCTCCACCCTCCTCTCTTCCTCTCTCTCTCTCTGCTCCCCTACCGCCCCGATAGTGAGCTCGTGGTGGGGGCATGGACCCCCGTACTACACTTGGAGCTGAGCTCCGTACCTCCTCCTCTGGCCGCTGGTGTGAAGAGGAGCCCGTCATGTAGGTCGTGCTGGCAAAGGCGCTCGAGTGCCTCGCCACTCGGGCTCACTTTTGCCCACGCTGTAGCTACTCCTCCGTCACTCGTAGCCTCTCCTAGACTACAACAAGCTGTGCCCTGACAGCAGCGAGCTCAGCTCTCTCCCGGTCCCGCTCCTCGGGCTCCCTGGCATGCTTTCTACGTTCCACCTGAAGGTGGATGCGGAGGTCTATCATGTCCCTAGGCAGCTCCTCGCTCTATCCCACCACCGTAAGACGCGCCACCACCTCCTCCAACTCCGCGACCCGCTGGTCACGAATGGCGAGCTCGGCCCCAGCCAAGGCAGCTCGGGTGCTCGCGTCTTGTAGCTCCGCCACCTGTATTCAATTAGTCAACTATCAGTTTCGATTTTCATTTCAACATATACATAATAGAAATTAATGCTGTTGACTCACCCGTGCCGCAAGGTCACGCTCTGCCTCCTCGGCCCTAGCCACTGCACTCGCTAGTCTCTCCTCGAGTATGATCACCTCCGCACTCGGTCCCCTCGAGCTGGAGGCTCCGCCAGTCCCTCTTCCTGTCGCTCCCTGCTGCGCACGCTGCATCCAAAGAAAGATCGTTAGTGGATAATCATCAATAAATCAGGAATTCACATGCATTTAATTTAACCACTCACCAGGGTCTCTAAGTCGGCTCGTGTGGCCTTCACCCTCTCCAAGCCACCTTTCCCCTTCCCAAGTCACCCTCTCACCTCCCCAAGGTCCCAATTGAATTCCCCACCACTTGAGGGTTGTGCCCCAGCCTTTCCCTCTCCCCCAACCTCCCTTGGTCACAGCCCCCACCTTCCCTCCACTTCAAACCACCCCCACATCCATCAAGAACCTTCTTTGCTCTACTCAGTTGACGGGTAGTAGAAGAAGCTCAACTTGCAAAAGCTGTTTTGGAGTCGTTTGGCATCATCTGGAGGTGTACCTTATATCAACGAAAAGATCATCGAGATAGCTTCATCTCTGTGGTGGTCTCACCAGCATTTGACTTCCCAGCTGTCTGGGAGGTCCGATCTCCCTCGACTGCACAGATCTATACCAGTGGGCGACCTGAGGCAACTTCCTGGAGCTCCCACGGTCGCACCCCACCACTGTTGAAGGCACAGTTTGGCCGAGGTCTTCTACAACCAATCGACTTCCACCAAAAAATGGTAGCATCCTGTTCAGCATCCGGAGGAGCATCTACCAATTTTCTTCCCCCAGGTGCACAGAAAAGGTCACCCAAGACTAGACCCGACCCCCCTTCACTCAACGGGTTCATCCTCCCTGCCCCGACATCCTCTGGAGCTCCCCCTGGTTTCTGATCGAAGAAGACTCATCCACGGTCGTCCTCGACTTGGTCCCGCCTCGATTGGACTTCGGGAGATGATGTGGCAACTGCATCCATCTACTGTTGTACCCTAGGGTCAGTGCGAACCAGAGCGCAAAGGTCTTGTTCCAAGAGCCACCCTGGCCGGTGATGACAACGGGCTCCTCCGCGAAAATTCTCCAGCATACCAGGGTCTGTTAGCGATGAATTGACATCAGTTTCGGTGACTTCTGAGTTTGGGGGAGTGCACAGCAGCATCTGCATCGACCCCCTGTCCTGTCGTTCCAGAACTGGACAGAACCGGAGAAGTGCACCGCTGGCATCGACTTAGCTATTCTCCCCTCCCCTCCTGGCCGACTTAGTGCCCCTCCCTATGCGGAGGTAGTTTTGATGTAATCCTTAATTTTCCCTCCCCTAGTCCAACCCCCCTGTGTGGGGAGTAGTGCTTGTACAACACAACATCATTTACCAATTCAGTACCCCTAGTCGCATAGTGTCCGACAATAGATCACCATTCAAGAACAGGGCCGTATACCAACTAGCGGCCAAATTTCACATCGACTGGAGAACCTCTTTAGTCTATAATCCCCAGGCCAATGGCTTGGCTGAAGCTTTCAAGAACACCCTCTGCAAGCTACTAGCTAAAATTGTTAGCCACCAGAAGCATGATTGGGGTGAGAAGGTCTTCGAGGAGCAATGGGCCTACCGAACGATCTATGAAACCCCCACAGGTTGCTCACCGTTCTCCCTTGTTTATGGAGCAGAAGCTGCCATCCCCATTGAATTTCAATTAGCCTCTTACTACGTGGCAGTACACACCGGCCTAGCTGGCCCAGATGAAGATGAATACCAGAGAAGGCTAGAAGAGCTCGCTGATCTCGAAGGCAAATGGCTCGAAGCCTACAAGCACCTACAAGTATACCAGGCCCGCATGGTGCGAGCCTACGACAAGCTCGTCAAGCAATGAGCCTTCAAGCAAGGCGACCTTGTCATGATCAAGAAAAAGGAAGTCATGGCGGGCCGCTCCAGAGGAAAGGTACAACCCAATTGGCAAGGTCCATACATCATCCACAACGTCTATGAGGGCGGGGCGTACACGGTCATCGACTACAAGGGTCACAAGCCATTCCTGCCTCTCAATGGCAAACATATGAAGCTATACTACGCACTAGAACATGAGTTTGCGTGCCATCCGGACTAGAGGCGTGCATCCCAGCCACCACCAGCAAAACCAGCCCTCTCTGGCAGAAGGCCGAGCCAATCACATCTTTCATCCTCTCTCCCCAGTCAAGCAACAGGGCCAGCCAAGCCCTCCCAGAGCCACCGTAGGGCACTTGTGGGGGTTAGTCTCCTGCATTCGTCCTTGCAACAATAAGAGTGAGGACACCCCGACACTAGCAACAGCCCAGTCGTCAGGCTCCCAGGTAAGCAAAAACTCACCCATCTTCCTATCCCCTGCACTGACTCTGTTCAGGATGAATTCTCGGATGAGCATCTCTCTGTCCTTACCCACCATCCCTTCTGGTCTCTGCACTTTGATGGTGCGCTCAATTCTTACCTTCATGTTTTCAAGGGGAGCAGTGCTCGCCTTTAGGGAACCCGTAGGTTACCTTCATGTTTTCAAGGGGAGCGGTGCTCGCCTCTAGGGAACCCGTAGGTTACCTTCATGTTTTCAAGGGGAGCAGTGCTCGCCTTTAGGGAACCCGTAGGTTACCTTCATGTTTTCAAGGGGAGCAGTGCTTGCCTTTAGTGAATCCATGGGTTACCTTCTCATTTTCAAGGGGAGCAGTGCTCGCCTTTAGGGAACCCGTGAGTTACCTTCTCATTTTCAAGGGGAGTAGTGCTCGGCTTTAGGGAACCCGTAGGTTACCTTCTTACCTCAGTGGAGTACGACTGGTGACGATTTACTGAAAAAACTTTCTGAGGTTGGTGGAGTTCCACGTCTTGGGTATCTCTTTCCCCCCAGTGTTACTAGTATGTATGCTCCTTTGTCGAGTCTTTCCGCCACCTTATATGGGCATTCCCAATTTGGTGCGAGCTTCCCTGTGGCTCCTCTTGGGTCAGCAATCCTTGCTCGCCGTAGAACCAAATCTCCTGGGAAGAAGTGTCATTCCTTAACTCGGGCGTTATAGTATTGGGCTAGCTTCTGTTGATATGCCACGAGCTTCACTTGGGCATTAGCTCTATCCTCCTCGAGCAGGTTCAAGTTCTCTCGCATTGCTTGGTTGTTCCTAACCTCGTCGAAGTGTCCCACTCATAGCGAGGGGTTAGGTATCTCTGCCGGTACCACTACTTCAGCGCCGTAGGTGAGGTGGAAGGGTGTCTCCCCGATGGTAGCTCTAGCGTGATAGACTAAGCGGAAGGTGAGCTAGAAGGGGAGGGGTTGAATAGATCACCCCCAATTTGGTCAAACGTAAACTATTTAAAACTCCACAAGCAATAGGAGCCAACAATTAAGAACAAGAGGACAAACAGAGAAGTGATTGATCAAACGATAGGTGTGTAAGCATTCAAGTAACAGATCAGATCAGGACAAACCACACGAGACAGAGGATTTTTAGGTGGTTCGATTGCTACCCACAATCTACGTCCACCCCTTACTCCACGGAGTAAGGCTTCCTTGCTAGATCCAACAAGATCACAGCAGACTCAGTCTGTACTATCTGCGCAACAACGCCGAGCTTCGCGCCGAGCGTGTGAAGCTGCAGGGCGAGAACGAAAGCCTGCGGCACGACGCCGACCAGCGGCTCAGCGAAATCGAGCGGCTCGCCGGCTACATGCTCAAACACTACACCGACTTCCCGTTCGAAGGCTCGGCGGTCGACTTCGCAATCCAGGTCATGGACGCCTACCGCGCGAACCTGCCACCTGACTATCAGGTGCCGCACCCGATCAAAGACAACGAAGCGCTGAGAGGCAGCGAGTACGCGCGCAAACTCGACGAGATGGCCGAGACCCTGCGCCCGGTCAAGACCGAGGCCGACATCGCCGCGCTCGCCGAGCGGCTGGCTCGGGTAGAGAACCGGGTCAGCAACGCGCATCAGCGGATCAACGCTCAGGACCGTAGCGAGAAGGCCGTGCATGACCGCATCGACAGCGTCGTCGACACGATCGGCAACCGGATCGGTGGCATCAACGACAGCACCGCCAATCTCAACCGGCGCCTCGGCGATGTCGAAGGACTAGTCGGCAACAGCACCAAGGGTTGGGGCACAATGATCGAGCACATCGACGCACTGCGCCAGCGCGTCACCGATCTCGAACGCCTCGCTGCCGACCGTGGCACCCGTCTCGACGACCTCGAACGGCGGCAGGACCAGGATGACCATGATCGTGCGGCCGGCGAAGGTATGCCCGAGGCGCCCGAGCGACCGACGCACGAGAACGGGCTGCAGGACGGTGTCTCGCCCCGCCTGCGCGTTGCCGTCAATCCCGGCAAGGACTACGGTGTCGGCGACTGGGTCAAGGTAAGCCCGTGCCGCAGCGCTGGCGGGCACCGTGACGTAATGGCTGGTTGGTATCCGGTGGTAGGGATCACCGCCGCGCAACATAACGGCCCGAGCGCTCAGGTGCAGATAAAGATAGCGAACGTGCTATGGGGCGGTGCCGATACGCTCATCTGGATCGCCGACCGTTGCGTGATCGACGCGCGCCCGGCAGGCACGCGCCAGATCAGGAGTGAACTGGAATGACGATCCAACTCTCACTGCTTCGTGTCGGCTCGCGCGTCAAGTTGCGCGGGCCTGACCCCCGGCTCGGCCAGCAGGCTACAATCTCACAAGGGATTTTAAGAACATTTCTCCCTGGATCTAGCCTTCTAGAGAGAGAAGATCTGAGGATGGTTAGAGGTTGTGGGGGGTGAGAACCCTCGCCGGAGTGTTTCTCGTGGAGGTGGTGGACCGGCAGTCAGGGAGGACTCCCAACCCCCTATTTGTTTCCGATGCCGACAGAGGGGCCACTTGTAAACGGCCCACAGGGGTCTGCTTGTCAGGCGTCTGTCAGTGCTAGAAAGGGGGCGTCGAACCTTGTCCTATGGAGAAATGGGAAGGACGAGCCGAATGGTGGAGGGCAAGCCTGTCCGAAAATCCACAATAGCTTTCTCATGGCGGTGGCGTCCTCCGTCGACGGTGCAAGGTGTGTGGAGGAAGCTGGGGTCCTAGCGGTTGGGGGGTCTATTGCTCGAGTCCAGGCTTGGAACTCGAAAAGGGGGATGCTTGCTACTCCTGGGCGAAGGTTGTGTTGGATCAGCCAGGCCGGTCTTCCTGTTTGGCTCTGTGACGACACGGGGATCAACTTCTTGGTAGGTGCTTTCGGCAAGGTGGAGCCAGGGTCGTCACAGCTGAAAGATGAGGGCAGAGTGATCATTGTAGAGGTTCTTGCCTCCTCTCCGGTTGCCGTTGTAGCACGTCCGGCGGTTGCTTTCTCTATCGGGGAGACAGAATACATCGTTAGAATCTTTATTCGACTGGCGGACCACGGCAGCGCTGAACAAGGGTTAGGGTTTCTCCCACCCCGGATGGAGGTAGAAGATGATGCTCGCGTCGGCTGTTCGAATTCAAACCAGCCCACCACGGTGGTTGGGCCGCCCCTAATGTCGACCCACAGTTGAAGCCCTGATCCCGACCCACTTGGTAAGGGAAAGAACCCATCAGCCCTGGCCCATTGAATCGGTCCAACTACCTTGTGGGTAACTTAGTACCCAACAACTTACCCGGATCCGAGTTCCATCGCTTACCGAGTTCGCGAAGACCCGCCATTGTTCCTCTTCTCCGCCCGCTGGTCCCGGCTGTCTAGACTTTACCTCCTTCAGAGGCCTGTGGCTCTACATTGAGGTCTCCTTTGGCGGACCTACTGTAAGTCACCGACAAGCTTCTCTGGCGGCAGGGGCTCATCCCATCGCCCCTCCTTGTGGTCGATCTGATCGGTGGAAGTCCAACAAAGAGCCCAAGCTACAGCCAGCAGGAGCTTAGCCCCATTTGCCGCCGTCTCCATCTCGAGCAGTGGAATGCCGACAAGGGTCTGGGGCCGGTGCTAGCCATTCCCGACGATATGATGAAGTTGTCGGAAGGTGGTGCGGCCCAGAATCTCCTCCCCTAGCCGATGGCCAAGAGTTGCAGAACCCCTTAGCTATGTGGCCGTTGGATGCGGGGTCAGGCAAACCCGTTCCTACTGGCCAAGGCCGGTCTTCCCATCCTACTAGAGGGGCCGGACTTGGTGGCAGTGCTGGGGATGGTCTGCAGGGCCTAGAGGCACTGAGAGACTAGTGCCGAGAAGCTACTTTGGGCGATGACTTCTTGATGGAAGTGGATGAGGAGGGGCAGTCCTCTTTGCCGCTGGTGCCGTTCCGGGTGCCTTCTGGTCTAGGTTCATAGCTCCACGATTCTCGTTCTGGCTTAGAGCTGATGGTAGTGGATGAGGAGAGTGTTGGGGCAGGGGTAACCTGGGGATGGAGGAAGTGAGAGAGATGTTGGGGATAGTGGAGAGAATGGAGAGTGAAAAGGTGCGGGAGGTGGCAAACAAGGTGGGAATCTTTTATGTGGCTGCGGGGAAGGGTGTGAGCGGGGTCTTCTATAAAATCAGAAAGAGATGGGATGCGAGTATTAGGTCGCAAGCAAAGGTGGCTATGACGGGAGGGGAGGGTAGAGAGGAGAGGGATAATCCAACCTTTTAATGAAGATTGTCCCTTGGAATGTGAGGGAGCTTGGGGGGTTGGTAAGTAGTTGGGGGGGGGGTGGAGGCAAAGGTTTGCCAAGTTTTTACCCTCTGCATCCAGGAGACCAAGTGTGAAAGGGATGGTGTTGTTCTTATGAAGGAGATTGGAGGTGCTAGGTTTGCGATGGGTGTTGCTTCCCTGGCAGTGGGCAGGTCTGGGGAGATTATGATTCTCTAGAACCTTTTGTGGAGGAGGTGGGCTCAGACAGGCAGGTTAGCAAGTGGGCCATCTCCTTGCATTTTAGGCAGGTCAAGGATGGCCTCTCCTGGGACTTCAGTGGGGTGCATGGCCTCCAGTCCAGGAAGGAGAAGCGACTTTTGTAGAATGATTTACTTCACCACCACCTCTCCTCTAGCCGGCCCTAGTGTGTTGGTGGGGACTCCCATGTCGTGGCCGCTCCTTGGGAGAGGACGGGAGACAGGCTATTGCGCTATTCTCAAGTAGCATGGAGGACTTCTCAGACTTTATCCAGGAGGCAGCTTTGGTGGAAGTTGGTATGGCTCATGGTCGGTTCACTTAGTCCAATATAGGTGCCAATGCTTCGTGCTCTAGGTTAGACAAACTCCGGGTGTCGGTGGATTAGGAGGTCCACTTCCTTAATGTGCAGATGCTTCCTCTGGCAAGGTCTACTGGGGATCACAAGTCAATCCTTCTAAAGACCAGCCGTGTGATTGACAGACGCCGCAGTTTCGGGCTTAAGAAATATTGGTTCAAAGAGACTGATTTTATGGAGACTGTCACTAGTGCTTGGAATATGCAGGTTGCATCCACCTTAGCGACGACGACTCTTGTTCAGAAGCTACAACACACTACTCAAGTGCTCAAGACCTAAGGGCAGATAAAACACTCTCAGAGAGGACAGCGAAGGACAGAATTATCCAACAGATTGAGGAGTTGGATTGTCTGGAGGAGACAGGCTTGATGGATGACGAGGATAGGAGTCTCAGGGATACCTTGAAGGAACAGTTCTACTGGAAGCAAAGATCGAGGGATAGATGGATGAAAAGAAGGGGACAGGAATACTGCGTACTTCCAGCGCATTGGTTCAGAGGGGAGGAGGGTCAACACCATTACGCGCATCAGGGTGGGTGACCAGAGACTTTTACTCTAGGCTGTTCACAGAGGGTGAGCATTACGAGCAGAAGATTGCAGATCACTTACTTCTGAGCCACTCTATTGAGGTAAAGGTTCTCAGAGGAGGAGATTCATCAGGCGGTCTTTGCTCTTGCAGGGGACAAAGCCCTGGGCCGGACGGATTCCCTTTGGCTTTCTTCCAGAAGTGTTGGGAAGTCATCAAAAATGACTTTTTGGCAGTGTGAGGAAGTTCCATGAGAGGAAGTCTATAAAAGGGGAGCCCAAGACATGCCCTTGGGGTAACAAAAATGTACAATCTGGATAACAAAAAAGGGAGGGGAAATGACACAATCACAGCCCAGCCTCACTCCCCTCCAGCTCTGCTAAGCGAGACTCCATGGTAGCCAGCTCCGCCTTCAGGGTCAACGCAAGCTATACGCTCGCCTCAGCACCCGTCTCGGTAGTCTGCCACTCGACCCTAGCGAGCTCCACGTCTCGCCGCTGCTCCTCCAAGGCCACAGCTCTGCTCTTCGCGTCTCTTAGCCGAGTAGTGTGGTCTTGGGCAAGCGACACGGTCGCGTCAGCACACCTCTCTTGCTCGGCGGCCGCCAGTGCAAGCCGAGCCCGCTGCCCCTCCAGCACTCAGATGACCACTAGCCGCCGAGCCCTCTACTCCTGCTCCTCTAGAAGCCACAGGTACTCAGCCCAGATATCGGACAAGCTGGACATCCAAAGCTCACGGGAACCCAAGGCCGTGATAGCCATGAGTGCACTCCCTCAACCGCTATCAGAGCTCCTCTGGAGAAGGTAGGGGGTCATCTCCTATGTAACCTCGAGCACGCTGGAGCAAAGCTACGCCCACGCTAGCATCCAGCAGCGGCTCCAGTGGTGAGACATATGAAGGCCACTCGATCCCCAGCTCTAGGCAGGAGTGGCCTACTTCAGTCAGCACACCAAAAGGACCTGTGCAACACCACCAAACACGAAGAGGGTCAGTAATGCTCAGGACTTCCCTATGACAAGACAAGGTGAAAAACTAGAGAAATGTCCTGGCTCTCACCTGCTACGGCCCCCACCGTGCCTGTAACACTCCCGCTCGGGGTCAATGAGGGTAGTCCATCCCCCACCTCAACAGCGTCTCCTGCCGGAGTCGGAGAGGGCAGAGGCTCCTCTAACATCTGGGTGTCCCCAGTAATCATCGGAGCGGTGGGAGGCTCCCCGAGATCCACCTAGATGGGAGTCGGCACGCACTCCTCCTTGGACTCCAGCCCTGGACATAACACAAAATGTCAGCCCTGCCATAAACCCTGAGTCAAGGCCAATAGAGGGGAGCGAAGGAGCTACATGTACCTTCCAACGCTGCCTTCACTCTCAAATAGGAACAAGGGGAGAGGCTCTAGGCTAATATCAACCGATTCAAATTCGAAGCCTGAAGAATTCCCTGCCTGGACATAGCCTCGGCCGTAACCGCCCTGACCGGGGGCACCCGCGATGAAAACCTCTGTCGCAAACTCGTCCTCCACCCTCCCTCGACCCTTGCCGAGCTAGTGACCCTGGCTCTACGACATGTTGAGTGTGAAGAGGTCCTAAGCGCGTGCCGAGGCGCAACTGGCTCGGGTCGGGAGGACAAGAAGCGAACATTCGAGCCTAGCTCGGGCCAAGGGAAAAGGTAGAATCGAGACGGAGAGCACAAAGAGCCATCTCGGAGATACGAGCAGTACACCCCCTTGACCGCTCTAGTATACGAGATTTACGAAGACATTAAAGGCTTAGGTCTCCTCCACCAGCCCGAGCCTATGAAGATGAAACACCGCAATCGCAACAAGCATTGCCTGTTCCATAGCGACCACGGACATCACACAGGTGATTGCCACCAGCTCCGAGATGAGATCGAGCGTCTCGTCCGCCAGGGACACCTATCCCGATACGTGTCCGGACACAAGGAAGACCAAGACACCACTGAGGAGATCGACAATGCCCCCCGCGGGGTCCACATTAACGTCATCGTTGGAGGAGCTGCATCAGGCAGAGATAGCAGCCGAGGAAGGAAACGTCAAGCCGAGCGGGCGAGCCGAGCTTCCGAGCCCCCCAAGGCCCCGCCGAGTGAACCACATGCCCTGGTATTCTCAGACCAAGACTTGGAAGGGTTGACCACTCCACATGACGATGCCCTCGTTATCTCGACTACAATAAACCATTGTAACGTAGATAGAATTCTAGTTGACAATGGTAGTGCCCCTGACGTATTGTCCTATGATGGTTTTCTTAAGATGGGGGAGAATCCATCTAAACTCCGCCCAATCCGAACCCCCCTTTGTGGGTTCAACGGCCAGGCCATTTATCCCAAGGGAGTCCTTAGCCTGCCAGTTACTCTCGGCACCCCACCCAAAACCGTCACGGTTATGGTGGACTTCATAGTGATCAAAGGTATGACGGCATACAACGCTATCTTCGGTCGAGGAATCCTCAGCTTACAATGACGCAGCGTGCCCAGCAGAGGAGGGCAGTGACGGGAGCAGGAGGGGCTTCTAGCTCGAGTGCCCCTGCCCAGGATGTCCCAGACCAGAGTGCCCGTGTCACCTTCCTGGAGGAGCAGCTGGCGGGTGCCATCCGATGGGCCGAGGAGGCTGAGCGAGACCCAAAGGCCTCGGTAAGGAAAAGTGAATTAAGATTTTTTTTAAAAACATTGCAATTGTTATATCAATCCTTATTTATTTTTATGGTGTTGTAGAGGCGAGAGCTCTAGGAGGCGATGACCTGGGCTGCGCTAGCAGGGGCCAAGCTGGCAATCCGCGACCAGCGGGTGGCAAAGGTCGACGAGGTGCCCGAGCGGGCCATTGAGGAGCTGACCGCGGTGAGGCACTCGGCCACCGTAGAGCTAACTGATGAGAGGCGCTGGCCAACATGGGAGCTTGAGCTGGCGATGGCAGAGGAGCGATGCAGAGCCGCACTAGAGCTGGGAGAGGAGCAATGTTGGGCTGTGGCAGAGCTAGAATAGGCAATAGCAGAGTTGCCCCATAAGGAGGAGGCACTGCCCCGGGACGTGATGGAGCTATAGCTACTCCTCAGGATGGAGCAGCGAGAGCGGGAGCACGAGCGGGCAGTGCGAGCGTGACAGAGCGGAGCATGACAAGCTGAGGCTTCGCCTGGGTGCATTAAAGGAGTGGGCGAGGATCGTCGAGGAGCCCTACCGGAGGGGCCGTGAGCGGGCACGAGCCAAGGGGCGCCCGAGTGCTTACTCCGGCTCGAGCTTCTTTGCAGGTTCCTCGACCGTAGAGAGGAGGGAGGAGGCGGATCGGGTCCGTGCCTAGGCATCGGCAGCCAGTCAGGGGTCGATGAGGCCTCCCCGGAGTCACCGCCCACCGAGATGCCGGCGAGAGCAGCCAGAGGAGAGAGGAGGGAGGTGGAGAGAGCTAGAGAGTGTTCACCTTTTGTACTCTTCCCTTCTCACTTTTGTACTTATGTATGACAGTTATAGCTTTGTACTTATGCATGATAGTTTTAGAAATGAAACGCATACTTTGTTACCTGAGTTTGGTTGTCCTTTGTACACGTGTGCATGTGTACTTGTGTTCCAGTTTGGAGAAGGGGTCACGACTGTAGATCTCTATAGTGTCCCCTATCCACTACATCACCAGCTTAAGAAGCTTCTCCCAGAGTATGCCAAACCGCCGAGGCCACAAAAATTTGACGGATAGGGGTCTCCGCACGAGCATCTGGCGATGCGGGACGTTATGCAAGGTAGGACTCTATATGCAGACGCGACTAAATGGACAACTAAGACTAGCAACTTTACAGTAGATCGAATGGCGTAGACTCGACACTTAACGTTCCCAAGAATGAAATTACGCCAATCAACAAGAAACTATAGCTCACAGGCATCCCAAGAGAGGGAAGCGCGTCGATCCGCATGGTTGAGAAACCAGAAGGGTCTAGGGTAGTCGACTCCACACTCGCGACTTGGATAAGTCACGGGACTGTCTCGCACCGCAGTAGTGATATAAGTAAATATGCGAGCTAGGCGCCTATGATCTCACAAGCAACGACGTCAAGAAACTATACTACATGAGCAAGTTAAACCAAGGAGGAGTAGACGCATACCTCCACGCTCAAGGCATGGGGAAGAAGCCCGGCCAAGTCACACGACCACCCGGTACAAGAGATAAAATAAAGGTACAACCCAAACAAAGTCCACTCCTCACAGGGAGGTAAAAGGCTACACAGTGATATCCAGGGGTCGTGCGAAGTGGGGTGACGGGTACTGGGTTGGTGAAGCTCATCGTCCACGTACGACCGCAACTGAGGTGAACTGTGCCCACGAATCGGTCTGAGTCTAGCAGCGAGGAAGGCAAGCCTCAGCGCCTAAGTATGAGAAATGGTCTCGAGAGGCAAGCAGCAATGGACGAAGGTCACTCGGGAAGACGCCGGACACCGTCAGCGCGGGAGGGAACCTCCGGCGTGTCCTCAAACGGGCGGACATACTGCTGTCCAAACTGCACGATGCTGGGATGTAGCAGGTAGATGAGCCCGGTACACCACCTTCGGCATGTCCTCTAGTCACGAAACTTGGCGTGGACGCTGCGGGGGATGTCCCAAGGATGCCGGTCGAGTGGCGACTGCAACGGAGCACTGTGGTAGTCTTGGCGAATTTCGAGGCAGACCCTGCGCAATCTGGACGCCCAAAAGGGCCTGTAGAGGCCAGGCCCGTGGAGACAAGGAATGAACTTGACGATCCCGAAGGGATAGCTGAGTCAAGTCTGAAGGCCAAGAGGCGAGATGGGTTGACAGCCCAAAGGGGGCATGCAAAGGCCAGATCTAGAAGAAGAAAAAAAGGAGCCGGAAGGCATAGTGGGTTGGTAGTTCGAGAGAGTATACTGAGACCAAGTCCAAAAGGATAAAATAGAGCCGAAAGGCATAGTGGGTTGGCAGCCCGAGTGGGCATGCTGAGACCAAGCCCAAGAGGATAAGATGTGCCGAAAGGCATAGTGGGTTGGTAGCCCGGGAGGGCATGCTGAGACCCAGCCCAAAAGGATAAGATGTGCCAAAAGACATGATGGATTGGTAGCCCGAGAGGGCATGCTGAGGCCAAACCCAAGAGGATAAAAAGGAGCCGGAAGGCATATTGGGTTGGTAGGCCGAGAGAGCATACTGAGACCAAGCCCGGTGTGACAAAGATAGGTTTTGGCAGCCCCGATGGGACATGAGAGTCAAAACCGAAAGCTGATAGGCAAGATAGGTTGGCCATCCAAAAAGGGCGTACTGAGGTCGGTCCCAGTGGGACAAGGTGCGCCAAAAGGCAAGGTGGGTTGGCAGCCCGAGCGAGCATATTGAGGCCAAACCCGAGAGGATAAAAAGGAGCCAATAGGCATAATGAGTTGGTAGCCCGAGAGAGCATACTGAGATTAATCCTAATGGGACAATGAGGGGTGAATTTGACAGCCCTAGTGGGACGCGAAAGTCAAACCCGAAAGCCAATAGGCGGAGGATAGGTTGGCAGCCCGAGAGGGACGTGCACAGGCCGAACCCGGTGGGACGAGAGGAGGTCGATTTGGATAGCCCAGAAAGGCATACTACCCAAACCCCCTGGAGACCCGAAAGATGAGTGGGGTTGACATGCCAAGGGGCGCGTGGGTCAACTCTTGAAAAGAAATGGGCAGACTTGACAGCCTGAGGTGATATAAGGGCCAAGTCCATTGCAAATGAAGGCGTTGGTGGTCCCGGCGGGACGAAATGTAACATCGTCGGGATGCCCCGGTGGGGCTAAGTGTTATAGAATGATACCTGCATAAGCATGAAAAATTGTTAATCACTTAAACCTAGCTTGCCCTTGAGATATAATTCCTACTGGGTGATTCGCTCATTCAGTTTATTTCCAATATTTTTCAGGTAACGGCCTTAGTGACGACGAGACCGAACATGATGGGTAAGGGCAAGAGTGAAGAGAACTTGACATCAAGATGAACCGTCTAGTTTGGCCACCTCCTCCACTACCACCATCTCAGCCTCCAACTACCAAGCACACCCCCGCCTCTGTCAGCCTCCACTATCCCCTCGCGTCCAATGTACCCACCCTCATCATCCATTCCTGTTCTAATCTTCCCCTACAAATCGTAGCACCCCACAGAGGTTGTCAGAAGCCCAGCATGTCCACTCCCTCATCATTGTCGTAGCAACCGGCTGGAGGCGTGTTGTCCTCCAAGCATGCTATGACACCACTGCCACGCACGTGGAAGCCCCACGGAAGCACCAAGGGTCGCAGCTCGCCACCGCCACTGACCGTGCTCCTTTTGCAGATTGGGCAGCGGCTTGCTCACCGGTGAGGCACCGCGTCCGCCCCTGGTCGGGCGTCCACCCGTCACTGCAATAGTCGCCCACACGCCCTCCTCCCCTCTCCACGGGCCCATTCGCCTGCACCCACCACCATGCCCCACCCCCCGTCTGAGAACCCAACTTGCTCACCGGTCGCCCCAACCTGCATCCCCATCGTCGGATCTGTCACCGCCACCCGTCCCGGTGTGCCCACGGCCGTCCATGTGACCACAAAGCTAGTCTGCACTCCCAGCACCTAGCCCTATCCGCCCTCTCACCAGACGCCGCCAAAGCTTCCCCAACTCCATCGCCATGCATGTACGATCGTGCCACCATGGAGGATATCGCTGACTAAGGTCCCCCTCTGAGCAGGGTGAGCCCGACGCTAACAGACTACCACGGTGTCAGCACCCTTGCTCGGTCAACCTGCCGTCAATGCCCATCAGCCCAGCACGCCCCAACGGCGGCCACGGCCATCCCACACTGCTGTCAGCCCCCCCTCCCGTGTTCTCTCTCTTCTCACCCACCCCTCCCTCTCTCTCTCTCTACGGGATGTGCATGTGAAATATAAAAATCTGCTTAGTGCGCCCACAGCAACTTCCGGAGTCGCTCCGTCGTCGCTCCTTTTCCCCATGGATTAAGAAGCTTCGTTCTACTACACTCTACTACAAGTCAGCAGCAGAGCCTCGGTTGGCAGGCATTCTAACAGCATCCACAGTGAGATTCGGCTCAAGGCAGCTTCAGCAAAGTCGTCTACCTTTGAGTCGGCCATGCTCCTGAAGTGGTCCCGCCTCCTTTCGTCAACGGAATCAACCGCTACAGGCGTTTCCGTGCAACTGCACCCAGACCGTGTCTATTTCTGAGTGCCACTTGGAAGTGCCAACACTGACTTCCCCTCTGCGAATCGGCCAGAACTCCCTTCACGAGAGTTCATCTTCTTCAAAGCACCGATGAACCAGAGGTGGTCCTGCCTTCTTTTGGCAACGCCTCCGCCCGAGGCATCCATTTTCCCTCGATCGCGCCAGACTCGAAACTCTCTGCTCACCCAGGATAGACTGCCACTTAGTCAGCCTCGATACTCCCTCCTCCACTCAGGTTCAGGCCAAGTAGTCCTCTGCAAAGTTGTGACTTTTGATGATACAAAACCAACGCAAGTGGTTTCGTCTCGTTCTGACATCAGCACAGGAGATTCCACCTTGGCCATCGTCGACCTGTCCTGCTATTCAGCCAGAAACCTGATGCCGACCATTTCGGCGACCACGACCGGTGAGGTGATCTGACGGCCGCCAGCTTTTGAGGGTTCGCAGTGCTCTCCATCAGCTACACCCATGAGTTGGTCCCGTCACTTTTGGAGTTCTGCAGCAAGTGTACCTATCGACGCACCACGATCGCGCCATCCAGTCCTGCGAGGCAGAACTGCACAGGCCACCGGCTGCGACCTCCTCCACCTTCCAGTGACATCAGCTCGACATCAGACTTTCAGGTGTCCTTCGGCATCCCCCAAGCTTTGTCCAGGCATTGACAGCACCTCGATTGGTCATCCGAGTTAGGCGTACGATCCACAGTTGGTTTCCCCTCCCTTTGTCCCCCCCTCCTGCGCGAGGGTAGTGCATGTAATGGTTTGCCCTTCCCCGTGATCCCCTCCCTGCGTGGAGTGTAGTAATTGTAATAGCAGGGGATCTGTCGACAACCATGAGGCCAAAGACAAGGCCTACGAGACCAGACCAAAAGTCTAGAAAAGACCTAGACAGACACGGACGCGCCATGACTAGAACGTCGTGCACATCGCCCCACACAAGACTAGAATGTCGTGCATGTGATAGGACATCGACCTTGGGAAAAGCCGAGAGAAGGCTAACCCGAAAAGGTCGCAACGTGCGAAGAACGCGAAGAGAACTGCAATGAGCCACGTGCCACGTGACTGGAGTGCCTCACCACCAGAAGAACAGCCAGCTGCGTCCACTGACATCTTATGCTGTGCCTACTAGTGTCTTGTCCGCGTACCTTACCGCAAGGACTAGGCCGAGACCAAGACACTGTCAGAATCAGAACCAAAGTACCACCGTGAGTGACTAGTCAGGGTCACACCTGTCGACATGAGTCCAAAGTCCCTGACCACGTGTGCACACACTGGCCCACTACCTAAGCCAGGCCTCTGGCTAGTATTCCCACTCCGAAGGACGCTACGGTTGAACTGGGGGCCCACGGAACTAGCTTAAGAACTGTATATCGGGAAAGTGCTTGGCTACAAGAGCCGTCACGCCGAAGCGTGCCGTAAGGCTACCACTAGTGGAGACTTACAAGACACAGAGACTCAAAATACAAGTGCTGAAGTATAGACTGGCTAATCATGCACTGTCACCCATACTACAAAGCACCAATGGCAGTAGAGCCATTGCCAACAAACTTAGGACAAGGCAATTAGAACTACTCACGTAATGATCCTTGAGTCTCATGACTCGGAGGTAAGATCGTCACAGAAAGCGGAACAAGCCGCCAATAAGTCTACTCCTAAGCCAGAGGAAACAGCGCTCCACAGGAAATGACTCACAGAGACCTGAGGGGACACCAAGAACCCTCAGCACACCTGGACATGTAATCGAGGTAGGACAGCACCCTGAGGAAACCAGAACACTGTCTCAAGCTGGACAGAACCTCCGAGACACAAACATGGTCGCTTGTCAACCCCTGGTCTCACCGGGTTGACCGAAACCAGACACGACACACACATACAGACACACACAGTAATACACAAGCAGAGAAGATGACACTCTGGTCAACCGCCTGAAGAAGTGGCTTTGGCCGCTTTTGTTGAAGCTGCCAAGGGAGGCATTGTCCACGTGAAGGAGGGGCTCCCACCTGCATTGAAGTCCAACCACGATGGCTGCTTGAAGAGGCCCGCCGTGTAAAGGGGGAGTTGCGGCTACTGCTGTGTTTGCATGAAGGAGCCACTGCATGGTGGAGGGCAGTTGGTGTTCACTTTGCATGGGCGGCACCGTGGAGGTGCTGGCATTGAGAAGGACTCCACGTGAGAAGGGTGGGCACCTGCCATTAAAGACCGGCATTGTATGGGCCTCCCGCCTTGTTTCTCTCTCTCTCCTCTTCTCTCCCCATCGCATTCTCTCTCTTTCTCTATCCTTCCGCATCAGCCACGCCGTGTGAGGAAGGCCACCTGCCTTCTCTTTCTCCTCCCGCCGCATGTGAAGGCCACCCCCACGTAAATAGCGGCCTACCGAAGCTGACCTCCCACACCTACTGTCACTGACCCTACGCCCATGAGAAGCTCATTCTCCTTTCTTCTCTCTCTCCTGCATGTGAAGAAGCCATTGCTACCGCGTTCGCTGACCTTCGCGCCCACACCCGCCATGTGGAGGCGCCTGGGTGCGTGAGAAGCCCGAAGTCGCCCACCATCGCCTGTGTTTGACCGTGTGGAAGCCACCTACCAGCTGGCCGCGAGAAGCCGTCGTGCCTCCCACATGAAGGAGACTGCCTTTGCCATGCTCTCTATCTCGCGTGCGCCATCATCGTTGAAGCCTCTGCGTTTGACCCGCCACCCTTGTGGCCATGTGAAGCCTAGCCGCTAGCTTGCCATTCGCTCATGTATTCACCACGCGTGAGGCAGCCTACCGACGTCGCTCGCCTGCTAGCTTCACCCGTTGACACCTCCACGTTGACCATCTCCACCTGCCGACGTCGCGTGAATGGGCCATGTGAATGGGCTTTGAGTCAGGGGCCTTTGGCCCATTTGTGCTTTCTTTTCATTCTTCTTCTTCTTTTTCTTTTCTTTTTCTTTTCATTGGCCTATTGTTGTGTAAAATTGTGTAGAGCCTTGGCCGTCTTCCTCTTCCGAGTACCTGCAAAATAAGAGAGTTTATTTCTCAAAGATTTCCTCAAGAGGAAGAATCCCGACGCAAGGGAATTCTGTCATGTCATGCAGTCGGTTCCTCTATTCTTTGAGGCGCGCTAGCTCAGACGTCACGGATGCCGTCTCAACTCTGGCAACGGCAAGCTCCTCGATCTCTCTGACTACAGTCGCCTTGGCTTCAACTAGCTCGGCCTCAGCTACAGCGAGATAGCCCCTCAGCTTTTCTATTCTGCTTGTGAGGGCGCCGACACGGCAGTGACTTTCGTCCATGGCCTTTTCAAGCTGCTCTTCATTGCCTTTCTGCACCTCCAGGGCCTGCAAGTACTTGCCTTCCTGAGCACCGATGGCGGCAAACTCGCTAGGAGCCCGGGACTCAAGGAACTCGTGGCGGTTGACGTATTTCAGCAACAACAAGACCCGCCGCGACCATTCTTCTAGAGGGCAGCCCAACATTTGCAGTGCCCCGGTCAGCTACGCCACCACGGTGTGCACCCTCCGATAGGTGAGGGAGGGATCAACGAAGATCATCGACCGCAATGCCAGTAGCATCTATCAGACCGGTGCGTCCGAGGTGGCGTGGCCAATGGACAGCACGATCGGAGGGTCGAACTCGACCAAGCTATCCACAGATGCCCACAAACCCGCATCCACCGCACCCGAGGAGGACGGGAGAGTGGAGGCCAGGTTGCTCGAGTGTCTGACCTCAATGAATGACTCTCGGTCGGCCATCGCCTGAGGAGCCAGCGGAGTTGTGACCGAATCACCTGACTCCATCGTCGTGAGGGGCTGCTCCACCTTGCTCTCGGTTGGAGGAAGGGCGTGGAGTGGAGCTAAATAAGACTTTATTAGTGAGGGACCTATGGCCCTTTCCGCTTGTGCTCCCTCCTCCCGAGAAATCGGGATGTTTGTCAGCATCTTCCTCAGAAGCTGGGCCTCCTCGGGCGTCATGAGACGTCTGGGAGGCAGAAGAGGGACTGTGAGCTTCAGCCCGACTCCTGATTGCAGGAAGGACACCAGGCGCTCCACGTCTGATTCCAAGAGCGGTTGTGGTCCACCTACCCCCGCGGGGGTGACCGGTTCCCTCCGCTTCGCAACAGCCTTGCGAGCTCTAGCGGTGCGTGCATCTTCTTTGCACGGTAAAAATTTTCAGGCAGCTTCTCATCTCGAGGCAGCATACTCTTGATAAGGAGGAGCATACAGTCAAAACAACTCTCACTAAGGTGAAATTCAGATTTCAAATTCAACAACTGTGAGAGAGCAGATAACCGAGTGTGATTTTCACAACCATCCTACAACGGTTCATTAGCATCCCGAAGTAACTGATAAAATCTTTCAGCCATTTTATTTGGTGGTTCTTCATTGTACATGTGCTCCCCTTATACATTAAAGTTAGGGCCAGTAGCATAGATTACCATGTGTTGGATTATGGGGTCCAACGTCTCCCTTAGGGATTTGCTGTCCCATATGGATTATGGGGTCCATGTGGGACATCGGTGCTTGACAGCCCAGCCCGCAGCATGGATTATGGGGTCCATGTTCTAAGCCCCTCATGCCCGCCCATAGCACGTCATAGACATGGTGCCCTACGCTGCCATAAGAAAATATAGTTCCACCTTCGCTACAAGCTCAAGCTTTTAGCACAACGATTGGGGCTTGATCCTATAAACTGATATCAGAGCGAGTTCGCGGGTTCAAATCTCCCGGGTGTCGCTGGGGGGAGATTGTTGGATTATGGGGTCCAGCGTCTCCCTTAGGGATTTGCTATCCAACATGGATTATGGGGTCTATGTGGGACATCGGTACTTGACAGCCCAGCCCACCGCATAGATTATGGGGTCCATGTGTGAAGCCCCTCATGCCTGCCCACAGCACATCATAGACGTGGGGCTCTGCACTGCCATAAGGAAATATGGTTCCGCCTTCGCTACTAGCTCAAACTTTTAGCACAACGGTTGGTTCTTGATCCTATAAACTAGCATCAGAGCAAGGCTCTGTTGTCCCTAGATCTTGCGATCTATAGAGAGATCCTAGTGCATTCTACAATCATGAATTTTTCTGTTGAAAAGATTCCAATGAACTCTTCAACTATTCTTAATGGTTCAGACTTTTGTAGCTGGCTTGGAAGAATGTCTAGAACTATCAACTCTTATGATCCCAAGCTATGGAAAATTATATCTGTTGGTCCTTATAAACTACCATTGGACAAGTCCAAATGGTCTGATAAAATCACTAGCATGTGACCCATCAAAGGTAACACCCTCATCTCGAATGATGTCCAAAAGTACTGGGTCGATCGGATCCGGGTAGAGGGCCGAGTGGGATGAGTATGACCAAAGGGAGGTAGCCATGATGATGAACTAGTTGAAAATGTACTCTAGGACTAGACTTAGTAGAGACAAGTCTAGAACTTGCTCTGATACCAACTGATGCGACACCATTATGGGGGTGGCAGCCACAAGACCAATGCCCTTGGACCTAAAGTTGCAGGCAAGTAGCGTACCTGGTGATATCACTCAAGCGGGCTTACCCGCGTAACTCACACATGTGCCCGTGGGCAACCCGATGGTGATGGAAAGGGTCCGAGAAGGGACCTTGATGCTCTAGGAGATTTGACAAGCTTGAGGCTGAAACCCTAAGGGGCCGGGATGCCCAATTTCACGGGCAGCCAGCACACCAAGGGCGTGGGTTGTAGGGTCTCTCTCATAACTCGCTCCGCAGTGGTCGCTCAATTTGATGACAATTTGGGACCAAGCACTCTCTCACCGTCCGATGGAGTTAAGCGATGATACTAGTTAAGCAAGGAATACCAGCAGGGGGAAGTGACCAAAAGCTCACCTAGTCAGCGTAAAGACACCGACTCCGACCGGAGACGAGGGCGAGCGGGGAGTGTGGGATCACCGCATACTGCGCTGATGAGGCTTCCAGTGATGACCTGCTATTACAATCACTATGCCCTCACAGAGGGGTTGGACTAGGGGAGGGGGACTTAATAATACAACAAAATAATACCTCCACATAGGGAGGGGCGCTTGTAGACACACCAATTTTGACGCTAAGATGGCTAAATTTCATATTACTTTGTGACAACCAAATTGGACATCAATATTTGCATAATATGAAGTTTTTGTGCATTTTTAATCTTTTATGAATAGCGCCGCTCTCAGGGTCGTCATTTACGTGAATAACGCCTTCTAGAAGGGCGTCATTTCCTGATGCAGTTACAGCTTTACAGCGTCGACGCTGTGTGCATAGCGTCAACGCTGTAGCCATGAAGGTCGACGCAGGTGGGCCACTAAGGTCGACGCTAGGGCTAATAGCGTGGACGCAAAGGAGGCCACCGGGACCATGATCCCGCCAAAAGGATAACTCATTATATCATCTCCCACGGATGGGAAGATGATGTCATACCCGGGGGAAATCTGGAAAGCTCCCTGCAAGCCATGCATCACCATGTATGCCACCAACGGCGGGGAACTAGGCCGACTGGTACCGGCGCCCGAAGTGCTCGGCGCACCGCCTCGGCCGTAAGGCGCTTCTTCGGAAGAAGAAGAACTGACCTGAGGAGCTCCCCTACATGGAGACATGACTATAGAAGATGGGAGACGAAGAAGAAAGAAGAGTCCTCACCGATCAAGGGAGGAAGACACCTACGATGAGCACGGCGACCAGCAATACGTGGATGGGGACTGCGGGGAGACGATGCAGTCACCCTAGTAACCACCAACGATAGGTCGGCACCACTCTTCGCGAGGCAGGTGAAAGGGTGTCTGTCACAGTGTCAGGCAATCGTTCAGAACCCGCGCTCCCAGAACAAGACAAAGCATAAGTCATCATTACCAGCGTGGTCTCTGCTACCGTCAGAAGCGCCTTGCGCGCCAAGCCGGCCCCGAAGCTTCCAACACCCACGATACGAAGAGTCTGACCTCGGGCCTCGCACTCTAAGAAAGCCCTCTCCTAATCGACTCTCAGCCCCCTACAGAATGCTCGGTGACTGAGAGTAGGGGGAAGTGAGGAGGGTAAATCTGATTTGGCCCAGGAACGACCCAACAACGGTAGGCCCACTGAGGATCATGCACAATAAGCCCTCCTAGGGGACGGGCACACGTGCTCGACCCACTAAGAGGAGGTCCGACCCAGAAGAGCATTGGATTGTACAATGCGTAACGGCTACGGCCCAAGCATAGTTATCACCGGAGGACTATCTGGCAACCGACCGTTGTCCCTACGACATCGGCCTTTACCCCATAACGGGCGAGCATGTCCCATGAGCGCCGTAAGACTCGCCCCGGGACCAGCCAACGCCCGGGTAATCGCCCTCCAATGAAAAATTCTCGCCACTACAGTGGAGAAATGTTACTCTACTACGGAGGCCCTTCCCTATCAAGGGATGAGGCTCCTCGCTCTAGGACAACCCTCTATAAAAGGGAGATCACTAGGATAGGACTCGTCATACCCCTTTGGGAGACCCTCTGGCCTTGCTGGCCCTCTACCAGCAAGGGACCAGCCCACACATCCTCCACTCGGCATCACTGAGTCACCCCAGGTTTTGGGTTGAGTGTCGGGTTAGTTGGCCGCTGATATCGGCCCGTTCGAGTTGCAAATTGTGCTTGTTTGCCTAAGTCCAAGGTCGTGTCACATCATGGTCCATCTATGCTCATCGAGCCCGGTCATTGGCAAGAGCCACACACATATAGGGGTAATGAAGAAAGTGAATTCGGCTCTCCTGGCCCGCCCAAACATCCCACACCCAAGTCCAATGGGAAGTCATTACCGGACTGGTTCATACTTGGATGTCTAGGAGTCCCCCATGCCGCCAACCTCCGATTACGTCAAATGCATGCGAGTCACACATTCGGATGTCCTGGTCCACCATTGCATGGGTCTGCATAGCATTAGGTCTAACTAGGATATGGGGTGTGCTTTTTTTCCCTTTATTTGTACAGTTTGTTCAAAGTCTGCATGCATCAAGTCAAGTCAGTCGCAAGCTCACGGTGTCAGTCCCTTTCGAGTGTAAGGTGAGTCGGATGTAACGCGCATGTTGTGGACTTGCTTGACGATTATGGGATCAGCTCCTCCTTCAGTGAATCGGATCTAGTCGCCCATAGGGACCCAGCAGTGATTCTTAGTGAGTCATTGAGCCATCTCCTTCCTTTGAGAGTGACCCCACCTCGGAGTGTCCACCACCATCCTCATTCCCACAGTAGCGTGAGCATATAGAATGTATACGGGATGAGCAGGTGACGATTACTAGGAGTGGAGCGTACCCACGCTACCTAGTACGGTGACGGATCCGCAAGACCGACACACGAACAGGTGCACCCCTTTACTCGACGGGGTCGAGTTCTTCCCATCCGGAGAGAATTGATGGGACATCGGAGCAAGGCATCTAATTTTTTTATTTTTTATTTACATTTGTATCCTTTAGTTTGTATTTATACCCTTGTTATAATTAGGTTGTAATTGTATGGCAAGTATAAGCCAATGGGTTACTTGAGCTAAGTCAATGAGTTTCTTTGCAAAAGGCCAAGTTGGCGAACAAGTTATCAAGGGTCGGTTAGGATAAAAGGTCTTATTCTAGGAACAACTCATTCTACCATTTCTTAGGAATGAGTTATTCCTGGGATTAGAACAAGTTATCAAACTGAAAAAGTAAAAAGTCCAAGAATAACTCATCCTAATCGACCCCGAGTGAGTTATCCTAACCTATTATCAAAGTGGGCCTGAATGATGGTCACATTCCGGGGGAGTTTCGTGTAAATAAAAATTCTTATCTGCATCTTGAGTGCTTTTACAATGCATATCATATTTTGACCCAATGGTATATCAAATGCTGAGTTGTGGAAAGTCAGGTTACGCCTATCTGAAAACTCTCACCATGCATGAGGGCTGACCTCCGCCAAGTACCATAAGTCAAATGTTGCATCACTAGTATTGAATGTTAATCTTCATTGCATAAACATGTTTAAAGCTTTAGCATTCAATAAAGCACTTCTCATTGACAGCAAAAAGGTAAGATCATGTTTCGATGACTGTCTCAAATCAAAAAGTCAGAGGCACAAGTATCAAAAATTGGGAGAAGTGTTTCAGAATTGGAGCAATCAATGCAGGGAAAGAATCAGATACACTGGCTGAGAAAAGGGTACTGAACAGGTCAACACTTTCCAGTAATGTGCCGACACATGCAGGACGATATCCTATTGAAGGTCAGTGCACATCAGCAGGTGCCGACACTCTCACAGGAGGTGTCGACACTGTCACTCAACTACTACATAAGAAGTGCTGACACCTTCACTCTGCCATTCCTGGGTAAGTGATCCAATGGAGAGTCATTCTGTCCACTCACCCTTTCTTATCACTTCCTTCTTCACCTCTACATTAAATATTTTACCTCCAAACCTTTGCTCAGTCACCGTGCACTAAGTTAGGGGGAGTTGAGAGCATTTTAATCCCTTCATGCAACCCTGGCTAAGTTGTTCTGTTCTACCTCTAATGGAGAAAATGGTTTGATGCTTATAACCCTCATTTTTATTGATAATAGTGATAATAGTGTTGAGATGTACCAACCTTGCACTCATAATAGGGTTAGAATATTCATCAAGTCCTTGAAAATAACTTTAGCCTAAGCGTCTGAAAGTTACTTTTATCAGGTTTTCCACCTTGTCTTGTCAATGGAAATTTTGGATGTTGCTTATTTCCCTTTTATGCTTGGTGGGCTTGTGCAGGCCCTACTGGTGTGCTGGCTGAGATGGGCCACTCTTCCCTGGACCTGGGGGTTGAGTGGCCTACATGCCCTTGCCCGCTAGAGCCACTGCAGGATGTGAGCGTGGGCGCCGCCTTGCTCCAGCTAGCCCGAGGCTACTTGCGAGGTGGCCCCCTGCCTTCTCCAGAGGAGCTTAGGCAGCGGTTGAAGGACTGTACCCAGGGCTACCACAGCCTTGACTTCCCGCGTGAGCTCTGGATGCCCGGTTTGGCCGACATCTAGGCATAGTACTTGCAACTTTTGGAGGCTTAGGAGTAGAGGGCCCAATGGCTAACGGCCATCCGAGAGGCACAGGAGCAGCGGGCCCAACTTACGTCAACCCTGGCCGAACAGAGGGGACATGTCGAGGTAGTCGTGTCATTTTCTTGAGATCGCACTGTGCGGTTAGGAGAGGCAGAGAATAGGGCTGAGGCCTTGCATAAGGCCTTGGAGGGGCAGTTGCGAGCCATGGAGCTCGCTAGAGCTGAGTGGCGGGCTATCGAGATCATGACCGAGGCTAGCATACAACTTATGTCGACCTTGGATGTGGAGCTTGTAGCTGCTGAGTCTCGCCTGGTGACATTTTAGGGGAGCGAGCCTAGGATTTGATTATATCTCCCCTTCTTCTTCTTTTCTCTTTTTGTGCTATCTGGAAGGTATGTGTTTTGTTACCCAAAGGGCATGTCTTGGGCTCCATTTCACAGAGTATCAATGACAAACTCTAGATTTTGGTGTTGTTATCTGCTGAGTTATCCCACTTCTCCTTTTATGGAACAGGGTTGGGTAGGCGGGCAACCTGAAGCCGCGCCTGCTTCGCCTTAACTCGGTAGCGCTCCACGTCCGGGCCACCGGCTCTGCTCTGGGCTAGCTCGCCCCGGACCCGTGCAAGCTCCGTCTGCGTCCGCTCAAGCTCCGCCTGGTATGAGTCCGCCTCAGCTGCACGGGCTCGAAGGGCCCCGGTCTCCAGAACACCCAGGCGGGTGCGCTCCATCTCGCTGAAGCGAACGTGGTCGTTCACCCGGGCGTGAGTGGTACCGTTGCGATCAGTGCGCTCCGAGGATCGCGAAAACGTGATTTTCTATTTTCTAATATTTTTCTAAAATTTGAGATTTTCTATAAATATGCTGTTTTCTTTTCATTTCTTATTCTTCTTCCTCTTCCTCCTACGTGCTTCCCTCTCCCTCTCTCTCACCCATTCGACCGTGGTGGAGCTCCGTACCGGCTACAGACGGTGGTGGGGCGACGGCGTGACGACGTGGGTGACGGCGAGGCAGTCGCATGGACGTGCGGCATGAGTGAGAAGCGCGGGAAGGTGAGGTTTTCAATGACGTTCTTAGTGGGATCGAGCTCGGATTGGCATCTCGTCGCGAATCGGAGGTAGGGTGACGATCCCTAACTTATTGCCTTTCCATTCCTGTGGTTTGTAGGCTGAGGCGAGGCCGAGAGGGGGTTCTTTTGCGCCGGGAAGGGTTGAGCATACATCGGGGAGAGTTCGCCTGATCCGTCGTTTTAAGCCGCGATTCCGCGTTTTGGAGGCATAGAATCATGCTAGGGGACTTGGGGGTTCCTTTCCCTTCATTTCCCCCTCCGTGGGGCTTGTATGGGGCCGGAATGGGTGATTCAGATGAGGTTCGCCATTTTCGCACCGGTGAGCCATGTGCGGTCGCACCAGGGACCGCATATCCCTTGTGCGGTCCTGTCCTGGCCGCCGATCAGCTTGGCGCGCTGTGAGTTAGGCTCGGCATGCAGTGGGGTTGAGCGGTCTATCGTGGGACCGCATGTCCCTTCGTGCGGCCCCAAGCTGACCGCCCCTCTCCTGGGGTTTTGACCATTATTTGTGACCGTTATGCAGTGTTTGGGGTGTGCAGCTAAGGACTGGCCGTACATCCTCTCGTGCAGCCTGGGTCTAGTCGTACGCCACTTGGAGCTGTTGGCAGATCGTGCGGCCAGAGTTGGACTGCACCTGCCTTGTGCGGTGAGGTCCTAGCCTCCCTTTCCTTGTGCGGCTAGATCCCAACCGCACCTGTTTTCTTACCGTTACGTAGTGTTTGGGGTGAGCGGCTGAGGTCTGGCCGCATATCCCCTGAGCGGCCATTGGCTGGCGCGGGGAGGGGAAACAATCGTTACATATACTACCCTCGCGCAGGAGGGGGGATCGCGGGGAGGGGGAAGCAATAATCGCCCGTACGCCGAGCTTGGGCATCCACTCAAGACGCAGCCAACTCCTGGATGAAGACTGAGGGATGCTGACAGATGCCTGGAAGTCTGGTGTCAAGCTGACGGCTCTGGATGGGGACGACGGCCGCTGCAGCAGGCCGGTGCAGTTCTGCTCGGTTGGACTGGTCGGCGCAGATGTGGTGCGATGGCTGGTACGGGCGCTGCAGAACTCCAAACGTGGCGGGGCCAAGTCGGGGACGTTGCTGACTGGGAGTTCTACGAGCCCTCAGAAGATGGCAGCCGTCTGGTCACCTCACTGGACGTGGTTGTAGGAACGTCCAGTGTTAGGTTTCTGGGCAAGTAGTTAGACTAGTCGCATGTAGCTGTGAGGGAACTCCCAGTGGCGATGTCAGATCGGGATGAGACCACTTGCGTTAGTTCCGTATCATCGAAGGATGCAACGTTTCTTAATACCATCCAACCTGAAAGGGAGAGGAAGAGGAGGGGTCGGGGCTGACTTGACAGCAGCCTGTCCTGGGCAAACAGGGGACTCCGGGTCTGGCATGACTGAGGGAGAATGGCCGCCCTGGATGGAGACGACATCGAAACTAGGCAGGACCACCTCTGGTGTGTCGGAGCTTCAGAGGGGCAGAATGCTCATGAAGAGAGCTCCGGCTGAATCGCACAGGGGCGGGTGGTGGAGCTGCTACCATATGGTGCTCTGGTTCAGACCCGAGTTTAGTGCAGTTGCACGAGAACGGGCGGTGCAAACGGTGCCGAGGTCGGATTGCCACGGGATCACTTCTGGGACGAAGCTGACTCGACGATGTACAACTCCACAGAAGAAAGCTTCAGCTGGTTTGCACTGTGGATTCTGGGATAGTCTCTACAAGCTCGACCTCTGCTGTAGGCTGGTTGCAGAGGGCGGCAGCGTGGTCTTCTCGATCCACAGGAGGGCGTAGCGATGATGGGGAGACTCCGGGATGCCATGGATGCTTGGAGCAGGGGAGGGCGGACCTGAGTTGCAGAGGGAGAGGGGGCTGGGGCGTAATTTTCATCAACCAAGTTGAGGTGAAAACCCGTAAGGACACCTCAGGTAAAATTGGGTAACCCCTCGGTATGAAAACTTACAAGGGCATACCAAAAAAAGTAAAAAGGGGCCAGCTCTGGCGAAAACCCACAAGGGCGGTAGAGCTGGTAAAGAAAATCAAAAAGAAAGAAACTCTCTTCCTCTCTACTCCTCACTGATGAAAGCCGTCGACCGTGACATCCCGTCGATGGTGAGCTCAACATCACCGCACAATAATGGTGTCCATTACACCCCTGAGGGTCGGTCATCGCCAATTCTAGTTTCAGTATTCGGCTACACACCTCAACGGTCAGCCGACCAATCCTGACCTTCCAGCTACTACACATCAGTAGTTAGCTGGCCAGCTCCAGTTCCAGCCTCCAGCCCCAGTATTCGGCTACACACCTCAACGGTCAGTCGACCAGTTCCAGTCCCCAGCTACAACACCTTAGCGGTCAAGTGACCAGTTCTAGTCCCAGCTCCAGTTCCAGTCTGTGACTATAACACCTTAGCGGTCAGCCAGCCACTTCCAGTCCTAGTCCAGTCTCCGGCTACAACACCTTAGCGGTCAGCCGGCCAGCTCCCGCTCTAGTTTCAGCTCCAGTCCCAGCCTCCGACTACAACACCTTAAATGGTCAGTCGGCTAGTTCTAGTCCTAGTTTCAGCACCAATTCCAGTCCTAGTCCCAATCTCCGGCTACATCACCGTGGCAGTCAACCGGCCAACTCCAACCCCAGTTTCCCAGACCAATGTGAACTATATTGCTTGCTAACAACATGTCAACAACCGGTTCACCAGTAATTGGTCTGTGGCCGACATACTTCAGAACCAACCAGCAACCCCGACAATACGGGCCGACACACCCTTACGTGTCAGCCTCCAGCCTCCAGTAACTCTAGCAACACATGCCGACACACCCTTATGGGTTGGCTTCTATCTTCTAGTCCCCAACAACATCGGCCAACACATTCCAGCAACTTCAACGACATGGGCCAACATACCCCCATGGGCCGGCCCTCAGCCTTCACTCTCTAGTAACATAAGCCAATGCACTCTCGCGAGTTGGCCTCCAGCTTCCAGTTTTAAGAGTAGGGGATTTGTATGAATGAGGCAAAATAACCCTACTAAAACCCCATTGGTCCACGTGTTGGACAAAAATGTTCCTTTCCTCAGATCACGTGTCCATCATTTGCTCCCTGGAACCATGTGCCACCCACTGCCATTCTTGGGATCACGTGCGTTCCTGCAAATGAGATTGTTCCCTGTTAGTAAAGGACAGAGTACCGTTTTGGGTTGAGTTGCAGCAAACCAGTATATTCCACGTGGATGGGAAATTTCACAAAATTTGTGCCACGTGGACATGTCTTTTTGTGCTAGTAATTCTTCTGAATTGATTGGGTTTATTAAGTGTGAAGTCTTCTTAGAGTTCACATGCGTGCATTAAGTAGTCACGTGCCTGCCCTTCTTCAGTTAGGCAATTTCTCAAACACCTCTACTGCTCTAAACCTGCTACAATGAGTGCTCAGACTTGGCCAAGCATTGTGCGAGTGTGCACAGACTTGAATGCATTGACTTTGAGTGTTGCACAGACCTTGTATAGCCCAAGGCAAAAGTGCACAGATGTTAGATGTGCAAGATGACCTAATGCACAGACTTACTATAGTGTGTGCTCCGACACTTATGCTTAACCAAATAAAAACTTGCACCGACCCTTATGCTTAGCCAAATGAAAACTTGCACCGACTGCTACAGTGGTTGCACCGATGTTGAATGCGTTACGCTAAAGTATGTATCGACCTTAGAGAGCAGACCAGGCAAATGTGCACCCACCTTCTATTAAAGGAACAAGAATTGTAATGACCTAGAGCTCCGGGTATCGATAACCTGATAATATCGAATTACCGCTACCAAGAACTGAGGACGCCACCCAAGAGGCTGATGAGGCCCCTGAAGGGTTAGTGGAGTTTGTCAAGGAGCTATATAACGAATTGGGATTACAATGTGTAAATTAATTTAAACAACAATTAACTATTAAGTGCGGAAGCAAATTAAACTAATAGCGTGATAAAATATATACAATAGTCCAGAAATTACAAATGTACAAGTCCCACAACTGAAAGAAAAGTCCACAAGTACAACTACACGGGGCATACCCCGGTCAAATGTACAGAAAGAGGACAGACCGATTCACCTTGGTTTGCCCCCTCCTAGACCCCCTAACAGCCAAGGGTTGCCTCCACGCCCATTCACCCCCTTTCCCCTCCCATTTACCTCTTTTCTGACCTCTCATTTTCAGCCTACACTTCCTAGCTCACAGGCAGCAGTGTACCATCGACTTGTAGAGGCTGCAACGACTTCATCCCGATGTCCCTGGAAGCACAAGTGGTACCTTCAGAAGCGTCTCCCTGTATTCTTTGCAATGGCCGTGGTCCCGTCCCAGTCTGAGCTTGTGGCTGCCCGAAGGTTCCAATCTCCCCAAACTGCACATCTCCTTCCTGGCAGTCAACCTGAAGCTGCTTGCAGAGACTACCACGGCCAACCCTTTGAAGTTCGTGAGGCAAGGCTTGGCCGAGCTCTTTCACGACGAGTAGCCTTCAAGTAACAAGAAGCATATCCCTGATTGGACCCCGGAAGCATGAGTTCCTAATTTTCTCCCTAGGGTGCGCTATTCTGTCTCCCCAGGGACTGAATAGACCCCTGTCCACTTTTCAGACTCTCCCAATCTACTCCAACCTCCTCTGGCATCGCCGTGGGTCTCCGATCGAAGAGGACTCGACAACGAACCCAGCGACACCAGCCACTCTTGAATCAGAACTTAGGAGCACCTGTGGTGACCCCATCTTCCTGCTGCAGTGGAGCTGAGATAGTCAGAGCCAGAGAACAGAGTCCCTGCGCACAGCCTCGCCCCGACCAACGCCGGTCCCCAGAAGTCCTCCTAAAAATCTGACGTCCTCCTGGGCCAACCCAAGAGGTTTTTATGCTGGTTTCATAGCAAACGGAGTCCGGGAGTGGCCGCGACAGTGTCGACATCGACTGCCTGTCCCCTGTTCCAGAGAGCGGACAGAACCGGCAACCGCCTTCCAATTAGTTCCTATCTTGGCTTTTCCCCTCCCCGCCTGGCCGGCTGAGCACCCCTCCCTCTGTGGAGGTACATTTTGGTTTTAATTCCACTCCCCACCCCTAGTCCAACCCCATTGCAAGGGACGTAATGCATGTAATAGCAGGTCATCGACCGAAGCTTCTCCGGCGCGGCGTGTGGGTAAGCCCACGCTTCCTCGCTCGCCCTTGTCTCCGACCGAGATCGGTGTCTTCACACAGATCAGGTGAGCCTCGGTTACCCTCCCTTGACGGTCTTTCCTTGCTGGTTTAGTATTGCTGCTAGTGCCGTCGGGTGGTGAGTTGAGTGCCTGTTCTTGAATTACTTATATTTGAGTGACCACCGTGGGTGAGTTGTGAGAGAGCCATTACATCCCATGCCCTAGGCATGCTGGCCGCCCGTGAGAGTGGGCATCCCAGGACCTTTAGGGGTTCAACCACAAGCAAGACAAACCTCGGATCAACAAGGTCCCACCTCGGACCCTTCCCACCATCGCCGAGTTGCCTACGGGCACTAGTGTGCGCTATGTGGGTAAGTCCGCTCGAGTGAAGTCACCGGTCTATTGCATTGTTTGCTTGCTAGGTCCAAGGGATCTTCGGTCTTATGACTATCACCCCCAAGGTGGTGTCACATCACGCTGGTAGGTCTAGATCAAGTCGTTAGGGAACTGTCGCAGTCAAGGAAAAGACCACACCCAGTCACCTGAACTGACCGATCCAGAAACCATCGACACACGGACACCGCCCTAAAACACAAACTTAAGACAGACAGACACATGAAATAGAACAGGATAGACCAACGGCCATCACGGCCACAACAGGACTGTAACGCACCAGCATAGGGGCATTACCTACTCTAACGCACCAGAGTAGGGGCGCCAGGGCAAACAGACCTAAAATCTAATACAGACCATGTAATGCACCAAGACAGGCGCGCCACATCAGCATAACGCACCTAGATAGGCGTTAGGTCCAACGGACCAGAACTCAAATGAAAGGACATGTAACGGACCTATATAGGTGCGTTACACGAGCTTAATGCACCACGACAAGGTGTTAAAGCCAACAGACCCAAAACACTAACACGGGCAAGAGGCATATAACGGACCAGACTGAGTCTACCACAGCCACATGGCACATGGAGGTAGGCGCGTTACACCAACCACCATAGCCAGACAAACGTCAGTCAAACACATTGTAACGGTCTCACACTGGTGCGTTACCTAAACTATAACACATAGGGACAGACCCGTTAAATGAACCGACTGACCCAATCTTCGAGGAAGCACGGTCGTCGAGGGTCTGACATAGAAGCATGCCTCGAAAATCATAGCACGTAACGCACCAACCCAAGTGCGTTACAAGCATGTGACGGTCCCATTATTGTCTGTCACACCCAGAACATAATGCACCAACACGGGTGCATTACAGTCATGTGACGGTCCAATACTGGTCTGTCACATGACCCCAACCTCGAAGAATGCAAAATGACCATGGTTGTGGCGGTCTATCGGGGGACCATCACACAGTGTGACGATCACTGGAGTGACCATTACACAAATCCGGCGAGCAAAACAGGGGAACGGCCGAATCGGCCCGTTCCATGCCCCGTTCATGCTGAAGCACAGGGAAAACAAAGCCACATGATGGGAAACAACCCCTGGAGGCCAAAAACACCACATGCATCCACTAAAACGTGAAATCAGGGCGATTCCAACGAATCGACCCTAAACGAGTCACCGGGATTCCCGGACTCCTATCAGCCCCAAATGACAACCGATCGACACGAAACTGGGGGGTTGAGATCCTGACGTCCCAGCGATCAATTTGACACTGACTACATAGAGAATGGTTGTCATTTTTCAGTAAACCCTACAAACCCCAAAAACTATGATTTTCATTAAACCGGCCCGATCTCCCTCGATCGAGCACCATTCTACGTAAAATTACAGGAAAAACGTAGAGGACGAAGTGGTGATCCATTTCCCTACCTCCACCGATGAAACTGAGCATTGAGATGACTAAATCGCGTCGAAAACTACCACGCGAACTGAACCGTCAGCTTTGAATACACCATTTGGGATCATGCCAGAACAACACCGATTCTCGCTCCACCACGCATCTCAATAGCCTCGCGGCGTCGCTACCTCACCCGCGGTCGCCTCCGTCTGCAGCCGGAGCCGAAGGAACGAGAGAACAAGAGAGAACAGGAGAGAGAGTGAGAGTGCGAGAGTGAGAGGAGAGAGAGGGTGGGGGGATTAATATAAGAAAATTAGAAATTTTTCTAATTTCTGAAAATTCGTAAAATGTGCCGAAAATGCACTAACTCAGAAAAATACGCAAAATAGCCGAAATGATCCTCACGAAGAATACATCGCAGCAAAGGAAAGAGAAAGCACTCTACTGGGATCTAAAAGTAAGCCATTGCATTATAAAATAACTTAAACATGGTGGATATGCAACATAGAATGCATTAGGAAATGAATTTACAACTTTTAGAATGCCAGGAAATGTAACGGTCTGCCGCTACCGCATCACAAAGTGTGGCGGTCTAAGGGTACCCCGTCACAGGATGTGACGGTCAAATGGTGGTATGCTACACGAGCTGTGATGCGCCACCCTAGGGCTGTTAAAGTTACCCGAACTATTAAAATCCACAATTTTTACAGAAATGTAACACACTTATAGTGGCGCGCTACAAGGCTATGACGGTTGCAGGACTGACTGTCACGCCAACCACCTATTTAAGTCAAACCAAGTCAAAGGGCTATAACGGTCTAATGTCCAGCCGTTACACAATCTATGATGCACCTTCCTTGGTCCGCCACAGTAACGTAACACACCCTATGAGGGGTGTTACAAGCGTGACGGTCACTGGAATGACTGTCACACTGTCTGGGTTGCGAATGGGTTCAGTTTGAAATCGAAACACCTCCCGGTCGATCGAAATCGACAGGATTCATTTCTAAACTTGTTTCCCTGCCAAACTACGCATGCATAACAACATTCTAACAGTATAAAACTCAGCGACGATGTTCATGGTGGATTAAAACATAAAGAATGATGTTCATGGCATGAAAAATAAAAATAGACAATGGGCATGCTATTAAGACACAACGATGATGCTCATGCCATGGGGAAGGCTCCTAGCAAGCTAGGTAATCCATCCCCCTATCTGGATCGAGCCGAAAATGTCAAAAAGACCGCATGCAAGGAAGGTGACCGCGCGCCCCTCTCACCCCGTCTCGCCTCCACATGCCGTGAATCGCACCGAGGTGGGCGTCAATGTGCTCCACTCATCGCCAGGAGTCCAACGGTAGGCTCCTCATCTCGATCTGTCGCTGCCTCGCCCGAACCCCAGAGGAGAGAGAGAGAGGGAGAGTGAGAGAGGGAGATGGGAGAGAGAGAGAGTGCGTGACGAGAGAGGGATGGGGGGATTGGGTTATAAAATTTTTAATAATATATATTTTTATTTTAAAACCTCTAAAGGCGGAATACTCACTTATGCCTTAAAAAGTTTAATGCGTAGAAGGCGATAATAAAATTATGCCTTTTATTCATTAGAAACCCTGCCCTAGAGCGCGCAGTTCAAAAATTTTATCACCAATTATTTGCTCTCTTTCCCTCTGCCTCCTCACCTCCCCGAGCATCCTTTCCCTCTCTCTCTCTCTCTCCTCATTCCCTGCGTGGAAAGTTCCCTTTCCCAAAACTGGCGTCACCATTGTCCCGACCCTCTCGCCTTCTCTTGCCGGTAGCAAAGTCACCGCCCCTTGGCCCCCCTTCCCCACCATTGAGGCCACACCGGAGGGAGAATGGCCAGCCACCATCACCTCCGTTGCCCGTGGTCGTTGTCACCCTCGACAGTGTCGCCCTATCTCTCCTTCCCCTACCGTCCATTGCGCACCAGTAGGGAACCTGCGGCCACCGTCACCTTGATCGCAGCTACTCCATGGGCCGTCCAGTTTCCATGACAACCCTGTCGTCAACCCCTCTGGCCACCCTATCTATAGGTGTCTGCGCCCAACCCCACTGCTAGCACCACCGTGCCGTTGCAAGCCGCAGGCCACCTATGGTCATCCCACGCCGCCACCACATTGCCGCTTGCCACCTGTAGCCCACCGCCTTCCTGGAGCCACAATAGGTCCCTCCCGTCGGCCACCATCTTGCAGCTGTGCAGAGTTGTCCCTGTACCCCGCCTACTCCGTTCCTCGTAGCCCGTGATCGGCCCTCTGTGAGTAAGCCATGCCGGCCTCTGTCTTGGGTCACCATTTGTGCTATCATTTGCCGCCGCCGAAGCAAACCCCTGACCACCATGGTAGCCCATCGCTAGCTCTTTCTTCCCCTCTCTTCGTTTCTCGCTCTCATCTTTTCTTACATATCACTGTCCCGAAAAAAAACAGAAGAGAGGAGCGAACAAAAAGAAAGCGCCCCTCCCCCACCTGTTCTCTCTCCCTCACCCTGTCATCTTGCTCTCTTATAGCCATTTGATCAAACAAGTTAGTGTTTAAACGGCTATAAATATTGACATTAACAGAGCGCCCTTGTATTATGGTGCCTTTTGGTGCCATAAAACTCAGGTGGAGGGTGGGATGTAGTGGTCCACCTTCATTCATCATGAGTCTTAAGCACGTTAGGAGCATTCATGGATGTCCGGGTCCCCCGGTACTTGTCACCCCCATGCATGATAGATTCACCTACGGGTGCCCCAGCCCTCCTAGGTCCATTAAACTCTACATGGCATTGCATGATAGGTCCCTTTATGGTTGTCCTGGTCCACCTTTGCATATCACACACTTTACACCCTCACCGCATCATAATGCATGGCATGAGCATACATGCAAGTAATTCACAACGAGCGGTGATGTTCACAAGGAGCGGAAATGAAACCAAAACTGCTTTCTTTGATCAGAAGGAGCCAGATGAGGACCGGGTGGGGGGAGTGGAGAAGTTCAAGATTATTTTCCATGTGTATACTGTATAGTCTTATGGCATGTAAGAGGGGTGTGCGGGCCCCAAAAAAAGGAGGCTGTGAGGGAGCTTGTGTGGAGGTGTAAAATTGACATCTTATGTATACAAGAGCCTACGCTGGAGGGGGATGGGGAGAGTGTTACGAGGGAGATAGATAGAAAGAGATTGACTAAGGGTGTGGTGTCTCCAATAGTGCGCGGTATCATGGTGCTTTGGAATGAATTGGTGATGGAACGGAGAAAGGTTGGCCGCTCTGGTATCTCACTTACCTTCTGCAACCTTTGTGACAGCTTCATGTGGGACTTCTCTAGTATGTATGGGCCTCAAGGCAAACAGGAGAAGAAAGCGTTGTGGAAGGAACTCCTTCGGCATCATCAATTGTCTGGAAGGTCGTGGTGCATTGGAGGCAACTTCAATGCTATTGCAACAGTGGGGGAAAGATTGAGATCTTTTATGGTGACAGGGAAAATGGAGGACTTCATAGAATTTATTAAAGAGACTAGCCTAATAGATATCCCCACACCGACTTCCCTCTACAGTTGGTCTAATCTCATAGAAGAGTCGGGCTACTCAAGGTTGGACACGTTTTTGGTGTCAATGGATTGGGAAGATCACTTTTCACATCTTCAGGCTTAATGTCTTCTTCTGAGAACCAGCAATAGGTTTAATAGGTGCCATGCATTCCATGGAAGGCAATATCGGCCGAAACCGATACGTTTCGGCCGCCCGATACTTCTCATTTATTTGCATTTTTAACACCTGATTCCCCCCTGCCCCCACCCCTGAATCAAACCTAATCCTCTCTCTGCTTCTCTTCCTCCCCCATCCCATTTCCCTCTCTTCTCCCTGGATCATGAGAACATTATGTACGGTAATGGGAGGCAAGCGGGAGAGCAACGCGAGGAGGAGGACGAGGAAGCGGCGGTGGCCGTGGAGAGGGAGATTGAGACGTCGATAGTGGATGGTCGATCTCCCATCTCACCTGATCTCTAGGAGGAAACCCCCTTCCCTCTTCTTCCTTTTCTTCCTCATGTCACGATCCCCACTTGAACCCTAGCCACCAGCACCTCCACCTTCCCTAAACCAACCAACCCGCTTCCTTGTGCCCGCTAGAGCAGGAATCGATCCATCTCCCCTCCCTATTGGGGCCATCGACATCGTCTTTCCCCACCTTCCCCAAGCACACTCGTTACGGCAATGGAGAGGATCTTCTTGACGTGTATAAGGAGATTGGCTCCGGCCACGAGGATCACCTGCATCCGCAAGTGCTCCAATGGCGACACCTCTAGGAACTTGCAGCAGAGTGCCTTCCAGATATGAGAGTAGATGACCAAGGTGGCACGGGGGAGCGCCAACATCAAGTACGGCTGGTACGGCACCCCTTTGGTGGCAGTTGCCAGTGCCATCAGGCATGAGTTCGGGCAGTTGAACAATAGGTCCCTGTGCCCCACGGCGCAGGCGGTGGGCATCTACATCACACCGATGCACTCCCCCCAATCCAGGTGAACCCTCCACCTACCCCCCTTCTTTGGCTCTCCCTCTCATTTGCTTTTGCTCTTCTGTTTGGGGTCCTTATTCTTCTTGACGCGTTCTTGTTCTCGGGTGGGCCAATGCGGCGATGTCTGACCCTAACCACATCGGTGAGGAGTACGTCATCCTCTGCCAGGTCATCATGGGGAACCCTGACAAGGTCGACGTTGGCTCCCCATGGTGCCATCCCACCGTCGTGGACGACCCAGAGAAGCCCAGTTGGTACATCATGTGGGGAATCCGCATGAACACCCACATCCTCCCCTAATTCATTGTGAGCTTCAAGACCTCCGAATACATTTTGGTACCACATGCATGCCCATCCATAGGCGTTTGCATTATTTTCTATGTAAGGGATATTTTTGGGATTTTTAGGTTTAAATGCTTTGATAAATGTTTAGGGGTGGTATATTTGAGTTTTGATGCATGCCGTAGTTGTAGAAATCATGCTAATCATCTTCCTCTACCCCTTTCCTTTTTGTTTCACGCCGATCCGGCTTGACCGGAGGGGAGTTCGGTCCGAACTCGTCCTTCACATTTTCCAATCGCCATAACGGACCCCAGAGGGTGCGTTATGCATTGCACGGCGGACCGCTGGAGGGCCGCTATGCTATCGAAGTTTGAAATAGGTCTGTAGGTTGTGGAGCATGACGGACCAATCCTAGTCCGCCATGCATTGTACGATGCCCCGGTTAAGGTACGTCATACTCTGTGATTTTCTGAGGAGTTTTTTAAGTTTTCAACGTTCGGGTGTCTTTAACGGACCACTCCTGGTGCGTTATAGTCACATGGTGCACTCGTCCTGGCGCGCCATTGTCTGTGTAGTTCAGTTAAATTCTCTGGATAACATAACGCATAGGCTAAGGCGCGTCGTGCATTGGATGACGCCCCATCGGCGATGCGTCATGCCCTATGTAGTTTCAATAGGTTTCTTTGGAGAATATAACGCGCGGGCCAAGGCACGTTATACATTGTATGACGCCCCCTAGGTAGTGTGTTATATTCTACAGATTAGGATTTTCCTGAGTTCGGGTGAGCATAACGGCCCCGGGGAGGCGCGTTATAGTCGCATAACGCCCCCAACCCAGTCCGTTATACTCTGCCGATTTGTAAGGTTTAGCATTGCATGTTTACTTCCCGTCTAATGCATGCTTTGCTACTTCTATATTATATTCTTACTGTTTGTGATTATTGGCACGTTCCTACTATCCCGATGGACTGCTTGGACTATCCATGTGATGGAACCACTAGACGTAGCCCTAGACTTTTGACGTGTCGACCCACCTGGGAGTGGTGGAGGGGCATACCCATTAAACGGCTTAAGCTAGTGCCGTGGGCCCTCGGTCTGACTGTAGCGCTCTACAGGGAGGGAAAGCTAGCTGGAGGCCTGGCCTAGGCACCTAATTGACAAGAAAACTGCAAGTGATGAGAATGCAACACACAATGGAGGGGAGAGATGAGAGAAGAATTAGCCAATTAAACACCCAAGTTATAAATGGTGCGTGAAAATTTTTATGAGTTCCCCTTTAGGACCTTAGTGTATTAATTAAGATATGAATTCACTCAACCACAAGGTACCTAACTAGGGTAGGAATGGGAAACTGGCTAACTCTAAGGGACTCTCTCTCACGGGTGTGAACCCTAGACTGGGGGTGGTACGGTACAACCTGCCCGACGTCCGTGTGGGAATCCACGGCTCGCGGGGACTTACGGAGGTCCTCGGTAAGGTCACCTAGTCGGCCCCAAGGAGTATGGAGATGGGAGGAAACCCTACCTCGGTAGGAATACAACTAAATGTGAATGAAATGCATGAGTCCTATGCGCATCGAAGTGCATGCAAAAATTCTAACCTAAAACTAGCAATCAATGATCAAGCAAAACATGAAAAATAAGAATAACTATCATGCAAAAGTAACTAACACAGGGGAGATCAATAGTAGCACCAAATAATCATAAAATATGTGAAATGATAATCAACATGAAGGGTCGGGTGCACTGTAGCACAGATGGATGGTCTCTGGGAGACCGTGCAAGGAGGACGATGGTCCTATTTGGACTATTCACCAACAGGGAGCAGTAACACAACAAATGACAAATAGACAGAGACTATAATGGACGAGAAGGAGAGGGGAAACAGAGGCGTACCTGGATGAACGGTCTAAGAAAGACCACGTATACTCTGGAAAGGATTTGATACAACTGTATACAACTAGGGAAACTAACAACGTGAAGTTAGGAACATAACTGGGCTAGCAGATGGACGGCCTGTATCAGACCGTATGAAAGGTGAGCAGGCGGCACAAGGCTGCTGAAGGCAGCAGGCACGCAGATGAAATAGCACTGTGGCCAACAGAGATGAATGGCATCCTCGTGGCTGCTCAGGCAAGCAGACGGCTCTTATAGAACCGCACATCCACTAGAAGAGAGAAAACTGAACTCGACCAGATAGCAACCTGAAAGAACTCAAACACAATCTAAACAAGGACAGAAGAGGGTCAGCACAATCTTAATCATTAGGTTGCGACAATTCTTGCCTCACAAAGTTCTCTCAACTCAATGCATACATTGGTTGCTTGCTCATAAGGTCGACGCATACATACATGCCTTAGGTATAGAAGGTCGATGCACATGGCGCTGATATGGAAATAAGGTCAATGCATATATGTTAGTGTTGCATATGCAAGTCAGTGTATGTTCATGCACATGCATACATAAGGTCGATGCAGGTAAGCATCACGATAAGAGGCAAGTCGATGCCTGTTTCCTCATCAGGTTAACCAAGGTCGATGCACATCACTGTTCACATCTTATAAGGTCGCTGCACATCCCTGTTGACAGCTTGTAAGATCGATGCATATCCAAGTCTAGCACAAACCAAGGTCGATGCTCATCCAAGGTCGATGCATGTTGGGGTCTTGTGTTAACTAAGGTCGACGCATGTTTTGGTCTCAACGGTGTAAGGTCAAGGCACATATGTCTCTAGGCATAATCAGGTCGATGCATATTTCACTTTGCATGCAGAATGCGTTATGAAGGTCGATGCTAGTGACCCAGCAAGGTCGATGCACATCATGTTAGATAGCGACTAAGGATAATGCACATCTCCCTTAGTCATCTCTAAGGTCGACGTACATTTGCTAGACTGCATACTAAGGTTGGAGCACATTTTCTAGACTACATACTAATATCGGTGCACGTTTGCTAGACTACATGGAAGGTCGGTGCACATGCCCCTTGAATGTATATAAGGTCGGTGCACATCTTATAAGACCATAGACAAGGGCGATGCACATCTGCCTTGTACATAGACAAGGTCAATGCACGTTTGCCTGGCACATGTCTAGGATCGGTGTAAATTTGGAACTCAGGTCTGTGCATGTCTTGCATATGACTCCAAAGTCTGTGCACATTTGGATTCCAGGTCGACACATGTAAAGAAGTCCAAGCACCTTCAGGTCTAAGCATGTTTTGGGTCTGTGCACATTAGGGAATTTAAGGTCTATGCACATGCTGATTTCATGTCTATGCATGTCTAAGTCCATGCACAGTTTCAAGTCTGTGCACATATAGGTCTGAGCATGTTTTCAAGTCTGAGCATCTTTGTCGACCTTCAAGTCGTATGACGGCCAGGGCGACCCGGCCGACCACTTCGACAGCTTCGACGCCCTGATGACTCTTCACGAGGCGTCCGACGTCAGTAAGTGCCGAGCGTTTGTGACCACACTGGTCCAGGGAGCTCAGGCATGGTTCCAGGCCCTCACCTCTGGTTACATCCGAGACTTCAGGCAGTTCGGACGAGTGTTTAAGGAAAGCTTCATCGGTAGCGGTCCCCCTAGGTCGGTAGCAGGGCTATTGGCGCTCAAACATGAACAGGGGGAGAAGCTGCGAGCTTACATTAACCGATTTAAATCAGAGGCCCTACGCATCCCCCACCTAGATGTAGCCTCAGCCATAATCGCGCTGACTGGAGGCAACCGCGATGAAAACCTCCGGCGCGAGCTAGTCTTGCATCCTCCCACCTCCCTTGCCGAGCTAGTGACCCTGGCATTATGCCATGCTGAGTGCGAGGAAGTCCTCAGCGCCTGCCACGGCACAACCGGCTCGGGTCGGGAGGGGGACAAGAAGCGAGCGTCCGAGCCTAGATCGAGCCAAGGAAAAAGGCGAGACCGAGACGGAGAGCATAAAGAGCCATCCCAGAGATACGAGCGGTAGACGCCCTTGACTGCTCCGGTGTATGCGATTTACGAAGACATCAAAGGCTCGGGCCTCCTCCGCCAACCCAAGCCTATGAAGGCGAAGCATCGCAACCGCCGCAAACACTGCCTCTTCCACAGCGACCATGGGCACCACACCGGTGACTGCCACCAGCTCCAGGATGAGATCGAGCGTCTCGTCCATCAAGGGCACTTGTCTCGCTACGTGTCCGGGCAGAAGGAGGACCGAGGCACCCCCGAGGAGATCGACAACATCCCCCGTGGGGTCTACATCAACGTCATTACTGGATGAGCTGCATCAGGAGGAGATTGTAGCCGAGGAAGGAAGCGTCACGCCGAGCGGGCGAGCCGAGCCTCTGAGCCCCCTAAGGCCCCGCCGGCAAGCGAACCGCAGGCCCTGGTATACTCCGACCAGGTCCTGGAAGGGTTAACAACCCCGCACGATGACGCCCTAGTTGTATCGGCCACAATAAACCATTGTAATGTAGACAGAAAATCGTCTCTTGGGTCTCCCTTTATTCTTGAATGCTTTAAACTGAGACTTGCCAGAAGAAGCCACACCACTTACTGCCGGAGTGGCAGAAGGAAATCCTGGAACAGGAGGCAGATAACTAGGAGGAAGTTGAGCTGTCAGCTGGACCGACAATGCCGAAGAAGGGACAAGAGATCTTGTCAAATCCAGTTCTAAAGCTGTTGCTGCCTGGTATACTTCAGTCATGCTAGTGACACGGGCAACAATCAGCGACTGCCTCAATTTCGCACGGAGGCCACGCAGAAATTGTTCTGCCTTTAATGCCTCATTAGCAAGAATATGGGACGCATAACGGCCCAATTCCATGAATCTGTTCTGATATTTGAGCACCGACATCCCTCCCTGGACATGCTGTAGAAACTGATGCATTTTATCCATGCGGAGATAAGCCGGGCTGAAAGTAGTTTCAAAAGTAGCTACGAACTCGATCCATGAGATCTGGCAGAGTGGGCGGGATTGGAAAGAAACTTCCCACTCAGTATTCCACCAGGTCAATGCCGCGCCCTGGAGTTGAAAGGTACCGAGCATCAACTTTTCATCTTCCGCGCATTCCATGGAATGAAACGCGCGCTCGGTGGCGTCCAACCAAGTTCTAGCTGCATCCGGATCGGTCTGGCCTTCAAATGTCGGCAGATGAAATAGTAGGAATTCCTTTAATGCCCACCCGCGACTGCCAGATGCATCCTTTTATGCCGGGACAATGGGAGCTGGAGCAAGCACACTACTCGCTTCCAGAGGAATCGGGACTCTCCGATGCCGAGGCAGCATATTGAATAACTAACAAGCAGATAATAGACAGAAAAATTCGTTAATCACATGGAAAATATCCTAAGCCAGCAATGGACAGTGCAATTGGACTAATTCTAGACGATCGTTGTGCAATTTTGATTCCTTACACACTTTCTCAACACCGCTCTGATATCAACTGTAACGACCCAGAGCCCCAGATACCGATAACCCGATGTAACATCGAATTACCGCTACCAGGAACTGGGGAAGTCACCCAAGAAGCTGATGAGGCCCCTGAAGGGTTGGGAGAGTTTGTCCAGGGAATGTATAACGAATGTTTATTATTATTATTGTTTTATTATTATATTTTTTAATTTATTACTATTACTGTCTATCTCCCCCATTTTTTTATTTACATATTTCTTCTCTACATGGAGGAGTGGGCCGTTGCAGAGTTGAGAAGGTGTACCAGGCAGGTTGGGCTAGGTGTGCCGACGAAGGCACCAAAAGGGTGCACCGGGGAAGGGCCAAGCAAGGCGTACCGGGTAAAGGAGGGGTGAAGGCTGCACCGTTGAAAGGGGATGGGGAGTGATGTGCCACTGGAGGAGGGCAGGAGTGCACCGGGCAGGGGAGTTGAAAGCGTGCCGGTGGAGAATGAAAAGGGTGTGCCGGGGAAGAAATTGGCGAGTGTACCAGCAGAGGACCCGCTCAGGTGTGCCGGGTTAGGAGCGTGCTGGGGAGGCCAAGCTGGGGCTGTGCCGGCCAAGGTGAAGGATGGAGCGCGTCGGGGAAGGCCAATAGCAGGTGTGCCGGCGAAGGGAGCTGGGGAGCGTGTTGGCGGAGGCGGCCAGGGAAGCACGCCAGCGAAGCAACTAGGGAAGCGTGCCGGCAAAGCACGGGGCGTGCGCCGGGGAAGGGTGAGAGAGACGGAGGCAGTGCACCGGTGAAGGCCGGAGCGTGGTGAGCGGTGAGGGGTGCGTTGGAAGAGGTGTACCGGTGAAGGCCATGGCCAGGCGTGCCGGACAAGGAGGATTGCACGGGTGTACCGGGGAAGCGCCTGGCTGTGGGTGTGCACCAGTCGAGGAGTGTGCCGACGGAGGATTGTGGGAGGCCCACTCCTCTTCGACCTCTTAAGGCCTTTCTTTTCTTCTCTTTCTTAATTTCATGTGTGCATTGGGGGTTTTCTCTTCCTGTCTCTTAACTGTTTTCTTTTCTTTCTTCTTTGTGGGACGAGTGTTCAAGTTATTTAGTCATTGTTCCGTCCGGTTCTCTTCGTGCTGCCCACGATTCTTTTGCTTTAGTCAAAGCATTTTATCGTTGTTTATTTCAGTGGTTTGTTGCTTCCTTTTGCCTTTGTCATATTATCATTTCTAATGAAAATTTGACAGCATCTCCCCTTGACCTGGGCGTAAGGGAGATACAAGGAACGCGCTCACATGTTGGGTTAATTATTTATTGAGTTGGAGTCCCGGGCTTCTCAGAAGTAGAGTCATAAGTAGGTGTGCGAGGTTCATACTCAAGCACGACGTTTATTATTTAAGAAGCATGTTTTATTAAGTTTAAATCACAAGGGTAACTTAATAGTTAAAACCCGATGAAAATTTGGCAGCATCTCCCCATCCCCGGAGGATTGCGGGGGGAAAGCAGGGATATGCCCACGTGATAGAGCAAACCCCTTAAAGTCGAGTGGCACAATGGCGGTCGGCAGACCCAAACGGGTAGGAAACCCCGAGTACTAGCCTACTAGGGGCACCGTCGTTTCGTGGGTTGAAAACGATCGGATAAGCTGACCAATGAGGGAGGTGAGGACCCTGAGGGCTAGTCTACAAGGGGCACACGACCCATAGTCAACACAATATTTGGAAGAGGGACGACCAATAGGGAAGGAAACCCCAAAGGCTAGCCTACGAGGGGCACACATCCCGTAGTCACCACAATGTCCCTAGGGACAGTGGATTTAATATTGCGCTAAAGCCCCTATCAATGTTCACCTTGCGGCCCATTGTGGTACTCATCACTCACAGATGGAGCCCTTTGACCAAATGGCGGTTCGGAGGCATCAATGGGTTATGTCCCCCTCCCCGAAGCATTAAAGCTTAAAGTTATCAGGGATAACAAAGCTCGACAATCCTAAATCACATACGTAATAGGAGGGATACAGCAACATATCATAACACTCAATAGGTTGGCAAATTGGCACTCATAGGGTTAGCAGGTTAGTGCTCACAGGCTAATGGGTTAGCAGTCACAGAGTTATGTAGTTAGTATGCAGATTAGGGGGTTAGCATATCAACATTCACAAAGGGGTTAGTGAATTGGCCTATGGACTAAGTGACCAAGATACAGAAAATAGCCACTCGAGCAACTAGCATCCTAGTAGCATAGAATGAGTACATAAGCTATAGAGGTGACCCCATTCCCTCTAGCCTATGGGGAAGTGCAGAGTGGTATTTGGGGGGAATCGACCTCGGAACCAGAGCAGTTAGAGATGCATATATGAATATACCTCTAACCATGAAACCCACAATGCCTATACAATGAATCTGGCACAGCCATTGCATTTGAAGAGAGGCCCCGGGGAGGGGAAATCATTACTGTAGCCCATGTTAGTTCAGGGCATATTCGAGATCGCGAAATCAAAACTCGTCGACTGGACTCACAAGGGACGATTGGACACGTAAATTGAGAGAAGGATGGGAGAAATATATACATCATCAATCATTCATTCCATCAATATATAGATCATTCATCCCATCAATGGGAGGTGAAAGACATCGAACATCCAAAAGCATTCAGCGCGACCAGCATTGTCACTCGGATGTCACTTCATTGATAATACAGGTAGAATTATAGAAGAGCAGAGATGGGACGATGGTGAGGGGGGAGACAGGCTCATATCATCGCCCCTCCCCCCTCACTTACACTATATCAAAGAGGAGAAATCAGAGGGGGCAATCGTCGGGAGAGAACCATAGAACCCACCTAAATCGCCACCAAAATAGAGTATCAGATTCGGTGTTTCTTCTCTGGCTCCGGGGCTATTCAAGTGAGCAGATAAAGGAGGATGGTAGTGGGATCACTCAGTGGAAGCCTTACTTCTCCCCCAAGACTCCGCTCTCTCTCTGACGAGTAGACTCTCTCGATTGTCTCTCAGACTCTGCCTCTCTCTCTTCATATATGTCTCTTGTTTTCGAATTACTCTCCCTATTCAATTGGTCAAACCCACAAGGGTTTTATAGAGGAAGCTGTATTATGGTGTGAAGAATGGAGTGCCAGGAAGCTTCCTTTCACCATTTTGCGCGCCGGAGAAGAGGGCATTGGGGAATAGGGTGCACCGGTGGAAGGGCGCTCGGGTAAGTGCCATTTGCTTGACATGGGTTAGACAATGGGTCCCGGACTGGTCCCGAGAGTCACCATGACCATTCATCTCACCGCGGTCTTGCAAAACCTTGGTGAGAAGTCCTAACGAAGCCTTCGGGTCGACGTACAACCTTCTTCGGAGCCTTGTGCATCCTCATTTTGAACATGCGGGTCTTCCACTGACATGGCCTTCAGCACTATGGTTCATACTGCTGGCTCGGCCTGACTCTTGCTCGAAGGTTTCTTAAGGGGTAGGATACCACCTAGGGTGTTTTTGCCTTGACTGGGCGATCATTTGGTCACTAACGGACCCAATATGTTGAGAAGCCATACCCATGCTGGGTCATCAGGGTCTTCTACTGACAGAGCCTTCGATCCCTTATTTTGAAGGGCCAAGGGCGTTCTTTCACATCGGGAGGATCTTTCATTTAGGTGGCGGGCCACAAGGTGTACCTTTATCCTTGGTCGAATAATGGATGTGGTTTATGCGACACGATCGAGTCAATTCTGATTCATTGGGCAGACTTGATGATGCTACTTGTTGGTTGTAAATTCATCTCGATTCTCCTGAGGTGAAGTCCCCGGCATTCATACTGGGTGACTTGAGGCTCTGGCAGCTTGGGAAGGCTTCAATATATTGATCTCCTATGGCTTCTGTACTTCAGTGGTCACATCATTCATCTTTGAGGCTTGATTGCCATTGAATATATTTTGAGAGCCAACAGCCGGCTAACTGCAGAGGTGTTATAGCTGGAGTGCTGGAACTGGTACTGGAATTTGGATTGAAGTTGGAGCTAGCCGGCTAACTACAGAGGTGTTGTAGTCGGAGTACTTAGACAGGTACTGGAACTAGAACTGAAGTTGAGACTAGAATTGGAGCTAGAACTAAAGCTAAGATTAGAGGTGGTGCTGGCCGGCTAATCGTGGAGGGGTTGTAGCCGGAGTACTGGAACTGGAGCTGAAGTTGGCTAGCTAACTGCGGAGGTGTTGTAGCCGGAGTGTTGGAACTGGTACTAGAACTGGGATTGGAGGTGGAGCTGGCTGGCTAACCACGGAGGTGTTGTAGTCAGAGTAATGGAACTGGGACTAGAGCTGGAGCTGGCTAGCTAACTGTTGACACGTGGTAGTCGAAAAGTCGAAATTGGTCGACTGACCATTGAGGTGTGTAGCCAAATCATGGGGATGGAGACTGGAACTGAAGCTGGGACTGGCCGGCTGACCACTGAGGTGCTGCAGCCAGAATACTGGAACTGGTACTAGTGATGACCGACCCTCGAGGGTGTAGTGGCCACTGAAGAGGGGCGATCTCGCGCTGGTCCTGAGCTGGAGCAAGTGATCACCACGTTGAGACCTGCAAGGAAGGGAAACGGAGCGATCACCTTTCCATATTAGCACCACGTGCTTGTTTATTTTGTTTATTTATTGTTATTTCTCCATCTCCGCAAAGTAGATTTTTTTCTATGGATCTACAGCGTGCCCACTATTTTTGGGACGTTCCCTGCTGCTGTAGGCTTCCCCAACTTTTTGGGGCTGGCCTTTGCCGATCTACTTCAAGTGGAGTCTTCGGAGCCTACCAAGGATGCTGCCGAGAAGGTCGAGGCCCTGAAGGCTCGATGTTGTGTGGGTTCGCTTAAGAGCCCGATTCAAGTCGCCAGTTGCCTGGTGCGCCACATCACTCATGGGTCCTGCCCTGATCAGTGGAGTTCACGTCTTCCTGGATGGACGCGATGCTCGGGTGGTCCCAGATCAGGTCATCCCCACCGTACCTGTCTACAACTCCTATCAGGCTCTCTCTGGGAGGAGAGTCGAGAAAGAAGAAGTCAGCCATCATGGCCAAGAAAGGCTGGCCCCTAAGTTTAAGATATGCAAGCAGGTTTGGGTCCCTAAGAAGATCCAACCCACCCACCAGGATGCACTAGTCCGTCACCACCCTGCACATGATGAAGCAAAAGAGAAGAGGGAAAGGGGCTTGGCCCCAAGGAAGGAAGAGACAGTTGTGGACCCTCCATGCCGTGCAAGCCTCAGGGCCTGTGCCTGACAAGTCGACATCCCCACAGTGGGAAGGAGATTCCAGCAACTCGTCAGACAAGCCCGGCTAGGCAACTATCCCCAGTCCTACATCAGGGACGGGGGCAAGAGGAGATGACCAACATGGTCAGAAGCTACTTCAAAGGTCTAGGCAACCCCTCACTAGGCCAACAATGGCTGCTGCAAGTGGCCGTGGCTGAAGAAGAAAACTGCCCACTAATGGCAGTTGAAGAAAAAGAAGAAGAAAGAAGGATGATGTCATCGGTCGATGACAAAGGACATGAAGATGGCTTCGATGATGAAGCCGATGAAATCACCCCTTGGTGAGAAGAAAGAAAAAGAATCTCTGTGTTTGATAGACTCACCTTCCCGGAGCATGCAATGAGGAAGGTTCATAGACAAAGAAGAAGAATGCGGATTTCACCTGCAACATGGTTGGGGTATCCAGATTGGCCGAAAAATTCAAGATTGATTGGAGGACATCCACTCCGTATAACCCGCAAGCAAATGGGTTAGTGGAGACCTTCAACAAAATATTATGCACCCTTCTTGCCAAGACAGTTAGCTCTAGCAAGAAAGATTGGGAAGACAGAATCTATGAAGCACTGTGGGCATACCACACTGTGTACAAGACCCTGACAGGTTGCTCCGCATTCTCCTTAGTGTATGGCTCGGAAGCAGCCATCCCGATAGAACTGGAGATACCCTCATTGCAGGTCACAATCCAGCATGAATTGGTCAGGGATAATCGAACTAATGTAGAAAGAAGATTGGAAGAAGTCTCCAATTTGGAAGGTCAGTGACTCACAGCCCAGCAGAACATACAGGCCTATCAGGCCAGTATGGCCCGCGCCTTTAATAAGCTCGTCAGGGAACGAGAATTCAAGAAAGGGGACCTAGTTATGGTCAAGCGAAAAGAAGTCATGGCGGCTAATCCCAAAGGGAAGCTGAATGAAAATTAGGTGGGGCCTTACATGGTACAGAAAGTCTATGAAGGTGGTATCTATGTCATCGTCAACCACCGAGGAGAAGTTCAATTCCTACCCCTTAATGGGAAACATCTGAAGCTGTACCATGAGCCGCTCCCCTAGCTCGACGATCAACTGAAACTAATACCCCACACTGAACAAGATTGTTTCTTGGAACTCTTGACATAAATCACCAAAACTATTTAACTCGACGCCTAAGGCCTTCCTAGGGTCTCAGTCGAGCGATCCGATCTAGACCTTTCATCTATGTCAGAGAAACCTAAAATTCCTTGCATCAGTGCAATCCCAGCATCGATGAACCACCTTAACTCTACATAAGGCCTTCCCGGTGTAGGCAGGAAAATGACTCCTTTGACTTTTTACCTCTCTTTTTGTCTCTCCTCTTCACCCCACTTGCTTATGCTATTGAAATGTGAAAAGGAAAGACAGCAAATAAACAAGATGGAGAAAGGAAAAAACTGACCGTGATCGCCACCCAGACGCCGGGGTGTGAAAGGACACGCCCACGCCTGAGAAGAAGAGAGGGACACTCGCCAAGTGAGCACAGGGAATGGGACGGCACCGTGCACGTCCGACGCTTCCCTCGTGAAGGGACGATCGCGAGCTTGCCGTGTCCGTGTCTCGTCCCGCATCAGGTGAAGTCCGTGCATAGTCCGTTCACGTGCAGAAAGGGTCCGTGCAGCTACAGGCCAAGTTGGTGGACATGCGAGCAGGGTCCGTGCAGGTGTACAAGCAGGTCCGAGCATGCCCAGGCAAGTTCGTGCAGGTGTGTAGGGCTCGTACGAAGGGTGAGGGCCAAGTCAGTGCATAGGCAGGCAAGGTCCGTGCACGTGGGGCCAAGGGCTGAAGGAAGGTCAGTGTATATGGGAGTGAAGTCAGTGCACATGCGGGCAAAGTCCATGCAGCTACTCAAGGTTTGTGCAGAGATGAAGGAAAAGTCAGTGCAGGGTCCGTGCACAAGGAAGTGAGGTCGGTGTATATGTATGCAGGGGGGCAAGGTCTGTGCAAGGTCCATGCACATCAGGCCAGGGGTTGAAGGAAGGTCAGTGCAGGGTCCGTATGTGCAAAGTGATGAAGTCCGTGCATGGTCTGCACGGGGTTGAGGTTGCACGAGGTTGAAGCTGAAAGGGGATAGGTGCACTGGGGAAGGCCATGGGCGTGCCGTTGAAGGATTGGAAGGGTATGCTGGCGAAGAAGGTGTACCGGTGAAGGAGGTGTACTGGCAAAGGGTGAACTGGAAGGTGTGCCGGTGAAGGAGAGGGCAGCCTGTACCAGTGAAGGGCTTAGAAACAAAAGGGGGGTGCACCGCTCAAGGAGTGTGCCTGCGACGGGTAAGGGAAAGTGTGCCGGCGAAGGGGCCTAAGGGCATGCCGTGGAAGGGTTTAAGAGCGTGCCGACGAAGAGGTTTAAAGGCGTGCCGTGGCAGGGGCTTTTGAGTGTGCCGGGGAAGACCTGGGGAGGTGTGCCGGCGAAGGCTGGCCAGGCGCGTCGGGGAAGGTTTGAAGGCAAACCGGGAGGGTTTAAAAGCATGCCGACAAAGGGCCTGGGGTGGTGTACCGACGAAGTAGTTGAATGGCGAGGGGTGGACCGAAGGGTGTGCCGGTGAAGGGGAAGGCGGTCTGCACCGGTGAAGGGCCCACTCCTCCTTCACCCTCTTAAGGCCAGACCATACGCCCTAGGCCTGTCCTCTAGCTGGTATTTCCCCCTAAGCCCGGACTAGGCTGTACGTGGGAGCCCTGCAGTAACCAACCTACTCACCGCCTCTCTCGGGTCAGCCGCTCCACCACTCCCGGGTGGGTCAGCACGCGTGTTCCGTAAGAAGGCTACGACTAGTGGACGTGCCACCGGAAGGAAGAACTGACTCACAGAAACCATAGTCGAAGAAACAAATGGCACACACTCGGTGCAACACAAAGCCTGACGGTCCAACCTTGGGCCGTCACAGGCTCTAACGCACCCACCCTAGGCCGTCACAGTGGTCTGACGGCACAACTCAAGTGCGTCAAACACTCGGTGCTAAACCGAGTGTGACGCGTCAATCCTGGTGCGTCACAGTCTCCGACGGGCCACCTCTGGTGCGTCAGAAGACGAAATGAAACTGGCTGTGATGCACACCCCTTGGGGCATCACAGTCTCTAACGTTCTTACCCAGGCGCGTTAGAAGTTGGGGAGCTCTGACGCACCCCCACAGGCGCGTCACAAGGCCCTGACGCACTCACCCTGGGGCGTCACAAGCCAACGGTGAAACAGACTCTAACGCACTACCCCTAGCGCGTCACAGCCCTAACGTACCAATCCTGGTGCGTTAGGTGACAAGCTACGTCAACTCTGACGCACCCCTAGAGGGGCATCATAATGTTGTAATGCGCCACCCTGGGCACGTCACAGTACATGTGACCCCAACGGTCAAAAATCAACAGTCGGATCACTGTGACGAACCAACCTAGGGGCATCACAGTCACGTGGCGGTCTATCGTGGGATCGTCAGGCCCACGAACACCAAAGCTCAAAACAAAGGGAGTGTAACACACCTGCCTAGGTGCCTTACACACTGTGACAGTCACTGGAACGACTGCCACAGTGTCCCGGCGGTGAAATGACGAACTCAACACAAAAATTACCACCACGCCCCCATACCTCCATGGGAGAGGGGGAAATCATAGGGGAATCCCCCAAACCACTCCTAGCATGCATCTATGGCCTCGAATCGACCAAAAATACGATAAAACGGCGAATCGGCTCACAACCCCAAACATGGAGATTTTAGGGGGCATAATGAATGGAAGTGATGGGTGATGAGGACTACAAGGGGACTCTGCTACAGTTGAAACTAACAAGACACCGATAATTTCTAACAAAATTTCGGCAGAATTTTCCCTAGGCCAGAGGCATAAGGGGAAACACGAGTGCGCGTCCACAAGAAGTGATGGCCCCAACAAAGTGGTAGTGGGCCCCGCGGGACAACACCAAAAGTCCTCAGCTACAGAAGTTTGCTTCTCTCCCTTCACCAGCAAATCACCCACAGGCCTTCCCCGGTACACCCTGCTGGAGGCTTCCCCGGTACACCCTTTATGGGCTTCCCTGGTACGCCTGTCAGCATCTTCCCCAACATAGCATGAAGTTGCCCTTCCCCAGCATGCTCTCCGCTTCATGGGCCTTTGCCGGCACACTAAACCCCCTCACCGGTACACTCTTAGGAGTCCTTCCCCGGTGCACCCCCCATGCTCTTCCCAGGCACAACCCTTAGGGCTTTGTCCGGCACACCCCCTCGGTAGCTTCCCCGACACACTCGTGAAGGCCTCCTCGGTACACCCTGAGCGGTGCTCCTCGGCGCGCCCTGCGCCATGTTCCCCGGCACGCTCTGCGTGTTCCTCCCCGATGCTCTCGAAGCCCCCTCACCGGCACAGCCGGCAATGGCTCTCCCGCCCACGGTGCCAGAGACGGAGAAGGAGGAAGGGAAGAAGGAGAAGAGGAGAAGAAGAGAGAGGGAGGACAGGAAGGACGGGAGCCTAGGGCTCCGCCATCCTCTGAGAACGAAGAGAGAAAAAAAAAGAAAGGGGTGTAGGAGAAAGAGAACGAAGGAGGAGGAAGGAAAGAAGAGGGGGAAGGGAATGCCCTCCATGGTGGTCCCCTCATCACTGGGATGGCGGCGACGATGGTGGCGGTTGCGCACGGAGGGGAAGAAGGAGAGAGGAAGGAGGGGAGTCACCCGTTCGCTCACCGAAGAGAGAGAAAGAGAGAGGGAAGAGTGGTTTGAAAGGGGGGTCCGTTCGAAGCCAACCCGCCCCCCTTTTTATAGGGTGAGCAAAAAAGGGAAAGAGAGAAAGAAAAGGGAGGAAAGAAAAAAAAGGAAGGAGAAAGGAAAAAGGATAAATACTCAGGACGCCGGGTCTTCTAGTGAGTCGCCGAGCCATAAGCTCGGTGCAGTCGAGGCGGTGCGGCGTCGACTCCGAGTAGTGGGCCCAGTAGTGGACCCGGTGGTGTCCCCACCAGTTTTGAGTCTGGTCTTCGTGGGTTTAACGGTCCCACGACTGACCGCTATGTTCAACATAACGCCCCGGTGCTGGTGCATTATGGGTTTCCAACCCTTGATTTTTGACCGTTGGGGGTTCTAGTCAACGAACGCGCCTAGGGAGGTCCGTTATATTCTATGATGCCCCAGGGAATGTGCGTTATGCTTAACGTCCTTGTCTTCCACTTAACGCACTGGAGATGGTCCATTAAGGTCTATAACGCGCCTAGAGAACTGTGTTATAGTCTATTTTCACTCTGTGACATAACGCACCATGGTTGATCCGTTATGTACATAACGCCCCTGGAGGTGTGCGATATGTTCCCTTCCGTGACTTGGGGCTTAACGCACCTGTATTGGTCCGTTAAGCACTATAACGCCCCTGGGCAGGCGCGTTATAGTCTGATTTTTACTGGGAGTGACGGACGGCTAGGTTGGATCGTCTATTCTCCCATGCGCGACTGTGGCTTAGCTGTGCATCCTTGAGTGGCCATTGATGGACCGTTCATCGTCTGAGGCCTAACCGGTGATTTCTTCCATGCCGATTCGAGTCCCGGGTGAGCGGATCTTGATCCACGTGCTGACCCGTGGTCTGACTGATGCTAGGCATCATGTGGAGACCGGGTGTGAGGCGTCGTGGGGGTCCCGGGATATGGCGTCTTCGACTTACGTCACCATGAGTCGGTGTTGTACGAGGAGCGATCTTTGTACTCGTCTACCTTCTGAGTCATTTTTCGTGACGTGAGGGTCTGTGCTTCCAGTGACCTATCCACTAGTCGTAGCTTCCACGGCACGCATGTGTCAGCCCACTAGGAGCACTGGTGTGGCGCACCCAAGAGAGACGGTGAGTAGGCTGGTTACCGTTGGGCCCCCGCGTACCGCTGAGTCTAGGCTGGTGGGGGAATTACCAGCTAGAGGACAGACCTAGGGCGTATGGTCTGAGTGTGCACACGAGGCTGACACCAGATGGCAACTCCACGAGCATTTCACAGGAAACTTCATTCACCAACTTCTCGATACGGGTAATAAAATCTTCGGAGATAAAAGAATGCGTCGCACCTGAATCGAAAAGAACATGCGCTGTGCGATCATAAATCGAAATCGTACCTTCAATGAGATTAGACGCCAACGCCTCTGCGCGAGTGATGTGTGTAACTCTGGCTCTCGACGGACGAGTAGCGGCAGACGACTGCTGAGAAGGTGTAGGAACTGGCGGTTGAAACGATTGAGATTGAGGCGGCGGCGGAAGATGGAACTGTGGCTGCTGCGACTATGAAGTCTGCGAGAACTGCACCGTCTGCTGCCTCAACGGATAGTTACGGGAAATGTGCCCCGACTGATCACAACGGTAACACACAACCGGCAAAGAGCATGGCACACCCAGATGACTGCCACCACACCTGGAACATAACCTCGGCTGAAAAGCAACAAAATCTGGACGCGGCCGAACAAACGAACCAGACTGTTGACTCGGATCAGAAAACATCGGCTGATCGAACCTCTTCCTCTTTTTCTTATGACAGAAACGTCTGCCTTGAGATTGCTGGAAGGAAGCACTATCGGCAGGAGAGAAAGCGGGAGAAACTCCTGAAGCAGATGACTGGTGGGGTGACTGATGCTGCACGATCGACGGAACCATCCCAGTCTGAGCAAAACCTCGAGTCCTCGCCAACTCCAACTCCAACGCGACAGCGGCTTAATACACAGAATCTAACTCAGTCACACGTGTAGCAAACAGCGGCAGGCTCAATTCTGCTCTCAGTCGGCGCAAAAACTGCTCAGTCCTCACAGTCTCATCGGCAAAGATATGAGGTGCATACCGGCCCAACTCAATGAATTTATCGCGATGTTATAGCACTGACATCTCGCCTTGTGTCAGCTCTAGAAATTGATACATCTTGGCTAACTTCAGGCAGGCTGGAGTATAAACACGTTCAAATGTAACAACAAACTCAGCCCATGTGATTTGTCGAAGCGGACGGGAATGGAAGGCAACCTCCCACTCCGTGGTCCACCATGTGCGTGCAGTACCTTGAAGCTGATAAGAAGCCAACATAACCCTTCCCACCTGGCCATTTGCCGAGTGGGGTATGGACATCGCGGGGCCTTTCCCGCCATCTTCCAAAGGCCACAAGTACATTCTGGCCACCACCGACTACTTCTCTCGTTAGGCGGAAGCCTTTCCCCTATGAGAAGTCACTGGTGAGCTGGTCGCTAGATTTATCCGACTTAACATCATCTACCAATTCGGCACTCCCAGTCGCATAGTCTCCGAAAATGGGACGCCATTCAAGAACAAGGCCGTGTACCAGTAGGCAGCCAAGTTCCACATCGACTGGAGAACTTCTTCGGTCTACAACCCACAGGCCAACGGTTTGGCCGAGGCCTTCAATAAGACTCTCTGCAAGTTCCTAGCTAAGATTGTTAGCCACCAAAAATGTGACTGGGGTGAAAAGATCTCCGAGGCATTATGGGCCTATCAGACGGTCTACAAAACCCCCACGGGATGTTCGCTGTTCTCCCTCATCTACGGAGTGGAAGCCGTCATCCCCATCGAAATCTAGTTAGCATCCTACCGCGTAGCAGTACACACTGGTTTGGCCGGCCATGATAAAAGTTGGAGAGGGGAATTTCTACTGCCTAAATAGAGTGGCCAAATGAGGTCCCAACGGACCAAATGAGGCCCAGCTCCCACTAGTGACAGCCATCCAAGGGCCCACTAAGCCCAATAACTCACTCGGATTAAGCACTTCCTAGGCGACCTTCAGGTTTGAAAGTCCGAGCGTCAGGTCGATCAGGAGGCCTCTACAAGGCCTTATGCATCCCACCCGAGCCTTGCGCCTATCACTCGGGGAAACCCCTTGAAGCCAGCGCCATATGCTCAGACCCACTGGCGGAAGCTTATCCATGCGACCGTTGCGTGCCCTTTAAGAGCTGGGAGATCGTGGGGATAATGACGATTAAGAGTCCTCGCGCCTTAACAAGCCCACGAAGGAGACGTAACCTCCCCTAAAACTCCTCGCCTCGTAGGGCTCCTATGTTCATGGGTCTCTATATAAACCTGAGAAACCCTCCTACTAAAGGTAAGCGCTATTAAGCGATATCAACCCTGAGCTAGAGCCACTTCACCACTTGGTGGAGAGGAATCTCACGCCCTCATCTCCTTTACAAGCACTACTCCCCACACAGGGGGGTTGGACTAGGGGAGGGGAAATTAAGGATTACATCAAAACTACCTCCGTACAAGGAGGGGCGCTAAGCCGACCAAGTGGGGAGGGGAGATTAGCTACGTCGGTGCCGGAAGGGCACTTCTCCGGTTCTATCCAGGTCTGGGACTGCAGGATAGTGAGTCACTGTAGTCACTGCTGTGCACTCCCCCGAGCTCGAAAGTCACCGAAACTGGTGCCGAATCATCGCTGACAGACCCTGGAATGCTGGAGAATTTTCATGGATGGACCCGTCATCACCACCGGCTATGGTGGCTCCTGGAACAGGCTCTCTGCGCTCTGGCTCAGGCTGAACCCAGGGTGTAGCCGCAGTTGGTTGTAGTCGCCACGGCCGCTCCTGAAGTCCAATCATGGTGGGACCAAGTCAAGGATGACCGTGGACGAGTCTTCTTCGAGCAGCAACCAGGGGGATCACTAGACGATGATGGAGCGGCGAGGAAGAGCCCGTTGAGTGAGGGGGGGTCAGGTTAGGTCCATGGTAACCTGTTCTGCGTACCTGGGGGAAGAAAATTGGAAGACGCTCTCCAGATGTGGAACTAGACGCCATTTTTTTCTGATGGATGCCGACTGGTTGTAGAAGTCCTCGGCCAAGCGGCGCCTTCAGATGTTGTGGGATGCGACCGTGGGAGTTCCAGGAAGTCATCTCAGGTCGCTGGCTGGTCCTGATTTACGCAGTCAGGGGAGAATGAGTCCTCCGGGCAACAGGGATGTCGGATGCCAGCGTGACCACCACAGCTGCGAAGCTTTCTCGACGAGCTTTCCGTTGATATAGGTGCACCTCCGATTGATGCCAAACCGCTCTGAGACAGCTTCTGCAAGTTGACCTCCTTCTACTTCTGGCGAACTGAGTGGAGTGATGGAAGCTCTTGATGGATGTGGCGTGGCTTGAAGTGGAGGGATGGCAAGGGGAGAAAGGGGTTGCTGGTAGTGGTTACTGGAGGGGTCGTGAGGGTTGTCCATGGAGAGAGGGGTGGGGCAAGAAGGGCCAGGGTGGGCGCAGCTGGTATGTGGGGGAGTGGAGTGGGTGGTGGGGGAGATCGGATGTACTTCTTCTTCCTCTGAACTCCAGGGTGTGAGACCCTTTCTATCTCCTCCTCCTCCCCTCTATCTTCTATCTCTGCTGCCGCCGCCACCGCCGATCGTGCCGCCATCGAGCCACCACGAGCATTCTTCCTCCTTGCTGTCCAGGTTACTGTTCTGCTGGACAGAGGCTCATCGCAAGATTTTTCATTCTCCAATCCCAGATCTGTAGGAGTTGAAATTTGGCTGGTAGGTTCCTCACATCAACCCCAGTCTCCACAAAAAAACCCAATCCTAAAATCCTATTTATTCGATTTTTCCCATTTTCTTATTTCCACCCCTGTAACTCTATCCACTGTGTAGACCCAGTTCTAGCAAGTCACCACCCGACCCCTTAGCCCACCTTAACCATATCCAAATTTAGTGAAATTTTAAATGGACATTCTGTCCACCAAATCCCATCTCTCATAATGTTTTTACGAATGTTGAAATTGTTTTACCCTTCCTAAAAATTCCTGAAATCCCCAATTTCCAGTCTATCCACTATTTTTCCAGACCCGACCCCCAATCACTATAAAATCCCCCAAAAATCGAAACCCCTTCCAAAAGTAATATAAAAATTATCTCTGCTTTCCTTACTTCCACCACTACAACTTTCATGAAGAAATCATCACCCAGTACCATCACTAACCCCTCGGTCAAACTGTGTTCTCAGTCAAGTCTAAGTTCTGCCCAGTTAGATCCAGATCTATGAACTAGTGTCTGGTAAAACCTTCCACGGCCAGCGTAGAGGATTTAAAATTCTTAGCCCAGCCTGTGATCATAGTTCTTCGAGAGAGCTTTCCAACGCCACCAGCCTTGTGTCGATCTGACATCAGGGTTGATCAGAGCAGCCATTCTCGCCGGGTCACACGGGTCTGAAATAGTAACTCAGATCCGTGGACCGCAACTTTAACAAGTGAAGATCGGAGCCGCCTCACCATCTGCGAGGCGAATCGGGGCATCCCTGTAACACCCTCAAATATAGCTAAGTTGTACTCTATATCATCGAGGCGCCTTTTGAAGTATCGGCTCAGTTCTTGAAAAGAACTCCGAAGTTAAGCGTGCTTAATGGGGAGTAGTACCTACACACGATAACATAGTCGGACTCTTCAAAATGATGCCGGGGATCCAAGCCAAAGAGAGCGTTGTGAGATGCCCTCATCATATTTTCTCCCTTTTTATGTAGATTATTATTATTATTATTATTATTTTGTTGGCATTTTCATATTTTTTTGTTACAGAGGAGTGGGCCGTTGAAAGGCTAAGGAAAGGCGTGCCGGTGAAGTCTGGGAGATCGCTAAGGAGGTGTACCGGCGAAGGCGTTGGAGGGTGTACCGGGGAAGGCTTGGGCTAGGCGTACCGGCGAAGGGGTGGGGAAGGTACACCAGTGAAGGTCTGGGCTAGGCGTATCGGTGGAGGAGGCTCTTCACAAATGGGTCAAAGTCCATGCATGCTAGGGGCGAGGTCAGTGTACATGGCAGCGATGTCGACGCACATGTCGACTAAGTCAGGGGATGTGCAGGGGAGGTCAGTGCACCTGGGCTGAAGTCCATGCACATGCGGGCTAAGGTCAGTGTACGTGCTGATGAAGTCAGAGCACGTGCAGGCCAAGGTCAGTGTACATGCTGACGAAGTCAGTGTACGTGCCAACTAAGGTAAGTGAACGTGCAGGGAAAGTCAATGCACATGGGGACTGGGGTCCGTGCATGGTCTATGCATGCATGCAAAGGTAGGAAGGCAAGGCTTGAGCAGGGTCCATGCAGAGCTTGTGTTAAGTTCATGCAATGCAAACCAAGTCCATGCATGTGAATGCTGGGCCAATGCAAGTCCATGCACATGGGGGCAAGGGCTAAAGAAGTTAGTGTACACGAAGGTAAGGTCGGTGTACATGGAGCCAGGCTACGGGTGTGTCAGCCAAGGAGCCTAAGGGCGTGCCGGCGAACGGTAGGGTGGAGTATGCTGGCGAGAGGCATCCAAGGTGCACCGCTGAAGGGCTAGAGGGTGTACCGCTGAAGGATTGGTTGAGAGGTGGTTGGGGTGTTTTAATTGGCATACCGCTGAAGGGTCAAGGGCGTACCGGTGGGGGAAGCGAGTGTGTTGGCGAAGGGAGTTGGAGGGGTTGGATTAGTGTACCGGTGAAGGATTGGGACAGGTGTACCGATGAAGGCCCACTCCTCCTCCATTTCAATCAATTCCATGGGCATCGTATTTCATTTCTAGTGGCATGCTTAGGCTTGTGTGATTGGTATGGGTTGGTAGGTTTGGCAGGTTTTGTAATCCGCCGCGTCCCCCATCGATTTCGATCAGTCGGGAGGGGTTTCCAATTCCAAACTTTGGAGTCACGAAACCCAGGTGACATAACATGCTTGCCCCGGTGCGTTATGCCCCTTTAACGCATCCCTTGAAGTGCGTTATGTCATCCGTGTCTGAGTTTCCTGTGGATTTCATGTTCAGGTGGCTTTAACGTGCCCCTCTTTGTGGGTTATAGTCCTTTGTGTTGAGTTAAAGGTCTGTTGCCTTTAACGCCCCTGTTCCAATGCGTTATGTTCAGTATGACGCCCCTGTTGAGGTGCGTTATATGCCGTGATTTTCTGTGGAGTTTAGTCATTCTGGTGGACATAACGGCTCATGGGAGGTGCGTTATGTACGTTATAACGCCCCACCCTTGGTCCGTTATATCCCCTCGTCTGTGCGCTGTGTGCGTGTTGACTTTAACGCGCCCATTCCAGTGCGTTATAGTCCTATGGCACACCTGCCTTGGTGCGTTATAGTCTAGTTTCCCTATGGATCTCCTGAGTTCTGTGAAGCATAGCGGTCCTTCATTGGTCCATTATGGTGTGTAACGGGGGCAGTGCCAGTCCATTATATACCTGGAGTTTTCAAAAACTTGCATGTGTAATTTCTAAGCAATCCATGTTTCATGTGCACCATGTTTAAAATATTTTATACACTGTGGCATTTTTTTACATTCCATAAGAGCAGCTTTCTCTTTCCTTGTGATGGAACCACTAGTCGTAGCCTGACGACATCCGTGTCGGCCCACTCGGGAGAGGTGGCGGGGTATTCCCGTTATACGATTTGTAAGCTAGTTTTCGTGAGCCCTCTTGCATAGTGAGTAGCGTCCTACTGGGAGGGAAAACTAGCTAGAGGCCTGGCACAAGGCGATGGGTTAGTGTGTACACACGTGGTCAGAGGCTTGGACTAACGCTGATGAGCGTTACTCTGATTAGTCACTCGGTGTGGTACTGTTGTGTCACTCGCTTGTCACGAGCTTGACTGCGAGGTGCTTTCCTACTAGGGCTGTCAAATCCATCATTCTCTTCCTTTGAGTTCGGCCTATATACGTCCCTCTCGGGCTGCCAACCCATCCTGCCTATCGGCTTTCGGGTTCGACTCTTATGTCACACTAGGACTGTCGAATCCATCATTTCCTTCTTTTGGGTCTGGCCTACGTACGTCCCTCTCGAGCTGTCAACCCATCTCTTACCTATCGGCTTTCAGGTTTGACTCTCACGTCCTACTAGGGCTGTCAAATCCATCATTCTCTTCCTTTGAGTTCGGCCTATATACGTCCCTCTCGGGCTGCCAACCCGTCTCGTGCTTATCGACTTTCGGGTTTGACTCTCACGTCCTACTAGGACTGTCAAATCCATCTCTTCCTTCCTGTGGGTTTGGCACCTGCATATTCCTTTCGGGCTGTCAACCCTTCTCGCCTCTTAGCTTCAGGCTTGACTCGCATGTCCCACCAGGATTGTCAAGTTCATTCCTTTGTCCCCACGGGCTTGGCATATGCATGCCTTTCTCAGACTGCCAACTCTATTTGCCTATTGGCTTGCGGATTTGATTCATATGCCCCACCTGGGCTGTCAAATTCCCTCCTTCATCCCACTGGGCTTGGCCTATGTATGTCCCTTTAGGGCTGCCAACCCATTTCACCTACCAGCTTCCAAGTTTAACTCACATGTTCCTTTCGGACCGTTAAACCTGCTTACTTGTTGTCCCAACCCGGCTTGGCCTATACACGCCCTTCTCGGGTTGCCAGCCCGTTCAACCAATCGGCTTTTGGGTTTGACAAAGCACATCCCACTAGGGCAGTCAAACCCACCCACTTGTCCCACCTATGCGGCACCTACGTCCCTCCGGGAGTGCCACACCCTCTCTGTCTTTTGGCGTTATAGGTATTCAAAACAAAAAGGGGTTAAAAATATTAATGCCCCAGCGGACTTAGTTGTTTCCATTAGGGGAGCAATCAAGGGCACAAAAATTTTAACCCGACAAAGGTGAAAACCCGAAAGGGCGCCTTAGGCAAAAATGAGTACCCCTCAGTGTGAAAACCCGTAAGGGCGCACTGGAAAAAGCTAAAGGGGGCCAGTCCTGGCGAAAACCCGAAAGTTGAAGAAACCAACCCCGTTCGGAGATGAGGGCGAGCGGGGAGTGTGGGTTCCCCGCACACTACACCGATGTAGCTTCCCCTATTCAATAATACATGCACTACTCCTCTCGTAGGAGGGTTGGACAAGGGGTGGAGAATGTGGATTACATCAAAACTATCTCCACACAGGGAGAGGCGCTAAGCCGGCCAGGCGGGGTGGGGAAGAGGACTACTAAGAGTACCGAATAGCTACTCGGCCGGTTCAGCCTGCTTCTGGAACTGCCTGACAGATAGTCGCTGTTGATGCCGCCACGGGCTGTACCGGACTCGAAAGATGCCAAAACAAGTGCCAATCTTTTGCTGACTGACCCAGGAAAGCTCTTAAATTTTCGTGGGATCGTCCGACGTCGTTGCTGGTTGTGGAGAACTCTGGATCTGGACCTCTGTGCTATGGCTCAAGCTGGACCCAGGGTACTATAGCAGATGGATGAAGTCGCCACGGCCACTCCCGAAGTCCAAACAAGATGGGATCAAGACGAGTGCGTCTGTAGTCAAGTCCTCTTCGAGTAGCAACTAGGAAGAACACCATAGGAGGTCGAGGTAGAGATATAGAACCCGTTGAGTGAAAGGGGGTCGGTTCAGGCCCTGACTGGACTGTTCTACGCACCTGGGGGAGAAAATTTGGAAATCATAGATTCGGATGCCGAATGGAGTGCCTCCTTTTGGTGGTGAGAGATGATTTGTGGAAGAAACTATCGGCCAAGTGGCGCCACCAGAAGCCATGGAATGTGGCCGTGGAAGCTCTTGGAATCCTCCTTTGGTTGTCTACCTGGGCAAAACTACGCAGTCAAGGGAGATTCACTCTCACGGGCAGCTCGGAGCTCGGACGATGACGAAACCACCTCTCCTGGAAAGCTCTCTGGACGACCTTTCTAGAGATATATGATTTGCCACCAGAAGAGTCAGGGAAGGGCCAGAGAAGATGCTGCCTTCAAGACCCTAGTCTGCTACATGTGAACTCCATAGGGTATGGTGGTGGAAGGGGATGATAGTGGGGAGATGAGGAGGGGGAGATGGAGTGGGAAGGGGATGGGGCATCCCCTGACTGTTAGGGGGATCAATGTCCCCGGTGCCCTCATGCCGCTTTGGCGGTGGCTCCATGGCACTTTGCTCCTCTTCTTCCCGTGGGCGTCTCCGCTCCGCCTCCTCATTCCTCTGGTGGGTGGAAGAGCTAGCCAAGATGTCTCCCACCGACGCGCTCGGTGCCATGATCCGTGAGCCTCCTGCTGCGCCACTCCACGACAATGTCCGCTCGGGTGCTCGGCCCATCAGCCGAATGGTCCGCTCCATGGTTCGGAGCTCGATCTTCAATTCAAAAATCTTAAGACGTGCCTCGCGAGCCTCGATCTGGTACCGCTCGATGTCCGCTGCATCTCGGCTCAATCAGGTTACCTCCCCCTGGAGTCGATCAACCTCTTCCCGGAGGCAGGGCACCTCGGCCGCTTCCACCAACGCTGCAGCTAATTCCCTTGCCTGCACATTGCATTTGCATATTGGTTAGTCTAAGCATTTGCATAGTCATTTTTAGAAGAATTTGGTTTCTTACCCGCTCCGCGAGGGCAGCCTCGGCCTCCTCAGCTCGAGCTACGACTTGGGTAAACTCTGCATCCCGCTCAGCCCGTCCCCCGGCTGGCTATGTAGAGGAGGACGGCGCATCCGGTCTGGTCCTCTGGGTTCCCTCGGCCTACTGCATTTTAAAAGGTCAGTCAAGGTTGCATAAGCATTACAATTTTTTGAGTCTAAGAAAACTCACCAGAAGCTCTAAAGCCGCTCGGTACTTGCCCCGCTGCTGCACCGTAGCATGGAGGAGTCCCTCGAGTTTAGCAATGCACCCTTGTGGGTCTAGCTGCATTTAGAAAACGAGGGTCATGCATAGCAAGTCATTCATTCATTCATATAGTAAGGATGCAGTAGGCAAAAGAGCTTCACGGTAAGAACAATAGCAGGAACAGTAGGCAGAAGATCAACTGCAGCAACTGGGAGGTCTTCCAACAACGATCAGCTTAGCAGAAAAAGTAGCAGATCAGCAGAAATCTCCTGCAGGGGATTTATTCTGGGCTCTCTGCATCGTACAGGAAGAAGAAAGATGTAAGGGAAAGATAAACTAAGAAGAGAAGAAAAACCCAAAGAACCTACCGTAGCTTGGCTTGATCAGACGATTAAAGGAGGACGCGCCCGATTACCAGACGGATATTAACCGTCTGCTCCTCCTGAGGATTATACCTTCCCGTTAGCTCATAATAAAGCTTAATGGATGCGGTATTACCCTGCTGAACTCCACGAAGAAGTCCAACGTGCGCTTCATGCACGGAGTTATTAATAAGGACTTCAGACCGTTCGCGCAAATATTCTGCGAACTTAACGTCCTGAGTCCAATTAGTCCACTCTTCAGTTGAGATTCCGAGATCCCTTAGCTTCTTCTCATTAGACCTACGGTCTACGAGATTAAGCATTACTGAAGCTGCGGCCATCTGCCTAGGAGTTAGGTCATAGATTTTATTAAGCTGACTATAGCGATCGTAGTTAACTACGATTCCGCGGGACTCCATAGACTGTTTAAATAGTTCATTAGTCTTAAGTCGAGCTAGCTGAACTATTTCAGGCTCATGATTCTTCGTAGTGGTGAGATACTCAACTATATCATCATCACTGGGTACAAGACCAGTCGAACTATGCACGCGTTCTATATAAAGAACTGCATCCAGTTCCCAATCCTTTAGATATTCTTGCGGATTATCGCTCATTAGTCTTAAATCCCTTGCCGAGAAGACCCTCCACAAACTCAATGTTTGATAAAAAGGAACATACAGAAGAGACATAAGCATATCATGCTTTCAGTAAAGACCTTTCAGGTTTGAACCTTCACCTAAGTGATCCAATTTTCACCCCCACAAAATCGAAGTGAACTAAGTCTTGAACTTGATTCTTTATGTGAAAGTTACTTATTGGAAAATAACATGACATAAGATTTCATTGGTAGCAATATGTCTAACTGGCACCTTGAAGGCCATGTGCCCAATCCTGATTCTTGAGTATTTTCAAGAATAACCCAATTCCTTAACTGCGGCCTCACAGTAATACTCATATAGGTGGGCTTCTCCAAGGATGCACTGCAAACATCCTGCCTTACCAGGCTTGAGCCCATTAAAAGTATACAACTTAACCTTAACTTGCAGTAGCAGGCACTAACTTGTTTAGGATTACAGGGGAGGAACTCAGATACAAAGTATCTATATAAATAAGTGCCTTCCAGTTCTCTCAGCAGCTTGCGAGTCCTCCACGCTCAGAGTAAAATCCTCCGAAATGAACGAATGAGAAGCACCTGAATCGAACAAAACACGAGCCGCACAACCCAAAATTGAAAGAGTATCTTCCACCAACTGCGACACCTCAACCTCTGCTCTGGTCATGTGGGTCACTCTACCTCAGGATCTCTGTCTCCCTACAGTAGCTGACCGAGACAACTGAGGAAACTGCTCCTGTCGTTGGTACTGCGGCGGCTGTGCTGGCACTCGCTGGGGCTGAAACTGTTGCTGCTGCTGAAACTCGGACGGCTGACTCGGCCTCTGTGGACAGTCACGTGCCATGTGCTCTGGCTGGTCACACCTGAAGCAAACCACGGGCGCTGAATACGGCCTGCCTGGATGAGAGCCACCGAACCCGGGAAACCCGTCTCGAGCACCGCTCACCGAACTCCGACGCTACAAAGTCGCTGGCTACTGAACACTGCCTACAGACTCCTGCTGCGGCTGCCCCTTGCGACCTCGACGCTTCCCGCCAAAGCCCGTGCCCTTGAGTAGCTTCTTGAGCCTCGAGCTAAAGGACAATGACTCTGGCAAGGGAGCCACAGACTACACTACCACGGAACCACCTGTTGAGAGCTGGACAGCACTCTACTGCTGAACCTCCATCGACTGACCAAAACCTGCCCGAACCTGACCAGCACTGCCCTACCCTCGAACCTTCTGCAAATCTCTCTCCAACGCCGACGCTGCCTTGCATGCGGCATCCAAAGTGGTCAAGCCTGATGCAAGAAGATGGTGCCTCAGCTTGAGCCTCAGACCACTAACAAACTTATCGGTCTTCACTTCCTCATCTGCCATGATGTGCAACGCATAACGGTCCAACTCGACGAACCTGGCACGGTACTGCATCACGGACATGTCACCCTGGGTCAACTCCATGAACTCGCGCAGCCTCTGCGCCCTGATGAAAGACAGATAGAAGGCGCGCTCAAATGCCACGATGAACTCCTGCCATGTGATCTGCCGAAGGGGACGAGACTGGAACGCTACCTCCCACTCTGACGTCCACCAAGTACGGGCCGCTCCCTGAAGGCGATGCGTAGCCAACACCACCTGATCCTCCTCAGAAAAATTTTGGGGTATTACACATTCAATTTACATTGGGGAATCAAAATGCAGCAATAGACTGCGACGGTCACATTCGATGCCCTTGTTCAAGTTGTAGAAACTTGAGGTGACGTTCAACATGTGATGTGCAATATCATTTGTACAACAAAGAGTTCGTGGATGGTTATACGAATTGGACATGTCATGGTGAGGAATTCAAGACTTATGAGCCCGACAATATTGCAGGCACAAGTGGGTATGTGGATATGGTTGTAGATACTGTTGGTCCTCGTTTTAATGTTCATGAGGAACCCGATGGTGCCGCCTACTGAGGCCTCGGTTCCTCTCGGCCAGCCATGCCAAGACATCGTGCGGGAGGGTGAGGCATGCCACCAGCCCTCGCTGGCCACCTCCATTGTGCTTGGCCTTTCAGCCCCCGACGTCACGCCTCCTCGGTCCTCCACGGTCCCTCAGTCTGGCCTCAATACGGCAGCCCCTGACTGGTCACCTGTAGCTCCCAGCTCCTCGGCTCCCTCGACGTCGGATGTCCCCCCGTCTCCCTCGCCTGCCACACCATGGCTATCCTTCACTCAGGCGGTGAAGCGTACGGTGAGGCTAGCGGTGCATGACCCTCCCGATGATGTTGGACCTCCTCCTTCCTCCAGTTAGCCATCTGTGGCACTGGCTACGTCCGCCACTCCGTCTGATGCAGACCGTATCTAGCTCCCTATGCTTGTTTAGCCCCTCATCATCCCGGGCATTGATCGGCCCCCCGCTAGTCCCTTCGACATCGCTGCTCATGTCAACTTTGTCGGTCGTGGACGTCCGCCGCGCCAGCCCGATTCGTCGGCCCCTCGCCGATCCCAACATCGCAATCACTCGTCCTCTCCGAGCGGCGACTACATGCCACCTTGACTTGCTGCACTCTCTTGCTCTCATTTTGTTTTGGGCTTTGTACCTACATGTGTAGGCTGATGTATTGGGCTTTGTTTGGCCCTCTTCTTTTGCACTTTGCTTCTGCTTCCCCTTCCCCCTGGACCCCATTGGCCTTGTATCCCCCCCTCCTTGTTGCTTCTATTTTATATAAAATTTTCTTGCACGATGGCAGGGGTCGAGTATCTCCGCCCGGTGGGACTGGACTTCCCTTCATCTCCTTGCCAGGATTAGGGGCCCAATGGCCTCTTCTTAAAATTCTAACTGGGTGATCTAATCTCGCAGATTACTTTTTGGCAACTACGATGGCCGTGCCGTTCGGACCCCTTGATGTCGCTAGCCATGCCACCCATGGCTATTTGGCGGTGCCGATCCAGTTTGGTAGTTTTCCGCCGGTAGTCGGCTTCCCCAACTTCTTGGGGGTCGCATTCGTGGAGCTCCCGCATATCTAGGAGATGGAATCGATCGCCGATGCCGAGGCGACCCTGACTGAAGTTGACATGGGGGGCTGTCACGCTCGCCACACCCATTCTCGCACCTGCGTCAACAAGAAGCGCGCATCGACTGTCAGGAGGGTGGCCAAGAAGAATGCTGGTACATTGCAAAGTTGGCTATCTACTTTGGGCAAATTCGTACTCATTGAAAGTGTCAGAGTGTTTCTGAATGGCTGACAGGTCGTGATTACACCCAGCAAAGTGATTTTAACGGTGCCAGTACATAACTCCTTCCAAGTGCTGGCCCAAGAAAAACTGGCTCACTTCGAAGCCAAATCAAAAGGGGAGTTGGCCCCGAAGCCAACCAGGTTCAAACATGTCCAGATGTCCAAGTGACCTTGGCCCTAAACTCTGGTTCAAGCCGGTGAGGCGCTGTGGACCCTTGTTGAAGAAACCAGCCGGGATAAGACTGCGACGGTCGTCACCGTCAATGTAGTTGCGACTGAAGGTGACGGCGAGAGACCATCCACATCATCCGAAGAAAGTCCAGCTGGGGAAGGAGGTGTCACCCTCAACCCCACCATGCATGACCCTACAATGCTGATGTTGTTGCAAGAATACCGGCAGGAGGTTGAAACATTGAAAAAGTAGCTAAATGAAAAGAATGCACAAGCGTCTATCTCCAGACAGGCGGAAGTTCCTCCCGAAACCCTGGGAAACGAGGGCCAAACCCTTGAAGCTTCACCACAGGCGGTCGCATCTCAGCCGACGCCTGATTACATAGGGGGCACTCCCTCCCAGCAACAACATGCCACTTTAATGCAACCCCTGGTTATTCCATACCAGGGGATTGCCGCAGCACCCCAGGCAACAGCAGCGACATCGCAGATGCAGCAGGCCCATTTTCGCCCTGGCCCAGCTGACCAGGTGATGGCGAATAAAATGATCATAGAACAGATGATCGAAAAGATGCTGGCCAATAGAGACAATGATAATTTTTCCACTTTTGATGTGTACAAGGTGCCTTACCCTGTCCATCATGTAGCGAAGAGGCTGCCTCTCGGTGTCAATAAACCATCGAAGTTTGAGAAGTTTAATGGACAAGGTTCCCTGAAAGAGCACATAGCTTACTACGTCAACATAATGGGCGACCTGGCAGCTGATGAATCCTACCTACTTAAGTTCTTCGGGTCCTCCCTTACAGGACTCACTTTTGAGTGGTATTCAAACCTACCAGCCGGGTCTATGAATGACTGGCTAGATATGCAAAGGAAGTTCCGGGAGCGGTTTCACGTTACCGAAAGAGAAATAACCATGGCCGAATTATATGCTTCCAAGCAGAGGGATGATGAAACTGCTCTCAAATATATTAAAAGATGGCGCAATCTTAGCATGAGATGCAGGCGGCCGCTACATCAAGAAGATGCAGTGTAAATCTGCAAACAAAACTTGAAGAGGAGGATCCTCGGAAAGATGATCAGAATCGAAATTTGATCATTTGACCGATTAAACAACATGGTGGCAGAAATTCCTCTGCCCCTACGGCCTCAAATCAGGAGGTCAAATCAGCCAATAAACGGCCCGCGCCCGAAGAAGTTCATATAGTCGACCTCGGGGCGTTCGAGCGGCAGAGAAATAACGATAAAGGCATTCCCAACCCTCCTCTGACCAGGCATGTCGAACAATAAGAAAGGCCTCCCATACAGGACAAAATGATGAAGTCTTATTTCTTTCCTAAGGATCAAACCCGACTCTTGTTTGAATGGGCCACCAGATATAACAGGGTCACTCTATCGGAGCCAAAAAGGTCGGGTGACCTTAGAAGAAAAGATGACCCCCGCTTTTGCCCATATCATCGAATGCTTGGGCATTCCATTGAGGCTTGCTATGTTCTTAAGATGTTGTCGAAGGCATGATTAAGAGGGGAGAACTCCAGATGGGCGAGTCCAGAGTAGATCCTCCACACCCTCACGAGCTTCCCGACTTCAAGAAAGCTGTCAACATGGTGTCTATACACCGGTAGTTACAAGATGACCCATTGTGGGGGCACATGCTGGCCACAGATGGGAAGAAGGAAAAGAAGCCGAGAAATAAGAGGAGGGGCATTACTCTCTCTTGCAATACATTGTCAGCATCATCCGACACAAGTCGAATGGCGAAATAAGAAGAAAATGAAGAAATATTCTTTGTGCCGACCCAGGCGAATCAACCTGAAGCTTCCACCTCCTGCCATGCCAATCGGCCCCGGGAGGAGTGGGAGCACTTTTTGCTCCCTAATGAAGAAGTATGCCGTCAGACTTCCTCGCGTATGGGCGTAGGGGCAAGAATATCAAGCTCTGAAAGATTGAACGTGTCCGGTGACGGCTCCAGTGGAATGATGGTCATGCCTGAATCCGAGACGGGGGGCAGCATCCCTGGCACCCGCCGGCTTGCGCTCACCATGATAATGGAGCTACGCCAAGAACTCGAAATAATGAAGTGAAAATGTGAGAAATGGGTTTAGACCCACTCAGCCCACACCTAGATCTGATGGCTTAGGCGGCAGTGAATAAGCCAAGTAAGGAGCGAATAGCCGAAACAAATTCAACCAAGGGAGAAGTCACCAAGGCAAAATTATATGAAATAGAACAAAGAGACGATGGGTCTGCCCCAGACTATATAACAAGAGTGGGAGACCACCATGAAAGATGTTGGCCCGATTAAGAGGCAATCAAGAGGGGGGGTGAATTGATTGCCCACCCTTTTTGACGAATTTAAACTTAAACAAATTTATCCACAGAGATGATAAGTAAAGACTAGATCAGGCTTGATTGAAATGATAAAAGATTAGCAAGCAATCACTTACAACTCTCAACGTTTGATGATGATCACTCGGATATCACAGAATGAGCAGACAGTTAATAAATTCTCATCTCAGCATTTTAGACTCGTAATATGAACATGGAAAAAGTAAGGCAATCACACAACCATTAAACCACAAATAGACAGTGCAAGAGGAGTTTTTAGGTGGTTCGGGACCTCACAGGCTCCCTACATCCACCCCTCACCTTGGTTTGAAGAAACCAACACCACTCGGAGACGTGGGCGAGCGGGGAAGTGTGGTTCCCCGCACACTGTGTCGATGTCGCTTCCCCTATTAGCAATACAAACACTACTCCCCGCACAGGGGGGGTTGGACGAAGGGATGGAAATTTTATGGTTACAACAAAATACTACCTCCACGCAGGGAGGGGCGTTAAGCCAGCCAGGCGGGGTGGGGAAGAAAGCCAAGAAGTTGCGGAAGAAATGATTCGGCCGAATCTGCCAGCTTCAGGAATGGGCTGACCACCGGTCCCTGTTGATGGCTCCACAGTCTGAGGTGAGCTCGGATGACAGTGAAACCAATGCCAAAACATCGCTAGCTGGATCCAAAAGTCCTCAGAATTTTTGGGGAGTAGCTTGGAGGCACCTCTGGTCGCAGCTGACTCCGGGATGGGGTGGCTCTGTCCTGACTGGTTCTATCCTCAGGACGCAGCAGCAGGAAGGTGGCACTGGTACGAGTGCTCCCGGAGTCGGAATGGTGCGGGACCAAATTCGGCACGTCTGTCTACGAGTCTCCTTCGATCTCCGACCATGAAGACCTCCAGGAGTGGTCGGAGTAGAGAGATAGGAGGTTCACAACAGCAGGGTTTCAGGACTGTGTTTCTGTGGACTGACCTGCGCACCCTGATAAGAAAATTCACAACGAGTAGTCCCGTCCTCCGAATGCAGTTCCGTCGATGGGGTTGGAAGGAGAACTGGTCGAAGAATGCTCCGGACAAACGGCGCCCCAAGGGGAGCAAGGGTGTCACCGTAGAAGCTCCTGCACTGGTGCTCAGGTCTTCCCATAGGTGCCAGCCGCGCGCTCTGGCGAGATCGATCCTCCCGGACAGTCACGAACTCGGATGAAGGCGGGATCACCTCGAGGACGAAGCCAACTAGAAGAGCTTTCCAGTAGTGTAGGGTGATCCCTCTGGAGCTCCAAACTGTAGTGGTGACCGATGCTGTAGCTGGAAGGAGCTCTGCTGGGCAGCAGTAGGGCGCAACAAACTATGAGAAGAGGGGGAAAGTGTGGTTTTCTATGGTGGGGCTCCTTGGATCTGCAGAGGAGGTGGATGGGGGAGTGGGATGAGATTCCAGATTGGGGATCTGTTGTATCTGCCTGTGCTGAGTCTCCAGAAGTCCATAGTAGAAATTATTAGAGAAGCAAACTTTTAAATAGGGAGATTCATTCACCCCCCTCTGAATCCATAGCACCTAGGACCCAACACGTTATGCTCACCCGAACTCAGGAAATTTCAGAATCTACAGACCATAACGCACTGCCTCGGTGCCGTCATACATTGCATGGCGCACCTCGACCCATGCGTTATGTTCTCCAGCATTCCTTCATAAAGCATGCAATACATAACGCGCCACCCTGGGTGCGCCATGTGAATTTAACGTACCAGGAGAGGTCCGCTAAAGTTACGCGAACGTTGAAATCTCAATTAACTCCTCAGAAAACCACAGAGTATAACGCACGTCTACCGGTCCGTCGTATAATGCATGGCGGCCTCTATTGGTCCGTCATGCTCCACAACCTACAGGTTCTAATGAAATCTTGATAGCATAGCGGCCCTGCACGGGTCCGCCGTGCAATGTATAGCGCACCTTCGATGGTCCGTTATGCTTCCTGGAAACCCTGAATGATGAGTTCACATCGAACTCCCCTCCAGTCAAGTCGGTTTAACATGGAATCAAAAGAAAAGGGGTAGAGGAAGGAAAATAACATAACTTTCCTAACTACACTGCATCTAAACATGCACAAAGACCACCCCTAAACATGAATTAATGCATTCAAAACCTAAAAGCCTCAAAATTATCCCATGCACTTAAAACGAGTTAAACGCCTATCGATGATGATGCATGTATATTTAAAATGTTCCTAGCGCAGCAGGGATTCCATCCCCCTACCTTGATCGCGGTAAAATTCTCGAAATACGTGCGAACGGATGACATGAAGTCGGGTTGTCTCACGACCCGCCCCATTCAAAACGTCGACGATCCTCGAAACAAAATACACCAGCACGATCCTCTCGACGAGCCGGTCCCAACGACAGCTCCTGCGCCTCGATCCGGGGTCGGCACGGCCCAGAACAGACGAAGGTGGGAAAGGAGAGAGAGAGAGGGCAATCGCGTGGGTTTCGAGAGAGAGAACGAGAGAGAGAAAGTGAGTGGGGAGAGAGAGAAACGTGGAAGTCCCAGCGATGTACAAACTTCAGCAGTAGCAAGACACGCTGAGCCTATGTTTCTAAGGGACAACCCATCACTTGCAAACCAGCAGTAAAGCAGTTGGCTATCTCCTTCAGTTACAGATAAGTTATTCCGGGCTGAGACTCCACTAGCTGGCACAACATGTCCAAATTTTACCACACAAAGCTCTCAAATGAAGCGAAGCCAAGAGAAGCAGATGAGGCCACTTCAAAGGTCACCTCATTGTCAATATCCACCCATAGTGCAACATCCGACCTAGAGGAAGAGGACGGGAGAGCTGCTGGGGGAATCGATTGGATCCCTTCTGCAATTCCCTTCGAGGCTGATGCTTCCTCCGCTGCCACCTCTTCGTGGACTGCCGCCCGGATACTCAAAGAGGGGGAGCTTGCAGATGATGGAGCTGCTTCTTTGTCAGTTGGTGGCATGAGGCCTGTGTCTTCAACACTTGCCTCCTGGGACACCGTCCCTTCTAATGGAGAGCCCATAAGAGCTGTCTCCAGAACTGCAGCGGCTGTTTCTCCCATCGATAAGTCGGCCGGGGCTACAACTTGAGAGGCCACTGGTAAAGTTGAGGGCTCAATCTCCAATGATACTATTACAGGGGATGCCATTTCAGCCGCGAGGGTCATCACCATCGCAGGAACAAATGTAGATCCCCTGGCTAGGTCAGCCTCTGCCCTTAGCTCCGAAGCCCTGGTTGGAGCAGAACCTTCCCTTAGGGCCCCCAGCTCTAATGATGTCATATCAGTGGCGGATTGCATTCTTACCGGCATAGGCCGAATTACTCCAGCTGTCCCCACAGAGGTTACCGTCAGAGCAGATGCGACAGTCGGTGCTTCAAATGAAACAGTCTCAGGGGCCGAGGGTGGCACTTAATCGGTGCCCGCAGAGTCCTGGACCAGAATCGAGTTAGCACTGAGCGACATACAAGAAAGAAGTTGTAAAGTTGTAATAAAGGAGACTCACTCTCAGGGTGAAGTCTATGTCCTCGAAGGACTGTGGGGGAGGTAAAAGCTCTGTGGTTGGGGCGATGAAAGGAGGAGTTATATCCACCTCTGTGTCGATACCAGCAAACTCCTCGTGTTACTGGACGCTTTCCATCTCCTGGTGATTCCTTCATCATCGGGCAATCTGGGATCCGGTGATCTCGGCTCCCACAATGGAGACAGGCTCCCAGTTTCCTCCAACATTCTTCGGCCTTGTGTCCGACCTTATCGCAATGTTTGCACACCACGTTGGATGGGGTGGTGATGGAGAACGGCTTGGACGTCTTCTTTAGCTTCTTGTCTTGTGAAGACTCTTCTCCATTACCAGGTCTCTTCTTATTGTTAAGGGTTGGCTTATAATTGCCAGAACCAGCAATGCTCCTTTCTCGCCCACGGATCTTGTTAGACAGTTCCGTGGCATCTTCCAACAACTGTGCTCGGCGCACCATCTTCGAATAGACTTGTATGTCCATCGGCACCAGCTAGGTGATATATTGGGGCTTGAGCCCATTAAGAAACCTTCTACCTTTCATCTTCTCAGTGCTAACTAGGTGTTTAGCATACCGAGATAATCTTGAGAATTGTGCCTCATATTTTGCCACCGTGAGGGATCGTTGCTTGAGTGCGACAAATTCAGAGGCCTTCCTCTTCTGAACTCTATTAGAAAAATACTTATTGTTGAAATGCTCAACAAATTCTTCCCATGTGACCTATGCCTGGCCTAGGGTAGCTTCTACAGACTCCCACCAGTATCGGGCGTCTCTTTCTAACTGAAAAGTTGCCAGTAAGACCTTCTCTTGATTTGTACACTGCATAACTCTAAATATGCGTTCTGTTTCCCTGAGCCAGTGTTCGGCATCATCTGGGTCAGTCGACCCCATGAACTTAGGATGGTTCATGTTTCTAAAACTCTGGTGGAGATTCCCAGCTCCACGTTGTGCACCTCCTTATGCAACCTGTTGTAGTGCTTGGGTGAGGCCCTGGACGGTCCTCTGCATATCACGCCACTGAGCACGTTCTGCAGCCATTGTCCTACAATAATTAGATAACTATTAGATCGTGATTATTTTCTAAGAACTTTATTAACTTAGCCCTTGGTTCTACCCAATCTCACCGGGTAATTGGTTAAACCTATCCTTGGACTTGGGTTTCCTAGGAATTGAATATCCTAGGCTCTGATACCACCAAAGACTGTCACGCTCTACCGAAGTCGCGCCAGGTTGGCTCCTCTGTTCCTGAACGGACCCACCTCCACTCTTCTGGCAAGTATGATCGACCCTGACATCCTCTGAGGTTGCCATCAGTCCCATCTGGAAGAAGACTTGTTTGCGGTCGTCACGGTACCAGCCCCGCCTCCATCCGTGTTCAGGACTGCCCGTGGCACCTCCATCTTCCAGCAGTAATACTCTGGGAGCAGTCAGTACCAGTACTGTCTGGCCCTGTTCCAAGACCTGCACCAGCCAGCGATCATCTCAAGGTTAATCCAAAAAATTCGAGCGTCTTCCTGGGCTAGATTGGAGTGCTTTGGCTCTGGTCTCGATCCATTTGGAGTTCAGGAGCGTCCGTGGCAGCATACACTTCGACCGACTATCCTACGATTCCAGAAGCTGGCAGCACCGACGAGGAACCCGGCACCTTAAGATTCTAGCTCCATCCCCTCCCCTCGATTGGCTGGCTGAAGGCCCCTCCCTGTGTGGAGGTAGTTTTGGATGTAAGCACTTAACCCCCACCCCAAGATCCCCCTCCTACGTGAGGTGTAGTGTTGTAGCTTTCCTTCATTTATAGGACAAGCGCCATCGCGGTGACGTGCGGGTGCGTACCCACGCCTCCCCACTCGCCCTCGTCTTCGAGGGGGATCGGTGTTTTCACACTGGTCAGGTAAGTGACTATTACCCCTTGGCTGGTTACTCACTTTGCTGATTTCATATTGTCTTGAATGCCTGTCAGACGTTGAGCCGAGAGCCCGCAATTGCACACGACTTCTAGTGTACCCACCGCGGAAAGCGAGAGAGTGCCACCCCAAACCCACGCCCCCGGCGTGCCGGCCCCCACTTATGTTGGGAATCCTAGACCCTTAGGGGTCAGCCTAAGCTAGCCTCGACCCTTAGAATGATTGGGTTCCACCTTGGACCCTCGTCATCATCACCTAGTCACCTTCGGGAATCATGTGCGCCGTGAGAGCAAGCCGTACGCGTGAGTCCATGGTCTTCCTTATATGCTTGCTGGTCTAGGTCCTTGGTTCGTCATTGCATCCAACATCATCTTAGGGCTGTGCCACATCAAGTGGTATCAGAGCGGTCATAACAGACACCTTGCCTGGACCCTACGTTCAGGACAAGGGAATAAACCCTTCCTTGCGTCAGTACTGACCCAGTGCCGACGAATTTTTTTCAGGAAGTAAACAAACCCTGACGGCTTCGTTACCTTGACGATGTCGACAGGGTAGCATCTTGCCCGGGTCCCTTCGGGTCAAAGTGATGAACAATCCTTTGACTTGGACCTCCCCGTCCAGCTTCACCAGCCAGGGGTTGCGTCAACTCAGCAAGGGAATGCGCCAACTCAACAAGGGCTGCGTCAACCCTGCCCATGCCTCTGCGTCAACGCCATCAAGGGCTGCGTCGACCCTGCCCTGCCTTGGCGTCAACGCATTCAGGGGCTACGTCGACCCTGCCATGCCTCTGCGTCGACCCTGCCCTGTCTCTGCGTCGACTCAGCCAGGGGCCGCGTCGACCCTGCCCTGCCTCTGCGTCAACGCCATCAAGGGCTGCGTCGACCCTGCCCTGCCTCGGCGTCAACGCCATCAAGGGCTGCGTCGACCCTGCCCTGCCTCTGCGTCAACTCAGCCAGGGGCTGCGTCGACCCTGCCATGCTTCTGCGTCGACCCTGCCCTGCCTCGCCGTCAACGCCATCAAGGGCTACGTCGACCCTGCCCTGCCTCGGCGTCAACGCATTCAAGGGCTGCATCGACCCTGCCCTATCTCTACGTCGACTCAGCCAGGGGCTGCGTTGGCCCTGCCATGCTTCTGCGTCGACCCTGCCCTGCCTCTGCGTCAACGCCATCAAGGGCTGCGTCGACCCTGCCCTGTCTCGACGTCAACGCATTCAGGGGCTGCGTCGACCCTGCCATGCCTCTGCGTCGACCCTGCCCCACCTCTGCGTCAACGCATTCAAGGGCCGCGTCGACCCTGCTCTGCCTCTGCGTCAACGCATTCAAGGCCTGCGTCAACCCTGCAAGCCTCTGCGTTAACGCATTCAGGGGCTTGCGTCAACCCTTCAGATGAAGATCTGGAAGAGTGAGAATTGGCTATCTTCAAGCATAAAAAGAACAAAAAAAATGACAGAAGAACCAATCACTTAACAGAAGGGCATCTAATCCAGGCCTCGTGAACCAACAAGCCCACTTCCCCCGTGGCCGTGTTTTGGTGTCCGAGATGTCGCTTGCCTCGAATAGCGCATCCGTGAGTGGCCGATGATGGACCGTTCATCATCTGAGGCCTAGCCGGTGGTTTTCCGTGCCGATTCGAGTTCCGGGCGAGCGGGCCTCGATTCACGTGCTGTCCTGTGGTCTGACGGATGCTGGGCATCAGGTGGGGACCAGGTGTAGGGCGCCGTGAGGGGTCCCGGGACGTGACGACTTTGGCCTGTGTCACCGTGAGTCGGTGTTGGTACGAGGGGCGATCCCCTGTACCCCGTCTGGTTTAGACGTTGTTTCCTGATGATTGGGGAGTCTACTTCCCAGCGATCGTTGTGTGTCGTGTCAGACTCTAGTCGACCCGGTTGTGACCCAGTGGTCGACTGGTAGTCTCGTGAATACCCCTGACACCCGAGGGTTCTGCGCTCGTGTTTTGAGGGTGTCGGGAGAATCGTGCTACCTCGGTTAGCGTGACTCGTGAGCTCTAGGGTCTGAGTGACCCCGGGTGTGTTCCGAGTTTCGAGGTAGGGGTTGTGCGTATGGCCTCGGGCTGTGAGCCCAGTTAACCAGCCTTGGGCTAGGGGTTTTTCTGCGAGTGTCACCGTGGTTTTGGAACTAGGGATTAGTCCCGATTGACGGCTCAGCGCTGTCACGTGCAACGGTCTTGACTCCGAGTCTCGCGACTCAAGGACCGTTGAGTGAGTAGGTCTAGTGGACTGTCCTGCGTCAGGTGGCGTCGAGTCACCCGTTACCTCGTGTTACTCACGATGCGTGCGTGCGTGATTCTTGTACTCGTTTACTTGCGGAGGTTGTTCGCGTTACCCGAGGGTCGGCGCAGTTGGTGACCCTCCCACTAGTCGTAGCTTCCACGGTACGCGTGTGCCGGCCCACTAGGAGCACTGGTGTGGCATACCCGAGAGACACGGTGAGTAAGCTGGTTACCGTAGGGCCCCCGCATACCGCCCGGGTCCGGGCTCGGTGTGGGGAATTACCAGCTAGAGGACAGACCTAGGGCGTGTTGGTCTGAGTGTGCACACGAGGCTGAGGACACGGACACGTGCTGACGAGCGCGGCCTCAGCTAGTCCTTGTTTGTGGTAACACAATACACACCAATAAAGTCCAAATAAATATGATAAATGTGGAGGCTCAAGGTGGGGCCTCCAGGCTGTCTCCGAGCCAGATGGATGCTGTGATGGCTCGAGTCGTGCTCTGCGTGCGGTACTGGTGGCTCGACGTGTCGCGCTGATCGATTGCTCGGGTGTCTGCACCAATCAGGATCCCAACCCCACCAGTTTTATGTCGATCAGTTGTCATTTGGGGCCGGTAGGAGTCCGAGAACCCCGGTGACTCGTTTAGGGTCGATTCATCGAAATCGTCCCAATCTCTCGTTTTAGTGGATGCATGTGCCATTTGTCGACTCCAGATGTGTTGTATGATCATTTGGCATTGTTTCCTCTACGCTTCGGTGTGAATGGGGAGTGCAACGAGCCGATTTGGCCATTCCACAGTTTTACTCGCCGGATTTGTGTAACGGTCCTTCCAGAGATCGTCACAAGCATAACGGTCTCTCGATAGACCATTATATCTCGTTCGTCATTTTTTCATCTTTCGAGGTCATGGAGTGTGACGGACCAGACCTGGTCTGTTACAGGAGTTTAACACACTGGTCTAGGCACGTTATGCTCGGGTTGTTTTTGAGGTATGCTGTTGTGTCCAACCCTCGACGACCGTGCTTCCTTGAAGACTGGGTCAGTCGGTTCATTTAACAGATCTATCCCTGTGCGTTATAGTTTAGGTAGCGCACCGGTGTGAGACCATTATATTGCATTTGACTGACGTTTGTCTGGCTATGGTGGGTGGTGTAACGCATCTACCCCCATGCGCCACGTGGCTGTGGCGGACTAAGCTTGGTATGTTATATTGATGGGGGCATCATTTACCCCCTCTACATTTTTTGAAGCTCGGATGGATAGTCATCATGTACCATCGTGTTCTTACATTTCTTTGAGTCATGTCATGTAGCTTTTATATTTTATTTGAGTCTTGTCATTATATTTTTCATTTTATTTGAGTCATGTCCCTAGGTCTTTGGCTTATTTCCCTATGTTTATGTGTCATTATATGGTTTAATGTAACTAATGGGCCCAATTCATTGGGCCAGGCCCAGGGGCGCCCCCTTCCCTTTGGGTCTTTGTCAGTAATGTAGAAATTTTAGATATTTTAACTCCTCCTAAATGTATGCATAAATTTTAGATATACTTTTTGGGGTTTTAGACACTGATGTTATGCAATTGATTCTGAAAGGGAACATGCATATGAGCAAACCTATCTATGTGCATGAGCATTTAAATACTCAATGAAGTTTTGAAAAACATGGACAACTGACTCATGCTACCAGGCGAGGCACATTGTTTCGCATGGTGATAGCTCTTAGACAGGCTAGACCTACCCTTCTTCTTGTAACCATTTGCTATACCATGAAGTCATGGCATGCAAGCACACTTGGGAGGATGCAGCACACAAGACATACCTCAAAAATATGCACACATAGACATCACTATGAATTTTACAAACATGAGTGCAACATGTAGATTTCATTCTTAACATGCACTACATGGATGAGTATGCCGAGCATGCTAATGTTTAAATGCAAGTTACAATCTCTACCTGGAATTGCAATATGGATGAGTGAAATTTCACAAATGCTAGGTATAGGAATTTTATTGCTATCTCTCCTTTTGAATGAATAGGCGATATTTCAAATTGGAATGGGAGATGCAACACTAGTCTGAGCCACACTGAACACAGATTACAAATCAATTTCTTGAAGTGGGATGAAATATAAGCATAATCTTACAAGTTCACTACCACCTCTCCTTGAGAATATGCATTTAAGGACATCATCAATCAATCAAGATAAATGAGTTCCTTACAATTTTCTCCTGTAACAAGATGAATCATTAATATCAGAACTTAAGCAGGGTGGAGTTATAAAATAGGAACTAGCCCACAAGTATATTCTTAATGAAATGGGTATTGGCATGAGTGTTTCATTCATAATCTATCTTAACAAATATTATTCAATCATGGTTGATCTTCAATATTGGCATGTGTTTGATCTTCAAAATGAGTTGAGTGGAAATCAAGCTAAATGTGTTGAGTGTTTCTCGAACATGACGAATTGTGCTCAAGTCTTGAGTTGAAAATAAATTTTTGTAATTTTGCAAGGCACGTGCTAGAAACGCTAAAATATTTTGAATGTCCTTAGTTTTGTCATCATCAAAAAGGGGGAGATTGTTGTAAACGCCGCTCGAAGACGGGGGCGAGCGGGGAAGTGTGGTTCCCCGCACACTGTGTCGTTGCCGCTTCTCTTAAGAATAATACAACCACTACTCCCCGCACAGGGGGGTTGGACTAGGGGATGGGAATTCAAGGTTACAGCAAAATACTACCTCCACACAGGGAGGGGCATTAAGCCGGCCAGGTGGGGAGGGGGAAGAAAGTAACGAGGTTGCCGAAGGTGTGACTTGGCCGAATCTGCCGGTTGCAGGAACGAGCCGACCACCAGTCACTGTCGATGGCGCCACGGACTGAGGTGAGCTCGGATGATGGCGAGACCAGTGCCAAAACGTTCCTAACTGGACCTGGAAGCCCTCAGAATTTTTAGGGATCAGCTTGAAGATGCCTCTGGTCGCAGCGGACTCTGGGGCAGGGCGGCTCTGGCCTAACTGGATCTGTCCTCAAGACGCAGCAGCTGAAAGGCGGAGCTTGTACGAGCGCTCCCAGAGTTGGATGGATGCGGGACCAAAGCCGTTACGTCCGTCTATGGGTCTCCTTCGACCTTCGACTAGGAAGTCCTCCAGGGGTGGTCGGAGCAGAGAGATAGGAGGGTCACAATAGAGGTGTGTCAGAACTGTGTTTCTGTAGACTAACATGCGCACCCTGATGGGGAAATTCAGAATAAATGATCCTGTCCTCCAAATCCAGCTCCGTCGATGGGGTTGGAAGGAGAACTGGTTGAAGAAGGCTCCGAAAAAATGGCGCCCCAAGGGGAGCAGGGGTGTGGTCGTAGCAGCCTCTATACTGATGCTCTAGTCTTCCCACGGGTGCCAGCTGCGCACTCCGGCGAGATCGAACCTCCCAGACAGTCACGAACTCGGAGGATGGCGGGACCACCTTGAGGACGAAGCCAGCTGGAAGAGCTTTCTGGTGGTGTAGGGCGATACCCCTGGAGCTCCGATCTGCGGAGGTGACCGACACTGCTGCTGGATGGGACTCTGCTGGGCAACAGCAGGGCACAGCAAAGTGTGGAGAAGAGGGGGAAAATGGAGTTTTCAGTAGTGGGGGATCCTTGGGTCTGCAGTGGAGGTGGATGGGGGATGGAATGAGATTGGAGGAAGGGGGAACCCTTCCGCCGACGGGGCGTTAAACCGAATAAACCCTTCCGCCGATGGGGCGTTAAACCGAATAAACCCTTCCGCCGATGGGGCGTTAAACCAACAAGACATTCAGCCATCGGGGCTTCAAGCCGACGACTACCCCATTATCGGCCTCCGAGCCGGTAGCTTCCCAACAAAAGAATAGATCTTTTTGCTTTGGTCCGGATCCTTCCCCGGCCAATGAACAAAGAATAGACCCTTCCACTTGGGTTCGGATCCCCTCCCGACCAGAGAATTAACAAAAAGACCCTTCACTTTGGCCCGGATCCTCCCCCGACCAGAGAACAAGGAGACCCTCCTAGTTTTGGCTCTCGCGGCCCGCTTCCTTGGGGCCCTCTACGGCCTGCTTACCCAACATCGGCTCCTCGCAGCCCGCTCCCCAATCTTTGGCTCTTGCAGCCTACTTCTCAACTTTGGCCTTCACGGTCGACTTCCCAATATTGGCTCCCGCAGCCTGCTTCCTCAACCTTCGGCTCTTGTAGCCTGCTCTCCTATTTTCGGCTCTTTGCAGCCCGCTTCCCGATATTGGCTCCCGCAGCCTGCTTCCCCAACCTTCGGCTCTTGTAGCCCGCTCCCCTATCTTCGGCTCTTTGTAGCCCGCTTCTCGATATTGGCTCCCACAGCCTGCTTCCTCAACCTTCGGCTCTTGTAGCCTGCTCTCCTATCATCGGCTCTTTGCAGCCCGCTTCCCAACATTCTGGCTCTCGCAGCCTGCTTCCCGGCTTCGGCTCTTTGCGGCCTGCTTACCCAACACCGGCTCTTGCAGCCTGCTTCCCGGCTTTGGCTCTTGTAGCCCACCCTCCAACTTTGGCTCTTGGCAACCTGCTCCCCAATCTCGGCTCTCACGGCCCGCTTTCCCAAAATTCTGGCTCTCGTAGCCTGCTTCACGAGCTTCGGCTCTCGCAGCCCGCTCCCAATGTTGGCTTTCACAGCCTGCTTTCCAGCTCTGGCTCTTGGCAGCCTGCCCCCCCAACCTTTGGCCCTCACAGCTACTTTCCAACTTCGGCCCTCGCGGCCTGCACCCCAATGTCCCTTGGCTTTTACAGCCCGCTTCCCTAATGTCCTTTCGTGGTTCCCCTCCCTCATGGCATGCTTAACAACAGCCCCACTCTCTCTAAGAAGAGAAAGAATAGGGTCCCACCATCTGAAAACAGACCAGCAAGGCATCACTCCAACATGACATGCCTGGACAAGTACAAGACAGTCCGAAACCACTGTGGAGATAGTGAGTCCTCCATGTTTGGCAAGTAGCAGACCATCATGAAGCGCACGGCACTCAGCCACCAAGCTATTACACTGACCATAGGAGAAAGAGAAGCCAAAAATAAAGGAACCCGAATGGTCCCTAATGCAACCTCCACCCCCAGCAGGACCCACATAGCCCTTTGCAGCACCATCCACATGAAGAGTATACCCTATTACATCCAGCAAACATCTGACAAGGTGTGGCCGATTGGAGAAGGCAACTGGGGGGGTCAACCCGTACCTCTGCAGGCAGGCCAGCTGAGCAGCAGATGGAGGTCTTCTGAAGTGCCCATGAGCTAGGAAATGTTGAACATATTCACAGATGTTCTTCTTAAGGAGAGAAATGTTGAAGCAAGAACCATCAAATCTGGCAGAGCAACGTGCCTTCCACACTTCCCAGAACATACTGAGAGCAGCAACAAGCCCAGCCATCTCCATCATGGATTGCTTAGAAGAGGAAGAAATCAAACTCCAACATCTGCTAGTTATCTGATTACTTAAGCTAACCTGCAGACTAACCAGGGGAAATAGCCAAGCCCAAAGCTCAGCAGCTAACTCCCCTTTAATGAAGAGGTGATTCAAGTCCTCTTGATCGGCCATCTGACAGCAGTTGCATTTAGAGACCAATTGAATACCACAATCAATCACTCTTCCATCCACAGGAACAGCTCTGTGAAGCAGCTTCCATGTGAATAGGGCCACCCTGGGATTAAGACCCCCACGCCACAACTTTAACCAGGCAGGTCTGACAATCCCCCTGGTTCTGATCGCATTGTATGCTGACTGGGAAGTGAAAGATCCACTTTTAGTGAGCTGCCAGAAACATTGGTCCGGACCATCATTTAACTGAATAGAAGGTAGAGTGATCCCTGGCCCGACATGACTCCATGCTGAGTGCATGGGATCAGATAATACCTCCTTGACAGATGAACTGTTTACTGGAAGGTGGTAATCAATTAAAAGAAAACAGTGGAAGTCCCACCGTGATCGCCAATTTGTAGATTATGAAAAGAATGAAAAACAATCAAATCATAAAATCTACTTTGCGGAGGTGATGAATATAAATAACACAAAATATGGCAATAAGCACAAATAACAAAACAAAGAAGCACGAGGTGCTAATGTGGAGTGTGATCGCCAGAGACCCGAAGGCCTCAAAAATAAGGGAGATGATCGCTTACCTGTCGATGCGGGAAATGCGGAGAAAGTGGGTGATTCCTCCTTCTTAAATCGGCCGGCCGATTAGAAGGGTTCTCTTTAATTGATTACCTTAAACAAATAAACAACAAACGGGCCAAATTAGTGTGCTGTGTAGTATTCAATTCAACAGGGGCAAATACTGAAAAGAATATGATGGCATGCAACATACGCACCTTGTTCGTGTTTTGTTTAAACCCCTATAATGAAAGGGATGGGGAAGAGATGATATGTAATGCAAACAAAATGTGATGACATGATGATATGATAATGATGCAAACAATAGACACAACCCTGCTGTTCCTCAAACAGTAGAGGGCAACACTTTGTCGAAGTCAAAACAGGAAGGAGCCACAGCAGTGCAACATCAGGAAGAAGCCACGGCAAGTGGAAAGCAGCATCGCAAAAGGAACAGCAAGAGAAGGTGGGAAGAAGTAACAGCACAGCAGCAACAGCAGGACGGATGAAGGAGAAACCGCAGCAGCAAGAAGAAGAACAATACAGCATGAACAGCAATGAAGGAAGAAGAACAGCATGCAGGGAACAGCAACAGGGAGAACACCACGCCGGAAGAAGCCCCTTCGAAAGTTAGGTGTGCCCACTTTAAAACGGGTGACAGCAGGACTTATTTATAGGAAGAGAGCCGTATGAAAATTGGGAAAGGAGATAAACTACAGCCGTAGTTTATCTCGGGAAAGGGATTAAACCAAGGCAGAGTCCAAAACGGGGAAGAAAACTGGGGAAAGGAGTCCAAATGGAGGAACAATCCTCGGAGGGAAGACAGAAAAACGCAGGACTCTGGGATAAAAGACGCCTTAGGCAAGGGCGCTACTGGTTTATGTCGCATGCCTGGCATCGACTAACTCCTGGCCTCCTCCTGTTTTCTCTTCATTGCAGACCATCCGGACAGTACCCAAATGGCTACCTACCGGAACCTCCTCCGGCAAGCTGAGAAGCCGGGGTATTTCAAGGCAGCGCCGGCGGCTCCGACCACCACCCCTCTACCTCCCCCCGCGAAGAGGTCCCGAGCTCGATCGCTGGTGAAGAAGGCGTTAGGCGAGGCGAAGGTCGCCGGACGACGGGAGGCCAAGCACCGGAAGATGGAGGCCGCCCAACCCTCGTGGGCCGTCCCTGTGTTGCCTCCGGTCCCGTCCTTCGAGGAGTTTGAGGCGGGCAAAGCCGAGCCGAGCCGACCAACTAGTAAGACTTCTTTTGGCACTTTTACCCTGCGAAGAGGGCTTGTCTCTATTTCAGCTTGGGATATTCATGCCAGGTGTTCTCTATATTTGCTAGCTAGGGAGGAGTCTCCACCTTCGCCTACCCCGGTTGCAGACGAGCCTTGGATGGGACCCGGACTATCGTCAACCCCAGTTCGTTCGTTTGGAGTTACTGAGGAGCCCGGGGTGACGTCACCGGTGGAGAAGGTGCTCGCCGCTGTGAGAGTGACGATCGAACAAGAGGCGGAGCAGAGTAGGGCGGAGGTGTCACGGATGATTTTGACCCCTTCTCCTCTGCCGGTCCCTTCCTTTGCTGCATTCGCCTCCCCCCGGGTTGAGCCGAGGAGCCCCGCAGGTAAGGTCATTTGACGATAATGTTCTTCGACCTTTGATCCCTCTAACCGGGCAACCTCTTGTTCTGTGTAACCTGTGTCTGTTTTGCTCCCAGCTGTAGTGAGGAGGCTCTCGGTAGGGGGGTCCTCAGTGACGCTTAGTCCGTAGGAGCTGGAGCAGAAAAAGGTCGAAGTAAGGGAGCTCAGGGCGGCCATGGTAGCTACTCTGGTCGAGCCCAGCAGGCCCACTGGTGTGATTCTTACCCTGCTTAATGTCCTTTTACCTCGTGAAATAAGGCTTTCTCATGTGCATTTTCTTTTCTCTCAGGCCCTACGGAGGAGCCTGCGTCGACAGCTGCCCCAGCTGTGGATGAAGCCGGTGCTTCCTTCTGACGAAATTTCGGCAGAGTTTCCCCTAGGCCAAAGGCGTAAGGGGAAACACGGGTGCGCGCCCACAAGGAGTGGCGGCCCCAACAAAGTAGTGGTGAGCCCCGCAGGGCAACACCGTGGGTCACTTGTCCAAAAGTGGCTCTACAACATCGCCTTGAAGCTTCACCGGCACGCTTGCCTGCAGCCTTCGCCGGTACACTACCCCCGCTGGCTTCCCCGGCACACCCGCTAGTGTGCTTCCCCGGCACACCCTTGCGAGAGCTTCCCCGGCACACCCCTGCCCGAGGCCTTCGCCGGCACGCTCTCCCCGGGGCGTTCCCCGGCACACCCTCGCCCGTGGCTTCACCGGTACACCTCCCGCACGCGAAGGCTCCCCGGCACACTCGCCCTAACGCCTCACCGGCACACCCCATAGGGGGGCTTCCCCGGCACGCCAGTGGTGGCGCTCCCCGACACACCCGCGTGGCCTTCCCCGGCACGCTCCCGCGTGGCCTTCCCCGGCACGCTCCCAGGTGGCGCTTCGCCGGCACACCCGCTAGAGGGCTCCGCCGGCACAGTCGCCCTTACCCTCACCAGGCCCTCACCGGCACACTCCGGTGCCCCCGTCCACGGCACGCCCTCCCGGCGACCGTCCCCGGCGCCGGAGACGAAGGGAAAGAAGAGAAGAAGGAGAGGAAAAGAAGAAGAGGGGGAGTGGAGGAAGAATAAGGGGGAGAGAGGGAGCCCTAGGGCCCCCGTCCCCCGGTCGAACGGAGAAGAAGAGGAGGGGAAAGAGAGACGAAGGGAAAGGAGAGAAAGAAGGAGGGGAAGAAAAGAAGAGGGAAAAGGGAAGAGGGGAGGAGGAAGGCCTCCACGGCGGCGCCCTCACCGAGACAACGACGGCGACGGTGGCGACGGCGTCCGGCGACGGGAGAGAAGAGGGGAGAGGGCGGGGGCCGCTCGGCTACCAGAGAGAAGAAGAGAGAGAGAGAGGGAATTCGAACGGGGTAACCGTTCGAGTTCCCCCCCTCTCCCCTATTTATAGGGAGGGAAACCGGAACGATCAAAAGAAAAAAGGGGGGAAAGGAAAAAGGAAAGAAAAGATGAAAGAGAAAAAAGGAAGTAAAGAACCATACCCCACTTTGCTACGTTTATTCCTGCCATGACCGACAAGCACACTATTAAGGCCCCTAAATTGCGTCTCTAAATTTCTCAGAAGAAACTTCATGATGTAAGTGGATAAACAAGATAATATGATCCTTTATAGAAAGAGTTTAAACAAAAAGAACCCCTTGTTCAATTAAAAGTCTTTGCGGGTTTTTTCTTAACCTTTCCATCCGCTAGCCTTTTAAAGCAAACCCCTTTCACTTCAACGCAACCCTCCGTCTCTTCCACCTTGCCCTACTTCGTAGCCGGCTTCCCCTGCTTCTCGCTCTCACCAAGCCGCCGTCTACTCCCCTTCTCCTCTCTTCCCTTCGCCTCCATGGACTCTCCTCTCACTCGCTCCGCCAAGAAGAAGGCCGCCGCAGAGCTTCCGCCAGCGGTCTCCAGCACAGAAAGGCGCTCCAAGCACCGGCACGATCCCAACCCGCCGGTCTCCGTCGAGCCTCTCCCGTCTCCTGAGGTGCACGCCCCTCTGCCTACTCAGGAGTCTGGGCCACAGGATCCTCGCCCGTCGTCCGTCACGATGCGCAAATCAAAGGTACTGCCGTCTCCACCCAGCAAAGGAGTCAAAAGAAAGGGGATAGACAAAGTTCCTGCTAAAGCTCCCAAGAAGAAAGCTCCGGTTGCCAAGCCAGTTGAAGATCCACAGATTCATCCTGTATCTGGAACGGTGAAGCCACGAAAAATTTTGCACCCTCGGCTTGTGGACTTCGGGGACGCCAAGCTGATTGAACTTTTCCCAGCACTGCTGGAAGTCATTGATGTCCAAGGATGGACCTCGTTCATGTCGTCTCACAAAAGGTACTACCCCCGCCTTGTTCAGGAATTCTTCCACAACCTCCAGATGGTAGATGGCCAACTTTACACAGTGGTGAAGGAGGTGGTTATTGGCATCACAAAGCCACTGCTTTTCAAAGCCTTCAAGATACCCAAAGCCGGGTCCGTCTACGACCCCTCCTCCTTTGACAACAACGCTGCATTCACTCTAATCACTGGTCTTCCAGCTCCCTCTGAGCTTCCTACCTCCTTGAATGCCAACACTTTTCCTCCCCTTCACCGAATACACAGGAAGATCCACAAGGATGGAATCAATTAAAGATATGTAGACGGCCTTCGCATGCATCTACCGCAGGACAAACCACACAAGAAAAGATTTTTAAGGTGGTTCAGACTCAACCCAGAGCTCTACGTCCATCCCTCACTCAACTGAATGAGGCTTCCCTAGTGCAACCGTACTAAACACTACTGACACATAGCTTACGGGCTCACACAGCCAACGCTAACACATAGCTTACGGGCTCACACAGCCAACGCTGACACACAGCTAACCCATAGAATAGAACCACCTTTTTCCTATCTTCCTATAGCTCCCTGTAGGGACCAAACAAGGTATCAAGTGAAGAGTTCAAGGAAAAGAAAAGATGATGCAAAAGAAAACCTCGATAGGTTGCAAGACACTTGAGGATAGTAACAAAGGGCCTTGTCTGGAATCTGGATGATGATCCTCGCTTCTTCTAGATGGAGTGCTTCATAGAAGGGTAGGTTCTCCTTCATAGGAAGTTGAAGCTTCTTTCTCTTCTTCTCGCAGGATGAAGAGAGAAGATGAAGGCGTCTATCTTCAAATGCTTCAAGGTTGCAGTAGGCTAATCGCAGCTAGCTTCAGGTCACGAGGCTTCTTCTTCATGCTACTAGCTTTTCACTAGCTCTCCCGCATCTGTTGGCTTTTCATGAGCTCTCCATCTTCTACTATCTTTTCTTCTGCTATGTTCTCTTCTACGTTCGTCATTGCTCTTGCTCCTTTTAAGCTCTACCTTATCTTCATTCCTTCGTGCGCTCGATACCCTTCACTCTTGTAGCTTTTCTTTCCATCTTTCAACAAATCCACCTTTTTTCTTGAACTCACTATACGATATGCTTTTGCAGAGTATGTCTCCCAGCTGGTATTCTTTTGGGTCAGACACTCTTTTCTTCTGCCTACAACGTACAAGATTGGTAGCCCCTGATTTGGTAAGAGGTAATTTGGACCATCCATCTTCATCAGAGAAGCCTGAATGCCAGAATAGGGTGACTTATGATTGGTCTGGAAGTGATAAGGTGCAGTGAGTTCTCATTGGTTGGCCAGTCTGCTTCATAAGGTACACTACAGTTCCCATTACCTGACCAAACATGTCTCTGTCAGGTACACAGTAGGTACAAGGCTTTCTCCTTAAGGTATGACCCCTTTTTGGATGAAGACCCTTTTTAGGTGATTTGTCATTGGTCCAGTTGGAAAGTAGGAATCTTTTCTGACAACTGGTCTTCCAAAACTTTGTACAATGGAAGGATGTCCCTTTCAATGATTTGGAGTGGGACTATTAGGCCCAAATCCATTTTTCATTTAATTACAAAAAGGACGTTTCTGGAAATCACGTTGAGTGCATCGACCTGATATGTGCAAAGACCTGATATGTGCACGGACCAGATATGTGCACCGACCTGATATGTTGAAGGCAAACATGCATCGACCTGATATGTTGAAGGCAAACATGCACAGACGTAGTAATTCACATGTGCACAAACCTACCATAATGTGCACCGACTTGACAGTTACATATGTACAGACCTAACATCGTTATATGTAGATGTGCACCGACCTTATAGTCTATCATGCAAATGTGCACTTACCTTCTGATGCAAAATGATGAATGTGCATCGACCATTATATACTGGAATGCTTATGTGCGTCGACCTATTAGACTATGTGAGCGCACATGCATCGACTTTGATATGCATCAAATAGAAATGTGCATCGACCATATAGACTAGAATGCAAATGCGCACAGTCCTTTGTTCTGCATAGGCTCGATGTGCATCGACCTTCATTCTACATTAGCTCGATGTGCATCAACCTTAGTGGTCAGAACGGTAGAAGGTACACCGACCTTGCTTCATGTGCGTCGACCTTTGTAGCCTCAAATGTTGATGTGCGTCAACCTTTCTTCTGAAGAACTGAGGTAGCATCGACCTGTGCTCTGTGCTAGCGAGAGGTGCACCGACCTTGACTTGTGTTAGCGAAATGTGCACAGACCTTCTATTACTTAGATAGAAATATGCTCCTGATTTCTTTCTATTCATTTGAGTCTTTTGCATTAGCAATCTGGAGGATATCAAAATATCATTAAAAGGATAATGACTTATGGTGTTGGTCAGCCTCAAAATCGTAGGGACGTAACACGTGAAAATCTACATTGAGCACTGCGAACAGTGTCGTTCCGTGCAAGGTAAAGATCTACAACTCATTTCTGGGGTTGGGTAGTTTTATTGCATCGATTAGAGCATGGTTCTAGGATTCCAAAAGGGCCTGGGTTTGATATTTAATTTTATTATCTGTTGCGCTACCCAAACCAGGCTATTCAAATCCTTACAGTTGCGACCATATTTCCTCACACATTAGATCACTGTTCTTACCGATCAACCCTTGTACCAAATTCTCCAGAACCCATACGCCTCCGGAAGAATGATCAAGTGGGCCATCGAGTTGGGCAAATTTGATATCACATTCCTCCCCAAGACCGTGATCAAAGCTCAAGCCCTCATAGACTTTGTCGCCAAGTGTACATTGCCTGAGGAGGACTCTCCCGAACAGTCCTTAGGGCCCGTGTGGAACTCTACGTTAATGGCTCATCCTGCGCTGCTGGCAGTGGAGCAGGACTAGTTTAGCTGTCGCCAGAGGGAGTAGAGCTACAATATGCTCTCCGTTTCAACTTCCCGATCACGAATAATGTGGCTAAATACGAAGCGCTACTCTTGGGATTACGTATGGCAAAGCACTTAGGAGAGACCAACTTGTGAGTCTACCGTGATTCCATGCTCGTCGCTAACCAGGTGAAACAAGAATTCAAAGCCTGAGAGCTGGTGACGATCAAGTACCACAACAGGGCCAAGATGGCAGTCTTGGGGTTCTCTCGCTTCGAAATTGTGCACATACTAATGGAGGAGAATGCCCGAGCAAATGCTTTATCTCACCTAGCATCATCGACAACTGCCTCCAACTCAAGAGCCATCTTGATAGAGGAGTTATTAGCACCAAGCATCGAGGAGCAGGCACCCCTGGTGAACGCCATTGACTATGAGCCTTTATGGATGGATCCGATCTTAGATTTCCTCCTACGATAACAACTCCCCAATGATCGTGCTGAAGCCTGCCACACGCAAGCACACGCAGCACACTTCACGATCATTGATGGCCACCGATTTAGGTGCTTGCTCTTGGCCCCACTGCCGAAGTGCTTGTTCCCCACGGAAACCAAGCAGGCAATACAAGAAGTGCACGAGGAGCTCTGTGGGAACCCTGTGGGGGGGGGGGGGGGCCCAAAATCGTGGGAATATCTGCCGCACGCACGGCAAGTTTAATGTAGGGTTGCGGGATTAGATCCCGGTAGACATGTCGATCGCTAACGGACCATTCTTTATTCGGACGGAAGTCCGCACCAATGACGTAAGAGACGGCGATAAAACCGTACGAATGTCTGCCGTGGGTACGGCAAGTTTAATGCAATTGCGGGGTTGGATCCCGGTGTGTGTTGGTCACTGACGGACCGTTCATTGTTCGGACAAGAGTCCGCATTTGAAACATCGGTTCGGACAGGGGTCCGCGTTTGAAGCATAAGAGACGGTGATAAAGTCATACAAATATCTGCCGTAAGCACGGCAATTTTAATGTGGGGTTGCGGGAATAGATCCCGGAAGGAGCGGGTCGAGTTAGAGAACTATTGGCCCGAGATGTGTTCGGATCGTGACCATGTCGGGAGTTCCGCGGTCCACGTCCAACGCCACAAGGCATCGTTACTTTTCTCTTTGCACCCAGTCCGAGGGAGTGAATGAGTTATTGAGTGTGTGTCGTGAGCTCGCCATCATGCGCCCTCGCATTCGACCGAAGGTCGCCACGCGGATCAACCTGCGCGGTCAGGTCGCGGGGATCGACCTGCCCGTTCAGGTCGCGGGGGTCAAGGGGGCAGCGCCCCTTGCGGGAGTTTCCGGGGGCAGCGCCCCCAGAACAAAATTTTAATTAAGGCGGAGGTGATGTAGCTTCTTTTATTGTTATTTTTGTTAAAGGAGAGGTTGAAATGGCATGGGAGTTGAATCGGCGCCCAAGGGGGGTGAAACGGCGCCAGGAAGAGGAGAAGGTTGAAGTGTTTGAAACGGCGCCAGGAAGAGGGGCGCGCCGGGTAAGTGGGGAAATGGGGGCGCGCCGGTTAAGGGGTTGATGGCAAAGGGGGCGCGCCGGGTAAGGGATGGCAAGGGGGCGCGCCGGTTAAGGGGTTGATGGCAAGGGGGCGCGCCGGGTAAGGGATGGCAAGGGGGCGCGCCGGGTAATGAATAGTATCCAGTGAAAGGGGGCTGAAACGGCGCGCTAGGCGGGTTGAAACGGCGCGACTATGAGGGGGCGCGCCGGTTAAGGGGCTTTGAAGGGTCTTCCCCTTGACCCCGGGCGTAAGGGAGGTACCGGGAACGCGCCCACATGGAGTGGCGGAACCCAACAATTGGAGGCGGACGTCCACAGACGACACGCCGTACATGAACCTCGGAAAACGCGGAGGGAGGCGATGGTAAGAAAGCCAATGGGGCAGCCAGAGGTGATGGGCTAAAGGAGTGGACTGTTGACAGGACAAAGGGCTGGATGTACCGTTGAAGGCTCAGGGGTTTAGTGTGCCGGCTAAGGAGTGTGCCGGCTAAGGAGTGTGCCGGTGAAGGCAGTGGCACGGGTGTGCCGGCGGAGGGGTGTGCCGGCGAAGGTGACTAGCGAGTTAAGAGTGTACCGCTAAAGGGTTGAAGGGTTTGGGTGTACCGCTCAAGGAGCGTGCCGGCGAAGGAGGCCAGGGGAGGATGTACCGCTGAGGGGCCCAAACGGGTGAAGAGCCAGGTGAGTTGGGAGGACCCTATGGCCAAGGAAGAAGGGTCTAACACAAGGAGCTAAACGGGTTGGAAGGTCATGGCAGAGGGGAAATGAGGGGCTATGGGGTGTGCTGGTCAAAGGTTTTAAGGAAATGGGTGATAGATTATCTGGACGGGGGGTTATGTGTTGCAGAGGGGGTTCAAGGACGCTCAAAAAGGGGTATGTTGGCGAGGGCTGATCTGAGGAAGCATGGGGGCTAAGTGTGGGTCTGCAGGGGACTATGTGGTAGAGACGTGAAGGAGCTATACCCAAACATCGCCAAGGACGAGGGGGAACATCAAATGCAAAACACAGATGAGCATGCTAAGACAAATGACTCTGGCAAGCCAAAAGGGACCTGGGGTTTATTCATGTAAAACGGAGCATGAGGAGTACAACGGAAGGGGGAGGGGAATGCAAACAAATAGAACGGGGAAGAAGCAACGGGAGCAGGAAACCAAACCACATGGCCCTCCTCTCACCCCCCTTTCTACTACATTACATATGACTCCCTAGACTCTCCCTTCCTCTATCTCTCTCTTAGCAGTACTCGTCGTCGGAGGAAGCTCTCACCGCCAGCTCCTTCTTCTTCCTCTTCTTCTGCTGTTGATCTCCCCGTGCGGGCCCTTTTTTTCCTCTGTGTGCCTTGATCCCTTCGACCCTTTCGAGTGGAAGCTCAAAGGACATCCCACAATCCTGCACATGGAAGTCATCTTTGGGACAGGAATGCATGAACCTTGGCATACCGCACCACTTGGCATGATTCATAAGATGGGCCCCTTCAATCATATCACCTACGTGTCATGTAGGAAACATGAATGGTCCATATTTGGATGTAGTGGTCCACCTTCATTCATCATGAGTCTTAAGCACGTTAGGAACATTCATGGATGTTCGAGTCCCCAGGTATTTGTCACCCCCATGCATGATAGATTCACCTACAGATGCCCCGGCCCTCCTAGGTCCATTAAAGTCTACATGGAATTGCACGATAGGTTCACTTATGGATGCCCCGGTCCTCCCAATTCCGTCAAAGTCTTCTTGGAACTAAAGCATGATTGGTCTACATATGGTTGTCCCGGCCCACCCTTGCTCACCATACTTTCCACACCCACACCGCATCATAGTGTATGGCATGCGCATTCACGCAAGCAATTAGCAACGAGCGGTGACGTTCATGATGAGCAGAAAAAAGCTCGTGAGTGCCACTTGGGATTCCAAGTAGGAAAACTAGGGATGGTGACATTGGAGTGGCTCTACCCTAGTGTCACCTCCATTTTGAGGGCACGAGGACTTGGACATTGCCAATTTCTTAGTGGCTTTGGCAACCCGGTTTATGGGTTAGACTTTTCGATAAGTTTTGGGATTTATCCCACTTCCCGCATGGCAGATCCGGCACCCTATATGAGCACCGCGGTGGAGCCTAGTGAGTGCCTCGAGCCTCTACCTTCCTTGTGAGAGACATCCTCAAAGTGCCACCACAAATCAGCTTGAGAGCCCGACGTGAGCACACGGAGGTAATACTGGGCAAGCAAGGTATCATCGCCAGCAAGAGGGTGTGCCCGAGCTACCTTGAGAGGTTGAAGAGCCGTCCCCCAGCTAAGGACGGGGAGTTGAGTTGGGAGATCGTGGCTCGCCCGGAGCTGCATTTGGTGTACTACTTCCCCGGCGGACCCATACTCGACGGGGTCGAGTTTTCCCCACCCCGGGGGTATGATGGGGTCATCCCTTGCCCCTCTACATTTTTATGAGCCACCTCACTTCCTTCCCATTGGTCCACCTAAGCCTTGGGCCCATGTGGGGTCGGTCAAAGCCTAGGTGGAGGTGCTTTACTTCATGGAGAAGGAATGGGGGACAAATGGTTAAAATTTTCAAAGGGAATCTCCCTTAAGTCCAAGGGGCGCCCCTCTCTCCCTATTATTTTAATTGGAGTGTATTTGTTTATTATCTTGAGTCAATAAGGGAGAAAGTAATCTAGGCCATCCAATCCCCAACCCTAGATCCAAGGGTGGAGATTACATGTGGCCAAGGGACTATATAAGATGTAATTTCTCATTTTTATGCAATTAATGTCATTTGAAGTTGGAAAATCCCTTGAGCAGCCCTAGGGCGCCCCTCTCTCTCCCTCCTCTCTCCATCTTCTGCAGCTGGGAAGGCTGTCTTCTGAGGTGGGAAGCCTCTCCTATCGGTTCCGGTCATCACCGCCGCCGCCACGTGCCGCCATCGCCCCGCCACGATCTTCGTCGGAGTTCAGTTTTCAGCCGACCACCACCTCTTCCCCGAATTTCTGAAGCCAGCCACGAGCTCCAATGGATGTGAAATTTTAAGGGAGTCTTCCAGAGGTGTTCCCCACGAACTACAAAAATTGGTTGGTCAAAATTCCTCCATTAGATAATTTTCAATTTTCGTCCAACCTCAGTTTCCAGATCTGTCTGCTTTCTGTCCTGAATTCCAGCAACCCTGAGTTTTAGATCTTAGGTCCACTTTTTGATTTTTGTTTGAGCCCAAATTTTTACTGGAGTTTCCTTCCACTTTCCCCTCCATCCACAAATTTTATTAATTTTTTGTTCGGCCATCTCATATTTTTCAAAATTCAATCTTTGGGTCAGCTACAGTGCCTGTGCGCAGATCCCAGATTCGACCATCCTCCAGTAAACAAATCCTATAAAATCACAGCCACCTCCTATGAGTCCACAAAAAATATCCCCGTCTTCCTTACTCAAAATCCCACATCTTTGATGAAGAACTCAAGATCTGATTCCGAGATCTACCGGACGGTCAAAGGCGGTCTTCCCACAAGATCTCTGCAGATCTGGGTTTTCGGTCACTGTGCAACAGAGCATTAAAAATCATTTCATTAGAGATCATGTGAGCAAGGGTGACATAGACATAAGCTTCATTGAAACAGACCGACAAATTGCCGACATTTTCACCAAACCCCTTAGTGAAGACAGATTCACAACATTGAGAAGAGAGTTAGGGGTTTGTAGGGGAAACAAGTCTGAATGATGTCACATACATTAGTGCATAATTAGGACATTGCATCGCATATCATACTGTGTGCATTTAGCTAAACTCTTGACATGTATTTGCATTTCATTGTGTGAAAACAACAAAAAAAATTCTCCAGATATGTAATTGCCTGCCTTCTACTATTTATTGTACAAACACAATGCTACTTGAAATTCCTATGGCCAAACACATTCTTGAACTACCAATACTGCCAAATAAGGGGCTAATCAATTCTAAGTCAAAATCCGGACAAAGGACTCCAAGCATCTTATATATTCCCAAATCTCAACTAACGTTCCCCAAACGAATTAATCCCAACATTTTCTTCAAAAATCCCTTGAATTCCTGTAATTCTCGTTTGGGGACTCGAGCCGGACGATTTGTTGAACTTCTACAAACTTACGGCCTTAAAATGCTGAAGAACAGAGTATGGGTCGACCCCTGGGGTCGACCCTCACAGAAACCTGCAGAAAGGGTCGACCCCAAGGGTCGACCCTCACAGAACCCAGCAGCAAGGGTCGACCCCAAGGGTCGACCCTCGCAGGCCCAGCTGACCCGGTTCAACTGGTCAGGGGGAGTGAACCGGGGGTCGACCCCAAGGGTCGACCCAAACCGGCCGGCGGCCCTAGGCGCGCCCAAGCCGTCCCAAAGGGGGTTTTTCAACCCTAAGTTGATCCCCCCATGCCTATATAACTCTCACTCACCCCTCTTCAAGCCAAGCCACCACCCTTTGGCACCCTAAAATCCTCTCCTTGGAAGAAACCCATTGAAGCCCTAGCCGCGGTTCTCCGGGTGGCATCCGCGCGACCACTCCTTCCTCCGGCCGCAACCGTCCCTCCTTGCACTTCTTCTCCTCGAGGTAAGCTCCTAATGCTTGTGGAGGATCCCTAGTTCACAACTCTAGCATCTCCTAGATCGAACCATCTTGTTCTAATGGTTCTCAAGAGTTGACCCATACGCCCTTTGTCAAGTCAGCTCCACTCATCTTTTGGGTCTCCTGGGGGTTTGGGTAGTATGCTTTCCTGGGCTATCCAAATCGACCTCCTCTTGTCCCACTGGGTCTGGCCTCAGTACGCTCTCTCGGGCTGCCAACCCATCTCGCCTTCCGGCACATCTTGTCCCACTGGGTCTGGCCTCAGTACGCTCTCTCGGGCTGCCAACCTATCTCGCCTTCCGGCACATCCTGTCCCACCGGGACTGGCCTCAGTACGCTCTCTCGGGCTGCCAACCTACTTTGCCCTTCGGCTCCTTTTTATCCCACTGGGTTTGGTCTCAGTAAGCTCTCTCGGGCTACCAACCCACTATGCCTTTCGGCTTCTTCCTATCCCACCGGGACTGGCCTCAGTACGCTCTCTCGGGCTGCCAACCTACTTTGCCCTTCGGCTCCTTTCTATCCCACTGGGTTTGGTCTCAGTAAGCTCTCTCGGGCTACCAACCCACTATGCCTTTCGGCTTCTTCCTATCCTTCAGGGTCCGGTCTCAGTACGCTCTCTCGGGCTACCGACCCGCTATGCCTTTCGGCTCCTTTTTATCTCCCGGGTTCGGTCTCAGTATGCTCTCTCGGGCTACCAACCCTTTATGCCTTTCGGCTCCCTTTTATCTTCTGGGTTCGGTCTCAGTACGCCCTCTCGGGCTACCAATCCTCTGCACCTTTTGGTCCCTCTGGGTTTGGTCTCAGTAAGCTCTCTCGGGCTACCAACCCACTATGCCTTTCGGCTTCTTCCTATCCTTCTGGGTTTGGTCTCAGTATGCTCTCTCGGGCTGCCAACCCATTATGCCCTTCGGCTCCTTTCTATCCCACCGGGTTTGGTCTCAATATGTCCTATCGGGCTACCAACCCACTATGCCTTTCGGTTCCTTTTAACCCGTCGGGTTTGGCCTCAGTACGCTCTCTCGGGCTGCCGACCCATTATGCCTTTCGGCTTGTTTTGTCCCATCGGGTTTGGCCTCAGTACGCTCTCTCGGGCTGCCAATCCATTCCGCCTTTCGGCTCACAGATTTGATCCATATGTCCCACCCGGGCTGTCAAATCTCTGCTTTCATTCGGATGTTAGAATTCGCCAGTGCAGAGGCGGGCATCACCACAAAGCAACTGTACGACCTCAGGGGCCGACTGACCGCAGTGCCGCAAGGTGTTGGAACCATGTATTTCTGGAACCTGGCCGCGCATTCGAGCCCCCTGGTGAATAACAAAAGGGAATGTCGGGATGGGGAAGTCGAGAAGTATGTGCATCCGATTAGCCAAGCGGACGTCACTCGGCCACTGCTGGAGCCCGAGCTGCGAGAATGGGCCCTTTCCATCCGTCCCGGCATGCTGTTGTTCCGAAAAGGGGACGTTCTGTTGCTGGAGCCGTACTACCCCTTCAGGTTCGGACGCAATTTTGGGTATGATCAACACATCCCCACTTACGCCGCACAGTTCGGTCTAGCCTCCCGGAGCTTACGAGGGGCCCCGGTTGCCGAACAGTCAAGGGTGTGGTGGGACTTCTTCCACCGGGCAGACACTGCGAGCTTCAGGGTGCCGGCTCCAGGCCGTATTCCACGGGTGACATCGGAATACGTAAAATGGTGGAACGCAAGGACGGCCTTTTACCGAGCCCACCGGACTGACTGCTGGGACGGGGCGGAGAGGAAGTTCCTAAGCCGGCAACCCGTGCCGGTGCTCGACATTGAACCGGAACACCTCCTGCGCTTATGGCCGGGGAAGAGCAAGGAGGTGGCAGACTATTCGGTGGCTCGGAAGGCGGCCAGGGACAGCAAGCCGGCACCGCAAGTCAAACTCCCTCCGGTAGCCCGTGATGACTTCAAGAAGACCCTGCGGGAGTTGTGTCGCATCGGCACCGACCGGCTGGATTTGATCAATTACCCGATGCCGGCAGAGGAGGAGGGCACCCCAGCAACCAGCTGGCGGGCCGAGAAGGACGTGCTATGCTCTTTTCGCACCTTCGTGAGGAAGGATGAACGGAAGCCCGAGAACTATGCGGAGACCACATGGCTGTACGTCCTCCTGAGGGTGCACGGGTTGACTACCGGGGCCCGGTCAGCGGCCATTCTGGGGCAGCAACTGCACGTGGCCTTCCACTACGCCGAAAGGTGGGGGATGGACCACTTCAGTCTGTACTGCCATTTGGCGGCCAAGAAGCACGCCCTTCCCCACCGGCCCCTCCGTGGTCCTCCTCGGCGGCTGCGCCCGCTCCAGCGCGCCTTACCGGCTGCAAATCGAGGCCGCCATCCGCGCCGCCGTGCCCCGCGCCCGCATCGTCGAGCCCCTTTACGAACCCTGCCACGGCGCCGCCCTCAACGCCCTCCGCGCCGCCGGCAAAAAAATCCCCCCGCTCCTCCGTCTCTCCCCGCTCTGAACCATGCCCTCCCCGCTCTCCGCCCTCGCTCCCGCCGACCTGCTCGTCCGCTACTCCACCGACACCGCCCGCCTCGGCGAACGCCCGCTGGTCGGGCGCCGCCTCGCCGACCTCCGCGGTTCCTTCGCCGACGCCGACGCCTTCGAGGCCGCCCTCGCCCGCGGCAATCCCCTCCTCTACCAGGTCTCCGCCGTCGAGCCAGCCACCGGCGACGGCCAGCGGTGCTAGCCCGCCGAGGCCAGTGTGCAGCAGTGCCACGAACTGCGCGCGGCGGCTGCCGGCGTGCTGTCTGGCGCCCCGAGGCAAGCCGACGACGAATCGTGGCTGCGGCTGCTGTCGGGACTGCCGGGTTGCGCCGACATTCCAGTCCCGTCGCTGGCCGCTGCCAGCAGCCAGTCCGAGTTCTGGTCGGATGGCCGGCGCGCTGTGGACGCATGTCTGGCCCTCTGCACCGAATGTCCAGCCGCGCACATTGCCAGCCTGCGCGTCGCGACCGAGCCGGACGCCAGGTGGCGCGCAGTGGCTGAGGTACGTTGCTGCATGCCGCGGCGCCCGCGCACCAGGCTGTGCTCGGCTGGCTGCCTCCTGGCGAACGAGCCGGCACATGTGCCACCTTGATGCGCGGTGTGTGCAGGCTACCTGTGCCCAATGGCGCCTGGAGCTCCCAGCAAGCCACTTGTGCAGTGAGGGTGCGCTGACAAACCAACGCTGCCAAGGATGCGCACGCGACGCGCCGTTGCTGATTTCGCTGCTGCGTCGCAGCTGGCACGATACGACGGCGGCGGCACAGGTTGCTGCAGCGGCGCCTGCCGCTGGTGCGACCGCTGAGTTTGCCGGCATCTCGCCCTCGGTGCCGCGCCGCAGCCGCCAGCTTCTCGGTGTGGCCACGCCTGTCCGTTGGCCAGCTCGGATTCTCATGGCGACACCAGATAGGGACACATCAGAGGCTCGCGAGTTTTCGCCGACAGACTTTTTTCAGCCGCCCACGGCAGCCAAGGAGCTCTTCCCAGACGCAGATCCGGCGCCTCCCAGCGAGGGAAAACAGAAAGGACCAGGAGGAAGGCCACCGAGCCGCAAGCGAAAGAGACCACGACCCATTTCACACGAGTTTCCCAAGGGCAAGCAAATGTGCTTGGAGCAGCAAGGCTTCATCCAAGGGTTCCTCCATGGGCTGAAGCACGTTAGAGCATGATGAAGTCCGCGATTGCGCGGCTTTGCTGGGCATCACGCCCTCAAGGCTCGACTATTACATGAAGAGGACTCCCGGAGAGTGCACAAATGCCGGAAGTATCCGACGGGAATTGAAGCTCTGGACGACTGGCCACTGCGCTCCCCAGACCTGAACCCAATCGAGAATGCATGGGCACACGTGAAGCGCCTGGCCAACGATGTCGGGCTTTATGCCGAGGAATATGATCCGAACGCGAAACGCATGCTGGGGAATTTCCCGCAGGCCTTCTCGCATGTCGCGCTGATCAACAGCGCCCTGAACCTGATGGTGGAAGGCCGCGAGCGGGGGCGGAGCAAGAAGAAGCCCGGACGGCGCGTGGCGCGCAAGCCCAAAAAGAAGAAGCGGAAAGGTACGGCACATGGCAGCCGCTAAGCGCATCCTGGCCATCGATATCGGCGGCACCGGCCTGAAGGCGGCCATTGTCGGCCCGGATGGCCGTTTCCTGGTCGACCGCGTGCGCATCAAGACGCCGCATCACTGCCCACCCCGGCGCATGGTGCCGCTGCTGGCTGGGCTGGTGAAGTCGTTGGGCGCGTTCGATCATGTCACCATCGGTTTTCCCGGCGTGGTCAAGCGCGGCCATGTTATCAGCGCGCCGCACCTGGGCACCGGACAGTGGCACGGCTTCGCCCTGGAACAGGCGATGCACAAAAGGCTGGGCAAGCCGGTGAAGCTGCTGAACGATGCCGATGTGCAGGGCCTGGCGGCGATGCGCGGCGACGGTCTGGAACTGGTCTGCACCCTGGGGACCGGCTTCGGCACCGCTCGGAGAGCTTCTTTTCCTTCGTCCGCTTCGTGTCGAGCTCGTAGCGGTGGATGACGTTCTTCTTCGCTTCGGGAAGCTTCGTCTTCGAGAGCATCTCGTTCGCGATCTGGAAGTGGATCATCTTCTTCAGGAGCGACTTCTTCTCGTCGAGGTCCTTCGAGAACTTCCGCTTGTCCGGATCCGTCACGAGCTCCGCGCTCTCGTCGAGCGCGTACTTGTCGTTCAGGAACTCCTTCGCGAACTTCTCGTTCTCCTCGACGCCCTTCACGAGGAGATTCTGGGTTTCCTCGATCGCCTTGCAGTTCCCCTCGTCCATCGTCTTGAACGTGCCGAGGAGGCTCTTCTTCAGCGTGTCGACCTGACCCTGGAGAAGGAGGGTCTTCGAAGGGTCGATCGCCTTGATGAACTGATCGACGGTGTGGGTCTTGATCTCGTCCGTCATCGTGCGGTGCACGTAGTGGAAGCGGAAGTAGAGATTGAAAAGCTGAGGGAGGACGGCGCAGCTCAGATTTCCCGCTTGAGCGGTCCCCGTGGAGGCGATCGTACCGAGAACAAGGGCCAGGAGTACCGAGCGACGAGCGAACATAGAGTGAGAGGCTCCTATCGGGGGAGAGCGTTTTGCGAACTTCATTCAGTCTACTCCTTTTTTATCGGACCGAAACCCCGATCGCTCGACGACGCGGGGCTCAGCGAACGAATGCCGCGATCTCCGCTACTTTCCTGACGGAGGCGACGGGCCATGGATTCGTCGCGAGGAAGGTTTGCACCTGCTGGGCGGATGCGCGAAAATAAACGGCATCTCACCTCACGACTGCGGTCCCGGAGCCCTTCTTCATGGAAAAGAATGAAAAAAGTTTCATGCGTTCGCTTTGTCTCGGCTACATCGAGGAGGATCTGATTCTCCCTTTTCCGGCGATGAAGCCCGAGGACGTGACCCTGGACATCGCCCTCCAACTGATCGCCGCCCGCGCCGAAGCCACCGGCACCAAGGTCAAGAAGGCCCCGGCAAAAAAGGCCGCCGCCAAGAAACCAGCAGCAAAAAAAGCCCCCGCCAAAAAGGCCGCGCCGAAAAAGACGGCTAAGGCCGAAGACGTCCCGTTCTAGTCGCGGCTGGTCGCCGGCCTCGACGCGCGCGGGCTGCGCGACCGCGTCGACGTGATCGTCGTGTCCGACCACGGCATGGCGCGCGTGATGCCGGGCCAGCGCGAATACATCGACGACCTGCTCGCGGCGAAGAAGCTGCCGGTTGCCGCGATCGACGTCGCGAGCCGGGGCACCGCGGTCGGCATGGACGTCGCGGCCGGCGCCGATTCGGCGGGCGTCTCCGGAGCGCCGGCGGCCGGCGCGGTGACGGTGCTCGAGCCCGGAGCTTCGGCGCCGAACGCCGAGAGCGGCAGGAGAGCCTGTGCGGAAACCAGTTGTGCGACTAAGAGTGAGAGCGTGACGCTCTTTTTACGGATCATTCTTCCCCCAGATGGTGAATCCAAACATGAACCACACCTAACCCTTGCGGCTAACAGCAACGGGAGTGCCAGAAACGGGATTTCGGTTCGGACCCGAGAGTTACGCGGGTTTTCCGCGGAAACGAAGGAGAAAGCGAAAATCGGCGCGACGCGGCCGGTGTCAGAGTGGCTCGAAACTCGCGCGATGAAGACGCGACGAGGAGCCATTGTGACTTCGATGCCGCTCTGAATCTCGACTAAAAGTATCCGGGAAAGCGCGGCGACTTACTTCAGTTCGAGAAGCTGCACGCGCTTGTCGTCGGTCCCGACGCCGAGGAGCGAGCGATCGGGCGCGTACGCGAACGAATAGAGATACGCGCCTTCCGCCGTCTTCAGCGGGAAGTTCGCGCGCATCTTTCCGTCCATGTCGAGCGCGACGAGGCTCGAGGTGCGCGATTTCGTCGCCGAAGACGATCCCGCGGTGACCGTCCGTTCGAAGCCGGCGAGGATCTTGTCCTCCCCGACCTTGATCGCGAGCGAATAATCGGCGTAGCGCGGATCGAGTTTCTGCCACTGGAGAGTCCCGTCGTACGCCGAATGGACCGCGATGTACTGCCCGCGCGGGGAGTTCCCGTAGACGGCGACGAGCTTGCCCGACGGGAACGTCTCGACCTGTTCGACGTGGTAGGAAAGGCGCATCGTCGCGACCGGCCGTTTCCGCGCCTCGAAGATCGAGAGCGACTCGCCTTTCTTCAGATCGATCGAATCCAGGCCATCCAGACGGATCTTGCCGACCCCAACGCCCTTGCGAATTTCGCGCTCTCGCTGGAACAGGAGGCCATCGACGTCCTGGTCAACAACGCCGGCGTCGAGTCCACCCTCCGCTTCAACCGTCGCGCGCCAGAAGAGATTCTGCAGATGGTGGCGATCAATCTGACCGCGCCCATGCTCCTGGCCCGCGCCGTCCTGCCAGGCATGATTGACCGTGGACGCGGCCACATCGTCAACATCGCGTCGGTCGGCGGCGTGCTTGGCGTCCCGTTCAACGAGCCCTATAGCGCGACTAAGTTCGGTGTGGTCGGCTTCACCCGCGCCCTGCGTCTGACCGCCCAGGTCAGCGGCTGGCCCGTGAGCGCTTCGGTCGTCTGCCCTGGTTTCATCGACAGCGCCGGGCTCTTCGAAGAGCTGAGGCAGGCGTACAAGGTTTCATCTGAAGGGCTCGGCGTCAGCCCGCTGGGGGACGTCGGACCTGCGGTCCTGCGCTCGATCGAGGACTACGCGCGCGACCTGGACGTGCGCACGGGCGTCGCCGTGGACCGGATCGACGCGGACGGCACGGGTCGTCCGTCCATGATGGCCGACAGGACGTGCGACGGCTCGGCGGTGGCCGAACTGCACGCCGACCCGGGGGTCCGCAATTACGGCGATGGCGACGCTTTCGACGCCCGGCACCCGTTTCATTTCGTACGGTTTTCGGCGTCAATTTACAGCAACCCTTACGACACCAGCGGGTATGGTTCCTCGAAACATTGGGGAAGTTCGCATTCGGGCGGGCAGATGCTGAACTTCTGTCTGGGAGACGGCAGCGTTCGTTCCTTCCGTTTCGATATGGACGGCGGAGTTCTCAATAATCTGCTGAACCGCACCGACCGGAACAAAATTGACTGGGAACTGGCGCTGTAACGCCGGGCTGCACCAGACGTCAGGGGGGGACTGCGGCCGGACTGAAAAGAGAAGAGAACCCTCCCTGCTGTTCACAGAACCCGTTTCGCATCACCCTCCCTTCCGTCGGGCTGCATTGCAGCGTCCGCGCTGTGGTTGAAGCACACGGGCAATTTCCAGAAAGCCGAGTTGTTACGGAAATTCTGGCCCGTGGCACGCTTCAGCTCGGTGCCGGTGACAGCGCAGGCATGATTCTGGGCAATGTTGTTGACGCCGGCACCCTGACGTTCGACCGGGTGGATGACATCACGTTTGGCGGCGTGATTTCGGGCGCCGGCGGCGTAACCCTATCGGGGACCGGCGCGGTCACCTTCACCCAAACCGAGACCTATACCGGCGCCACCACGATTTCGTCCGGCACACTGGTCTTGGCGAGCGGCGCAAGCATCTCAGGCACCAGTTCGGTGGCGACCGACGGCGCGTTCGACATATCCGCCACGTCAGGAGCTTCGATCGGCTCGCTGTCGGGATCCGGCACGGTGTCGCTTGGCAGCGCCACTCTGACACTGACCAACGCCTCGGGAACATTTTCCGGCGTGATCAGCGGCAGTGGCGGCATTGTCCTGCAGTCGGGCACCGAGACCCTGACGGGCGTCAATACCTATACGGGATCGACCACGATCCTGGGGGGTACGCTGGAACTCGGCGCCGCCACTGTTTCGACCAACATCAGCGACAACGGCACGCTCGGTTTTTACAGCTCCGGCGCCATCGCCATGAGCGGTGTGGTCAGCGGCAGTGGTGGTGTATCCCAGCTTGGCACCGGGACGACGACCCTGAGCGCCGTGCAGACCTATACGGGCGCCACCACCATCTCCGCCGGCACCCTTGCCTTGTCGGGCGCAGCCAGCATCGCCGCTTCCAGCAATGTCGAAGATGATGGCACGCTCTCGATCGCCGCCGCTTCGACGCTTTTGAATACATGACCCAGGGCACTCTTCGCTACGTGGGCGCGCTCATGGCCCCGGATCCGAACGAATTGGGCTGGAAAGACACGGCACGCGTCAACGCCAAGACTGTCACGCGCATCCTTGTACCCTTTGTCGGCTACCCCGGCCGCTACGTGTGGCACTGCCACATCCTGGAGCACGAGGACAACGGCATGATGGCGGTGCTGCGCGTGCTGCCGCCCGGCACGCCGCCGATGAAGAAAGCCGAGCTGGGCGGCCGCCCGCCGATCTGCAAGGCACCGAGATAGCGGCAGCACCCCCTCCCCGACCCTCCCCCGCTTCGCGGTAGAGGGAGGAACGAAGGTATTGCCTGATGCGCCATTGAACACCATGCCGAATTCAGCGATGTTCACCGCAGACGCGCCAAATGATCCAGGCATGTAGCGATGGGTCGTAGTGACCCGCACGTAGTATGGGGCGGTGGTGTAGTTCCGCTCGATCACCATGGCTTGGCAAATCGAGTATTTGCCAGCGTACGACTGTAGCGTCGTGTCAGACAGCCCAGCAGGGTTGTTCCCGGTCCCCGCAACGGCGTGCAGGTACATATCCCCGGTTGCCGCCGCGCTTAGCAGGTAGTCCAGCCCGGTCCCTGTGATGAGATTCTTCCCCCAGGGAGACTCGAAAATCTCGTTGAGATCCTTGTCGTACTTGATCGCCTTGTACCGGCCAGAAACCTTGATCTCTGCCGGGATGATGACATTAGACACTCAGGCTCCCTCCTGTCGGGGCGAAGCCGACGTTCAATTGATTCGGGCCGGCCCGGCTGGGAACTAGCGGCGAGGTGAGCGCCCCATTGCGCGGAGCAAAGCTGGCCTGCAACTGGTCTTTCGCTCGGCCCAGCTGGATCGCATCGCGCAGCACACCGCCCACGGCCCGGAAGCTGGCAGACAGAGAGTCCGATGCGTAGCCCTTCTGGAACAGGTCGCGCAGGCTGCCGTTCACCGCCACGAATGCAGTTCCCACCGCATCAGACGACGCCCCCTGCTGGAACAGGCTGCGCAGGGAGCCAAGGATTGCGGAGAACGCCACAGCCACCCGAGACTGAGTGAACGCAGGGTATGGCGGGGTCGTCAGCAGCGTGGCGGGCTCGCTGTAATACGGCACGGTCGGAACGCCACCGGCGTGCATGATCAGCTCGACTTCGTTCACGTTGATCTTGTTGACGCCGTCGCCGTATTTGGCGCTGGTGAACTCAGACACGAATTCTTTGTCACCTTCAAGGTGATAGTCCCAATCCAGCACCCACAGCTGCCCGTTCTGGAAGTCGGTGCCGATCCACTGACGCCCCCACGATGCGCAGCCATTCAGCCGCCAGCGCGAGAACGTCGGATCGCTGGAATAGAACCCCGGCTCAAAGGACGCCGGCTCGGATTCCTCGTTCGGCTCGCTGATCGCAGGGGCCGTTGCTCAACGAGCCGTTCAACCATCCACCCCGTCCCGGGGCGGTGATCGAGCACACCGTCGGCGTTCATGGTGATACCGACGTGCAGCAGCCCGTCAGGGCGGCGCCCCGCAACCGCGATAGCGCCGTGCGTGCGCCCGGGGTTGATATCGGCAGAGAACGCGACGACCCCATCCGGCCTCGAATGCGGATCGGCCAGCGGCTCCCACGCGGATTGCGGAATGACCAACCACCCGCTTCCCTCGTCCGGGTAGTCGCCAACACCCAAGCGCTCACGCGCGAACACATGCCGCGACATCGTGGCGTGCTCGCGGGAGATGTAGTCGACCGTGATCCGGATCCCCAAACCCGGACGACTGACATTCAGGACGGATTCGGGAGGAAGCCCGACGGACGAACGGTGAAGGGATCGAAACACGCGTTTTGGCATGCACCGACCTGAGCAAGATCGGAGCCGATGGTCTGAACCAAAAGTTACAATTCTCCAAGGGACCGGGGCGGCGGTCAGAGGGCCCCTCCGAGTTTCGGACTCCGTCCCGCCACGCCCTTGACGCTAGGCAAGTTCCACCGATTCCCCTCGCGGCGCGCCTCGTGGAAAATAGGGAGATGCGAGGCAGGACGCCTCCGGGAGCACTCCTATGTCCACCATCGGATCGGATTTTTCGGCGCATCGCCGCTCGGTCGACGACCTCGAGCAGGATTACGAAACCGCCTCGCGCAGAGCGAAGGAGCGCGAGCGGACGCGCGAAGCGAAGCTCGATAAGAATCTCGAGCACGCGCTGAAGAAGAAGGACGCGGAAACCGAGGATTCGGTGCGCACCGTGAAGGACCGTTACCAGTCGGCCCTTCACGACCAGGCGAAATCCGATCGCCTCGAACGCGAGAAGTTCAAGCAAGCGCTCTACGATCGGAACGGACGCCACTCCGCGGCCGTCGCCGACACCGCGCGCGTCGAGCGCGACGCCGCGATCGAGGCCGCGAACGCCGCCGAAGCGCGCGCTTCGCGGGCCGTCGCCGATTCCGAGAGCTACGCCGAGCGCCAGTCGGCCGCGGCGGAAGAGCGCCACGACCGCGAGCTCGAAGCGATGGCCGACAGCTACCGGAAACGTTTCATATTCGGATCGAATATTCATATCGAATGTGGATGTAGTGCACGTGAATTCATAGTCGATCCGAATTCGTTCGTAATAATTCACTGTTTATGTTGGGGCTGATTTTAGTATGAGTTCAACTCGGTATTTGTCTTTTTAGATATGTGATTTTGACCTTCTTGTTTAAACTGTGAGGATATTCTTATAAAATATAAAATTATTTTGAGAATGAAAGAATCGATTGAACTTGTCTTTTCTCACTTTTCATGAATCTCACTTTTCCTTAGATGTGAATGTGGGCTCATTTTTTAAACAGATGTGGATATATGCGAATATATACGGATATAGTCATATCTGTATCTGTGAAAGTAATAGGGTAGTATCCCGATATAACATTTACAAAGTTTTTACGAATATGGTATCATCATAGGACCTATCCGATTCGAACATGCTAGTTTTATAAGAGAGAGTTCCGTGGACTTGACTTATGGATGCCTTTTGTGTGGGTCTCTTTCGTGACAAACTCTTAACTGTCGGCAAAGCTTCTCAACCGCAGCCAAAAGGCCCGCCTCCAGTTGGCGTCTCGTGCACCCATCATTTCCCTCATCAGACCATTACATCCTTCCATTTAAAAATACCACGAGGCCAAACACAGTAGGTGTGGAAAGATTCGGTGGAGAACATCAGCTTTTACAAAGATGTGTTTTTAGTTCTGCTAAACTCCAATTTGTTGATCAAACTGAATCAAAACTGGATTCTCCGGAATCTGTCAGCTTTTCTTCGTCTGCTAGAAGACCAGCCCTAGTGTCGCGAGGGCCAGGCAACAACTGAGTGGCCCATATGGCCACTAGAAAGTTGGCCGACCTTCTAAACATCTCAGTGTGGGTGGGCGACTGGGGATGTCCCCTAATAGAGAGGTCAATCTCTCCTTTTCTAAGTCCGATCCCAGCGGACCCAACCCACCTCCACCCCCCTTCACTGTGGGTTCTCTTCTCAACGTCACAGGGAGATCACGTAGGGCCACTTTGATGAAGGAGTGGGCTAAGTACGGGTAAGTCATCCGGGGTGTTCCACCCCTAACTCACCTCAGGTAATTTATTCCACTATTTTTGTTAGAGTGCCAGGTGATCGGTAACCGGCCGAAGATCGGCCCGCGTCGGGCGGAGGTCGAGGCGGTGCTCGCGGGGATGGTCGGAGCGCCGGTCAGCGTGTCGGCGACAACCACCGACGGTCTTGGGTTCACGGGGTCGGGCGACGGGATCGCCGCGATCGCGACGGCGTTGTTGGGGTCGGCGTCTCGGCACTAGTCCTGCACGGAAAGTGCTGGTCGGTGGGTTGTCCACAGATTTTGGAGTGACCGCTCGCAGGGGTGTTCTGGTCGGAAGAATTGGGGCATGTCAACGCTTCTGGATCAGCTTGTGACCGTCACCGCGACGGTCGCTTCGCTGCGGTTGGATGCGGAAGCGGTCGCGCGGGTCGAGGATGCGGAGTTGCCGGCGTTGGCTCGGGCTGCGGCGGAGTTGGTGCGGGTGGCGCAGGCTCGGCAGGTGGTGGTTGCGGGGGAGATCGCGCACCGGTCGGCACCGGAGTTGGGGTCGGCGGGGTTGGCCCGGCGGGCGGGGTTTCGCACGCCGGAGCAGTTCGTGAAACTCACCACCGGGGTGACCGAGCGGGATGCCCGGACGGTGGTGCGGGTGGGGCGGATGGCTAGGGAAGCCACCTTCGATGGGGTGGTGGATGCCGGGACGGGTGAAGTGGCGGAGACGGCGCACCCGTGGATGGGACCGGTGCTCGCGGCGCTCACAGCGGATCTGATCGGTGCGGCGGCGGTGGAGTCGATCGCGAACGGGCTCGGAGAGCCGACCGGGGAGATCACCGTCGAACACCTCACAGTCGCCGCGACGCGCTTGGCCGAGGAAGCCACGTGGGTCGATGCGGATCAGATGTATCGGCGGGCACGGGATGCGCGTGACGAGCTCGACCTTGAGGGTGTTCGCGATCGGGAGAGGAAACTCCACGACGCCCGCTCCCTGCGGGTGGTGAAACGGCCGGATGAGTCCGTCAAAGTCGACTGGCTGTTAGCGCCCGAGGACGGTGCGGTGCTCCCGGCCTTCGACGTGGTGGCGGGCTCGGCCGGCGACGACGCCGCGGGTGTCGCCCGTGTGGAACTGCAACTGACGGACGGCCAGGGTCGCACCTGGAACGGCACGGCGTGGACCGAGGGTCCCCCGTCGATAACTCCGGAGACCCCAGCGGGTGAGCGCGCATTGGCACGATCAAGCGCCCCTCTGACCGCTCACCGACCGAAATCTCCGGAGTTATCGGCCGGGGCGCCGGAGTTGCGACCGGGTCGCCCGCCTCAGGAACCACGGCGCAGCCCGGGTCAGCCGGGGATGACCCGCCGCTCGAAGCCCTCGAGCCCCAACTCGGCCGCGACGCCGCGTCCGTCCACGACCTCGAACGTGACCGCTCTCGGCGACTGGTTGATCAGCACGATCCCGTCGGGTGTCCGGATCGCCTCCACGTCGGCCGGGGCGTCCTGCACAACAGGAGAGACCCCCGCCTCCCGCACCGCCGCCTGCACCACGAAGTCGATGCCCGCGTCGTCGAGGAAGGTCGCCAGGTGCAGCGAGACCCCCTCGCCGTGGGCGTTGCGCACGAGCGCGGGCGCGCCGGCCTCCGTCGACGCCAGCACCTCACCGGTCGTGACCACCGTCTCCTCGAGCATCGTCTGCGCGACCGAGGCCGCGGCGCGGCCCGGCAGCCGCACCGTCACACCATCCGATGACAGCACTCCCCCGAAGTCGATCGGATAGCAGCCGAACGCCTCGCGCAACCGCATCGCGAACCCGCCCGGCATGAACCGGTCGTGCTCGTCGACGACATCCGTGAACGCGGTCGTCACCAGCGTGCCCCCGCCCGCGACGAAACGATCGAGGGATGCCGCACCCGCGTCATCCAGCAGATACAGCGCGGGCGCGAACACCAGCCGGCGCCCCGTCAGGTCGTCGCCCGGCCGAACGAAGTCGACCTGCACGTGCGCCCGATGCAGCGCCCGATACCAGCGACGCAGCTCCTCGGCGTAGTCCAGGCGCGCCGGGTGGTCGGGCTGCTGCACGGCCCACCAGGTGTCCCAGTCGAGCACGATCGCGACCGCTGAGCGCTCAACCAGCACGGCGTCACGCCCCTCAAGGCTCTCGCCGAGCGCCGCCACCTCGCGGTAGCTCCGGGTGCGTTCGCCGACGAGTGTTTTCAGCTCGCTCACGTCGTCGAAGGGGAACCTGTCCACGCCGAGTAGCCAGGCCGCAAACAGGCGGTCCGCGACGTCAGCCCGTCAATCAACCAGTATGGAAGGGGGAGAGGGATGAGCGAGTTCGGCTACACCAATCGCCACTACGGCCTTTCGATCAAGCGCGGGAGCCGCGTCGAATACTCGGGCGACCCAAAGAGCGCTCCGCGTCTCGGGGCAGTTACGAGTGCCGGCAACTCCGGCTACATCAATATCCGCTTCGACGACACCGGCAAGGTCTCCGGCCCGTTCCATCCGACATGGGCGCTGCGCTACCTCGACGCGGAGCCCCAGCCATGACCACACATACCCTGCCGCCCGAGGTGAAGCTAGCGCCCTGCCCGTTTTGTGGCGGGCCGGTGAATCTCACTCAGAGCAAGACGCTCGGGGACCGACTGTTCGTCATCGAGTGCGAGGCATCTAGTCCATGTTTCGGATCAGGGCTTGGAACCTATGTGGTCGCGCACCAGAAGGACGAAGCCATCGCCGCATGGAACCGTCGCGCCGAACCCAGCAGAGCACGCGCTGCGCCAGATCGCGACAGCATACGTATCGCCAAGCAGTTCGTCGACCAATACCGCGAAGGCGCGCATGGCGCAGAAATGGACAGCGATGCTGCACAGTCGTTGGCACTAGCGGTCGATGACATCCTTACGAACCGTCGCTCCGAACCCAGCGGAGAAGGTGTGGGAGCGGAGGCGGTCGAGGCGCTACTGGAAACCGCTTGGAATGCAATGCTTGATGGTCCGACGCTAGTTGCCGCCACTGCCGTGTTGCCGCGCCTTTCTAACTGCGGTCGATATCTTGCTCAGGACAACACGGGACAGTGGCATTACGTCAATCACGCCAACGAGTGGCAGACATGCCCGCCTCCGTTCGCTGACGGCCTCTTCGCCCACCCACTGACAGGAATGGAGGGGGCAGCGCATCGACATGGCATCTACATCGCCAGCAAGGTCAAGCACGCTGCAAGGTGGCGTAATCTGCGGGCCGAAGGTGCGCCCATCATTTCGACCTGGATTGATGAGGCCGGGGAAGGCGAGAGCCAAGACCTCGCGGACCTCTGGCGCAGATGTCTGTCCGAAGCGAGCAGTGCCGCTGCCATCATCGTCTATCGCGAGCCTGACGAAGTGCTCAAAGGAGCGTGGGTCGAGTTAGGAGCCGCTGCCTCCCACGGCGTGCCGGTCCTCGCTATCGGCATCCGCGACTTCACGATTGCCAACCACGAGTCCATCCATCACGTCGAGACAATAGGCGAGGCGATGACAGCCATCCGTGCCCTCTCCACCCCCGTAAGCGCCGCCAGTCCCGAGGGGGAGGCGGAGGCGCTTGCCTGGTTCGCCAAGAACATCTGCCTCGAGTTGTCGTGGGGGCCGGTTTCCGACGACGAAGGCGATCAATGCCAGTGGTGCGTTCATGAGCGTCGCGGCAACGTCAACGATCAGGAGTGGGAGCTAGTCGGGCACGGTGACACGCCGATCGCCGCGATCAATGATGCTCGACACGCAGCAGTCCCATCCACACAGGAGAAGAACCGTGGGTGAGCCGAAAACACTCGATGAGGCCAAGATCATGATCGAGGCCCTGCGGCGCGAAGCCGAGCAGTGGAAGGGCGAGGCGATGGCGCATAAGGCGTCGCTGCACGAGGCCTACCAAGTCTTGACCGGCGCCACTGGCGAGCCCGCAAACTGGAACGGCGCTCGCCCGTTCAAGCAGTTCCGGCAGGTAGACCGGGACGCGTTCATGGTCTGGGTGCGCCAGTGGGCCAAGGGCAGGTTCGGCAAGTGGATCACCCACAACACCGCCCGCGGTGCCTTCAACGACTTTAACGCCGAACGGACGCAGCTCATGCGCGAGACGCTGGCGTCCACCTCTATCCTGAGCAAGTCCGCCCATGACTGATCCTCAAGAGCTATCACGGCGGCTGCTGGACGAGCGCGACGAGGCCCGGCAGATCGTGCGTGATATCCACTGGATGGCCGTTCGATACGCCGATGGCCGCAAGACCTACGCGCCTGGTATGTTCAACGACGCGATCCGCAAAGCATATGCTGGCGGCTGGCTAGACTTCAACCCACGCAACCAAGACCTTGACCCTCAATACGCTCGCGACGGCATGTCGCCAGAGTGGCAGTCAATCGAAGAGCGTCTCGACGCACAAGCAGCGAGGATAGCGGAGCTGGAGAAGGCGCTGACCCGATCAAGCACTGCTCTGGATGACTGGCTCAATCTCTACGCCTCCGAATTGTGCGACGAATCCCGCGTAGAGGAGGCGCGGGAGCGCGTCATGCAGTTCGGCACCATCGGATACATCGCGGATGTGCAGCAGCAGAACCGAAAGGCCCTCTCAAATGAATGACCTGTCCTCACTCATAGAGCGGGTGGAACGTGCAACGGGGCCGGATCGTGTCCTTGACCTGTACATCGACATGGCCGCGAGAGGGCTGACCCTGGTTGGCGGCTGGGAGGCGGAGGATGCCTCGGGCGTCCGAGTGAAGGTCACCGGCGTGACCCCGGAGTACACCGCCTCATTCGACTCCTCCCTTGCTCTGGCAGAGCGCAAGTTCCCAGGCGTATGGTGGCACATCGCAAAGGGCCGCTCGCGTCCGGACGAACCTCTATACGGCATCGTGCTTCTGCGCGAAGGCACCGAGGACGATGTTCTGGGCGAAGCCGAACACGAGCGGCTGGAACTTGCTATCATCCTCGCCCTGCTCCGCGCCCTCCAACCTTCCCACCCCGCCACTGCTTCTGGTATAGTAGAACGAGAGTCTAATGAGGGCACGAATGAGTGATGCAAAGAACGGGCCGTACGTCGAGGAACGAGCCAAAGACTTTGTGGTCGGCTTTCGGCGTGCGGACTATGAGGGACCGTTCGCCCTCGTTAGTGCGGACAAAGATTGGCTGCACATTATCACCGATCACTACGAGGGGCACGCTATGCTCAACGTAGAAACATTGCCGTCCCTCATCCGCGTCCTTACCAAAATTCAGCGGAAGCGCGCCGCCGCCATCAGGAGCGGGAAGCAATGAGTATGGTTTCCCGCATCGGGTTAGCGTTCGAGAAGCGTCACCACGGCGGACCGAAGCCAACGTGGCGTCCGGTCCCGCCTGAGGTGTGGCGTGGTTATGGCGACGCCTTGCGGCGAACTGTCCGTATCGTCAGTCGCAAGCGAGCCAAGCGGTTGCGGTTCGGCGGCTCAAGCCTGAGGCCGTATTAATGAACCACTATCGCAACTGGCGCGGCGGCCTCGTCATCCTCGCAATCATCATCCTCGGCTATTATGCATATTCTGCATATAGCTCCTGGATGGGATCGGGGGCGGGATGAACGCATTTTGCTTACCTCGTATATATTTGAATGCCGCTGCGAGTGTAGGATTCTAGCCATATATATTTGCTATCACCACTGCGAGAGTGAGTGAGTGTACCGTCCCGTGACTCAACCCGAGTTAACGCGGAAAGGGCCGATACCGGAGACTCACGGCCGATTTCTCAACCGCGCCCAGTCCCACGCATCCCTCGCTAAGGGACGATCGTGAGCTAGAGTCCCAGGTCGTGTGTCCGTCTCGCATTAGAAGAAGAAAAAGAAACAAAAGAAGGAGAAAATAAAGGCCGCTAAGGTCGATAAAGTGTAGGTCATCTCCTGTAACACCCTCTCAGCACTCTTCAACCTGCCTGGTGAGGAGGAAGAAGAGGAAATCTGCTTCACACCCTCGGCAAGGGGAGGCAAGGCCGAAGCCATAGCTCCTATACGTACAACCTGGTCAGGCCGAAAATGGGGGCGCCAACTGCCACCCAACCACAATATTATATTCAGGGGAGAGCAGCCCTACAAGACACCTCCCTCGGAGGTCAAGGGAGCCCAGACCCCCCCCTCCGTCAGGCCTTTATGGCGAGAGTGGGGGCAAGACAGTCCTTCCTTTATGGAATTTGTCAAAATGTCCAGGGGAAAGCAGCCATGCCAGGAGGCCAGCCCTGTGTCCGGGAGTGTTCACCCACAACTACTACAGTCTTTCGAAGCCTCGGATACAGATGCAGCCCATCCTACAGCAACTGATGAAGGGCAGCAAGGGTCCGATGCCAATCAGAAAGGTGCCGAGTCTGAGGTAGATGAAGCAGCTCTGTCAGGGGCCGCAACTCAGGACTCCCCCAAGCCCTGATGGGTGGAAGAAATGAAGCTTTCCAATGTCCGAGCTGGGAGCCGAATAATGAAGCTGCTTAAGAAGCTCCCCGTAAGATTTACAATTTGGGAGATCCTCTCTTTGAGTGAAGAGACCCAACAAGCGATCATCACTGCCTTACAGACACCTGCTCTCTTCGAGACCTGCTTGACTGAAGCACTACCAGAAGCTAGCATGGCCTTCACTCAGGAGGATATGCTTCTACCTACCATCAGCTACAACAAGCTGCTGTACATGAAGGGCCACCTGAATGGGAGAGAGCTGAATAGAATTCTGGTTGATCCTGGTGCAGCTGTCAATATTCTGCCCTACAGAATCTACGAGAGGCACCACTTCAACATGCGTCTCGAGAAAGTCGAGGATATGCATATCGCCAGCTTTAATCAGAAATGTGAAGTGTCGATGGGGGTGGCAAAGTTCACACTTACCCTGGCGGATTTCACTACGAAGGTGCAGTTTCATGTCATAGACTCCCGCACTTCATATAAAGCACTGCTCGGCCGTCCATGGCTGCATGAAAATATGGTGGTGCCCTCCACGCTCCACCAATGCATCAAGTACAGTCTCGAGGGGAAGGAGGAGAGGATCTTCACCGATCTCCACCCGTTCGAGGTGTTCGAATGTCACTTGGCAGACGCCAACTTGTATGCGGGGCCTTCCCAGAAGACTTTCGAAGCCAAGACCCCTGCGGGGGCATCAGGAAACACATCCGGCGACATCTGGTACCCACCACCGCCGCACGGATATGTAAAGCCCAAGGCGGTCTCCCATATCACCGTCTCCGGGAACATGGCCAGAGTAGCACCTCCAGCTATATACCCCGAAGCTCATGAAGTCAAGGTCGATCAGCAGCACGACCACATTGGGATCCTAGAAGGCCTCACCAAGCCGATTCCTGGCCTCGAGAACCCTACCGTCGAGCCTTTCAAAGCTTGGGAGGTGGCGCAGATAGGCGGGCCGAACAGCTTGTTCTACATAGCTGAAGAACATCCTATTCAGGAGGACACAGACTGCTATCTGCCTGAAGATATAGAAAACCCGTCAGTTCCCATTCAGGGCCTGGCATTCAGGACAGATCGGATGGCCAAGATGTTCCGGAAGTACCACATCCCCTCTAATCAGTCACATAAAGACAAAGAGGCTTTCTAGAAGATGTGGCATCCCACAAGTCTATATAAGGAACTGAGACATGTCTCTCAACACCCAGGGTTGGGCTTCACCATGGAAGAATATTATTACAGTGGGCGATATGAGGTGGACACCATCCCCGCCTTCTATCCTACTGAAGATAGCCCACTGGGGGCAACTTTTGATAAGTACCCAGTGGAAGCTGAATATGCTGAGCCGGCTCAATCTGGAAATCAAGAAGCGGAGACCATGATCCCTTGCCGATGCTGGGAACAAGTCTATCCCAAAGAGGGGGCCCTTCAGGCCAAATTTGATACGGCTAGCAGCAGCGAAGCCGAAGATGTTGAAGAAGCAGGGATCTCTCCCTCCAGTGGAGTCCCACTGATGATGACCTCAGCACCCCTCCCGGCAATCGGGGAAGCCTCAGCCAACTCCGATCAAGAGGCACATGTTGCCAAGAGAGAAAAGGCCACTTCTACGGAAGATACAACTGCCCCAGAAGGCGTGACCTCCTCACCTTCTGCTACAAGACTGGAATGCTGCTCCGGCCTAGTAATAAACAGCCACCAGTCGGTTACGACTGTAATCCCACCTGCAAAGGGTGAAGCTACTTACTCGCCCTTGGAAGCTGCAACGGCAGCGGATTCACTGATGGAACGATTCGCACGGCCACTATTGAAAAAAGTAGGGAGTCCTCCGGAAGCTCTGATGATGTTAAATGAAGAAATTGAGGTCCTGGACCTCGAAGATGATATCCAAGATTTCATCGACCTTTAGCCAGCACCTCCAGAGATAGAAGATGGAGGGCAAGCAATAGTTGATGAGCTGATAGAAGTCAATCTGGGAGGCAAAGATGACCCCAGGCCTACCTTCCTCAGTGCCCAGCTATCTCCAAAAGAACAAGAGCTGTACATCCAGCTGCTGCAAGAGTACCGGGACTGCTTCTCCTGGACTTACAAAGAGATGCCCGGACTAAGCCCTACAGTTTCACAACATGAGCTGGCAATTAGCCCTGAAGCCGACCCGGTGAAGCAACGATCGCGGCACATGAGGCCAGAGCTCATCACTCAAATATGCACAGAAGTCAACAAGCTCATTGATGTGGAATCTATCGAAGAAAATCAGTACACCACGTGGTTGGTGAATATCATCCCCGTGAAAAAGAAGAATGGACAGATCCGGATATGTGTCGACTTCCAGGATCTGAATAAAGCCTGCCCCAAGGATGACTTTTCGGTGCCTATAACAGAAGTTATGATTGATGCTACAACTGGCCATGAGGCCTTGTCATTCATGGATGGGTTGTCCGGATACAACTAGATTTGGATCGCGGAGCATGACTGAGTCCACACTACCTTTCGAACTCCCAAAGGCATCTATCATTACAAGAGGATGCCGTTCAGATTAAAGAATGCTGGTGTGACTTGTCAGTGCGCGATGACCAATATATTTGATGAGTTGCTCTATCACAAGGTCAAGTGCTACATAGATGACCTTGTGGTCAAGACCATAAGAAAAGAAAACCATTTGTAGGATCTCCGAATCATCTTTCAGAGGCTGAGGTAGTATGAATTAAAGATGAACCCTATGAAGTGCGTGTTCGGAGTATCGAGTGAAAAATTCCTTGGTTTCATCGTCAGATATTGGGGAATTGAGATAGACCCCGCAAAGATCAAGGTGATTCAGGAGCTACCCTCACCGAGGAACCTCTCAGAGTTGAGATCTCTACAAGGCCGCTTGGCGTATATCCGGCGGTTCATTTCCAATCTGTCGGGGCAATGCCAGCCGTTCCACAAATTGATGATGAAGGACGTTCCCTTTTACTGGGATGAAGATTGCCAGGCAGCCTTCGACAAGCTCAAAGACTATCTGAAGACCCCTCCAGTGCTGGGCGCGCCGGTGAAAGGACAGCCGTTGATATTATATATAGCGGTCACACACAACTCCCTGGGGGCAATGCTGGCCCAGAACAATGAATAAGGGAAAGAGCAAGCCCTCTACTACCTCAGTCAAAGACTGATCAGAACTGAGGAGAAATATACCTATATTGAGAAGATCTGTCTGGCACTGGTCTTTGCCGTCAAGAAGCTTTGACACTATATGTTGTCGCATGAAATTAGCCTGATATCCAAGGAGGATCCTCTGAAATATATCATGTCTCAGTCGGCACTCAAAGGTCGCCTGGGCAAATGGGCAGTGATCCTCATGGAGTTTGATATCTCCCATGTGCCGCGAAAGGCTGTCAAGGGCCAAGCTATTGTAGATTTCTTCGCCGAGCATCCGGTGCCGGGAGACTGTCCGATGGAACCAGAACTTCCTAAAGATGAGACCCTAAAAGCTGCTCAAGTACAGCCTTCCATATGGTAGCTATATTTTAACGGTGCTTCCAAAATCGACACCTCGGCTACTGGATTAGCCAGAGTCAGAGCGAGGGCAGGCATAGTCCTGAAGTCTCCGGAGGGAGAAGTCATGCCCACATCTTGTTCGATAAACAAGCCGCACACGAATAATGAAGCATAGTATGAAGCTCTGATAATCAGGTTGCAGATTACTCTATCTATGGGAATTCAAATGCTGGAAGCATTCGGAGACTCCATGCTAGTCATAAAGCAGCTAGAAGGAGAGTTCGATGTACGAAAATAGGAGCTCCTCCCTTACCACTAGCTGGCAAGTCACCTGATGTCAAGATTCTATTTCATCAGCGTCAAGCATGTCAATCGAGGATGGAATGCTCAGGTGGACGCCCTCGCTAAACTGGCAAGTTCTTTGGTGATCCCACCAGACACAAGCATGAACATAATAGTTATCAACCGTCGGCAAGTTCCCAGTGCGATAGAGGTCTTATCTGACAAACAATACAATGAAGTGGCAACTGTGGAAGATGTTCAACGGCCGCATTGGTGAGAACATCTCTTGCAATGGTTCCAGCACTAGTAGCTCCCGAAAGAAAAATAACAAAGAATGAAGCTCCTGAGGGTCAAAGGCTATTACGAGATGAGGAACAAAACTCTGTTCCGAATAATGGCAGATGCCCGAAAAAAAGTCTTACTATGCTACTTGTCTTCAACAGAAGCTGGGTAGGTGATGCAAGAAATCCATGCGGGTTCAGCTGGAGCACACCAGGCCGGCCCCAAAATGAAAATTGAGATAAAGAAATTGGGCTACTATTGGTCCTCTATGTTCGATGATTGCTGCAAGTTCGCAAAGGCTTGTCAAAAATGTCAGAAGCACGCCAACGTGTCGAGAAGACAGCCAGTGCCTCTACATCTGACCATACCAAGCTGGCCATTCACTCAATGGGGCACAGACGTGGTAGGGCCGCTACCGGCATCTTCATCAGGATGCAAATATATTCTGGCAACTACAGATTACTTCTCCAGATGGGCAGAAGCAGTAGCACTAGGAGGAGTGACGGGAGAATTGGTTGCAAGATTCTTCCGGCATAATATAATTTTCTAGTTCGGGGTTCCCAGCCGAATTATCTCTGACAACGGCAGCCATTTCAGAAACCTGAAGGTTTATCGTCTAGTTGATAAATACAAGATTGACTGGAGGACGTCGTCCCCCTACAACCCTCAAGCCAATGGACTTGTGGAAGCCTTCAATAAAATGCTATGCACACTACTGGCGAAGACTATCAAGTCCAACAAGAAGGACTGGGAAGAGAAGCTGTACGAAGCACTCTAGGCCTATCATACCATCTATAAAACCCTAACCGGCTGCTCACCTTTCTCCCTCGTGTATGGGTCAGAAGCTGTGGTGCCGATTGAACTAGAGGTTCCCTCACTGCGAGTCGCCATCCAACATGGGCTGTTCAGCAGTGAACAAACTAATATAGAAAGAAGACTAGAGGAGCTCGCCGAGCTCAAAGGAAAGCGCCTCCGCGTGCAACAAAACATCCAACTCTACCAATCTCGCATGGCCCGTGCTTTTGATAAGCTAGTCAAAGGATGAGAATTCAAGAAAGAGACCTGGTGATGGTCAAAAGAAGAGAAGTGATGGCCTCTAACCCCAAAGGAAAGTTGGTTGAAAATTGGGTTGGACCGTATGTCATCCACCGAGTATACAAAGGGGGTGCCTACATCTTGGTAGACCACAAAGGAGTTGTCCAGTTCTCCCCCCTCAATGGAAAACATATAAAGCTGCACCACACGGCGCAGCCAGCATTCCCAGAATGACCGTAACCTTTTCCTTGGTCTAGTGACACTCTGCCCTGGCCGAGCTATCTTTTCCCTGGTCTAGCGGCACTCCGCCCTGATCAAGCTACCTTTTCCTTGGTCTAGCGGTGCTCCGCCCTGGTCGAGCTACCTTTTCCTCGGTCTAGAGGCACTCCGCCCTGATCAAGCTACCTTTTTCTTGGTCTAGCGGCACTCCGCCCCGGCCAAGCTACCTTTTCCTTGGTCTAGCGACACTCTGCCCTGATCAAGCAACCTTTTCCTTGGTCTAGCGGCACTCTGCTCTGATCAAGCTACCTTTTCCTTGGTCTAGCGACACTCCGCCCTAGCTGAGCTACCTTTTCCTTGGTCTAGCGGCACTCCACCCTAATGAAGCTACCCTTTCCCTTGGTCTAGCGACACTCTACCTTGACCAAGCTACCCTTTTCCTTGGTCCAGCGGCACTTCGCCCTGGCTGAGCTACCCTTCTCCTTGGTCTAGTGGCATGCCACCCTGACTGAGCTACCCTTTCCCTTGGTCTAGCGACACTCTGCCCTAACCGAGCTACCCTTCTCCTTGGTCTAGTGGCACTCCGTCCTGACCGAGCTACCCTTTCCCTTGGTCTAGCGGCACTCCACCCTGACCGAGCTACCCATACCTTGGTCTAGTGGCACTTCACCCTGGCCAAGCTACCCATACATTGATCTAGTGGCACTCCGCCCTGGCCAAGCTACCCATACCTTGCTCTAGTGGCACTCCGCCCTGGCCGAGCTACCTTCCATCTTGGTCTTGTGGCACTCCGCCCTGGCCGAGCTACCCTTCACCTTGGTCTAGTGGCACTCTACGCCGACGAGGTGCGCCCACGATGTGCGCTCCGCGGAACGGCCCGGACGGCAGGCGGCGCAGCGTGACCCGGATCGGCCAGGGCTGTTCCGGATCCGGGTACTGCGCGCGCAGCGCGGACAGATCGACGTCGCGGGTGATGAAGGCCTCGGCCATGGTCATCAACGAGTTCGTCGCTCGCACCAAGAATCGGGTGTTGGTCATCGAAAGTTCGGACGCGATCTTTGTGTTTTTCCCGGCAGCGGACATCAAACGCAATTTGAAGGACAAAGTGTGGATTGTCTTACAGTAATAGTAAGAAGTCAATTGCATTTTCCTGAGTAATCTTGTATTTTTGTTGGGTTACTTCTGGTTTTGTAAACAATCAAAGTTAAAACATTTTCCATCACATAATGGGTTTTTGTCAAAATAAGTTTCATTGCTTTGCATTATGCACCTACACTTTTGTCTTACAGTACTTATTAATTTGACATGGGTTAATTAAGCATCTCATATCATCTGTGAAGCAGTGTACACTAGCAAATTAAGTATGTGCTCATTGTAAATACACTTGGCATCAGTTGGTAAAAAGAATCTCCACATGGATGTACCCTGTAATTGTAAGTGTTTTCGTTGGCGACAGTCCCGTTAGCCTGCTGACACATCGTCGCACAACCAAACAATTCCCGATCGGAAACACCTACCGTTACCGGCGGTAAAATCGAGTTTTTGGGGTTTGGCGTAAGTTCCGCCAAAATTGTGGTATTTTGGGCAAAAGGCGACAAAATGCACAAAGGGCCGGAAAAGGCAAAAACATAGCCGATAGTGTGACGGTCATTGGGAATCAAATCCCAAAAATCGAACGGCGGATTGGCGGTGCTGGCAAAATTGATCGCATCGGTAAAACGGGAAGCCGTGCCGGGATCGTAGAACACTTTTTTGTTGCCACCGACATAATCCAGCATGGAATTTCCAACATCCCACGGCAAATCCCACGCCCAAGCAGTAGAACCAACACCCACGGAATTTGTCGAAATAATCGGCAATTTATTGTTGTTACCGTTGTCGTTCGCATAACTGAATACGGCAATCCCCATTTGATGAAGATTATTCATACATTGAGCGCGATAATTTTATATCAGTCCTAAATTTTGCAAGGCCCGTCACAAGGCTTAAAATCTCTCTAGTTTGATCTTGAGAAATACGTGCTATGCGTCATAGTGTACAATTTGTGTATGATCATGCTGTAAATCTACTCATACTTGCTCTGCATGCATGGGATGATAAGATGTGGGTGAGGAAGAAAGTCTCCAATAAAGAAAACAAAGAAAGTGGGGACTCCATGTCTTTCTTAATCGAGAGATTTCTAATCCACGAGGTCTCATCATCTTCCGTTCTGAACCAATCATGGACAACTTTCCCTCGTCACCCCACCCTTCCCTTCCTCTCAATATATATACATTGCCCAGTACTCAATCCCATTGGCTATGACTATTGTTTGGTATGAATGAAATATCGTATTGTATGCTTACAAAAAAAATTACAACTCCGTGCTCTTTATGCCCACTCTCCCGAAGTCTCATCATCTTTCCTACTCAACCAATCAACTTTCCCTCGTCACCCCACCCTTCCCTTCCTCTCAATATATATAGATTGCTCTCTACCCAATCCCATGGGCTGGCTACGTACTGCAACTCCATGCTCTGTCTGCCCAGTACTCTACTGCTCATGTAGAGTCTCTTGATAGGTGCACAGCCCAGATCATAACTATGAGATTTGATATCATATTAAAATTTTATTAAATTTAATCACCTAACTCAAAATCTTAAGATGTTAAGTGGAGAGAATTTCACTATTATAAATGCACTATATTTTAACTGATTTTTAATACGAGACTATTCTGACACCCCTCACTTGCACTGTCTCCATCCTCCTCGTACTAATGCTCATCCTGTTCCAACTCCGCTTGTACCTCTCAATGACTCTTCACCTCCTGAGACATCCTCTTACACTCTCTTTAGGAGAGAATCAAGAGCTGTGCCCAGTTCTTGGTGGCGGTAATTCGGTCCTCGTATCGGGTTATCGGTGCCCTAAACTCTGGGATGTTACAGTTAGTATCAGAGCGACGTTGAGGAATGTTTAAGGAATCGAAATGCATAGTGATTGTCCAGAATTAGTCCAATTACATTGTCCATTGTTGGCTTAGGGTGTTTTCTGTATGATTAATGTATCGCGGCTTCAGGGGAGCGCATCTGAGGCTCAGCGCGGTTCAAGTGCCCAGCGTTAGTGCCAGAGGTCAGAGCCGGGGTATGTCCCGTGTAGCTGTACCTTTTCTTTTTGTCTCTGTGCTAGTTGTGGACTACTGTTATTTATTTTGTTATATTCTTGTGGACCATGTATCATGTAAAACGTTAATTTAATTTCCTGCTTTATCATATAAGCTGTTTAATTGCTACAATTATTTGTGATACTTGTATAGTCTCCACACCATCCTTCTAACACTTCCGAGTCTTCGGGCTCGTGGGTGGCGGTTCGAGTCTCGGGTTATCGAGCCTTCCCGGTAATCGGATTCTCGGGTCGTTATAGCAGATAGGACAGATCTTCTATGGTAGAGATATATTTGTCTGCATATTTTTCTCTTCCATACTTATGTGTCTTTTTCTGTTCGAAACATATTCCTTAATGTATACTCAAGATGTCTCTGCCATGCAAGTTTTTAAATGTGACGTGAGATAAAGTAAAAATTTGAGATACCATATGAATAAACAAGTACAAAACTAATATATACTTTTGTGTCTTTTTCTTTCGAAGGGAAAACATGGATCAGGCTATATGCCTTGGTAACATGCAAAAATCTTAACGGATACTAAGTAATAAATGCAGACGTGAGATATGTATATACGCCTGATCGGAGACGTATCTCTAAAGATATGAGGCTTTAAATGCGAGCTCTAGAGTTGGTCAAATAGTCAACATTACTTTCCACATAGGACAACAATCCTTGCGTATAATAGTGATTTTCTTAAGATATTTTACGTGCTTATATTAAGAGATAATTGATCAATTATTGTATAATCATACGAAGACACATGTCACTTAAGTAATAAGAGACAATAGTTGACGCTATTGTTGTTTCAACTAAGATAGGCGCAGAATCGCCTATCAGAGTTACATTCTCATTATTCTTACTTTTGTCGTTTTCCTAAGGTCGGTGTAACATCGCCTACTTCTTTCTTTGGTTTTTGTGCCTTCGACATCTATGTTGTCTTAACTTTTAAGGTAGCAGGAATTCTGCCTATCTATCATGAGAGACTTCATCTTATATTTCTTTTACTGAACGCAGAAGAATGAATCTATCGTACCTATATACATATGTATATACCTATACATATATATATATGCATGCATAAATATATATATATATATTAGTGTGAGCAGATGGCTCCATGCAGAGAGAGAAGCAAGAGGAGATCGAGGCAAAGAAAATGCATATGTGCACATATATAATCCCTGCGGAAGGTAAGCATTGAGCTCATATCACCAAGAGGATCATCTTCACAGAACCCGTGCCACATTCACATTGGAAAGCAAAACACATAAATTAGGCCAAGGCCCCTTCGAAATACAAGGAGGGAAAGAAATGAGACAGCCAAGAAAATACAAGGGCAAACCCACCCTTTTACAAGTGGTTCTTACACTCTCTCCTCCACTCTTCTTCTCACAGCAATGCGGGGCTTTGGAGCTTCAGGATTCATGCTTCTCCAGGCATCCGAAGAGTCCAACCGGCTCAAGGTTCACTGCCGTGGGCCTTCTATAGGGGCGGGAGGCCCTATTTCGGAGGGACGCCCTTTGGAATTTTTTTTCTTCTAGTTCCTTATTTTCTGCAGCCACCGCCGCTGCCCTCCATGCTACGTGCTACGCTATCGCTCGGATGGCGATGTTGCTGCCGCTGGTGACGTTGTCGCACCACCAAAGGATGTGGCAGTCATGGGAGAGTGGTGGAGTACGGGTGTAGGGCAAGGGGCCTCCGGTACTGGCATGCTCTCCACTGGCCATGCTAGGAGAGAGAGGACGCTCCCGTTCGCAAGTAGACGTGGCTGGCTTCGAGCATTGAATGCATAAGGGAGGGAGATGAAGAGTAAGAAACGCCAAAGGAGAGGGTGTGACACGTGGCTATAGTGCCACAGATTTTCCTTCTATTTTCATCATTTTTTCGAAAATAAAAAGAGGAAAAAAACTTTCTATTTTTCTTAAGCCTCTCCTTTCTTCATTTTGCGCAGGTATCCTTTGCGCCCTTTTTCTTCTCCATTTCTTGTATTGGGCTGGGCCCAATCGAAATTGGCCTAATCACTTGGGCCCCTTCTCCTTCCTTGTATTTTATTTATTTTTTATCTTGGGTCTGGCCCCATTTTTGTGAGTGCCAACAGCCCTCCATGTCCCCGCGACCTCGGCGTCGGCCAGGTAGGCCATGATGCCCAGCCGCATGCGGCCATGGTTCACGTCGTCGATCAGGTTGTGGTCGAAGGCGCTCCTGGTCTGCCGCCCGCCCGGCCTATGCCGGTGCGCTCGGAGCGCCACAGCGCCCAGCCGGGCAGGGCCATCAGGGCGAACAGGGCCGCGCCCAGCAGCAGGACGAAGGCGACGATGGCGTGCAACAGGGTGGTCAGCGCCAGGGCGCTGGCGAACCAGCCTATGGAAACCGCCGCGTACCATCCCCGGCGCCGGATCATGAACGCCATGTACCAGCCCACTCCCTGCGCCACGCACACCATGATCGGATGGAACAGCCAGATGGTCAGGCTGTGTTCCGTCACCGCGGCATAGCCGAACACCATCGCCGTCGCGAGGGCCGACAGCCCCATCGAGCCGAAGGTGGCGCCGAGCGCGCGCGAGGCCACGCCGATGCCGCCGGCTTCCTTCAGCCGGCGGTCGCGGCGGGCGATGACCACAGCGAAGCCTGCGAACACCAGGGTCGGCAGGATCGCGGCGGCCAGGTTGGCCAGGCCCCAGCCGGGCAGGCTGGTCGGGACCATGGCCAGCAGCCCCTGGACCAGGCACTGGCCACCGTAGCACAGGCCGCCGGCCAGCAGCCCCGCCCCGACGGTCGACTGCACCCGTCCGCTGTCGCTGACCAGGGCCCGGACGAAGGCGACGTCGTCGCGGGCGCCCGCCATCAGGTCGTTCATGCCGGTTGAGCCCCCAGTCTCCCCGCCGCCCGCGCCTTGCCCCACGGGACCTTGCGCCCGTTGAGCCAGCGCCCGATCCAGCTGTGCCGCACCAGCAGGTGATAGGTGGCGAACAGCACCATGAACGATCCGGCCGTGACCAGGGCGAACTTGACCAGGGCCGGGGCGTGCAGCGGATAGACCCAGCAGAGCGCCGCCGTCACCAGCGGCAGGTGCACGATGTAGATCCAGTAGGAAGCGTCGGACACGTAGCGGACCGCCGGGTGCTCCCCGTTCAGGAACCGCAGTCCCGCGCCGATCAGGCCGAGGGTCCAGCACCAGGCCGCCACGGCGTAGGCCGCCGCCAGCCAGGCGGGGGCAGGACGCCAGCGGCGGCAAGGTGCTGGTCGACGACCTGGAGCTGCACGATCCCGGGTCCTACACCGAACCGCTGCGCACCCGACGCTACTTCGCGTGGGCGCCGCAGGCGCGGCTCACGGAAGGCAGCTGCGTGGCACGCCGCTGGATCGACAAGTTGTGGCGCGAGATCGCCGAACAGCGAATCCGTTCTGAAGTAGAATTGGCCATTTCGAACGGTTTCGAGCGCGAGTACCTGAAGGTTGACGCCTTCGGCGGCGCCGTTGGCGAAAAAACCACCATCCGCAAGGAACTAGAACACCTTATTGGCGGATACTGGAATCAGCAGGTGGATCGCAATGGCAAACCGAATACCGGCGGCTATAACGCCACCACCCGCGCAGAGTGGATGATGACCAAGCTTTGCGCCGATGATTTTGCCGGCGCGATGAAGGATCAGGTCGTCAACGTCGGCGGCGCCTTGAAGGATGCGTTCCGCGCCGAACTCCACAACACGGTCAATAAGCTTCTCTCTGACGTTTTTCGCGTCAAAAGCTTGGGCGATCAGGGCAACGGACGAGAAATCATTGACCCAGTGGCCAAGCCCATCGGGGCTAAGTGAAACCCGGACGTTAACCGCCGTTCTGTAGGACAACAATGAGCGAAGACCCGACCATAGTGCAGGAAGACCGCCGGACCTTCTGGGTCACGGATGCGGAGTTGATCCGTCGTCTTGGCGCGCCTGTCCGACACGCTCGTGCTGCCATTCAGATGCTGGATCGCAACCCACGATCGGGCTTCCCAAGGAAGCAGAAAATGTGGGGGGATCGTCGATATTGGCCGGCGGTGAAGGCTTACTTCGACAAGACACAGGGGCTTACAATGGTCGCTCCCCAACAAAGGAGAGCGTCTTGAAACCACCCAGTATTGAAAACGCGCCAGGGCTTGTGTGGAAGCCCAGAAAGGTCGGGTGGGCAGCTGTTTGGCAGGCCCGCACTGACTTGGTCCAGAAAGGCTATTTGCCCAAATCGTGCCCGCTGTGGCGGGGCGCTCCAGAGGAGCTGACGCCTGTTATCGTCGGTTTCATTCAGGATTATGCGAACGTCCTGCAAAACGAAATGCTGACCACAGAAATTGATTTCATTGACTTAGAGTCCGATAATTGGGTATCACCCGACATCGTTGCCTCTCTTTCTAGGACCCAGAATCTACAAAAATAATAAGTTGGGAGATCTAGGTATCAGAAGCATGAGTAACTTTAATCAGGCTTTGTTTTATAAATGGTTGTGAAAGATGACCTCAATAGAAAATAGGTTGTGGTTGCAAACAATCCGACATAAATATTACCGACGGTTGAGGGAATAAGAGATCCACCCAACCTGTCAGGATAATATATCTCCCGCTTAGAGAATGGGCAAAGGTGCCACTTCAGGAAAGATAGATGCTCGCATAAGGAATAGGCAAAGGTGCCGCTTCTAAAAAGATAGATGATGTGGTGATTAGACTCTACATGAAGCTTTTCCTCTACTCTTTGTGATTGCAGATGACCTTGATGCGTCAGTAGCCCAGGTGTTTGATCCACACCTTTCGGGAGAGAGGCAATCTCTTCCTTTCAAAAAGAATCTAAGATTGGAGGAGATGGATCAGTTGGAGAATCGGTTGTCTTTTCTCCTTGATTGTACCCCAAATGTACATAACAAGGATACTTGGTGGTGGCGGTGAGATAAGGAAGGAAAATTTTTGATAAAATCAACTTACAATCGGATGGAGGAGTGAGATTTAGGATGGCACAATACATTTGGACGCGAGAGGCCCAATTAAGGGGAAGTTACTTGTATAAAGATTTTCGCACGGCCGACTACTCACGTGTGATAGCTGGACCACTTTTATGACAAATATCTCCATGTGCCCTTTACGAGGAGGAGGAGGAGACATTGGACCATCTCTTTATAAGACATTCTGTTTTGAAGGAGGTATGGACGCAAGTGCTGGGAAGATTTCATGGGGTTGTTATCTTGCATGGTAAGGTGCACCACTTCATCCGACAATGGCATGCGGGATGGCTGCTCAAGGGTGTGATAGGCGAATACAGTGGCTCATTCTCCATGCCGCCTTTGAGCTTTATGACAAGAAAGAAATAGGAAGGTCTTCAGAAGAGAAGCATATCAGAGGTGGGTAGGATGGTTTCTTTCATTTTGGAGAGAGTGAGGGAGTGGGCTTTGAGACTATTTTAGGGGTATGATTGTCCTAGTGGGATTTGGCATTTTCTATATAAAGGGGGCTAGTGTAATACTTTTCATATGATATAGAGATTGAGCTTTTGAAATCACGTATGTGTGTTTTCCCCCTTTTGCTTTCCCTTCCCTCTTAACTCTATTGTGAGATTTGAGTGTCGTCCGGTGACAGACCGTCCGGTGTGAGGCCGAGCTGCGTGAGGCATTGGTTATCCGTCCTGTTCGTGATATCAGAGTGCCGACGATCCTTCCCACGTCGCCGCCGCGTCCGTTTTGCCTCGATATGAGGGGCCTTAGTTGAAACCGTAACTCAGTCATTTTTATTGGTCGGTGGTAAGTGAGTGTACATTGTGAGTCCTCCAAATGAGTTTACCCTCAAACATCAGAACCTTTGTAGAAGACTTTGGGATTTCTTTATCAGTTAAATAAAGGTGTTCGGACGTTAGGCCAATGTAAATTAACACTGACTTCGATCAGTGGGGAGAGGTCCAGTACCCGAACCCAAATCGTCTGATACTATGCGCACCCACAGAATGAACCTCTACACATAGGGGGAATGTTTCCTTTCAACAAGAACATTTTAAATATCTATTTTATCTACGATAAAAGAATTTCGTGGTCTCACAGACTGACACGCCCGGTGAGACCTTTCCTGCCTTTCTTCTTTCTGTCAAAAAAAGTCACCAAACCTTTTTCAAGGTTCTGATCTCCCCCTCTTCCTCTTACAGGACGGAAAGAGGAGGGTACATCTCTCTACTCATCTGAGAGCCTTTCGCGCGCCTACGCCCTGCTCCATTCGTGCTACGCACCACTACCACCAACAACATCGAACAGCGACGATGGCAGGCGTCACCTACGGCCCTCAAGTCATTGCCAACCACGCCAAGTTCGGAAACCTGGCGACTGATGAGTATCATATTTTACATCCTAATTTACATCACATTTATCATCTTTGGACATTTAATGAACAAAGTTGTGCTACATGATAAGTTAATTTCATTTTCACAACCCGTTTGAGTGTACATGTGTTTTATCATCATTTTGAGCCAAAATGACCATGTGAGAAATATTTAAGAATTTGCACAATTATTTGAAACTATTTTGGGATGAAATACATTGACTATTCGAATTTTCTGAATTTTCAGGAATTAGCGTCAAAGGTGATGGACGCCATTTCTTCAGCGACACCACTTGTGTTCAGCGACTTCCCGCCAGTCATCGACTCGCCCTCCTTCTTGGGCGTTGTGCCCGTGGTTGAGACCAGCTCAGCCACGCATGCAGCAACAACCACTGAGGGTGTCAGGCCCTCCACTTCAGCAACTGACCGAGTCCGCTCGGCCAACAAGCCAGCTGTCGGGGGTGTCAGGCCCTCGGCTCCATCAATCAACCGGGTCCCCCCGGTCAACAAGACCATCGTTGGGGGTGTCAGGCCCTCAGCTTCAACCATTGGTCGGGTTCGCCCGGCCACCCCATCACGGACTAGGGGTGTCAGGCCCTTTGTCCCAGCAACTGGCCGAGCTCGCTCGGCTGCTTTGATGACGGCCGAAGGTGTCAGGCCTTCTGCCCCAGCAAATGGCCGAGTATTCTCGGTCAATCAAGTCACTACTGGCGTCGCTACTACTCAACGGGGGCAGCGCCGTCGCTGCAACGGCACCAGTTCTCTTGCGGCAACCCTCAGAGGTACTGCTCCTGTTCAACGGGGGCAACGTCGCCGCCACCATGCTGTCGCGCCTACAGCGGACGTCACCAAGGTTGCTCCTGTTCAACGGGGGCAACGTCGCAGCTGCCAGGGCACAAAGCCCGTGGCAACTACATCCCGCTCCGGCAAGACCATAATTGTCGGAGACCTCCGCATTCGGCTCGATGGAGGAGAGCCGATTCTACCTCGGGATCGACATGTCCCGACCATCTCTACCTCCAACCGCTTCGAGCTCCTGCGGCAAGTTCAGGAGGACGAAGCGAAGATGAAGAATCCCGCCATACCAGCAGCAACTCAGGGTCCCCTGAAGCGGCCCAAGCCACGAGCTCCCCAGTCAAGGACAGGGGGCAACCCGGTGGAGGAGCATCAACTCCACTTGAAGAAAATTTGGGTCACCAAGGAGGAAGCCCAAATTATAAGGCGCGCAAGGGCGGAGGAGCCCTTCCGCATGTCGGATCTTCAACAAATGCGGAGTCCAACAAGCACTAAGGCCTCGGTCTCTCCGGGGTCTACAACTCAGCCCCTACGGGGGCAAAAGCGCCGAGGAACTGGCAAGAAGGTGCGGTTGACCTCCCCGTGGGCCAGTTCCACGCACACGAAGGAGGATCGCTCCCCTCAAGCTTCCACATCCCGAGTTTCTATCTTTGACAGACTAGGGATGTCGCCCAAGCCGGATCGACAACCACCCAAGAAGAAGCGGGCGGTTCAAGTGACCGATGACACTGTCAAGGTGTTCACCTGCTACGCCACCTCTGCCGACAAGCAGCCGGAGTACACTTCGGGGGAGCTCAACTAGCCTCTTCAATATTTGAGGAGGTCGAGACCCGTGTCCCGGATCTTGGCGCAAACACAGCAAGCACCGACTGCTGGGACGTCTAAGCCCGAACGGGCACGGCATGAAGAGCGCCAAGAGGACGTCCACAGTGTCGATGGGGACAGCCACCCCCGGCACGAGGAAGATCTGGGGGAAGAGACGCATACTCCCGCGTTGGAAGAGCTCCGACGCAAGAACCAAGAACTCAAGAACCTCTTGCAGGCGCTATTGAGTGAAAATGAGGTTCCTATTCAACCTCAAGCGACACCCACCGGAGTGGAACAGGAGCCTTCTCTCATTCCAGTCGCCGCCAACGCCTCCGTCATCGCGGCGAAATTGCCATTGGTGGTAGAATTTGAAGTGCCAGCACATGAAGCCAATACGCGATCGTCTGCCACCTCTGCTGCAGAAAGGCTTATGGCGCAGAGGCAGATGATCGAGCGCATCGTGGAGGCGAAGTTTGCTCAGCATGTGGAGGGTGTGACTGTTGAGTCTCTCTGGATGATTTTGATGATAACAAAACTCAGAATCGAGTTTTCATCTCGTGCCGTGTCAATGTAATCAATATGAGGATTAAGTAGTCTTAAATGTTGGTTCAACATATTGTGTAAAGATCAAATCCTAAAATGATTTAACATCCTCAATTGAATAAACCTAACCAAAACAAAACTCCAAAATGCATGAAATATGAGAGGACATAACGCCATTATCATTTAGACATGTTTCACTGAGCTAACACTTTGTTTCTGCAGGTATTCTTCGGTCGACCAACACTAAGATCGAGATGCTAGAATCATCCTTACTGAAAACATAAAGAAAATCCACCCGATTTGCACGAGTCTGTCCGAGTCAGCTCCAAATCTGTACGAAGTGACTTGGTTTTCGGAAAATCAAGCTGAGTTCATAGTCTTAAGTTTGACCAACATTCCTGAGGACAAATATAAAATCTACACCCTCCCAAGCATGCCCAAATGACTCATTTCCTACTGTATCACCATGTGCTAATTTGATTTTACTGGACATTATGGCGCGCTAGACCAGGACATGTAAAAACAATATTAAGGTTAAAAAAAACACCACGTGACATACATGTATCTAGCATTGAACTAATAAACACTTTCAGCCTAAAGGATCAGGTAATGGTAGTAACCACAAAGGTAATGGTAGTAATCACAATAGCATGAAAAAAGAGATTTGAAGAAGTTTGCAGCAAAGGAAAAATAACTGGAAATTAAAACATATATGTGAATGCATTCAGCACTAACTCCAGCCTTTTGATGATGAATCTGGAAAATCTCACAGTGGCTATTTAAGATTAAAATCATGGAAGATTGACACAAAAGCTGACTATCAATAGCTGCGGCTATACAAGGATTGAACTACCATAAACTCTTCAAACTACACATAAAAATCATCAGGATGAAAATTATAGATTAAGCATTTGCAAAGCAGAATAAGAAATTAGAAGGAAAAGGATTACCATGTATAATATCAACATCATCAAAACAATATTCTAATGAGAAATCCTTTTGCTGTCAAAGGCAGGCTCAGGCCCAAGCAAAAAATATTCAGCTGTTGCCCTTTAGGGGCTTGCAATACTGCTTGTAATTTCTCACATCCTTTTGCTAGTATGGTTTATTACTTGCTCAGCATCTAAACCAAAGGCATATAAAGCCTTTGAACTACAATAGACAGGTAAGCTTCTCCATAATTCAGATCGGGAATCTAATGAAATTTCAATTAGTGTCTCAAGATGTATGAACCATGACCTTAACCTGAAAGCATAGTTGTCAAGGTGACAAGGTGACCCAATTCGAGCTAGGGTCCCCTGGGTGCCTAAGCGTTTAGGCGTCAAGTTCATAAGAGAGAGAGGGCGGAAGCTCCTCTCTATGCTCAGGATAGACAAAAAGATAGCATGAGAGGTAACAAAGGCTTAAATTAATAGAGTATTTTCAAAGCTAGTTAGTGGAGAATTGTTTAATTTAAATATCTTTTTATTTACAATATATCCCCATTAATCTCCCAAGAGCTCTCCACCTATTAACAAAATGTCTTCCACTTGTCGTAACTATTCTTAACACCTGATCGAATTACACTCCACTTGTTGCAACCACTAACACCTGGCATACATAGGTCCTACATCGTTAACCCCTGTCACTCATTTCCGATTCCTGTCATATAGCTATAATCTCTATCAGATATTTCTAATTCATGTCAGATAGCACTCAAGTTCATTTTCAGATTAATTTTTAAGTTCTTTGATTTAATTTTTCACTATCTAAATCGATTGCTGATTCCATTGTCTAATCCATTGTCCACCTCTTTATCATCTATTTCTCTAATTTATCGTTAATATACGTCTATCTTTAAGGTATATCATTTAATCTTTCAATAAATCGTGTAATATTTTGTCATATCGTTGTCTTCAAACTGTGGGTCTAGTTCTTGTAGCAAATGTTGGATAATCGGGAAACCCAAGGTCTAATTTATGTGGATTGCTTGTTCGGGGACCCAAGGGTCAAATTCCAGCAGAAATTATTGCCAATCAGGACCCCTAGTTAGGACTAATTCTCACAGCATGTCATTCCCAATCGGGGCACCCATCCTTCTCCCTTAAGATGGCCATGTCTATGTGCCTAATTCATGCACATTCTTTCATACATGACTCACTTTCTAATCACCAAGATACTATCAAAACAATACACGTAAAGATTAACATGTGTTCGATTCATCATATGACTACCTTTGTGGTGAGATCTTTAACTGTAGGTTTCCATTTTTAGCCTTATTAGTTATCTCAAAAGTACTCTTAGTTGTTCTCATTGCATTGGGGGATGATTATCTTACTCCTACACTATAGAATAACTATGTCTAGTGAGGCTTTACTCTTGGATAGCATATTCAATAACCTAAAATTTACCGTATTACTATTATTCCTCCAACATCTCCTCTCTATGCTCAGGATAGACAAAAAGATAGTAGGGAAAAGCCTTCTCAACACAACTAGACACATAGACCGAGGTGAAATGATACCTTAAGACATCCAGAACCAATGTCTCAAACTGGGCAAAATCGCCCATTAGTCAGCCCCTGATCTCACCGGGTTGACCGAAACCAAACACGACACACACACAAACACCAGAACATGCACCGACATTCTTGGCCATCTCATCACGGTCACAGCCCTCATAGGAGATCAACAGACATCCACGGGTCACAGGCAAACCACGAGATCGAGCCAAGTCAAATAGGAACAGGAGCGGTGGACGAAGATAACCCTTTGGGCAAAGTGAACCATCGCTCAACCGCTAGGTGAACCTGGCAGTCAAGGAACAGCCGCTACGCGACCAGAGACAAAGACACTGGCAGTTCTAGATTGAGTCGTTAGGGTACCGTCGCAGTCAGGAAAGAGATCGCACCCAGTCACCTAAACTGACTTATCCAGAAAACTACCGACAGATAGACACCGCCCTAAAACACGACCTAAGACAAACCAACACAAAACGGAACAGACCAATGGCCATCACAGCCAACAAGACTATAATACACCAGCATAGGGGCGTTACCTGTTATAACGGACCACAGAGGGGGCGTTATAACAGACAGATCTAAAACTCCAATACAAACAATATAACGCACCAAGACAAGGGCGCTATAGTAGCATAATGCACCAGGACGGGCGCGTTATGACCAACAGACCCAAAACACTAATACGGACAAGAAGCATATAACAGACCACAATGAGTCCACCATAGCCACATGGCGCACAAGATTAGGCGCGTTATATCAACTGCCATACCCAGTCCACCATCGGTCAGATGCAACATAACAGATTCACATAGGAGCATTAGATAATTGTAACGCATAGGGAGGAGTCCGTTAGAGTGAACTGACCAACACAGTCTATGAGGAAAACACGGTCTCTGAGGAACTGACAGACACAGTCCTCGAAAAATGACCCGAATATAACGTGCCTAGGCTAGGGCATTATATACAGACAACGGACCATGCCTGATCCGTTATTCTCCATGACCTCAAAAGATGAAAAATAACGAACCATAACAGTCTGTCGAGGGATCGTTATTCAGGATAATGAAAAATTTATCTACTCTAGGTATGGAAAACTGATCTAAGAATCTCTTTAATATTCATGTGCACTTTAGAAAAATAAAAATCACGTTGTACGCCAATGAAACATGTAGGACAAGCCTTCTGCTATCTTAGGTATGTTGTCTGATATTTTACACTTCTTAAATCCCGAGATCTTCTATAAGCTATCTGCCAAGTTATCTATCAAAATTAGTTATTGAAAAAAAATTTGAGAAAAAGACACCATAAAAAATACTCCGAATCTGAGTAACCAGGCCTACTTCACCTAAGACGTGTTGAGGTTCGTGTCAAAAGAAAAATAAAATCTTGATCTGTAAAATTAGGCCTACTTCAAGGTTCGCGTTAAACAGTGAAAGGTAGTACAGCATCATGTGTGTAGAAACATAAAAAGATCCCAAAAGGGACAAAGCAATAAGGCAGACAAAAAGTTAATATGCTTAATGCTCTGATTAAGGGGTGTAGGGTTGAAAGACACTTATTTGGAATAGCAAATGGGGGATGCAATTATCTACGCTGTGGATTTAGTATTTACACATGCACTAGTGCTATTGAATTTTGAGTTGAATTCTTGATCATGTACCTTAATTTTCAAATCTAAGGCTAGTGTGTGTTAATACTTCCAGATTCCTAATCTTTAGTTAATTCTGTGAAAGAAAAGCTGGATATGAAAGTATGGACTTTGCAAACTCTTGTTGGTCCTTAATTTTTAATTATTTACATTGCTAAGAGACTAGCAATGAGTAAGTTGGGAGGTGTGGTAAGTGTGTATTTTTACATGTTAATTAACGTTATATCACACTTTATGAGCTTTAATATGCATCACTATGTATTTATCACACTTAATCACGATTTTAGATCAAAATGTGTAGTTTCATGAAATTATTAAAAATTTGATAAATAAAATTTTATTTTACAGGCACTCGGTACGATGAGAAAAGTGGCAAGAAAAGTCTACATAAATGGAAAAGAAAAGATGGGCCAAAGCCCATTCACACCGCCAAAAGCCCATGGCCGACCAAGCCCAATCTTAATTCAAATAACAAAAAAAAGAAGAAAAAGAAAAGAAAAAAAGAAAAAAAGGATCTACTTGTTTAGATGTAATTTATTCACCCTATTAGAAGATCAACAATATTGCAAGTCTTTGGCCTAGTGCGATAGATCGTGCAGGTGTGAAAATTGAAGAGAATGGAGAGGAAAGCAATAAACAATCACGCATAGGACACCACAACTTTTATAGTAGTTCTAATTCACACCGTGGTGAATCCTACCTCTACTCCCTCTAATGTGGAGGTTTTTCCACTTACTTGTTCAAGTGAACACATATGGGTGAATGATCACTCATATATGGTGTAAAACATACTAACCACATATGGTGCAACCCGCACCAATAACTACACATGGTGCAATCACACACAATGTAACCTGCACCAACAACTTCACCTAGTGCAACACACACAAATCACCACACAACACCACCACACATGGTGCTACATGCACCAACAATCACCACACTGGTCACACACCCGCCATCTATACACTTATTATTCTTTCTTCTTAATATACAATGAAGTACAAACAAGAAATATAGAAGATAAAGAACTATGGTCATGTAAAAAGATCCCCTTTTGTACATGTCACTTCTAGAATGTGTGGAAGAAGTCTTTTAGGCTTGTAGTGGAATGTCGTAGAAGTACAAGGAGGAAGAGGAAGATTTGCCTGATGAAACACATACCAATTTTCTCCACAAGAACTCTTTTGAATACTCTTAGATATCTTCTCTTAGGCCCACTTTGAAAACCGGTTAGGGCCGGCTTATTCGACCAACAAGGTCGAATAAGTCCTAACCGGGCGCTGTGTGTGAGGGGGGGAGGCGGCCCGCCCCACGAAGTCCTCGACAACCGGTTATCAAAGAGGCCCTTAGGGTTTAGGAATCTCATCACGTTCTATAGTGTTGGATCTGCAGTAACAAGTTTGGAGATGTTAGAGAAAAGGTAGAAACTTGAATCTCAAATTTGGAGTAAATCTAGAATATTTTCTACAACGTAAGCAGTTGGGCACAACCCTGAAGTAGTCTGCTGCTCCGATCAATTTCTGAACAGGTCAACATACTGGAAACGACGGTGGACTATGCGGTTGACTTCCCCGACTATGCTCTGAAAAATTATTGAGCATTGAAATTTGCAGAATACTATTCACTTGATCTGATTTTTTTATTATTTTGATAATTTAATAGTGACATGACTTGCATCATATTTCAAGAGTCATTTTTAAAACATTAAAAATATTTAAAAAACTTGCACACCCAGAATGTGCATCACATCCAGGTGTGCAGTGAGTCTTACTCGTGAAATAATACTTCCACATCTACTTGGCCAATTTTAACATATTTTTCTTTTAACATTTCTGTAATACGAGACTCACGTGACATCAGTGCTGAGTGGGAGAGGGAGAGGGGGGGCGGCAAATTAAGGGTGTCTGTTTTACATTATTTATTTTTTATTTTGAATTGTGATGTGCTTGTCTTCAGCACCACCAATCAAAATCAAAAATGTGAATTGAGATCAGCATTGAGCTAATACCTTTCATCCATTGAGCTTACTCTGGTCGACAAATCCATTTTCCATCTGCTCAAGGCCATTGGGCAATTAATGACCGAATCTGTGTACTGCAAAAATATGTACTTTCATTATAATATATCTCGAAGAACCATTGTTGAATATCTCGCGCTTTTGTTCCTCTCTTGCTCTAGAAATGTTATCGACGTGGCCCAATGGGCTCCCACTCATTAGTGCTGGCCACTCCCTTGTGGCAATTCATAGGCTCGTCGGCCAGCCCAGAACATTTGGTCGTTTTCACGTGCTTCCGAAGTTGTGTTTCGATTTGACCTAAACTATTGTAAAATATAGCAACATAATGTATTTTATGATATATGATACTATTCTTATGATGCTTTTGGATATTTTATATCAAGATAAAATGGCTAGTTCTTTTTAAATATCAGAAAACGTCAAACTGAATGGCCCTTTAACAGTGGCTTGGAAAAATTCATAAGCAAGGAGCCCACACTTACCTGCCCGCTACAAAAGGCGGTACACGTTGTTTACTATAATATGTACAAAATCAATACATTGGATCTTCATAAGCAATGAACTCTCAGGCCATCTTTGATTCTCTGACAAGATATCTTGTTCGACCCTCCGGGGTCGAACAAGGTCGGTTAAGTGATTGTGTGTGAGGGGGCTGTGTGAGCCCATCTCCGGAGTTTCTCGACACAGACCCGATAATTCCAATTTAATAACTATGGAACCTGATTATGTTAATTCTGCATGAATATGTTTCCAGAGTCTCCATATTTTTCTCTACTTTTCCATGTCATTAGTTTCCTAAAATTCTCTGTAGACATCAATATGTTACTGTTCATGTGCAATTGAAAGAAATGAATAGTGATTTCTATCTAGCCACGTACCTGCCTAATGTAGCGTAGCATGCACACAAAAAAATATGACATCTGTTTGAATAGACGCTCATTCCTGAAATAGCACCCCTGTGAAGAGACGCTGATTCCTGTAAATTGGTTAAAAAGAGAAATAATGCAAAAATTACTAAATTGACGTCCATCACTTGGACGCTATATCAAGATATGGCGCCTCCTTGAGCGGACACCCATTCATGAAAATTCTATTTAAAATTGATGAATCTTTTATTTAGTGCCTCTCTGCAGAGACACTCATTCCTAAAATAATGCCTCTCTATTTGGACGCTAATTCCCTATATCTCAATTTTTATCGAGTTTTTAACCCATACCGCGGGTCTTTTTGGCACTCTCATCTCACATCTAAAGATAGAGTCCCTGTTTCACATCGTTTCACGCTTACACCTCAATTCTTGGAGATTGGATGACCCTCCGTCGGATATTCCTTTTATCAGACTGAAAATTCCTTCTCTTAGACCTCTGTAAGTCTACGATAGCCTTAGATTCCCTCAAGATAGTCAAGCAGGTTATACCATCAAAACCCTAGAACCCTTTATTGTCATGTCACTCTGAAGAAACATGACGTCCTAGCCATCATAGAGTGCTGTTTATAGTGTCATGTGAGAGTCTATCTATGATGTCCCGGACCCTTTCGGATCTTTATTTTTGGGTCCCGGATCTACTTTCTCGGAGCGTCTGGCTCTGTCGTGTCTGGAATTTCGTTTCAGACATCTTTCATGTTCGGATCGGCACGATCCGGAGTTGTTTCGGAGGCCCGGAGGCGTTCCATGACTTTTCTCGTACATTTTTTCGATTTCTGACCTGGTTTCCGACAAATCCTTCGGCACGCTGTTGCGGGCGAACGTGGTCGTTCACTCGGGCATGAGTAGTACCGTTGCGATCGGTGCGTTCCGAGGATCGAAGAGGACTCCTGGAGGGACAATCCCTTGGAGGGGATCACGCTGGATCACCTTGTGGAAGGCGAGGCAGTCCGACTGTTAGACGTTGTTGCTTGCTATCTTGAACCTGTTCTATAGATTCAGAACTGCGCGACCCGGTGGAAATAGATTCTTCGGCCAGATCCGATGTCAGATCGAGGAAAAACTGGCGCCGTTGCGAAGCTCTTTCAGAGATCTACAAACCCATGCTGGCCGGATCACCATCTCGTCCCCGTACGACATCACAAATGAACATAGCCAGTACGTCAAATATGCCGCGCAGTGGGTCATTGGGTCGACCGCCATCGGGTTGGGCCCGCTCTGCTGCACCCTGGAGGGTATCTTCGCATCAGTCTTTGGCTTCGCGCGCTTCTTGCGGGCAGTAATGGTGCTGATACAAGGAAAGTCCTCATATCACTTTGGCCCATCGTAAAAATATTGCAGCCACAGGGCCATCCTGACTCTCTTCCTGTCCTCGCGGCGAGGTTGCCTCTCACCATGGGCGACTGATATAACTCCCGGTATGCCTTCATTAGATACCGATAAGAGTATCCCAGAGAATAGTAGCCATCCCCGTCGGTTTCATCTTTGATCAAGTCTGGGAGGCATACCTCTTCATAAAGCTCCCCGTCTATGGGCAAGCCGCTCAGTTGACTGAGGCTCCACAAATCCAATGACGTCTCACCCTCTACCGTATAAAAAGTATTGGTCTCTGCGTTGAAGACTTCAATCATCCCGCAGTAGAGCCCCTTTGAAATAGGATAGCCATAGTGGGAGGCATAGACGCTGTGGTAGACGCCGGCCCTAATGAGGAGTGGGATGTAATTGAACAGCACGTATTCAGTAAACTTCAAGGCCCCCTCCCTAAAGCTATGGGCATCCTGGAGCTTCAACTCCCCGAACCATCCCAACGCCAGCTCAAGCTTGAATTTGACAGCGAGGCAGTCCAAGATAAAAGGCTCCTCTCTATAACCCCACTTCAGCGGCGCCAAGAACAAGCTGAAGCGGTGCTGCTCACCCTAGACCCAGCCCGCAGCCATGTCCCATTTCGCTGGAGTGACTTAAGCATCGAAGGGTTTTCCCGAGAGTCATTATCCTGGGCTCCCTTGATCCATTTTCCCACCTTGTAGATCCCTCATCCATCATGGCAGCAATCAGGCATCGTACGGCTCACGCTTCAACACAAGATCATGCCTCTTCATCTGGCACCTTCTGTGGGAAACGAGCAAAGAGCCAACATGGTGCGGAGAAGCAATAGTAGGAGAAACACTAGTGAAAAAGGGAAGGCACCAGCAGCCGTGGACAGGGAACTTATGTCCTCACACTCTTTGATGGGACTCCTCTCCAATGATCCAGCTAACGTCCTACCTCAACCGACAGCAGGGGGACAACCCATATCCGGGGACCCAGACGCCCTCCGATCCCTCAATGCCAAACTAGATATTCTCGTTGATTTAATGAGGACCCAAGTGGCCAGGGAGGAGCGGTCCCAACATTCCCGGGTGAGTCCCCCCCTCGTAGAAGCCTCCGGATTAACAGTCGGAGGCCATTTTATCCTCCAAGGCTGACGTCTCATCCCGAACAGGCCAGGTGGACCCTCACAACTCCCACCCCCAGAGCAAGAAGCTTCCTCCAACCCGCTAAGGAGAAAATCCAAGCCACCTCGCCAATGAACGGAGATAGATGCCCCCACCCTGGAACAACAAGGAAAAAGCCAAGGGAATACCCAGAGCCCCCCAGCACTGTCCCATTGCCAGTCAGAGCTTTCCCTCCGACTATGAGATTTTGAGTGACATTTCGTCGAGTAGGAGCACACCCTTCCTTCTCTACAGTAGAGCTCCACAAAGGAGGACGAGGAGTGATCCCTATTCTTCAACCACATTTTGGAGGCAGAGATCTCACCGAGAGTTTCCCTGCTGACCTTCAAATCTTACGATGGCCAGGGACACCCAATCGACCACTACGACAGCTTCGACACCCTGATGACCCTTCACGGGGCATCCGACGTCATCAAATGCCGAGCATTCGTGACAACTTTGCTCCAGGGTGCTCAAGCACGGTTCAGAGCACTCGCCCCCGGGAGCATCACTAGCTTCCGATAGTTCGGGCGACTATTCAAAGAAAGCTTCGTCGGTAGCGGCCCCCTGAGGTCAGTCGCCAGATTGTCGGCACTCAAGCAGGCACAGGGGGGAAAGCTACTGGCTTACATTAACCGCTTCAAGTCAGAAGCCCTGTCCATCCCCCGCCTAGACATAGCCTTTGCTATCACCGCACTGACCGGAGGCACCCACGATGACAACCTTTGGTGAGAACTGGTGCTTCACCCTCCCTCCTCTCTCGTTGACTTGGTAACCCTGGCTCTGCGCCATGCAGAGTGCGAGGAAGTCCTCAATGCCTGCTGAGACCCAACAAGCTTGGGGCGAGAAGGGGAGAAAAAGTTGTCATTGGAGCAAGCCTCTGGGCAGGGGAAGAGGAGGAATCGAGAAGGCGAGTGCAGGGAACCCATGCGCAAGTTCGAGTGATACACTCCTTTATGTACCCCTGTCTACGAGATATACCAAGAAATCAAGGACTCAGGCCTACTTCATCGACCCAAGCCAATGAAAGCCGATCCAAGATGCCGCCGTCATCGAAAGCACTGTCAATTCCACAACGATCATGGCCATCACATTGGTGACTGTCAATAGCTCAAGGATAAGATCGAAAGTCTCATCTGCCAAGGACACCTCTCTTAGTACGTGGCCGAGCAATGAGAAGATCGTGGAGTCCCCCCAGAAGAAATCGACAATCGTCCCTGAGGAATCCACATTAACGTCATCTCAGGGGGATCAGCCTCAGAAGGGGACAATAATTGAGGAAGAAAGTGTCACGCCGAGTGAGCCAATAGAGCCTCCGAGCCCCCTGAAGATCCTTCGGAAAGCAACCAACAAGCCCTTGTCTTTTTCAACCAAGACATGGACGGGGTGGTCACCCCGCAAGATGATGCCCTTATAATCTCGGCTACTATAAATCATTATAACATAGATAGGATCTTGGTAGATAATGGCAACACCTTTGATGATGTGGCGTATGAATGATTTTTGAAGATAGGGGAAGACCGATCGAGGCTCCGATCGATTCAGACCCTACTCTGTGGGTTCAATGGCCAGGCAACTTATCTCGAGGGAGCACTAAGCTTGCTTGGTACTCTTAGTACCCCTCCTAAGACCGTCACCTTCATGGCAAACTTCGTTGTGATTAAAGAGATGTCGGCCTATAACGCTATTTTTAGTTGGAATACAGCCATCGCTATGACGCTATCGATGCGTGCATGTCCCGCCCGATACATCCGAACATGAGCGTAGCCCCGCCATGGGCGCGCATGAAACTTCGGGCCCTCACCGCCAAGCCCGGCGCGGAGGGGTGAGATGCCTGCTTACATCATCCACAAGGACGGCGTTTACAACATCTACTCCACTATTTCGGATGGGTGCTGGTTCGTGCACGGGATCACGTTCGACCAGTTGCGCGACGTGATCCGCGAAGAGCATGGTCGCCAAGGGTCGGAAGTCGAACTGCCGGACAGGTTGGCGCGTGCGCACGAAACCGGATGCAGCGGCCACGGCTGGACTCTGGACATGTGCATCAGCGGAAACCGTGCTGGGCCGGATGAAGCCGAAGTTCCGGAACGCGAGTTCATCGCGCAATTTCTGACAATTCCAACAAAGGGAACCCCATGACGACCGAGCTGGTGGAGTTGGCGGATAGGTTGGAGGCATTGCTTTCCGATGCGTACCAGTGGCCGCCGAGCAATCGCGACGCATTCATTGAGGCGTGCGAGGCCGATCTTCCGAAACTGCTAGAAGCCATCCGCGCCCTCGCCTCGCGGGCTGGTGGGTGGAGGCCGATTGATAGCGCGCCCACTGGTCGCAAGGTGGTCGCCGGCTATCCGAATGCGCTGGGCAATTGGCGGACAGTGATCGCAAGGAAGATTGCGAAGTTCACTGAGGAATCGGGCGACGAGAACGGAGCCGATGAGTACTGTGAGGCCAACGATACCTACTACTGGCTCGCTGGCTGGTACGAGGTTAACGAAGAACAGGGTGAATCCTGGCTGATGACGCCAGAGCCCACCCACTGGCAACCCCTACCCGAACCGCCCGCAGCCCACGAACCGGTGGCGGTGGGGTCAGCCCTCGCCCCCGGTTGCGGGGATGGGGTGGGAAATGGCTAACAAGATGCTGTCCATCACAGTGCAAGGGAAGCGATGCAAGTGGTCGTTTGAGTTTATGGGCGATCCGAAGTATCTGGCAGAGTGGCGCGCAGACGAACTTCACATTGACGAGGGGGAGATTGCAGCATGACCGCCCTATCCAACGCCAAAGCCTACCTGGCCACTCAATAATGTGGAGATAATTTGAAGAACTATAAAGGCAATACACCGGACAATAAATTCAAGAACAATCATGATGAGACATTAACAATCATTTCCATAAGGTGCTTACTTTTACAAGAGCATAACATGGGACTATCACTTATAAGATTGGCCTTATGTAGAATATGAATTCAAGCATTTCGAGTTATGAAGATGTCAATTTTTTGTGGAATGTCATAGATCAATCTTGCTTTTCGTTGGTGCAATGCCACAGCAGATCAATCCTGATATAAGCACACGTTTGGACTTTGTCTCGCCCATGGGATCAGATCCGGACCCCGTCACTTTTCATTCTGGCATTGAGTGTCAAGTTTGTTGGACCCATAGCCCCTTTTAAATTGTAGACCAATTCCACATCAATTAATGGCCAAAAAAGTTTCAAAGGTCAAGTAATGTAGGAACATTAAGGTAGATTCATGGAATTCAAGGACAGATCATTAGACAATATTACATGGCAATAAATCACGCATAAAACCAAGACATTCGTGAAACTAGGTAATTGGCATCTGCTCAGACCGCCACCAATTAAAGAAATAGCATCCACTACATGGTCGCTAATTTTGTGAATAGTAACATGCACAAATAGAAATGGCATCCATATACTCGGTCGCTCATTGTAATGGGCATCCACTATCTAGTCACCAATTCCAGACTGAGACAAAAATATCACAGAACACTATAACAATGCTCTATGATGGTTAGGACGTCATGTTTCTTCAGAGTGACATGACAATAAGGGTTCCAAGGTTTTTAAGGTACAACCAGCTCGGCTACTTTGAGGGATTTCAAGACTATCAGAGATTTACAGAGGCCTTAGAGAAAGAAATTCCAGTCCGACAGAAGGAATATCCAATGGAGGGTCTTTGAATCTCCAGGAATTCTGGTGTAAGCGTGAAACAATATGAAACGGGAACTCTATCTACGGATGTGAGATAAGAGTGTCAAAAAGACCCACGATATGGGTCAAAAACCCGATAAAAACTAAGAAATAGGGAAATAGCATCCATTCAAACAAGCGCTATATCTTAAATTAACGTCTGTTCAAAATGTCGCCATATCAATATGTTTATAGATTGGCCCGATATGCACCACACTTTGTTAGTACGGAGAAGATGAGAGCAAAGAGATTTATGAATGGCTTGAAGGTAGAGCTTATTTCTCAATTAGCTCCACTGGAGATTCAAACTTACACGAAGATGGTTAGGTAAGCACAACTATTGGAAGATGCCATAGATATGATGGAGCAAATCAAAGGAAAAATTGCCAAGGAGTTAGCAAATGGACACAAGAATAGGGAACTCGTGAATGACAAGAAGAGGTTCAATGGAGGTAACGGTTTTCGTAAGGACAAGAAACCCCGAAATAATGATCAACAAATTATTCCTACCAAGGAAAAATGCGGGCATTGCAAGAAAGGAAGGCACAAATCAGCTGAGTGTTAGTATAAACTTGGGAAGTGCATCTGTTGTGGAAGCGAAGGTCATAAAATCACCCATTGTCCACTTTAAAAGGATCAAGAGCCACGAGAACATCAACAAGGTGGACCTAAGCGGCAGGGTAGGCTACAAGCATTGGAAGGTAACTCTAAGAACATACCTCTATTATAAATTGCATGAATTTGATATGGTGATCTTAGTATTTGACATGCTATGAGAATGGATCTACCTGGAACACATGTTTTGAATAAGGTACTTATACCCTACTATTATGGAAAGAAAATCATGTGAATTTGGGGACCAAATACTTTTAAGTGGGGGAGAGTGTAGCAGTCCGAAAATTTAAATATAGCATAAATAATAATGACAATGTAATATTGGTCCTACAACAATCACGAGAAATAAAATTTTGATAAGAGTGAAATACACATAACCAAAATAGATGATGAGCATTAATATTAACTAATCAGTCTTGATAAATTAGCTTGAAATTGTTAATGGACTTCCGTAGGAATAAGATTAAATGGGCCTTAAATAAAACCTCAAAGAATAAGTAGGTCAACCTCATAGTAGAACATTTAGATCTTGATGGGCCACAATGGACATACCAATAAATAATTGAACTCGACTATGATACTTGAGACAAATGGTAAAATAAATAAATAAATAAAATTATAACAAAAAATTCTATATATAAAGTTCTACCTAAATGAATGTTCGTAATTTAACGAAGACCCCGGGTATCTCTGAGAACCGGGAGACTGGAAACGTCACGGTAGCCAATCCGAACAACCCTAATCAGACCCAAGTCTTTACGGGTATGGACCAGAACAGGTTCAACCCCGGTCTTCAACAGGCTGTAGAAAAAGCCGCTGGTGTCCCTGCGAAGTCGCAGGAGACTAGTGGGATGTTCTCTCTTGGTGAAGGTCTTGTCGACCGTGCCGGACTCGCTCCGGGTTCGACCGGTATGTTCTCCGACAGTATGGCTAACCTTGGTAAACCTACCGGGTTGTATACTGCCGCTCAGGCTAACGTCGATCAGGGAGTGACCGCTAACTACTCCGGTGCCAGACCTGAAGGTCCCGCTGCCGGAATGCCTGCTGCCAAGTCTCCATCGGTCAATTATTCTGGCGCACGTCCCGAAGGTCCTGCTGCTGGTATGCCCGGTGCGCGTCAGTCCGTTGCTAAATCAGTCATCGACAGCACACTCTCAGGTGCTAGACCCGAAGGTCCTGCTGCTGGTATGCCTGCTGCTAAACAAGCTGCTGCTGCTCCTCGTGGGGCTGTCTTCGCTGGTATTACAGCGATGGATAACTCGCTTCCGTCTCCTGCAAGTACAGCGTCTGCCCAACGTGCTGTTGGCCTGATGTCTGCTCCGTCGGTCTCTGCACCGACGGGTACTACTGGTGTAGGAGGTATCGGCTCTGATGCTGTCGCTGGTGGTACAAGTACTGATCTCGGTACGCAGCCTTCATCTGATCGCTACGGCGATTTCGGTGGTATCTCCAAGTCAACTAGGGCTAACGTCAACCCTGTCTCTGGAATGGAGATGGCTGGTGAAGAAGGCCTGACTGGTATGAATAACAACCTCAGCGGTGCACGTCCTGAAGGACCCGCTGCTGGTATGCCGGGCGCTATCGGGACTGACGTCTCGTACTCCGGTGCAAGGCCAGAGGGTCCTGCGGCAGGAATGCCTGCTGCTCAAAACAAGACTGGTATGCCTTCGACGATGTCCGTTCCGGGTACGACTAAGCCGTCTGAAATCGGTACTAAGAACGCGGGTCTTGGCGGTATCTACGGTGATACTGAGAACAAGAGCACTGCTCAATCGGTTATCTCCCTTTAATCAACCCCTCTCTAGAAGAACATCTCTAAAACGTATGAACATAGTGGGATTGAGTCTGAATAAATTGTAGCACCATCTTTCATGGCCATTCAGAATGTCATAAACCCATGCATGACCTGTGTATCGAGACATGCATAGGCCTTGGCAAAGGCACAACTTCATCTTCTTCATTATCACCTATGATTTCAACCCATATAAGATTGGTCGTGAATTGAAACATTGCAATCTTCTCCCATATAATCTCTCTGATAAGTTCATTTGCATCCATATGTCCTTGCCTACACATGCATGAAGCACAACAAATTATTCGATAGAAGCAAACATGTCCTTATGATACCAAGTTAAAATGATACAACAAGATCTTCGGATATAAGGAACATGAGAAGTATATAAAGGTAACCTATAAGATCTTTGGATACATAGAAAGTCATCCATGTACAATAAGGACAAACGTGCCTACCAATATAAAGAAAATAAACATAAGTACAACTACAAGTATGACAGTGATAGTCAAGTTCTGTAATATTATTTGGGTATAATTCCTCCACATTTATATCATCTTCACTCCCTCCCAGCATGCATCTTCTTGAATAAGCCAAAACCCTTGAATTTGGGATGGTAATGCCTTGAAATGTAGCTTGTGCGTCTTCAACAAATGCAAACCCCTTCAATTTTGCACCTGCATATCTATTTACCTGTGCACAGCATTCCTTCCAAGTGTAATACACACCTGGACAACGGCCAACCCATAGCACATAGAATGCATACTTCCCCATGTTCTATTTCTAGAGCACTCTCTAATGGACTTATTACTGATGATAAATGCGGACAGAGTATGAAAACATAACATTGCATTATCAATTACTACATGGAAGGTACATGACGAAGAAAGCTACAACCACATGCACGATGACACATGATAATCCCGTGTAAGAGATCATACTAAAGTAACATACATAAAAACAACACACTTAGGATAAAGCCCATGGGCAGAATGGTTAAAATCAACCTACAATACAAGGAAATGGTGACAACTTTAAGTAAGTCAAGCTACCCATGAAAGATCCATCCTAACTTATACATGTCCTCTAAAGCCATGAGAGAGAGAGAGAGAGAAAGAGTGAGGGGCTCGGCCCCCTCTCTCTCTATAAGAGAGAGAGAGAGAGATGCGAGGGAATCTTCCAAGCAAAATGGAGTGAACATGAAATCTCTGGATGGTAACTCAACGAGCCATTCACAGGGCGACTCGGTTATTGGCTCCTTGAGATGAGCAAGGAAATCCTCGAAAATAAATGAATGGGTAGCACCTGAATCGAATAGAACGCGAGCCGAATGACCAAAAATCGAAACCGTACCTTCTACGAGGTTAGAGGCAATGGCTTCTGCACAAGTGATGTGAGTAATCCGGCTCCTCGACTTTCGGCTAGAGGCTGTAGAAGATTGCTGGGAAGAAGCTGGAACTTACAAATAAGACGGCTAAGGCAGAGGTGGTGCAGGAAGATGGAATTGAGACTGCTGCGGCTGGGTAACCTGCGAGAACTGCACCGAAACGGACTTCATCAGGTAATCTCAAACAACGTGACCCGACTGATCACATCGACAGTAGACTACCGGTAAGTAACATGGTACACTGGGATGGCTGCCACCGCACCTCGGACACGGTCTCAGCTGACTCACGGGAAACTCTCGGCGCTGCTGAAAAGGAGAAACAGACTGCTAGATAGAATCAGAAGACACCGATTACTGCTGCACAAAACCCAAAGATGCTTGACACTTAAATCACTTCTTGGACTTTCTAAACATCCACCTCGAAGGGCCACTAGAAGTAGGTGCGACAGTCAAAATTTTAGGCACTGTCGGTTGAAAAGACTGCTGAAACGGCACAACCGACTGAGCAACATCAGACTGAGAAAACTCTACAGACCTCGCCAAATCAAGTTCAACCGCAGTTGCTGCCTGATATGCATCATCCATAACATTCACACGGGTAGCAAGCAGCGGCACTCTCAATTTGACTTTCAAACCATGGAGAAATTACTCGATCTTTAAGACTTCATCAGCAATAATATGCAGCGCATATTGACCCAACTCAATGAACTTGTTCCGATACTGCAGCACGATCATTTCACCTTGAACCAAATCTAGGAATTGGTGCATCTTATCCATACGAAGACAGGCCAGACTGTAAGTGCGCTCGAAGGTCATCATTATTAATTATCCCACCTCTCCTACTCTATTAATCCTCCTTATAATCATTAATCCTGAGAGAGCTGCACATCTATTTCTATCTTTTTCTCGCAGGGTCATCTTTCTCCTCACATCACTCTTACCTATTGTCTTATCCTCCCACTTCGTAGAGACATCTCTCTCCTTATCTCCCTCTCTCTCCCAATCTACTCTCTCCCAATCACAATTGAGGAGAATCCCACTGACCAATCCCATTCTCGCCACCAATCTCCTTCTCTCTGCACCATCTCCCACACATCGTGGCATCAAAAAAAAAATTTTTGATCCCCGCCCCATCTCTCTTCCTCTCGCTTAACACCCTCTCCTTCTCTCTCCCAACTCTCTCTCTCTTTCTCCACTGGATGTCGCTCACCATTTCCTATTCGGCCCTTTCTCTCTAACCCGCGACACCACTGCGCCAGCCACCTCCGACCACCCCCTCTCCATCACCGCTGCCGGAGGCCCTCTTTCCCACCGGCACACCTCCACTGCCGCCACTGGCTTCACCACCGCCGTTCTCATCGTTCGCCATCCCCGCCTTCACCCCCGTGGCCACCGTTCCCACATGCAACCCCCATGGCAACCTCCTTGCCGCCTCACCTCTCCCTCTCTCTAACCCTCCGGTCACCCTCACCAAGCCATCGTCGAGTCGCCCCCTTATACACCGTTCTCACCTCCTCCCTCTCTTTCTACCCACGCCTCCCTCTCTCCCAGTCGCGAACACCATCACCTTCCTCACCATGCGCACCCACCTTCCCCTCTCTCATTCTCTCCCCTCCACAAGCCGCACTCTCCGGCCACCTCCACCTATCCTCACCGTCGATCACCTGTCCTCACCGTTGCCCACACCCTCCGGCCACTACCGCATACCCCTCCACTGCTCTCCTCCTCTCTTCCTCTCTCCTCCCCACGCCGTCGTGAGACCACCTCCGGTCACCCCCTCCAGCCTTCGCCGCTGCGCCCACGCCACCTTGTCGTTCCTCCCTCTCCCTCTCTGCATCATCTCCCTGATAAGTGTATATTTTCCCATCTTAATTCATGTCATTTATATTGTTTATGGGCTTAAATAATAATAAATATGGTCGATGACGCGGGCCGCAGCGCGCATCGTTCGAGACGGGGTCGCTAAAGCCGCTGATAATTCTGTTGAAATCAGAACTACAGCTGCATGCAACAACAACGGAATAAATAATTGCAACGGTCGCCGCGAACGCAGCGCGGAGTTGACCGGCGAGTTCCAAATCAGCAACGTTCTTTATTGCGCGGTTAATTTCGCGTCTGGATATCTTAATCCAGGGCCCCGCTGGTCCGAGAGCCGGCGGGGCCGTCGCCGTCGCAGACAGAGTCTGCATGCGGACTAATGTCGGGATCCCATGCGGCGGCATCAAATGCGAACCCGACCGCGAGCGCGCGTTCGTCAGGGTTCGCGAGCGACATTGCCTTCGCTAGTAGGATGATAGTCAGGATGCCCTCCGCATTTCACACTCTGACCACCAGCGAAGCGTGCGTTACCCGCCTCAGCCTGATCATGAAAGTTGTTTTATAAACTCGACTTAGAAGCGCCACATATCGATGTGGAATGCCCTGATCTTAATCCGAAAGGCGAGTCTTTGCATTTGGTTCAGATTCGTCTCAGTCAACAGCGGCGAACAGCTACAAGCGACTTTGGCAAGGACAACCAATTATGGTTCAAACTACCGAGAAGGCGCCAAAGGCATCGAACACGCCCCTTGTCCTTCTCGTCGAGGACGAAGCTGAAATGGCAAACGAAATTGCCGGCGAGCTCCGCGACAATGGATATTCTGTGGAATCTGTTGATAACGAACGAGACGGATTCGTCGCAGCTAACAAATCAGGCGCGGCACTGATGATAGTCGATCGCATGCTTAAGGGAACCGACAGCATCGAAATGGTGAAAGCTCTCAGAGGTAGGGGCTCGACACTACCCGTGCTTTTCTTAAGCGCGCTATCGATGGAAGATGAGCGGATAAGGGGTCTAAAAGCGGGCGGAGACGACTATATCATCAAACCATTTTCTATGCCGGAGCTCGTCGCGCGTGTTGAGGCGTTGTTGCGTCGTTCGTCCGTAGTCTGGAATACTGAGTTAACAGTGGGGCCGCTGAGGCTTGATCTCATAGGTCGAAAGGCGCGACGCGGAAATCGGGAGATCGACCTCCTTCCTCGATTTCCAAACTCTATGCAGGTTATTGTTTAATCACCCATTAAAGCTTCAATAACAAATACAAAAGGAATTTTTTCTTTGATATATTTTGAAACTTGAATATTCCAGAGCAGATAATAGATAGCTAAAATAGTGTGGGAATTATCAAATGCAAATTTCTAGTTACTTATCTGACATCTTATTCCCATGCTTGATTCCCGCACCCATAGACTATTCCTATAATGTGGATTTTGATCTGACTTGATTTCAATCTCTGTTGGGTTTGATTTTGAGCTCATGTGCCTCGTGTGGTCTAGCCTTCCAGGCAATCTAGCAAAGCTAATTCCTGGGTCCGAAGCTCTCTCACAATTGCACAATGCTTGGAAATGATTTATGTTTTAGCCTTGGTCTATAGCTTTGTCAGAATTTAGCAATACTTGAAAGTGATTTATGTCTAACTGTAAACATTGAAATTTTTCTTTCTATATCTTCATACACAATGTTTTTTCATACATTTGTCTACCATGCCTTTCTATCTAGGTGCGTGTCACAAACTTGGAAGATGCCTCTGAACACATTGGAGAGGTCTTGAGACGCGTGAAAAAGGAGCATCTGCGAAGAGCTTACAACATACAGGACTGGTAAAATCTGTGCTCACACACATGCAGCCTCTCTAGTATTTTGAATCTTTCAGTTTTCATCATGTTAACTGTTCCATAGCATTGTCAAAATCCCCTGGGACGTGCAACTTTTATCAACAATCTATCCTTTACTTGCAGACTAGTTGATGCCACTATTCCCTGCAATTCTACATGATAAGAAATGGGTTTCTATTTCCATGCAACATGGTTTGCTTGTACCCATTTGTTTTGGTTGGTTTTAAGAAATCGTGTTTTGGTTACTTTGTACTCACATTTCTAATGTTGCTGAAGGTGCATATTTATTCTTTCGAGATGGTCTAAAGCATGCCCCCTACCATCACCCTCCATTGGCATTCCTTAAAGTATCTTTTATCCAAACCTAGTCAACTCTTAACCACATGGAATGCTGAATTGGCCCATCTGGATCATAATCAGCCGATTGGGCTTAGAATCATTGGTTGGCGATGGGGGTTTCAGGTGTCAGGGCACGCACATCCCGCCGGATCACACATCCCGCCACATGCCGCTACATCACGCACATCCCGCCGGATTAGCGCTACAGCGCTCATGCGCGCCGCACCAGCTCAAATATCCCCTGGCCGTCAGATAATGCCTCCAGTACCCAGCCGCCGTGTTACTCTTCCCATCCGCCATTTGAATCGTTGCCCACGTTCATCACATATGTATATGCGTTAGTTGCATCCATGCATACATTAGTAATGTCCTCCACATCATTTGAGCCTGCCACTCACTCGTGCATAAAAGCCACTCTACCATACAGATAAGTGAATGTGCATGGGCGTGCGAATTAAATGAGTACGCGAAGGAAGCTCACGTGTGCATGAAAATCCGCCATATGTGGCCATCGTACTACCCCAAGCCCACTGCGCCATACACCAAGCCCACTTCACTCCACCGCATGACATGAATAAAGATAGGCAGGTAAATTAGCCACCAGCCCATTTATTAACTCCCACATCTGCATACGTGTGTGCATGGATAAATAAGCCTTTTAATTTCCCAAACCAACCCAGCGACTAGCGCATTTAATCCCATGAGTATACATGCATATATAGGCATGTTCGCATGACAAACCAATCTGCCCACTTCACCATACGCACATGAATAAGCCGCACGGGTATGTAAATTGGCAATCCTATGCATTGCCCACTCACTCCACTACATGTATTTGAATAAATGTGCATGGTGCATAAATTAGCCACCAAATGGGCCCAGCCGTCATCTAATGCGTAGGCATCCCTGATCCTGGCCTCCGTACCACCCCCTGGCCAACTACATTATTTACTCCACTGTCCGTATAGCTATTGGGAGTCGGATTCAGTTCCGGACTGTTCGCAGGAGTGCCCCTATAGTATATTGGGTTTATACTCCCACATTATATTTTATTTCTAGAGTTTTTCGACTACACCACCGAGTCACGGGGATCTTCAGTTTACTATGACATTCTCTCCGATGACCTTATTGGGGAAATAATGAATAAATCGTCTTAACAGAGAATAGTTTCCCATTGCTCTCGCCCTTGTGGCTCTCAGGCTTCGATATGCTCATGAAGTATGGACCTCGGCTTGGCCCTATTTATTACCAAACGAACAATAAGAATACTAACATACTTACACTCTCGCGTACCAAACGCATATGGGAATAAGAATAGAAATAAATTAACTTAGAATGATTTACAACTATTCTCATCACAATTTTTTTCGATACCAAACATCTTAGTATAGTACTAGTCAACTTCATTAAGATGGATTCATTATTTTAGGCTCAGTTTGTTATCTGGTTAATTAGGATATCTCACTCAAAGAAAGAGAAATGCGGGCCCCACATATTCTCCTCGTACACAAGAGCGCCTAAAGTGTGTTAGCGCATGTGACTCTCGAGGTCGAATACGTTAACCCCACCCAGTTAACAGATATCGTCTTAGGGTTTCTTTGAAACTGAAATAGGACAGGTGAATTTATAAGCAACCGATGAGAGAGAAAATAGGGCCCACTTATGTCCGTCTCACAAATAAGCGACGTTAACTCGACGGGTGACGTATTCGCGCCCACTCACTCCAATACGTCGTCCTACTCCATCTTCAAAGAGGCTCTTATTGCCTATCTAAAATAATATGAACTGATTAATTACAATATTATGCACCGGATTTTCGATGATACTTATTGTATATCTAAAATAATGTGAACCGATTAATTACAATATTATGCACAAGATTTCCGACGACACTGTCAGAATCGCCGCAACCCATTGTCCGGCAAATCATGCTTTAATTTCACCATCTGCTCAGAGAGCATGGTTTTTTTTTTTTTTGGCTAATGGGCATCTCCGTAGAGATAAATGGAGCATCCACTCCAAAAAGGGAGAGTTGTCGTTATGTGGGTTGGGTCGGGTCAGGAGGTGCGCAGGGGAACGTCGCGGGGGGCTATCGTCGGGGCAACTAAGGCCGTAACCGTAAGTGGAAATCAAACAGTGATCTGAACGCTTTAGATTTTGGAAGGGTAGATCATAGAAGAAGAGAGGAGAGTTGGTTAGGACCGTCAATGGGTCGAGTTTGAGTCAGACTTAAATTTATTCGGTCTAGATCTGACTTATCAAGATTAAGACTCAAATCAGATCTGGGTCCGATCTATGTCAGGCCGAGTCGGGCCGGGCCGGGCCGAATCGGACTCGATAAAAAAGAAAATTAGAAGCAGAGTAGCAAACATGCCTCCATCTACACATATAGAACAAGGCTAGTTCAGAGACATGACATCTTGGGTCATAATTAAATATTTCACATAATGGCTGTCTAGCTTTTAGCATTTGAAAGTGTAGATTATCTAACATTAATTTCAAGAGAATGGTTACATAAATTATGAGACAAGAAAATTGGCCTACAAAAGAAGACTGCAAGCAAGCAAATGCCAAAAGCCTCAGGTAGTTAGTTTAAGGTTCTAGGGTGGTAGTGTCCAGAATCAGAGCAAAGGACTATTGAATATTTGAAATAAATATCTTCCTCTCATCCCTTCCACTCAACATACACCCAAAATCCATGCCTCAGTTTCTTTATCTGAAAACAGAAGACAGCCATTCTGGCCACCCCACAAGGTTCCACAAAGGAGAATTGATTTATCAGATAATTATTAAACTAGAACAATGATTTACCGTGACAACACATTTGCACTTATTTCAATGCAAAAATAGTAAACATACAAAGACATTTCTTGATACATATTAATTGTATAATTTCAGTTTTAATGACAATATAAATGTCGAAACATAGTTACCCCAAAAATAACCCCACAAAACAAGAACCACATACGACTGATAAGAAGCCAAGCCCTTGTCCCCACGGGCCACAAGATACACTTGCCACAACCCAAAACCCCAGTACCAGGCAACAACACTCAGTCTAAAACCATTTTTTATGGATCAACAAATGCCAACCATTAAGATATTCGTTTTGACTAATAAAACAAATAAAAAGAGAACTTTGGCAAGCACAAATTACCTTCACAGTATTTTGCAAGAATGTTCAAGAGCAGTGCACCTTGTCCAGCCTGTATTTCACAAGAAAAATAAAGGCTCGGAGTAGAAACAAGAGCCATTAGGATTACTAAGTATTGACGAGATGGATTGAAAATAATAATCGACATGTTACTTGGGATTCAGGAAAGTAAGAAACTAAGAATATAAATTAGAATAACAAAATCACATGGGTTTGCCTCCACCGTCCTGGCCGCTCCTCTCTTGGGTTCGCCTCTCTACTGTGGATATCCTCCTTATCAATGGGATGCCAGAGAGCTCAATTATCTCGGAGAGTTGAGGGTAATCGATCGAACCAAAATAGGGACTTCATCTACGGAATGGGAAGAGAGTGCCAAGCGATACCCCACTATGGGGTTGGAAACCAAGAAAAACCAATCGATCAGAAAATAGCGTCCTATATCACAGGCGCTAATTCAATTAGCGTCTGAGATACCAGACGAACGAATTTCAAACGTTGCGAAGATCCGTTGGAAAAATACAGTTCGCAGAAATAAACTCCCGGTGTGAGATCACCCGTTTCCAACTGGTAGTGTTCGGTATTGGTGTTTCCTTCGAAAACTTGCTTCCCGTGCAGGTCTCTTACAAAGAGTTGCTGAATTGGCTGATCACTTTGAATGAACAGTTCAGAGCTTACAGGGTTTGGATATAAACGGATCTGTGCTGTTTGTTCTTCCAATCCTGCTGTACTGTTGTAAATGAATGCCAGGTCATCTAAATACAACTCGTTGTCCGCTCCGGATCCGTTTGAAGCGTTTCCGATAAATGCCTGGACAGAATCCGGAAGTGAATTATCCGTATAAACGATCGGAACACTGAAACGAACGTAAGCTGCACTTGGCTGTCCCTGAAAATAAGTGGCCCCGATAGTTTCCTGGCTGCTGTTACCTGCATCCCATTTGGTAATACTTACCTGCAGCTGAAAAGGATCATTATCCGGAGAAGTTAATTTGTACCAGCCCACCAGTGAATCCGGCCGATGGATGAAAGGATAGCCGCTTGTTCCCGTACCACTTAAAATATCCGTTGTTCCGAGCATCAATATTCCTTGTAGGGTATCCATTTCCCCGTCACTGCCAATATCGCTGACGCTGGTAACCAGTTTCAGTGCGTAAGTTCCGCTGTGGGCTTGCGTTGATTTGATAGCAGTTTCTTCTGCACCGAACATACTCATCATATTCATACCTGCCCAATATTGCGGATCTTCATAAGTTCCCTGGTTGGTCCAGTTCTCAAATCCGCCGTTTGGAAATGATTGTGCATTTAATGTGCTCAAAGCACCAGCGAAAGCAATAAATAATACGTGTTTTTTCATAAAATTGATTTCTTGTTTTAAAGACTAGACAATCTTGCTTGGAAAAAGGTCCAAACTCCGTTCCCTTTTTGACGTTTGAAAGTTCGCTATTTCATTGGAAAAGTTTATGGGGACAGTAATCAATAGTTTGAGGTATATACAGTAGGGATGCAAATGCTAACTGATAGCCCATTTATACGACCGATTATTAGCATAAAGGTCACTTAACAGATATACTTTTCAAACTGATATACATGACAGATAAGGTAAAGGACATAAATTTCAAACTGAGATGCAGTGGATAAAGTAATGTATACACATGTTACCACACCCGGTATCTATTAAACTATATTTAAAATATTTGTTATATTTTTTTACCATTAGGTTAAGATCTAAGGGTGCTCGTTGATCAAACTCACATTTATTTTTGTAATGTATGGGCGTGAACAACTTTATATGTATGGATCTTATTTCAGAAATCATTTGTTTCCAAACTTGATTCTATGTGATCTACTAGTTGGGAATATGGTCAAGGATCCACCTTGTATCCACTATTCAAACGAACTCTGGTATTATGCACCCCTAACTAACTATTGCCCTACCCAAATTCTAACACTCTCAAGATTACTCATTTAACCAATACGAGAATATTGTCTAGGAGATTATGCCTAAATTTTAACATTCTCAGGATAAAAAATATATGGACTGATACCATGTTGGATCCACAAAATCACGGTGTTAAGATACACAGGCCCAGAGTCATAAGTACATGAACCACAACTCATCTAATCAATATGAGACTATTGTCCAGAGTCTATGCCAAAATTCCAACATCACTCTACGTTGAATGTTCGAGCAACATCGTGGAAAAAAAACTTTACGTAATGAGTACAACCGAGTAATTGACTCTATCTTAAGAGAGTGTAATAGGAGAGGCGGATATGGGACTTTTTTTTCCCGGGGACATCGTTGACTCATAAAATTTTAACGACTTCCTTGTGATTTATCAATGTAGGCATCTAAACAAAATCAAATTAGGTAATTGATTAGACATCAAAAGGTAAGCAACATATATAGAGCTGCCTAATTTGTAAAATGGTAAAAAAACATAAAATTGTTTAATTTCCCCAAAACAAAAAAAGAGCTTGAATTGCAAGAACAAAAACTGTAAGCACCTGTATTCTTTTTCCCTGCTAAGCATAATGCATTTGCTGATGGAATTTGAACAAGAAAAGGTTTAGATGTGTAGTTGGGTGATCTCTGTGGATCTTGTTTCACATTTCTTTCACCATATGCCATACTTCTTATGACTTACACGAGTATTTTAGTGTCCCCCAAATGCTCATGTACATGTAGATCGAGCAGTCTGAGAGTATGTTTTTTGGGAATATGGAGCTTGAGAGCATGCTACTAAAGCCTTTTTATGTACTTGTTTAGATTAAGTCATGTATGTTCTGGTTCCGTATAGGTCGTGGTTAAAAGGTTCTGTAACCTGAGTCTTTCTGTTGTACGACATGTAGCTTCTCATCATAGACATTGTTTTTGGAGCAAGTGCAACTTAAATGGTACATCTTGATTTTGAAAGAGAAAAATGATGCATCATTTATAAAGTGTGGTTATCTTAGTGGAATGAATATGTACTTAGTGGACTTAACATTTTTACATTTGATCGAGCATTGGAGAAAGCTATCTTGTATGCTGTTGGGAATACCCTTCTCTGTGATGGACTTGAAGAAGCTAAAGTTCTGAGCTGGAGTGGGGAGAGGTATAAAGGTAAGTACCTAGTTATGAACTTTCTTATCCATTATTTTCTTTCCTATGTGTTAACTAGCATAATCCATGTACTTAGTTGTCACTGTTGATGGAATTCTGCTTACTAAATCTGGTACGATGACTGGCGGAATTAGTGGAGGAATGGAAGCTAGGTCACAGAAGTGGGATGATAAAGCAATAGATGGTTTGTATCACGCATTGCATTATCAGTTTTATGGCTTAGATTCATTTGGTCATCTGTCACATTTTTTTAGGAGATGATTTGATTATCTGTCACATGTAATTTATGTTTATTTCCAGATCTTAAGAAAAGAAAAGATCAGTATGAGTCAGAAATGGAAGCTCTTGGATCACTCAGAGAGTTGCAAATAAAAGAGTCTGAAGCATCAGAAAAGGTTTCTGGCCTTGAGAAGAAAATTCATTATGCTACTATTGAAGAGGTAAGTTAACGCCCATCTTTGAAAAGGCGTGAATAGCTCTAGTTTGCCAGTTGGGGGCCGGGAAAGCCCAGATAATTGACCTGCACCGGCGCCGGCCGCGCCACGAACAGGCCCATGCGCATATTGCCGAAATAACCGTTGAGATTGACCAGCCTTCTTCTTTCTTCTCTCTTTTTTTTTTCTTCTTTTTTTTTTACCCTGTGATAACATGAGCAGTGATCGAATTGTCCGGACCACGATCGTGTAAGTCCATCCCCAAAGTGGGGCGGCGGATGATTCTATTCATTGAATGGGGACACCGGGGCATAGTACAATCTCAAGTGTCTCCCATTAAGAGGCGAGAACTGAACTTCTCCGCGGTGGTTGACGATTACATAGGCTCCGCCCTCGTAGACTTTCTAGACTACATAGGGCCCGAGCCAATTTTCATTCAGCTTACCTTTGGGGTTGGCGGCCATGACATCTCTTCTCTTGACCATGACGAGGTCACCTTTCTTGAATTCACGCTCTCTGACAAGCTTGTCGAAGGCGCGAGCTATTCGGGCCTGATAGACCTGAATATTCTACTGGGCTCGGAGCCACTTTCCCTCCAGGCTGGAGAGCTCTTTGAGCCTTCGCTCGATATTTGTCTGTCCCTCGGGGACTAGCTCGTGCTGGATGGCGACCCTGAGGGAGGTTATCTCAAACTCGATGGGGACAATTACTTCTGAGCCGTACACCAAGGAGAAAGGTGAGCAGCCCGTTGGGGTCTTATATACTGTCCGGTACGCCCATAGCGTCTCGTACATCTTCTCCTCCCAGTCTTTCTTATTGGAGCTAACAATCTTGGCCAGGAGAGTACAAAGAGTTTCATTGAAGGCTTCAGCTAGACTGTTGGCCTGTGGATTGTAGGGAGTTGACGTCCTTCAGTCAATCTTGTATTTTTCTGCCAGCTGGTAGACCTTCTGGTTGCGGAAGTGGCTACCATTATCTGAGATAATTCGGTCGGGGGTGTCGAACCGGAATATGATATTATGGCGGATAAATCTGGCGACGATTTTCCCAGTGACCTCCCTTAAGGCAACAGTTTCTGCCCAGCTGGAGAAATAATAAGTTACTGCCAAGATGTACTTGCAACCCATGAATGAGGCGGGCAATGGGCCCATGACATCTGTTCCCTATTGGGCAAAAGGCCAGCTGGGCACCGTGGGGTGCAACGGCACGGGTGGCCTTTTGGGTATCGTGGCGTGCTCCTGGCACTTCTGACATGACTTAGCATATTTGCAACAGTCATCGAACATCGTCAGCCAATAATAGCCAAGCTTTTTTATTTCGATCTTCATTTTCGGTCCCGTCTGGTGTGCACCAGCTGCTCCGGAATGCACCTCCTTCATGACTCTCCGGGCCTCTTCAATGGACAAGCATCGGAGGGGTACATTCTGCCTAGCGTCGGCCAAGATTCGAAATAAGATCCCGTTCCGGAGCTCATAAGAGTCCTTTGTTCTGATCAATCTGATCTTTTCTTCCCTTTGTGCGGGTAATTGCTGGTACTTGAACCACTGCGTATAGGGGGTCCTCCAGTCAGGTAGGCTGATGACTTCTACTGTGGTAACTTCTAGTTCTTCTTCCTACTCGGGTTCCTCTTCTATCATGCTAGGCACCAGGTGTTGGTTGATCACTCGGATGTCGAGCGACCCATCCGGCGGGATTGCTAGCGAGCTCGCCAATTTTGCCAAGGCGTTGGCTTGGGCGTTCTCTCCTCTGGCGACATGGCCTATTTCGAGGAGGTAGAACTACTCCATGAGTCCTTTTGCCTTGGCGTGGTAAGGGAGTAGTTCGGGCTTCTAGACATCAAACTATCCTTGGACCAGCCTGACGACTAGCAGTGAGTCACCGAACACTTGCAACATCTTGATCTCCATCTGCAAAGAGACTTGGAGACCGATAATTAGGGCTTCATACTCTACTTCATTATTTGTATAGGATTTATTGATGCAGTAGGAGGTGTGCATCACTTCTCCATCAGGAGATTTGAGGACGATGCCCGCCCCAGCCTGTACTTTGGCACGTCTGAAGGGGGCTGTCTTTTCTGGAAGCCCCATCGAAGTACAGCTACCACATGGCCTACTGGACCTGGTCCCCTTCCAATGTTTCATCTTTGGGCAGATCAGTGGCCAGCGGGGAATCTTCGGTCACGGGATGCGCCGTGAAGAAGTCCGCGACGGCTTGCCCCTTAATGGCTTTCTGTGATATGTAGGTGATGTCGAACTCTATCAGTAGCACGGCCCATTTGACAAGACGCCCCTTCGAGACCGACTGGGAGAGAATGTGCTTGACAGGGTCAGCCCGAGAGATCAGGCTCACTTCATGGGACATCATGTAGTGTCTCAGTTTCTTGGCCGCAAAGACCAAGGCGAGGCAGAGCTTCTCGATCGGAGTGTATTTGGCTTCTGCCCCCACCAATCTTCGACTGAGGTAGTAGAGAGCTTGCTCCTTTCCCTAGTCATTATTCTGGGCGAGCATTGCCCCCAGTGAGTATTCGATAGCCGCTATATAAAGAATGAGTGGCTTACCCCTGACAGGTGCCCCCAGCACTGGCGGGGTCTTCAAATAATCCTTCAACTGGTCAAGGGCATGCTGGCATTCATCACCCCAGCTGAACGGTGCATTTTTCATCATCAGTTTGTGGAACAGCTGGCAGCGTCATGATAGGTTGGAGATGAACCTGTGGATATAAGCTAGCCGGTCTTGCAGGGACCTCAATTCTCCCAGGCTATTCGGAGGTGGCAGCTCCTTGATGACTTTTATTTTGAGGGGGTCGATCTCGACCCCTCTATGCTAGACAATGAAGCCCAGAAATTTTTCACTGGAGACGCCAAAAGCGCACTTCATTAGATTCATCTTCAGCTCGTACTGTTGGAGCCTTTGAAAAATGACCCTGAGATCACTCAGATGGTCGCTTCTCCTTTTTGTCTTCACGACTAAGTCATCGATGTAGCATTCAACCTTGCTATAAAGCAACTCGTCGAATATCTTAGTCATTGCCCGTTGGTATGTGGCCCCAGCATTCTTGAGGCCAAAGGGCATTCTCTTGTAGTGGAAGATCCCCTTAGGTGACCTGAAGGCTGTGTGAATCTGGTCGTGCTTGGCTATCCATATTTGGTTATAACCAGACAAACCATCCATAAAAGAAAGGGCCTCGTGGCCGGTAGTTGCATCGATCATCACTTCGGTGATCGGCACCGGGAAATCATCTTTCGGGCATGCTTTATTCAGGTCGTGAAAATTCACGTAAATCCTGATTTGCCCATTCTTCTTCTTCACCGGGACGATGTTGGCCAGCCAGGTGGTGTATTGGTTCTCTGCCACAGGCGAACATCGGGGTCAGTAATTCCCGACTTGGCCTTCAAGAGCGATTCGCCCAAGGTGAGGCGCTGATTGCCGCTCACGACCAAAGTATCCAGTACGGTCTGCGGCGGAGCCTGGTTCAGTCCGCTCGACGCCAGCACGGCCGCGGCGCCTCCATTGGGCGCGAGCAGCAAGGTCACCGCGAGCGGTTGCGCGTAAACATCCTGGAAATATCCGTTCAGGCAGTTCATGATCAGGAACACCGGCGTTTGCGAACTATTCGTCAGCGAATTAACGGTGTTCTCGTCAAAGATATCGGATCCGGACCATTCTTCTTCCGATCCGTGGCCGAGGTAGTTGACGAGTCCCTGACCGGAATTGATCGAAGCGATGATGTCGCTTTGTGCGGCTGTCGTCCCGACCGTATCTACGAATACCTGGGTCACCTGCGTATTGGCGGGCAGGCTGGCCTGAACGGTCAGCGTGTCTTGCGTGAAGTCGATGCTGTCATCTTTGTCGGCCACCATGAGCGCGTTCGCCGTCCACGGACCGTTCGTCGACTTCCCTTCGTACGCCAATATCTTTCCGACAACCGTCGTTGCTTCATCGAGTGTGGTGACCGGCAGACGTCCAGTAGCGATAGTCGGCAATCCAGTATTCTGGAAATCCGAGAACCAGTCATCCGTCGATGTCATGAGGCTGGCGGTCGGCACGATGCGCGTCGGGACCATATCCAGGTTTCCGAATCCGAGGTAGTTGCGCGGATCGAGTGATGCCCGTCCATTCAAGAGCAGGTATGTTGGCGGCTTCCTCCAGTTCTGTGTAGCCGTGAGCAGGAACTGCTTGATGGCGGATGGATCGTGCTCGCCTAAGGTGAACTCATCGTAGAGTTCGATAATCGGCACAATCGCCGAGGTCTTCCCCTCTGCCTCGTGAGCCATTGCGAGTGGCCCCAGAGCGCTGGCGAACTCGCCATAGGTGACCATGGCGATGTCGGCGCCGTGCATGGGACTGTGCCAATGCGACGGATGATTCGGCCAGACTCCAGCTGCCGAAGAGATTTGATCGTTCGCGACTGCCAGCAAGGTGTGTTGATTCCTCAGCGCCCGCCCACTGGTGAATGGAACCAATTAATAACCAGGTAATTAAGCCCACTTTAAATAGGCCCATAAACCCAATGCTAAGACTTTTGGGCCCAAGTCTAACTCTAGACACATAATTAGGATAATTTTCAATTTTTATTAGATAAATAAGGGATAATTAAGGGAGAAATTTGACCAAAATTCAAATTCTGGCATCCAGACAAGTCGCGGTCTATCGCGCAAGCCCCTTCTAGAGATGACATTCTAGACCTGACCGCCACCTGATTCCAAAAATGGTAGTTTAAGAGGCATGGAAAGATCAAATTTTTATCATCCCTATCGCCATGGATCGATGTGATCTGGCATGGGAACATGTCTAGGGATCTTGGGGGATCGAATTGATGTCCTATAGGACTCCTAATTCGACCTAAACCCTCAGCTCTAGGTCAATTCCTATAAATAGAACCCAGATTTGCTCTACGCGGATGGCAGCTTTTGGATCACGTGAAGCAGAGGTATGGTGTCATTATTTTGAAATCTTCCTTTAGGGTTTACTATTCTCTTTAATGTCTTCTGACTTCCTTCTAAATCTTGTGATAGGAGAACAGGCCATCGAGACGTTAGAAGGTCTGCAAGTTGCTAGTTCCACGCAGAACGCGTAGGAACGGGTGCATACTTCTGGTGACAAATTCTCTGATTAGGAGCAACCCTAGAGGTAGGTTATCTCATGCATGGCTTAAACATAGTGTTTGGAACAAAAACCATCTTCTATCTCTTGATTTCATGCATTCTACGAAGAGAATTTTATGTTTTTTTCAAGGACTGCACAGTTAGGGTTCATGGCATGCTATCTCAGCACCCTAAATTTAAAAGATATGATCTTTGGCCAAATTCATGCTTTCACCATGCACTAACTGCATTCTGAACCTGCTACCATGTGTTATTTTCCTGTTGTCTATAGTTTCATATATTTATTGCCTAGAATAAGCCCTACATGGTAGTTTTTAGCTTCCGTCTGATAAAGGCAAACGGGGGGTCCACAGAGACTGCTACCTTCAAGTAGCGGCCCCTAACAGACCGCCACCTTAAAGTAGCGGACCTATATAGACCGCTACTTGATTTCTGTAACTAGCCCCAATCCTTATTTAGAAACTCTTCGCACAGAAGGCGATCTTGAAAAAAACGGATTCCAGAAAGCCATGCACATTTGCCGTGGTTGTTTCAAAACGTACCGCGAGACGTTCATGGGGAGACCACTCGACAAGCCTCTGACGTTCTGGGTTCCCTCGCACGTCAAAGGCTCAGTCAAGCAAGGCGTCGTCGTCTCGGATTACAACGTCAACGCTCCGAGGGCCGCCCAATGAGCACGATCGATAACCCCCTTGATCCTCCTGTTGATCCCGCGTATCGGGCGGCCCAACACCTACGATCGAGCTTCGAAATTGCTGAACTGAAACTCAGCAAGATTTCCCCGTCGCTTGACGGCTGCACGACGTATCGCGAACCAGTTGAAAAGACGATCGAATGTCCATTCACGATCGTGGTGGACTCTAACGAATACCTCCCCCAGCACAACGGTTACCGCTTCGATTGCCCCCTGTTCGCCAACGCGGACAAAAAGAACGCTCGCATCATCGTGAAAACCATGACGGCCAACTTGCCGGCTGGCGACTACACGATTTTCGGCATGCCCTCCATCATTATCGAGCGGAAAACCAAGGCCGATCTCTACCAGTCGATTGGCAAGCGAAAGAACTTCATTGAACGCCTGGAGATGATGCAGGAAATCGGCCGGCGCGAGGTAGGCGGCTACGCGGCGGTCGTCGTCGAGTGCAACGATGTTGATTTGTTGGCTCCGCCCCCGTTTACCAAGATGTTACCCAAGAGCATCAGTCGCACCATCCACGCTTGGCGGCAACGCTACGAGGTGGATTGGTGCTTTTACTCCACGCGAGAACGAGCGGAAGCCAACGTGTTCAGGATGCTTGAAACGCACTGGCTCGAACACAAGGGGGCCAACTAGTCCATGCGTATCACGCTCGACCCATCATCAATCTCTGACTACGAAACCTTTCTCGCCATCAAGTCGCTTCCGAAATACCGATTCGTTGGGCGAGAGGCGATCATCCCCGACGAGTACGCGGGCCGGCTCGGCATTGCCCCTACGGCTGGCTCTCTGGGTAGCCTCGCCTATTCCCCGTTGCCTTGCGCGTTTGACTACCAGCGTGATGTCACCCGGCTGGCGATCCGCAGCCATACCATAAAGACTATGGCGTTAATTACATCCTTCCGAAATAAGGAAAACCCTTGATTAATTGCCAAAGTGGAAGAACCCTTGGCACTGAAAAGAATACATGCAAGTAATGCTCATTTTATAAGAATAGAACAAGACTTAATCATGCATACAAGCATGCAATATGGTAATATTTATCTTATCTAACTGGTTCCTGGTACAAGGGCAGAGAACATAGATCCGAAGATCACCATCATGCATAGTGACAGCTTCCAGCTAGACGTAATCTGACTTTTCACAAATCACCATTTGATATACTGAGGAATCGAAAAATACAAGCACTCATACTTATGTTTGTACGACTAAATACGAGTGGATATATAGATGGGAGTTAATTTCTTTATTCGGAGACATGTGCCAGAGTTGGAATTAATTGGATTATGAGTTGGAGTTTGTTTTGACTTAATACAAGTCGATTAGAGATAAGCCATCGTGATTTTTATTTAACTACTTGCTTATTCATTTATTTGACATAACCAAGTAAAATTTTGGCAGCATCTCCCCTGTACCACAGGGTGTTGGGGAGAGTATAGGAGGATCGTCCACCAGGTGTCGAGACGAACTCCGGAAAGACGGTCATGCTCAGACAGCAATCCCGTACCATATGGTGAGTAGGGAACCTGAGGGCTAACCTTCTAAGTGGTCCATATTACTCATAGGGTTGTCAATCAGTGGCTACCTTTTTATTTTGACACCGTTCACAGCATTGCGGTCATGCATATGGGTCCACAAGTGTGGACCTAGTGTGACCACATTTGGGCGGACTCGTATGTTGCCGGGACAATGTATGTCAGGAATGGCACCTTATCAATGATTTATTTCCTTAAATTGGGTATGCGGCTCTCATAATTCAGCGTGAGTAGCTGTGAGGTCACTGCCCAATAAGGATGAAAATCGAGCGAAAAACTCGAGAGACATCACAAATTCCCAGTGAAATTTTGGTAGCATCTCTGATGGGGACATCGAGGCTCGACACGTGACGATGAAGAACCCGGCTCAGCACAAGCAGATCATCTAGCAAATTTTACATTTTATTATCTTTTATCAGTATTAGTTCAGTCTATCACCTAGTCGACCCCAAGGAATATGGAGGCAAGAGGATCACACACCAAGGTAGGAATGCAACTATGGTATGAAATATGAATGACCCTATGTGTACCAGAGTGCATGTAATTTCTAACCTAAAATAAGCAAATAATATGTAATCAATGATGTAACTATTAATAGCAAATAGGGAGGAGACCAGGTAGCACCCAGGAACAATATGAATCAAGAAAAACATACAAAATCATAGCCATCCTCGGGATGCATACTTGTACTGAGGAAATGGTCATCGGATGACTGCCAAAGAGATAAGACGGTCATGCGCCAGATTGCTTTTAAGCCAGAAATGGCCTGGAGGAGACCACCATCAACTAGGGAGCAGAAACAATGGAAAATGAAATGAGAAAATTGAGAAAAATAGAGGGAGGACTAGAAAACACAAATAGAAGTAGGTCAAACAGCACTCAACACAATTGGCACTAGATATCCCACTGTGATCGCCAAAAAAAGGATGTAGATATGTGTAAAGTGGGTGAAAAGTGCGGTGGAATATGAGGGGTGTAATGTGTGTGCCAAACTTAAGCAAGCAATATCATGGAATCCAAAGCATGTGGGCATATCATCTCAGAAGTGCAAAGTGAAGAAGTAAATGAACTAAACTAACACACGCTGTGGGCATGGAGTAATGATGAAGATGAAAGAAAATACATGCTATGGAGCAACAAAGAAGAGGAAAGCAATAGTGAATAGAGCAAAGATGATGATGATTACCCAAAAGACAAATGTGATAGTCGCCAAGGCCTGTAACACAGAAGGGGACTATACTACGTACCTTGGAAAGTAGCCGAGTGAAGGCACACTCGCACACAGGTGAAAAACTCTGGTGCAGAAGAGAAAACGGTCCTCCTATGGCCGCAAGATGAAATAAATGGTCCCCAGACGGCCGCGAAGAGACCCTAATAGCCTGAAGGTGACCGCTAAGCGCAGCCATAAAATAGAACGTGGAACTCAAACCTCCCTCCCTTCTGGTCAGCCAGAAGGGCCGGGCCTCGTGTTAGGAGTGCTGTAGACCTACAAAAGAAGGTGGAACACGAAAAAAACAACCCAATTAGCCATGGGAAAGGGGACTGACCTGCGCACCCTGGCGAGAAAATTCAGAACGAGCAGTCCCGACCTCCGAATGCAGTTTCGTCAATTGGGGCCCGGGGCGCGGCCACGTCAACCCGATGATGAACCTGTGCGAGCTCCTCCTCGCCAGGGCCGGTGGCCGCCTCCTCATCACCTTCGTCGTCACCGAGGAGTGGCTGGGCATGCTCGGCCCGGCGGCGGCCTCGCCCCGCCACCGGGGCCTCCGCTTCCAGGCTCTCCCCAACGTCATCCCCTCCGAGCTCAACCGGGGAGCCGACTTCTCCGGTTTCCTCGAGGCCGTCTTCACCAGGATGGAGGGCCCCTTCGAGGAGCTGCTGGGGCGGCTCCAGAGGGAGGAGGGGGAGCAGCCGGTCAGGGGGATCATCTCCGACACCTACCTGCCGTGGGCTGTGGCGGTGGGCAACCGCAGGAAGATCCCCGTGTATTCCTTGTTCACCATGTCGGCGACCTTCTTCTCGGTTTTCTACCATCTTCACCTCATCCCCTCCGACGGCCGCCCGCTGCACCTCACGTCATCCGGTACGGACCTTTTCCACAAGTTACATTTCGCATCTACATAGACTTCTAGACGGATAGAATGTTCTGCTAGCTTTGTCAATTTGTTGAAATTAAGAGCCTTTTATGCATCCTTTCTCACAAAGTCATTCCCATCTAAATTGATCAGCCATATTTGTCGAAATATCTGAGGTAATCCTTCTTTTTATGTGTGATCTTTTTGCACAATATTGATGTTTTTAACCATGTGTGCAAGTGCAAATGCCGCAACATGATTTACATGCAAAAATCCCAAAAAACTTTGAACAAAACTAATTCTGAAGTGTTCTTCTCATATTTGAAAAGCGTTCACTTGAGGGGGGGAAAATCTGATCTTGGGAACACTCGTAAAAACAGCAAATGGACTAATGGAGAAAGGTTCTTATTTCTTTGAATGAAAAGTGAGAAGAGACTTTGAAGAATGGGAGCTAAAGATAGCCCGAGTTTTTTTTTCTCTGTCCTTCTCCATTGTTTTATGTTCTGTAATCTTGAGAACACTCCTGTGAAACCTGTCATGGCGAAGTCTTCTCTCCATTTCTTCTCAGGTCAAACTTGAGCCTTTAACTTCTTTCACCAACTCACCCCAAAACCATGCCGAGTCGAATCCAAAGTACCCTTGCGTCGACCCCAAGCTCACTGATTCAGCACCCTTGTTCTTCTCAGATGACCCCTGCATCAACTCCTCCTTTTCTCTGGTTGCCTCTGCGTTGACCCCAATCCCATTGAGTCGACTCCACAACCCTCCTACGTCGACCCCTTCTTCCTGTTATTTGCCCCCGAGTCAACTCCACCACCCTCCTATGTCGACTCCTCTGCCTTCTCATTTGGCTTTTGTGTCGACCCCGAGCTCCATGGCGTTGGCCCCCACGATTGTTGCTACCCCATTCATGGCCCTCTATTCACAGAAGTGAGCGGTCTCACCATAAATGGTGATCAATGGCTAAATGGGTGAATTGCATGAGCCTTTAACCCCCTGTTATTCACCAAATAGAACTCCCTGGATAAGGGGCATGGCGGCTTGAATAGGTGGCCCTTGATCCGGCCAAGAGGGTGAGAAGCAGGTGAATCAGCGCAAGGGTTTTCCCCTTTGCGCGCCGGTTCACCCTTGCTTCCCCTCCGCGCCGAATCAATCTCCCCCGTGCCGATCCCCTCCACTTCCCTTCCTTCTCTCTCTCATTTCCCACGCCGATTCACTTCGCTCCCCCTTCTCTCTCTCTTCCCTCGCCGGTTCATTTCGCTTCCCTATCCCCATCTCTTCTCCGCACCGAATCAATCCTTCGCCAGCTCACCCCGTGCCCCCCTTTACTAACATGTGGCTGCTACATACATGTGGAATAAAATGATAATAATAAAAAGGGGGAAAGGAAAAGAGCGAACGAAAAGGTAGCATAATTGTGGCAACATGAATAGTGGCTGCAGTAAAATAAATTTGAACACATATTCGTCCATACCCACATGCATACGTATCTATCCTATTGAGTGCTTGTATGTTTTGACTCTTTGATATATCAAACGGTGATCTGCAAAAGGTCAGATTAAGTCTGATTGCAAACTCTCACTAAGCATGAAGTGATGCTGGGATCTAAGTTCTCCGCATGTACTGGAGGTCGGTTTAATAAAATGTCATCATATTATGTGCCTGAGCACACCCCGCCCGACGGCGTGGGGCTCTATGACGAGACGCTGACGCGCAGCCTCTACACGGACGACCTCGTGGACCGCACGGCCGCGTGGCTGGTGCACGTGGGCACCTGGGACGAGAGCCGGTACCCGTCCCTCGGCGTCGACCTGGCGCACCCCTACTTCCTGGCCAACCCGGGCCTCACGCGGCGGCTGCTCGACCTGAACATCGGGGACCGACTGGTCATCACCGACCCGCCCCCGTGGCTCCCGCCGTCGTCGGTAGACGTGCTCGTGATGGGTGTCCAGTACGACGTGACGCCGCTGAACTTCCGGCTGCGCTGGACGTGTGTCCCCGCGCGGCCGTACCGCACCGCGTACTGGAACGCGGGGCACCGCTTCTCCGGGGAGGGCACCGTGCTGGCCAGCGGTGTGACCTCGACGGCGACCGCGCTGTCGCTCACGCCTCCGACTGGCGTGGCCTGGACGCACGCGGACGGCGACTACGACGTGCTGGTGGGCGGCGAACAGATGACCGTCACGGACGTGACCGGCGACAGCATGACCGTCACCCGGTCGGTGAACGGCGTGGTCAAGGCCCACAGCGCCGGGGCGGCCGTCGCCCTGGCTGAACCCTCGTTCTACTCACGATAGGAGGCATGACCCATGGCGATCATGGCAGGCGCGCTCGTCGATGTGGCGGACTTCTCCGACACCGGCTGGCTGGACGACGACATCACCTGGGCCGCGAACTTCGAGGACTACAACCCCTCGGTGGCCTCGAACCACTTCGAGTACCGGCGCATCGGCAGCGTCGTCTACCTGCGCGGGCTCGTGCGCCGCACCACTTCCAACCTGAGCCCAGGCAGCACCGCCACGATGTTCACGATGCCCGCAGGCTTCCGGCCGTCGCGCAACGTCGTCATGACCGCGCAGACGCGCGGTGCCTGGGTCACCCTCGGCGCATCGACAGGCACGGCGCACACGCACGCGATCACCGGGTCCAACGTGACAGGCCCCACCGCCCGCATCACCGTCAACTCGACCGGCACCATCCAGGTCCTCACCGACTCCGGCGTGACCCTTGAGGTGGACCACTGGGTGTCGATGGGCACCATCTCGTACCTGGTGGGCACAGTCTGAAACACAATCAGTAAAATCAGAAATGGCAGCTAGGTTAGGAGGATTGCCACCAATTTTTTCCCCCGCATCCATTATGCAATTAAAATCTCCAGCAACTAGCCACGGCCCTAATATAGAAGAATGCACTACTTGTAATGACCTCCATAAGGTTTGTCTCTCCAAAATAGAGCACTTAGCATATACAAAAGTAAGGTAAAAACCAGGCTTAACAGTACCCGACCATCAACTCCTCGACCTGCCTTTGAAGTTTGGCATGGTCCGTGGGACTCATCCTATAGTGGGGAAGGTTGGGCAAAGAGAGCCCGGGACGAGGTTGATCTCGTGCTAGATATCCCTCATAGGTGGAAGGCCACCAGGGAGGTCTTCCAAGAAGACATTGGAAAACTCCCGTAGGATCGTAGCTATCTCAGGGGGGTGCTCATCATCAGACCCAGGAGCGACATCTTCCTCTCCGCAGACAACAACATCTAGGATAGGGCTACCCCCGATCACCTCTTGCTCCATTTCTCACGGGCTAATCATCATCAACCTTCTCGGTGGGAGGTCTCCTTTGCAGGGAGTAATCGAAGCGGTACCAGCCCGCGTCGAGGACGGGGTGGGAGGAACAATCGTTCCCTGACTAGGATGGGTAGATGTGCTGGCCTCAGGCAGAAGGGTCCTTCGACTAGGTGGGGTGGAGGGTAATCCTATGGCTCCCGTGGTCGAATGTGCAGGTGTTCGACCAATCCTGAAGGATGGCATCCCGATCAAAAAGCCAAGGCCTACCGAGGATAATGCTACCCACCGCCATAGGCAGCACATCACACCATATTTCATCATGGTAAGCCTGGAACTATAGTGGCACCTGACATCATAGTCTGACCAGGATGGAAGTAGAATCCACCCAAGATACCCTGTAAGGTGCAGGGTGATCTATGAGCGTCAAACGCAGGTGTATGGCAATGCCCGTATAGATAGCATTAATGTAGCTCCCGCTATCTATGATCACCTTACAGGCCTTTCCTCCCAGCCTACAAAATGTGTGGAAAATGTTGGTACGATGCCAGTCGTCACTCGCCTGAGGCTGGGTTAGGATGCACCTGACTACACCCAACTGGACTTCACCCTGATACTAGGTACCTGGGACATCAACATGCTCTCCCTCCATTAGTTCATCAAAGAACACCTCTACTAAGTCCTAATCAGCTTCGTAACTGATTGAAACAAGCTCAGGTGTGGGGTCACCGGCAGAGGAATCAGAACAAACAAGCGACTCCTGAGTGGGACACTTGGCTGAATAGTGGCCAACTCCACCACACCTATAGCAACTGCCATGTGTCCTGGTCCCCAGGGATGTTCAACTGGCCATCGGCCCCTTACCCTTGTCCATAGGACGGACCGAGGGTGTAGGAAGTAGGGGTCAAGTTGGTACGGTGGGCTGGCGAGGTCTAGGGGTAGGGACGGGTACCTGCTTGGAAGGGGGAGGATCCCTCGGAGGGAGGGGGCGCTTAGGAGTAGCGAGGTCCTGGCGAGGGTGTTCCAGTGGGTGGGCCACAAGCCATCGAGTGTAGGAACTAGGCGTGGTCCAAGGATCAGACACACAGAGATAGGTGACCCCTTGGCATGGGATAGGAGCAAACTCTGCCTCAAACTGCTCCACCTCGAGGGAAACCAAGTAGGCATCCTCCAACTTGGTCACGTTGCGGCGGAAAAGCTCATACTGAAGGTGACCACGCAGAAAGTGGGAAACAGGCAGGAGCTTTCCTCTGTGATGTTGCATCGCAGAAAATACTCGTCAAATTCGGTGATGTAATCAGAGACAGACCGATCTCCTTGGGAGAGACTCGACCATTTTTCTATGATGCACTAGCATGATATGGTAGGAAGGTACTTCTGTTGGAGTTTGGTCCTCATCTCATCCCACGACTCAACCTAGGGTTCTTGACGATGGAACAACAGGCTCTCTACATTCTTCTAATAAGTCTATGCTTGCTCAAGCAGCTTCATCTTCGCAAACTTGACTCTCCGATGGTCCGTCATCTCAAACCACTTGAAGTACCGGTCCATGCCGGCCTCCCAATCGAGATAGACCTTTGGGTCCAAGGACCCGTCAATAGTGGGAGGGTCTTCTCGCATCGACCTGAGGATCCTCTCGTCCTTATCATCCCTCTATGGTCGATGACCACGTCGGCGTCAGCCATTTCCTCCATAATCGTTGCCAGACTTGTAGTCCTCAATATTATGGGCACGTGGCCGTCACTCCTCAGCACTAGGTGAGGGGGGGGCTTGGCAGCAGGCTCCTGAGGGGCCTGAACAACCCCAGGTTGGTCCCGGCGGGGGACTCTCTCCACACTCTCTAACCTTCCAACCAGACCTTGGACAGATCGGTCAGAAGCCTCAGTGCGGTCCTCCATGGCCTTGAATCGGCTCTCCATGTGATCGGTATGCTCCCTAAGAGTTTGCTTGGACCTATCCACGCGCTCCGTGAGTAGAGCCATCATGTCCTCTAGAGAACGGCCTCCCTGGGCGACACGTCGGGGTTCCCCCATAGTGTCAGGGCGATGGTACTGAGTACCTCCACGAGTTGTCATGCAAGGGGACCTAAAAGGAGCTAAGGGGTGACTCATTATGATCTATATGGATGGACCAATACAAAATGTGTAACCTAGACTTAACCAATATCCAGCACGTGGCAGAGATGGGGATCCGAAGATCCTCTCACGCAAGTGGGCTACCTTCCCAGTAGGCATAACATATCATTCTGGTAACACCTTTTGATATACCGGGTATTGGGATGAAATGCAAACCTAGACACTTTTTTTTAAACAATCACTATAGTAGAGTTTACCATGCTCTGATACCAATTTTATGTAGGATGACAATGAGACTTGACTCGTACTTGTGGTGAACCTTGGACTCTAGGTGATGACGCGACCCTAAAGACGATGTGACCAGTAACGACTCAACTAGTTCGGCACCTAACGTGATTCTTGAAGAGGCAAGCGTGTCCCAAACAACAAGTACTCACTCACAATCATCCCCAGCGAGGGAAACGTGTCGATCTCCACAGTTTAGAAATCGACATTGAGTCTCGGATGGTCAGCTCACTCTCGTGCTCGGAATGAGTCACGAGACGGGTCTCGCACTCACAACTCATAGCGGTGATTAAATTTAACTAGGTAGGAATTAGACTACTCACATGCAGCGGCATCTATAACTTATACTAGCTAAGCAAATAAGACAAAAGTAGAGAGGCGAGTGTACCTCCACACTCAAGGTGTGGGGAAGACGTCCCGACTAAGCCGGGGGGGGGCGCGCGGGGGGGGGGGGGGGGGGGGGGCCGCCCGTAGTCGAAGGCGCGTAGACTCGCAACCTGGGTGAGCGGGGGTGGCTCCGGTCAATAGTTGGTGTTGCCGTGGATCACGGCTAGCTGGTTAGGACCCTCGGTCAGGCCCGATGCGATGTAGAAAGGGCTGGTGGATAACGCCTTAAAGGTGTTCGGGAAAATTCCCGAGCCCTCATGTCTTGTTACTTTGCTGGGGAAACATCTGGGTACAACAATCAGGAAGTCAAATTTTCATCCTTTTATGTAGTATGGAATCTCTTATCCTTCATTGTTGATAAATGTGTTTCATAACCACACCATGAAAGTAGAAAGTCTCATTTCTGGCAGCCTGCTATACATTTTCATTGATGTTTCTCTGACATGGTTTCATTTTATTCACTTTTCTTGTCTTTGTGATTTTTTTCCCTTTATGGCGTTTAACGTTCATCCAGGTTGTGAATGACATAAGCATCTTGTCTCTTAGTGGAAGAATTGCGTCTTGTGATGGTACAATACATATATGGAGTAGCCTAACTGGAAAGCTGATATCATCATTTGCTGAATCATCATCAAATTTTCCATACCATTCAAACTCTTCGTCAGCATCCAAAGTAAATGGTGATCCAACACATATGTTAACCTCAAATTCCTCCAGCGGGATATATTCTAATGCATTCAGTGGGAGCATGTACACCTGCATGCATCACTTGGACTTTGATGATAAAATTGTAGCTGGCATGGGAAATGGGTCAATCAGGTAAGAGGTGTCATCTTCTAGAAAATACTTGTCCACATTATGGTCGTATGGGCAATGTTGTTCTTATAGGTTTTTTATATTACCTGTTCCTTCATCGTTTCATGAAGCTAATAGATCATATGATTACATAGATCACTTGTTTCCCCTAAGTTTATTGCTTAACTAGTTAACGGTGTCCATAATTTGCTCAAATAGTTTCAATGATTTGTTTATTCCACTTTCAAGTCACACACCAACCATAGTAAACTATATCCTTGATTATACCTGACATTCTAGTCACATCAATTGTATCAATATGACATTAACTGGTGCTGTGATTTTTTTCTTCTCAGAATAAAAGATGTAATTAACACCCCTTGATAAGGCGCTAATCAATTAAATGAAGACTTGTGGAAAGGCGCCAATTAAATAACTGATGCCCTTGCATACGTCGCCAGTTAAACAGCGCCCCTAGTCAAGGCGCTATTTCTCTGAGAATCGTAAAACGAAAATCGATTGTCGTTGTCTGCTCGAACCAGGAAGCTAAATCAATTACGGAACTAACAATGGGTAAGATCAAAGTGGGAAAGGATTAAGATGGAAATACCTAACCCAATCGAACTCTAACGGGTTATGGGATGCTTTAGCCTATAAATACCCTTGTCCCAACCCTTAAACCTTTCTGATCGTCAACCTTGCAAGCCACGGTAAGGGAGATATTTACCTTAGTTATTCTCTTCTTCTTCTCCCTCTTCCTTATTTCTTTTCTTCTTTCCTGTGAGAAGCAGGAACTTCGGAAGATTGTTGAACCCATGCTATTCCAGTTGCTGCTGCAGTAAGAGGAACTTCATCCTGCTGCTATTGTTGCTGCTGTGACTTCACCCTGCTACTGCTATTACTCTGTTCATAACAGAGTGCATCTTCTTCCAATCACCCTAGTCGCCACCCAACAAAGGTAGGATCCTAAACTTCAAATACTGGATCAAATTACAAGGAAAAGAGCATGCATACATGTAGATAGCTATTGTTTCCCGGATGTTTTTATTGTGTTTTCTATTTTCTTAGGAAATAGCGACCTAACACCAGGCGTTATCTTCCTTTATACGCGACAGTCTTCAAGGCGCTAATTAAGAAACGCCTCTGTTTAAGTCGCTATTTTCATCATCGCTCTGGGATTTCACGCCTTCTGTGAATAGCGTCATTTGATAGACGACCTTCTTAAAGGCGTTATTTACACCAGTAATCCTGCTATAACATGCCTTCTTTAAATGGCATCAATTAAGAGACGTCCCTATTCAAGGCGTTATTTGTCACTGTATTTAATAAATTCACGCATGATCAAAATTTAATAACTTGAATCCTTGGTAGCTAAATTTCTGCATGAGTATGTTCCTGTCATCATGTGATTTTTCCTTACCTGATCATGTCCATAGATCCATGATTCTCTTCAACGCCTGGCTCTGAAAAGAGCGCAATATCCTCCCCTGCCTGAATCCCTCATAGACATATTCTCAGCTCTTATGTCCATCAGTGCAATCTAACTCCCTCCGAAACAGCCCAATTGGAATCCAATCGTTGATCAGTCGAAATATTGCATGTTCCACAGGTAGCCCGGGCACACTATTGAAGGATGTTTTTAGTTTAGAGATCTGGTTTATGACTTGCATGAAGGGCACCGCATAGTTGGGTCGAGATGCATAAGGCCATTGTCGAGATAAAAGAGAAAAGAAGGCAAGCGCTGAGACAGCAAGTGCAGCAACCACAAGCACCGCCGCCGCAGCAGCAGCCACCACAACAGTAGTAGCCCGCTCAAGACTTGGGGATCCATCAGCTCCCCTTGCCTAATCATCCTCCCGCTCCACAACCTCAGCCGCCAGTGCCGGCTTAGGTCAATCTTGTTCAACCCCCGGCTCCCGAAAAGAAGGCAACGATGATAATGCAGTTTAGTAGCTTATGGCCCTTCACCACAACTACCACAATCTTTCTTCACCCACTACTCCCGTCATTCTCCTGTCTAACCATCAAACCCTTCCATCATCCACTAGACCTCTTATCCTACCATCCGCTGCCCCCACTATTTCACTTACCTCCCCTCCATCACCATCACTCGCACCCACCATTCCCATGTCCCCATCTAGCCCTGCGCCCGTCACCTCTACCATCATCCTCATGCCTCCATCCAACCCTTCACTCGTCATCTTCCCACAGCCTGCCTCTACTCCATCACCAACACCCACACCCATAATTACCACACCTCCATATAACCCTTCGCCCATTACATCCACTACTACTCCCATCACCCCCATTATCTCCATTACACCCTCCACCACGCCATTCATCCACCCCGTCGGGCCTATTAAGCCGTCATCTGATGCCGTGCCAGCACAAAACTTTGCCCTACGGAGCGGGCATTTGTTCCACTAGAACTATTCCTCCACTGGTGCACCCGCACCCAATCCTCAATCTTCGCAATCGACTGCTGATCAGGAAGAGGCAGATCCGCTGCCAGGTACCCAATATGATCTGCTACATCACTTGGACAGGGTGCCCGCCGATGATATATCTTCTAATTCAAGCCAACATTAGATGATGGCAGACTTAAACAAAGAGTTTTTGACCTCAGTTGACTATTAGAGAAATTAGCTTCGTCTAATTGCAATATGTCTAGGCCAACTTTTTTTTAAAAATCAACAGACATTATTTTTAGATGACATGTATATTCAACTAACATGCATCATAATTAAATCAATCAATATAAACAAGATTTTTTAGTGTAGGTATTTATGATATCCATATGAAAAATGTCCTCAACACCTACACATGCCAAGTGTGCGTCTTATGATGGAGAATCTATCCTCAACTAAAAGTTTAGTAAATATGTTAGCCAACTGGTGGTTTGTATCAATGAATCTAAGATCTATGTTTTCCTTTGCTACATGATCTCTAATGAAATGATGTTTTACCTCTATATGCTTGGTTATAGAGTGTTGAACTAGATTTTTGATTAAATTGATGGCAATGGTGTTATCATAATGTATAGAAATCCTATTGAGCTCAAATCCATAGTCACAGAGTTGGTGTTTGATCTAGGGTATCTGAGTATAGCAACTACCGGCATCAACATATTCTACCTCTACAGTTGACAGTGCTGCAGAGTTTTGTTTCCTTGAGGACTATGAAATCAAGCATCCCTAAGGAATTGACATGTTCCACTAGTATTTTTTCTGTCAATCTTACACCCTGCGTAATCAACATATGAGTATACAATTATGTTGAACTCATTCTTACATGGATACCATAAACCCAGGTCAATTGTTTCATTTAAGTACTTGAAAATTTATTTTCTTATAGTTAAGTGAAATTTCTTAACTTTTGCATGATATCTAGCACACATGCATACACTAAATAGTATATTAGGTCTACTTGTAGTCATAGTTTAAAAGGTCTTGAGACAGTTATGAGGCACTTTCTATAAGCCTCATAAGGCATAGGTCTTAAGGCATGATGAGGCGTAAATCTCAATAGTCTAGGAAAAAAAATTTAAAAGCATCAAAAGAGCTAAAAATATTACTGATTTTCATATGTTAATGTTATTCCAATCCAATGATAGATCCATATTATCTTAAAATATTTAATCATGTTTTAAGGATAATAAAATTCATCCAACCCACATAAAGACCCCCTAACCCTTCAAATTCTCCTATAAAACCCCCCTCAAAAGCTCAAGGGGCATATGGACTAACGGATGCACACTTGGATCTCCGCAGGCACCCAGCAAGGACACAAGGAGATAAGCACGTGTGGGGTTGGCTTGTTGATCGGCTTGTACCCGTCGAGGGAGTTGGTCCTAAATATAACACGCGTGGACAAGAAGGGGGGGTTGAATTGTCCCCCAAGCGGAATTCAAATTTTAAGAAAATCATTACACTACAATTAAATTGAGAAATGAATCTAACTAAATTCAAGATGAAATAGATATTGAAACGATTCACTCCATCTCCCAATCACACTCGACTATCGATGGCAAAATGGACAAACAAACCACAGTATGCAATCACACAATGCGAGAGAATTTTTTAGGTGGTTCGGCGGGACCTTCACTGTAACGACCCAAGATCCGGATACTGGGAATGATCCGATACCATTCAGATCCTGAACCGTCACCCACGGGCTGGGAGGCCCGGAAGGGTTAAAGGGTTGGTGTGGTTATACATTGAAATTCTAAACAATAACAAGAGAACAAATCTATATAATTAATCTATAGTTTCAACAGGAAATAAATTACTTTTTATAATAATTAAATAGCTACAGAGTCCAATCCACAAGTACAGTCAACGAAAAGAGAACGTACCCAACGCCAAGTGAACACTCGGCCTAGTGAGCTGGAAACTAAGAAACCTCCAACCAGAATGCTCCACTTCAAGAAGGATGTTGCACCTGAAAAATAAGGGGTGAGCCTCATCTCATAGGCTTAGCAGGGGTCCCGCAACACCCCACTACAACGAAAACAGTAACAAAAGTGTGGCAACAGGAGCAGCATTAGTAAAAGAAAGCAGTAAGCAAGCACGACATAGGAATAACAAGTAAAGGGCAACAACAACAGCAACACTACAACCAAGCCGGTACGACCCAACAACGATGACCAGAACCAGACGATCATCAACCAGGGATAACACATACACTAGCACTCTACACAACCCTGACCCAAGGTCGGAAAGTCCGTCCTAGCCGACAGAACCACGGACAAGGCCACACGGCCACGCGCCTGCTGAATGGCGGTTGAAGCACATACATCTCGTTCGCGCCGACGACATGCTGCTTATCAACAAATTTGGCGAGGTTGGATGGGGCGGCAATAGCGGCTTCCATGCGCTGAACCTGGCCGTGCAGTTCGGGGCTAAACGCATTGTGCTGGTAGGCTACGACATGCGCGTTGATAAGGGCGTGCATTGGCATGGCCGGCACGGGGGCGGGTTGCATAACCCAACGTCGGCCAATGCGAATCGCTGGCGGCGTGCTATCGACGAGACTGCGCCGCTATTGCGCGAGATTGGCGTTGAGGTGCTGAACGCCTCACCGGTTAGCTCGCTAGAGAACTTTCCCAAAGTTGATTTTGAGACGCTGTTTGGCGGGAACGCTGCCGGCGAACTGGAGGCGGCGTGACGATTGTAGATACCGCGCTTGTCAAAAAGCACGTTAACGCGGCCGACTTCACCGATGACGATACCATTTTGGCAGCGTATCAGGCGGCGGCTGAAACTATCGTTATCGAGTATCTGGACCGCGTTGTGTTTGAGGATGGCGGAAGCGCCCCGTCCGGCGACGACGGCACCGCAATGGAGGTGACGCCGCCCATTACCGCGGCTGTCTTGCTGCTGGTTGAGGATATGTATGAGGGGCGCGGGTCCGATTCGTGGGGGGCGGACGGCGCAATGTTGCCGAAGACGGTTCGAGCGCTGTTGGCGCCGTACCGCGTTTGGCGGACACTCACAGATGAAGCCATCTGCGCGGACCCACAGACATGATACACGCACTAGCACACGTCGATGCCGACGTTGTTTTGGGCGAAGGCACGAACGTTTGGCAGTTTGCGTCTATTACGCGCGGCACGCGCATGGGGGACGGCTGCTCGATTAGCCCGTTCGCGATGCTGGACGGCTCAGTTTACGGTGACCGTGTGATTGTTAGCGGCGGCGTCAAGTGCGGCGCCGGCTTTCTGGTCGGCAACGACGTGTTTCTCGGTCCGAACGTAGTGCTGGCGAATGACTGTTGGCCGGCTGCGCATAAGGACGGCTATCGGGACGACTTGCTGCGCGATGGTGAGCATTGGGCGGTGATTGTGGAGGATGGAGCAAAAGAGGCCTAAATAATTCACACAAATATCATTTAAGGGTTCGATAATCTAATATTGAAGTCTGAAATCAATACGGACACAATCCGCAACCTGCGGAAATACGATCCAAGAACCCGAGAACATTACAGTCCTCCCCCTTTACAGAAATTTCATCCTCGAAATTTAGGACAATGCAGAGAACTCACGGGGAAGAACTCACCCAACGGGCAAGACCTCGTGATCACTGCACAACCCCTATACTCACCACATAACATCCTCTGAGGAACACTGGCATACCAAAACAGCCAATAAAGCCTTCTCGCTCTATCACGCAATTCACGCCAAACCCCAGACCGATCGGGGTACACAAACTGACAAGTCTGACATCACCTCAGCTTCCTTGAAACTCTCGAGGGCACAACAACATTTGATACACTCCGCACGGGGAGGAAACACACAATTCTCAATAGGGAAACCACACAGCCGTCGGCTCCACACCACTAGCGATACTCACGTTCTAGAGCTGAATACCTCGATTGCTCACCGGATGACACAATCCCAAAACCAATGCCTCACTAGTCACCATCAACTGGAAGTTCTCCAACCTCATTCCTCTCCTGCTTCTCTGCAGGGTTACCAGTCAGTTCCTCCGAATATTAGCCTTACATCGCTTGGCACCATCTTGGTCCTCCCTGCCCATCCGGCCAATTCTAGCTTCTCAAGAGGGGAAAGAACAACCAAGTCACTCACGCGAACCTCGAACTCCTCAATCACACTAATCCTACGCATGCTGCCTCAATCATTTCCAAATAGAGAAGCCCTCATCTCACATCACACTTCAAGGAATTCTTTCGTCGAGAAGACGACTGTTCCATATTACATCCGTCCATCCGTAGTTACCAACCCCACGGTTTCACCTGAACTACTAACCGACAGTGACCAACTTTCGGCGCCCACACGCATAATTCCCTTGCACAGCTCCTTCCGAGCCAGAGGAACACCGTAATCCAAATATTGGCACCACAAGAAGCACTGAGTTCCAAACTCTCTCGAGTCTTATCATAGTCGAGCTCTCCATCCACAACCATCACAGCACTCAACCGGTCCCAAATATCACGTCCACCGAACAACTGGTGGAAGCCGGAGGCACATTTGAAGTCCCGGGAGGTTTCCTAAACCCTAAGGATATTTGGGTATTTTTATACTTCCAAGAGTATTTTGGTAATTTTACCAGGTCAGGGGTATCTCTGAGATTTCGGAGTTAGAATAATAATATTATAGGATTACTGACTTTCCAAGGCGTTGAGGCCATTTGTGGAAGGTTTTACGGGCTACTAGGCCATTTTTTAGGTCGCAAGAGTATTTTGGTAATTTTACCACATCCTATATGGACCTAGGTTTGAGACGACACCCAAATGTCGGACTGTGCAGACAACACTCTTGGACCGGAGGAATGACAAAGGGTTTCATAGAAGACGTGCATTTGTCAATTTGCTAAAAGAGGGATATGTGTGTAATTCCCACAAGTTGAAGGGGTTTTCTTGTAATTTTTTTGATCGATGTACAAAGAAGATTTGTGAAATACATCAGACACATTTATGGCCCAAGTGGGTATAAGAGTTGTCGGCGAGTTGTCGACTGTACAAAGATGTCCGCACTGACGCGGAAAGTAGGGACGCTGTCCCAATTACAAAAGTTACAAGGTAGAATTGCAAATGACAGAACATTTGTTTCCTACGACCCCCGAGGGGACATTTTTGTAATTCCCTGTTGTATGGGTGGAACTACTTAATTTAGTCACCCCGAGGCATAGAAACTTGTAAACATGGCCCGCTGAGGGGACATAATTACAAAAATACCCCTTAGGGTCATATACATAAGACCCGGGGACCTACCCCTCACAGGCCAAGACAAACAAAACAAACTCCTTGCTCCGGGTGTTCTTCGAGAGTTGTAGTCCGTGTGTTCGTTGTCCGTCCTCCTCTTCACTTGGACCCTTGGGGATCTATTTATAGAAGGCTGGAGGACCCACGTAGACAAAACCGTGGAGAATTGCTCCAGTTCTGCCAGGGTGGCGTGCATAAACCCCCTTTTTTTGTCAAGGTGGGGTGACAAAAAATATTTTTGACCCCACTGCTTGTTTTTTCTTTCTTCCTTTTTTTTGAAGATAGGACAGGGGAGAAGGGGGCGGACCTGCGGGACCCAGCGGAGTCAACCAGCCCCGCCAGGGGTCGGTTGACATGCCATTGGCGAGTGCATGTTTATAGAAGTATAGCCGGTTGCGGAACCGTTCGCGGGGATAATACCGGTTCTTGATGGCCAGGGTCTCCCGGACACCCAGCATCCAGCGGCTGTCGCTCAATCCTTCCCAACGCATATTGGCCAGCACGGCGGGTACGTAGACGAACCGGCAGCCGTTGACGAGGAAACGCAGCAGGACATCATAGTCCATGGCGCATTTATATTGTTTGTCGAAAAGCCCGTACCGGTCGTAACAACTTTTTCTGACGAAGACCGTGGGGTGGTTGACCGTCATTTCCCGGCGCAGATGCGCATGGCTGCCGCGATAGATAAAATCCACCGCGTCGCCTTTCCACAGCCGCAGATCCCCATAAACGATATCGTTGTCACCCATGGCTTCGACTACCCGGGCAATAGCGCCGGCCTCATACCAGTCGTCCGCATTGATCATCCCTATGATCTCCCCGCGTGCCCGCATCAATCCCTTGTTGAAGGCATCGCTGATGCCCTCGTCCTTCTCCGAGATGACGGTTGTCACCGTATCACGGAACTGTTCCACGATAGCAAGGGTATTATCCCTGGAGCCGCCGTCGACGATGATATATTCCAGATTGGGATATTGCTGCGCCGCAACGCTCCGGATGGTATCCGCAATGTGTTTTTCGCCATTGTAGACGATCGTTATGATGGAGACCAGCGGGAATTTTTCCATGGTGCACAAAGATAATCAAATGGCCGTGAGTTTGCCGGCCTTATGCCTGGCCAGCTGGTAACGGATGGCCGCGCGGAACAACAGGTAGTGGGCGATCTGTACGAGCATATAGCCGATCACGGCGCCGAAGACACCCCAGGGTGGAACCATGAAATAGGCCGCCGCGACGCCGACCCCGCAGGTGATGAGCCCGATGAAGAGCGAATGATGTGTTTTCTCGAAATAGACCATGTAATTGGACGACAACAGCACCATGCCTGCCACCACCTGCGCAACGACGAGGATAGGCAGGACATAGATCGCCGGCATATACTTACCGGAAATAATACCCAGCCGGATGGCTACATAGAGACCGATCATCAGGAAAACGCCGAGGATCATCAAACTGCCCAGGGACGGAAGGCCCCGGAGTACTAGGACCAGTAGGACCCCTAACTGAAGGCCTCTTGGGCTGAGAGGGGTGGAGGATAATCTGTTGACCACCATGGTTGAAGGTAGAGGTGTTCGACTAACCATGGAGTGTGGCATCCTGGTCAAATAATCACGGCCTACCAAGAATAATATTGCCCACCTCCATGGGGAGGACATCACACCAGATCTCGTCACGGTCGGTGTGGAACTGCAGTGGGACAAAGCACCGCAGCCTGATCGGAATGGAGGTGGAATCCACCCATGATACTCAATAAGGACAAGGATGATCAACGGGAGTAAGACCAAGATGAGAGATAGTGCCCATGGAGATTGCATTGATACAACTCCCACTATCGATAATCACCTTACACACTTGTCCGCCCAACCTACAACATGTATGAAATATGGTGGTCCGATGCTAGTCATCACTGGCTTTTGGCTAGGTGAGAATACACCTGACGACCACTATTTGGGCATCATCTAGATGCTGAACCTCCTGACCATCCTCCTCATTCTCAAGGAACTCGTCAGCTAATTCTTGATCTGCCTAGTAGATGACTAACACAAGCTCGGAAGATGAGGTGTTCCCGACTTGTGTGTCCCTAATGACTAGGGATTGACGCGTGGGACATTGGTTGGCAAAATGACCAAACCCATTGCAGCGAAAACATTGCTGTCGGGATCCACTAGGCTCCTCGATCAAAGCTCCCTTACCCTTATCCTCCCGACGGATAGGGGGTGAAGGCAGCAAGGGACGGGCAAGTGGTGCAGGTGCTAGTGGATGGGCAACGGATGCCGTAAGTTGTTGGGGACGAGGGACATCCCTCGGAGGTGGAGGGCGGGGCCTAGGGATGAATGGCTCCTGATGAGCGGGCTCTAGGGGTCGAGTCATGGGGGCCCTCTGGTATGGGCCTGAAGAGCTACGGGGCTTGGCCCCAGGAGGAGGAAAAGGGCCCACCTATTGGGTAGGCTCAAACTCAACCTCGAACTGCTCCAATTCGAGAGCCACCTGATACGCTTATTCCAAAGTGGTCACATTACAGTGAAAAAGTTCATATTGATAGTGTGGTCGTAGACCTCTTCGAAAGCGTGAGATGGTCATAGTGCTCTCCTCCGTGACTCCACACCGCAAATAGTACTCATCAAACTCGACGGTGTACTCGATCACGGGCCGGTTCCCTTGGGTGAGATTATGCCATTTGTCTATGAGACGCTAGCGGTATATGGCAGGTAGGTACTTCTGCGTCAATTTGGTTTTCATGTTATCCCAAGTACTGATCAGGGGTTGACGTCGTTGCATTAGCAGGCTCTCCACATTTATCCAATAGGTTTATGCCTGCCCATGCAGTTTCATCTTTGCATAGCGAACCCTTCGGTGGTCCGACATTTCAAACCACTCCAAATATCGATCCATACTGGCCTCCCAATCTAAATAGGCCTTTGGTTCCATAGCCATGGAACCATCAAACGTGGGCGGGTCCGCACGAACGGTCCTGGGGGTCCGCTCATCCTCATCATAATCATGGTTCTGTCGTGGGACACGATGATCATGACCATATCCCCCATGCTCATTCTCGGATGCATAGTCATCCACCTCGGGCACTCGCTGCCTTCTATCATCTACCCCTTGAGCCCTTGGCGCCATAGGGTGCTGAGCCAGCTCTTGTTGGCCATTTGTCGGCATGGGCTGCGCCTCAACTGGGGCCCTTTCTAGGACAACAATTCTCCCCACCAGACCCTGGATAGACTAATCCGACGCTTTGGCCCGATCCTCCAAGGCTTTCATCCTCCCTTCTAGATGCGTGCCTATGCCATCTACACGCTTACTAAGCCCATCCATACCCGCATCAAATCGATCCATGAGAGATCGAAACATTTTGGCCACCGAAGGCTCATCGGGACTACGGGCTTGGGAATCCGCCATAGGTGGTGGTGGTGAGTATGGTGTGCCTCGACAGGTGGGCATGCAAAAGACACACTGACTGGGGTGCACGGACTAAAGCAAAGATGAACCTAGAAATGAGACACGACCCTAGACTCAACTGGCTCTGATACCAAACTGATGCGGGACGGACAGAGGGACCGACTCTAAGTGATGCGAACCTCAGACTCTAAGTGTGATACGACCAGCAACCCACGAATGGAAGAGGCACTTTGGCCCGACACTAAGAGTTCCTATGGGCTATACGTCGCAAATAGAAACGTAAGTTCACTCGTCATCCCAAAGCGAGGGATAGCGTGGATCCGCACGGTTGAGAAACTGATAGAGTCAAGGGTGGTCGACTCACTTCCGTGCTCAGATCGAGTCATGGAACGGGTTCACTCTCTTACTCATAGCGGTGACATGGACTCACGAGCTAGAGTTCCTAATGCACTCCAAGAGCGGCATATGATCATATACTAGGAAAGCAATGCCAAGAAGTTAAGACCGTTACCTCCACGCACCCGGCGTGGGGAAGACAACCCTGGCCAAAGTCACACTCCTGGTTAAACAAACTTACTAAGTTACAAACTTTAAACCCACTCCACATAGGGAGGTAACAGGTTACATGTGGGACTAGGGAGTGTCGACATTGGGTTGGCGGGTAGCATCTTGGGGTCGCTCCGTCGGTGCCAAAAATTGCGGCTTGGTGCTGTCTGGACGGCGCATTCCACTGGTTGGTGGGGACCACGCACTGCTCGGCCCACCGGACCTGGCGGGATGGGTCATGCTGCGAAGAGGACACTTGGAGGGGTGACTCCCCTGGACGGCGGCTGGACTGGAACACCGGGAGGGAGTCAGGTGGCTCCGACCGTCAAGTTGGAGCTTACTGTCCATGGATCTGGACTTCTATTTCAGACCCGCGCACTCCAGCGACGAAGCTTGCTGCGCTCGGTGCCGACGTCGGATCGGGGCGAAATCAGTGCCATTGGAAAGCTGACTCAAAACCCTTCGACCTCTATTGCTCCAAGAATTTTATCAAGGTCGGAGTGTCACTGGGGGAATTTAGAACCGAACTATTCTCAGTCTCAGATCTGGTCAGGCAGACTAAGATCTGACTGAGAACACGCATTGACCATACTGCAAACCATGGATCTGGGTGTGGGACTCTTCATGAAAGTTTTAGAGGTGGAAGTGAGGAAGACATGGGTATTTTTTTTGTATGCAAAGGTGTAGTTTTGATTGGGAAAATGTATTTTCTAGTACTCGGTGGTCGGATCTAGATAGTGGCAGACAGGACTGAGTTGGGAGTTGATAGAGATTTTAGGAAAATGTAAAGGAGATCCTAAATAAAAAGAAAAGCTGGTAGATAACACTAATAAGGCTACTAATGTAGCCGAACTTAATTACTTTCTTTCAGGCATCCCCAAGAAACAAGGAGCTCAGGACTTCGATGACTTTAGGCCTATCAACTTATTGAATGGCATTTACAAGATCATCACAATGTTGCTGACAGGCAGACTGGAGAGTGTCATGGCGAGGATGGTGAGTTGCCTCCCAGGGGCCTTCATTTAGGGGCGTCATATTCAGGATAAGTTCTTGGTGGCTCATGAGTGTTTGTTTGCTATGAAGACTCAAAGGAAGAAGGGGGTGGTGCTGAAGTTGGATTTTGAAAAAGCAAGATGATAAGGTTAATTGGGCTGTTTGTTTGATGTGTTGGAGAAGATGGGTTTTGGGGAAAGGTGGATTGGCTGGATTCGAGCATGCATCTCCTCCCCCTCATTTGCGGTTCTTGTCAACAAAAAGCCAACCTCTTTCTTCTACAGTGGTAGGGGGCTCCGACATTGAGACCCTATGTCACCTTTCCTCTTTGTGTTGGTGGCCAATGGTCTTAGTAGGGTTTGACAGAGAGCACAGTCTTCAGGTCTGATCAGAGAGTTCCAGGTTGGGAGAGGTGGCCCTTTCATCACCCACTTACAATATGCTGATGACACCATCTTGTTCTTGGCAGAGGATGAGAGATAGTTGTACGTGGCTAGAACTTTGCTGGAACTATTGGAGGAGACTACTGGCTTGAAGGTTAATTTCAACAAGAGCTTGCTTGTTGGAGTTAACATGGAAGGCAGATCACTTCAGAGGGCGGCGTGCTTAGTGGGGGGAGCTTTCCCTATTTCCTATTTGGCCTCCCTCTCTCCCTAGGGGCTCTTCGGTGTGCTAATTGGCTCCCTATTGTCCAGAGGTATGGAGATATATTGGCTGGCTAGAAGGCGATGTTGCTTTTCTTATGGGGGCAGGTTGGTACTTTGCAGATTTGTGCTAGACAGTCTACCTACCTACTTTCTATCCATTTTTCTTATTTTGAAGATGGTGGTCAAGAAGATTGAAGTCATCCAGGCAAAGTTTTTTGGCATGGGAGGGGGGGGGGAGGTGTAGGGGTTGGCATGACAGATCGGAAATAATATTATTTTTAGATAGAAAAAATTAAAAAAAATTAAACACTCTATTAATAATCATCCGGTCTGTAATCGTCCGGAACGGCATTGACTCGCAAAGGTGAGTGCAAAAATGTTAACGAGTCTTCCCCGTATATCGGGCTCTCAGGGAAAGGCACGCAGCCGGGGTACAAGTAGGGAGGGGCAGATCACAATCATAAAGAGCGGCCATTGTACGTAGTTGGAGGCTCGTAAAAAATGTCAATATGTATTAATGCCAACCGGACATCAGTTGTAAGATCATTTAAAACTGATCTTTTGTAGAGTCTGGCCATCCCCTCAGTATCTTGAAAATCCGTACACTCTCTGAAGGAAACCAATAATACGTCATCAGATCATGATACTACACCCCTTAAGTTGTTGGCTCAAAAGAAACCGAAAGTAAAATCATGTGCCCCAAGTCATGCAATTTGTATGCACAACCTACAACATGAGGAGTCCTTTTCCAATATGGGAATTAATATATAGAGCCCTCTCTTGATCAATTTTGGCGACTGCAACAGTCTGGTCCCCCCACAGTGTCCAAACTGATCCATCTTTCTTGTCTAGCCGGTGTCTTCTATACGTAGCCAAACAGAGCTACAACTCTAGAGATCGAGCATCCACTTGGCATATAGGGGGAGAGAGAGAGAGAGATAAGATGGTGACAGAGTGAAGACTGAGCAAGACGACATGAAGTGCTGCATGCTGGCTGAAGGGCAAAGAGAAGATCGATCAGGGTTCCCTTGAAGAGTTCCATTTCAATCCATGAAGCTGGTCATTTTCGCAAATTGGAGCAGTTTCGATCGATATATGATCGCTACCCTTCAAAGTTGAACCGGAACGAAGGAATATCGAATGTTTGGAGATTGATATATCTTATGTCAGCTTTCCTAATAATTAATCGGCCCTCATCCGAGCTCTTCCCAAATATAAATAATCTAGAAGAGTAATTAATTCGGCGCACAAAGCTATGCCACATTGAAACACTCATTCTTATTGGCCTCTCAAAAAAGTGAAAAGATTTTTTCTGCGTAGAAAAATACGTCCATGTTAGACTCGTACGACGTATTTTTTCGCTTATTAAATTTAGTGGTTAGTTCTGGATGATATTCACCGCGCCTTTGTAGACTTTATCCGATGTGTCAAACTGCAGAATGTAGTAGTAGGTGCCGTCAGGAAGAAGCTTCCCTTCGTAAGTTCCACCCCAGGAATTGTCGTAATCGCTGTTTTCATAAACCATTTGTCCCTGGCGATTCACGATCATCACCGATGTATTCGGGTAATGCTCGATATGCTGGATAATCCATGTGTCGTTCTTGCCGTCGTTATCCGGCGTTATGAGGTTCGCAATGATCAGATTAAAGTCTTCTTCCACCGTAACGGTCACCGAATCGATTGCCAGACAGCCGTTCACATCCGTGGCTGTCAGCGTAAATACAGTTGTTTCCAATGGATTTGCCACAGGGTCGGGAATATTCGGATTGCTCAGAACATCTGCCGGATTCCAGCTCCAGTTCACGATTGCCGGGCCTGTTGCATCTAATTGAGCAGAGCCGCCAAGGCTGATAGTCATATCTTCACCTGCATTGACATAAGCGCTGCCAACTTGTTTTACAATCACATAATAAAAAGCGGAATCGGTTTCCCCGCAGCCAACCGTGTCGGAAACGAGCAGCGTCAGCGTGATTGTGTCGCCGGCATCTGCGGGAACAGCCGAATAAACGGGGAATAAGGTCGTTGCGTTCGAAAGCGTTCCTGCGCCGTTATGAACCCACTGGATCGTTCCGTTGGAAGCCGAAGCGCCGAATACGGTTGCGGTTCCGCCGTCCGGGCAAATAGTCGCCGTTCCGGCTGCGAAAGCTGCCGGTGAAGGCTTAACAACAACAGTAAAGACAGCAGTATCCGTTTCCGGAGCACAACTGTTCGTGCTTAAAACCGTGAGCAGCAGCGTTACAGTGTTTCCTTCGTCGGCCGGAGAAGGTGTATACGCGGGTATAAGCGTTGTCGTATATGCCAGTGATCCGGAACCGTCATGAGACCAGCTGAACGTGCCGCCGTTCGCCGATATTCCCGATACGACTGCCGTTCCGTTGGTACAGATTGTGGCAATGCCGCTTCCGGAAGCCGATGGCAGTGAATCTACCGTCACCAGAACCGGGGCCGCAGTGTCGCTGCAACCGCCAGATGTAGTCGGGCCCGACCAACCAGGCCCGACATAACTCTGGCCCAGGCCGGGCTCAGGCTTTAATATTGATAAGTCAGGCCCGAGCCGGACTGACTTAAGTCCGACCTGGGCCCAGCCTATTGATATCCCTACTTTCTGACCTTTTCGCCCTCTTGTAAGTCTTACTAGGCCTTGATGTGGCCAATTTGGTTGGTCAACTAGGGAATAATAGCATAGTGCAATGTGCTACGGTCTTAAAGAGAGGCAAGGGTGGTCCAAGTCACAATCCTATATATAACATTGAAGTCATTAGGGCCCCTCAAGTGACTAGAAAGAAAGGCCCTCTAGCGGTCAAGCTAGTTCTATTTAAAGGTGATGACAAGGATATGTACGATAGCTGCAATGGGTTAGGCAACCTTTACTCTACAGGGAATCTCTTCTCCTACTAAAATCCATTCTCCAATATGGGACTAAAGTGCCTAGGTACTCACTTGCGTTGCTGTGGACACTTAAAATATGATCGCACAGATAGCCAAACAAAGTCAACTGAAGAGAAGAAGAAAAAAATATTTGGACAATGCCACCGTGTCGACGCAGGCTTGAAAAGCTAGCTGCCTTGCGTGCTGGGTGAAGGACTGCGTCGACGCACAGGTAAACCTGTGTCGAAGCATCTAAAGGCGAAGCAGAATAGAAGCACTTGGCAACTGAAGACTATGTCGACTCAGCCTGCAAGCCACGTCGACGCACCCTCAGGATGCAGATAAGGCCGTACCAACACGTGGATTCGACCGCGGCGTGTGGTCTCCCAAAAAGTTCGATCGAAGCATCTTCTGGAAGGCCGTACAGGTCGTATAAAGCACGTGGATCAAGGCTCTCCAATGATTGGAAGATATTCCACATTTTTCCCTGCCTTGGGGGAAAAGAAAACCCCAGTCCTACAGCTATAAAATAGGGCCTCCACCCAGAAGAAAGCTCTCTCTCCTGCAGCTCTATTCTTCTTCCCCGTTGGTGCTTTTTGAAGGTCCCCTTTAAGCGATTCCCACTACCAAAAAAAGTGAAATTTCAGACGGCCCCTATCCGTCTGAAATCCGTCTGAAATGCGGTCGCAAAGACCGTTTGCGACGGATTTCCCGTTTCCTCTCGGCGGGGGCATTTTCGTGCCGAGAACCCCCTGCCACGCCGAGAACCCCGTCCGCACCAAACACCATCGCGCCGAGACCCAATTGTTTCTGCACCGAGATTCCTTTTTCATTTTCACGCCGAGCATGGGCATGCTGTTTTTAGTGAAGCTCCTGAATGTTTATACCACTCATATGCAATAAATGCACATGGCCCACTCTGCCACAGGCATGTAGGTAGGTCTGCATATGTACGAAAGCATGTGTCACCCTTTTAAACCCATCCCATATATGTAAAGTGGCTGTCAGTCCATTAAATAACTTCAAGTGCGCAGGAATGGTTGCATTAATCTTTAAACACTCACCCATTCTGTGATGGTACTTGCTGTGGTATCATTCAACCTCTCTCCATCATACAGGAATATATAAAGGATATACAGATGCAAATCCTTCCTTTGCACATGAGAATTCTACCATGAATATCACCGTGTTACTGTTGCCCACCCACTCCACGCACATAAGTATCTATTTGCTAATCTCATGCATAAAACGTGAATGCCCCTTGGTCCATCTATGCTTATCAGTAGGGACAATACGTATTCCTAAATAACCCAATCTCCACTAGTTGCTGATTCCCACATTCGGTCCAGCATATATATATATATATATTTGTCTATGTGAGAATAGGTGTGTGCATTCTTACGGGCCAGTCTTTTGAGGCACCCATGCTCTGTTGCATAGGACATAAGGGAGCTACACTAATGGGGTTTTACCCCCTACATGTATTTCGATTTGGATTTCTGACTTCCCTCTTTCACCCCGCCGGGCCACGGAATTCTGCCACTGCATGTTCTCCGGCGGTTCCTTAAAGGGGTATTAACAAATTGTGTCGTGACGAATATTGTCCCATCGATTCTTGATTTCCTCGGTTCTCGAGCTCCGATATGCCCGTTCATTGTGGACTCCATCCCAGCTCTCCGTAGGCGATTTCCTATCTACCTTTGGCATATTCGAGGTACTGGGGAGATGCTGCCAGATTTGTTTTGCTAGACATTGCAAACTGACTAGACGTCAAATTACTAACGAAATAAAACATAAAAAAATAATAATACAATAAAAAATCTATTTTGCAGGTTTTTCATATTTCGGTCGACCAATCAAGCTTGGTCAGTCGACCAGTTTTCCAAGGTTTCAGGAACAGAGTTAGGTCGACCGATGGGGGAAGTTCGGTCGACTGATTGTTCCAGCAACGAAAAGGTTCAGAGGTTGTAGAGTTCGGTCAACTGACTGGACATTTCGGTTGATCGAACCCTTCGAAGCCCCCATTTTTGACTTTGTTTTCTTCAACGAGGGCAAAGCATTCTTTAGGATTTTTTAATTCCAAAGCCGCCAGACATGCCAGAAATTATGGATCTGTGTCTTGACATGTCCCTTGACCATTCAAGTGCTATAAAAATATCTCTTTGGGCCAAGAAATCCTAATCACTCAAGGGAGATCAAGGAGGCTACCAAGAGGAGAAAGAAGGCTGCTACAAGCACTGCGTAAACAATACTCCGTCCAGGGATTATTTGTCCAACTCCAAGCTTTTCAAGATCTATTTGAAGTCATTCAAGTAGGATTCAAGTGGAGATTCAAGCTTCCTCCAAAATCTACATCACTTACTCAGGGGGAGCTTAAATCAGAACTTTTCTTTTGTGTTTCTCCTTCTAAGTTCTTCGAGCTTCAAGTGTGTGTTATTTGTAATCTCTAAACATTCGTGTGTGTGGATCTACACAGATCTGTGTGTGTGTGTGTGGTTTCCTTCACATTCGTGTGTGTTTTGGTGTGTTTGCACCTTCGTAGGAGTTCTGAACTCCTTACGAGTGTGTGTGTGTGTGTTTTGATCTTGTAATCTTTTACAAGATAATGTGTGAATCCTCACAGATCGTGAGGGGTGGACATAGGATTGCCGTTGCTACATCTGAACCACCTAAAAATCATTGTCTCCTATGTGGTTTGATCTTTTTCTCCTATCTCCATTTTGTGCAAGCATACACATAGGTTAATTCGATTGTATTTCTTGTGGTAGATCTAACACAAGTTATCATTTTCATTCCAGATCTTTGGTATATCAAAAGGTGGGTCCGGATTGACAAGGCAAACCTTGTCAGGAAGATAACATCTTGTGTGAGTAAAATTTTTGGATTCTCACCTCTGCCATGGTACCGAAGATCCGTTGGAATTAGTGGTTGTAAATCGAATATTTTGATTATCAATGAATAGAAGTTGAATTTGAGTAAATACTTGTGCAATGACATCTTATGGGTGATTGTTTCGCGCTCTGGTTATTTCTTGCTTGCGAGAGGCTTACCATGCCGGCTGTTCACGTTCCCCCGAGCGAGTCTTCCACTATAAATAAAGGCTCGGGGCATGACAATCATTCTCTAATGTCCCAATGCATCGCATCTTACTACTATTATGTAGCTATAGATTGTAAGTATCATGATTATACTTATAGAAATAAAAAAAATTGGTGTCCCTCAGAATCTTATGGAAATCAAATGTCATTATGGTCATTGTTGTTTTGCTCTTACATCACAGTCTATGAGGAGTGATGGTGGCATTGATGCGACGAGAAAGGCAATTGAAAAGCTGGGCTTGCATCATAAGGAACATGTTTCTGCATATGGAGAGGGGAATGAGAGAAGACAGATAGGTCGACATGGAACATCATATATCAATTCATGCTCATGGGTAAGAACAACTCCATTTTCAGTGGAATGGAACTTTGGCTATTCTCAAAATGGAAGCATGTGCATTCTTGTATGGGATTTCATATCATGGACATTGTCTTATTTTCATATAATTTTCTTGCCATGATAAAAAGGTTCATGATATTAAATAGATTCTATTCTTACTACATAAGGTACCCTCACTACAACCAAAAAATGTCAACAGCTTACAACAAATGTGACTTGGTGCCCTGTTTTCAAAAAAAAATGTTGAGAGATAATGCACTTCAAATTGATGTTGTCTATAAAGCAGAAAAGAACTATCTTCCCAGTTGCATAGCTTATGCAAATGAGACCAGTTACATATAATTGCACGACTCTAGAAGTAATAAAAAAGTAGAACTAGGGAGACATGTTTGTCAAGTTTGCAACCCTCTTAAAGACAAGAATCAACCAAAGAGCGAATTGAACACAATAGCCCAACGCATCCATGATACGATAAAAAAAGCCATCAAATGAAATGCATGACTAAAACCTAATTTAATTTGAAGATATAACATATACCATTGATGGTTATGGTGAAAAAACAAGGCAAAGAAAGACAGAAGCTCTGAAGCTATCGGTCCGTGAGTTACTTGCTTGCTAGGTTCGAGGGTCATTTGGTCGGTCCCTAGGTCGTGTCACATCAAACTGGGGTTTTCAGGTGGCTATTGGGGCAGCGTTTTCTCTGGTGGGCAGGTGAGGATCGTGGTATGGTTGGGCAGTAGTGACGGGGTAGCGTGAAGTGGGGGTTTTGGGCATGGGAGGTAATATTAGGTGGAGCTTAGTTCTATAGTTCAGTGCAGTGAGAACTGAGGGTTATAATGGAGGATGGGGTACGCAGGGAAAAAGGGCTCATAAAAATGCAAGAAAATTCTGGAGGAAGGGGTTGGATGTGGCTAAGAAATGCTCAAAATTTAAGAGTATTTGGAGACATTTTGTGGGATGTCCCTTAGGAGGGGTTTGGGCTCTATCTCGGCAGACCTGCATAGAGATAGTCTGCACGGGTAAAAGGGCTATGAAGGAAACTTTGGCCAAAGTATGATTTCCGACGTGGGATTTTGAGGAGACATGGGGGACTAGTGGAGGAAGAAAATTTCAGAAGGGGTGGATGGGATCAGAGGATGGGAAAAAGGCATGCCAACCTATTCTTCATGGCCCAGTTCTGCAGACAGGCAACCAGGGAGGGGGCGCAGGACAGCAAGGGGCTTCTCCTCCACGCCTTCAGCAAAAGCTTGAGCTCTAAACTCCTGGCTTGGGAAGATGATGGGGAGGTCGTCTGCCAGCAGTTGGTGTAGCAGAGAAAGAAAGGGAAGGGGCTAGGGCATCGCACCCGAGAGAAAGAGGAAGAGGGAGAGGGAGGGAGTCGCACCCTTGGGAAGGAGGGGGAAGAGAGCCGCGGCCATCTCAACTTTCTTAAAACAAATTTCTTCATTAATTGATTCCAAAAAGAATACACCATGTTTAAATATGGGGGAGGGAAAAGAAATTTTAATTTTCTTAAAGAAATTCCAAAAAAAACAACGTTATTTGAATTTCCACCATAACCGCAACGGATGGGGGCGGGAATCTCACACCGTCCTATTTACGCGGAGCGGGGGGGCAGCTACTTCTCCAAGAGGAGGGGACGGGTGGGGCACGCCCAATCCTAACCCTAGGGAGGGGGGGCATGCCTCATTCATCTCTTGCAATTTCATTAGAAGTTTATCATTTTTAACTTTCAGATTTTCAATGTCTTCATTCTCAGACCAGGAGTTGTTATCAGATTTTGATTTCTTTTTCAACTTTTTATTATCACGTTTCACTTTCTTGTATTTCTCAAACAATTGACAATACATTTCCATCAAAGTCTCATAAGAGATTTCATCAAGTTCAGATTCAGAATTTACCTGAGAGGATGATGCATTCTTTTGATTACTACTGTGATCACTCTCACTTGCCATCAAACATTTATGTTCCTCTTCTTCTTTGTGGATGGTGATCACCTTGTCTAAGATTTCTTTTCTGGATGTGCATCTGAGGACAGAAGGAAAAATGTTAGTATCAACTGTAGTAGTTAAAATATTGAGAACTGTGATATTATCACGGTTCTTTAATTTGTCCACAGCAGACCACTCAATTTGATCATGAGGCAGTTGATATGGCCCGTTAGAATAAGGGTCCAAAGATTAGAATCAATAGAATTCATGAAAACACATAGACCACTAAGCCACTTACTAAAATTAGAGCCATCGAAACATGTGGATGAGCCATTGAAACAATTCAAAATAGTTTAATGCAAAAGACTCAGAATGATAATCCAATCAGATATTGCACCTAAACCAATAGGATCCTCTGCAGATCGTTAGATCTGGTGAATCAAAGACCCGCTCTGATACCAATTGTTAGGGTGCATGGCTGGGATCTAGAGGGGGGTGAATAGATCCCACAATTAAAAATTATGCTCAATGAGACTCTAATTCTAATACGGGGCAAGCAAGATTGACTAACTGATTTGTAAGATACAATATCGAACACTTGGTAAGGGACAGATACACTCCTTCACCAACGAATCTCGAATGCACACAGCGCAATGACGAACCATCGAGGAGCTTACAGGTTATACTCTGCTCACCCGCTTAGCATCAAGAGCGATAAAGGGAAATTCAAAACAAACAACAAACCACGATGCAAATAGGTTTTTAGGTGGTTCGTGTTGAGTCACTCTAGTTGATTTTGATGATAACAAAACCCCGGCATTACAAATAGGTTGATAACTTGGTTAAACCTCTCTCAAAGTCTAATGCCATGAGAAGAAATTTCATGAATTTTGAACTTAAATTGAACTTACCTCTCTTGAAGAGCTTGAACTCAGATGCTTTGGGATAGAAGTCAGCCACTATAGCTCCGCATGCTCTCTCCTAGCCGCCGTTGACCTAGTATAGGTGACCTCTCCCATAGCACTAGCTTCAAAACTCCTCTTCATGATGATTTTGGGTGATTTTGATGAAGTTTCAAGGCTTAGAGTAGAGATTTCCTGTGAGCTGCGAGTTCTGGGTTAATTCCTAGTTGTAGGGCTCTGGTTTTAGTCTTAGTGCATTAGGATTGAGGTTAGGTAGTCTCAATTTGAGTTAGGATGGGTTTTAGTGTAAATGAAGGACTTTTATCCACGGGTTCAGACTCTCACAGAGAGTCCCACTCGGATTTAACTGAGTCTTCGTCCATGCGGTCTATCGGGCGACTGCTCGGCTTCCCCAAACAGTCATCTGGTGACCATTTTCCCCTTTCATTCGTCGCCTTACCCCTCACCCCCTAACGGTCATGATTGAGACCGTTTCCTTCTCCTTGCGATCTTATAGGAGACCATTTTCCACTCTCTGTCAGGTTTTGGTCCTCTCTTCTCACTTGATCAACAGTCTCGTCCCGCTCTCCCTCTCACGCATTCTATCTCACTCTCACTGTTAGTCATAGAGGTCATTGTTAGTAAGTCAGCATGCACATTCATTCACTTTGCATCTTCATAAAAAGACAAAAAAAGATCTCATTCCACTATAAACAAGAGTCATGTACATGTGTGTCCATAACAAAAGCAAAAGAAGAGAGAAGCATAAGTCACTCAGTCGGTCCCTCTCCTGGGCCGCCGCTATCGCCGGTGCCCTCATGTCATTTCTCTGGCGGGCCCATGGCTGTGCTCCCCTCCTCTCGTCAACGTCTCCTCTCCGCCTCCTCATTCCTCCACTGGCCAGAGGAGCTAGTAAGGAAGTCTGGGAACATGCCGCTCCGTGCGCCGCTCTGCGATGCACTCCTCTTAGGTCCTCGGCCAATCATTCGATGGTCCGCTCTATGCCCCGCAGCTTGATCTTCAACTCAAAGGCTTGGTGCCTCGCCTCCCTCGTCTCAACCTGGTAGCTCTCGAGGTCTGCTACTCCTATACGAAGTCACTCTACCTCTACATGAAAGCACTCTGTCTCAGCTCGTGCCTGCTCTAGCTCTGCCCAGAGTCGCTCTACCTCCACTCTGGCACACTCCGCCTCGGTCAGTGTTGTGGACAGCTCTCTCGCCTACATACACATTCATCATTATTAGGCATTTGCATTGCATAAGCATTTGAGTCAAAAGGGAACTCGGTTGGTTTGCTTACCCTCTCTGCTAGAGTGGCCTCGGCCTCCTCGGCCTGAGCAACCGCTCGAGCAAAGTCTGCGTCCCACTCGGCTCAGCCTCCCACAAGCTGGGAAGAAGAGGATAGAGCATCTGGTCCATGCCACTGCGCTCCCTTAGCTCACTACATTTTAGAAGTCAAGTCAGGCAAACTCATAATCATAAGCATAATTAAGTCTAAGGTTTAGTAAAACTCACCAGAAGCTCCAGCGCACGTTGGAACTCATCCCTCTACTGTACGGTGGAGTGGAGGAGACCCTGGAGCTCCGCTATCCGTCGTTGGGGGTCTAGCTACATATAACAAAGTCAAGGTGTCAATGCATTTAGGAATAATTAGGTAAGACAAAGCATGGGTTTAAAGAGTCGTACTGGTCGTCGAACGCCATGGAAAACCTAGTCATCGTACCTCCGAGCGTAGGCCTTCAGGTAGGCCTCATTGCTGGTAGCATGGGCCTTCACCTCTCGACCTCTACGCGACTAGTCACGCACCTGGTCGATTGCCCGAGTGATCCAATCGATCTCACCACTGTGTCCCTTCGTGGACCGCTCGATGCGCTCATCGTCTGGTGCGGGAAACTCTACCTCTGACTGATGGACGCCCCTCATCCTCATGATCAGGCAGTGATGGAGAGGCTCGATAATGTTCATGTAGTGGAGCCAGATCTCTCATCCTGCGTACGCTTCGGCCACCTCCACCCAGGGCTATCCCTCGTGACCCTCGTCATGATAGGGTGTCCAGCGCACTTGAAAAGGCAAGCAAGTCAAGTGTCAGCATTTAAATTAGCAGTTAATAAGCATTTAGGTGTGAGTCTAGAGGCGCACCGATCCATAAGGAAACGTGTCCATGTCATCCTGGATCGCCCGCGATAGGTGCTGAAATGATTCCATTTCCCAAGCCGCTATCCACCACCTCGTGATGGGTATCAGGTCCAGATGTACCTCCTTCGCTTGCCCTAGGCCAGGGAGGTACAAGTAGCGCCATACCTGCATAAGTCGAATGTCAGCATATAGCAATAATAAGCATAATTATGAGCAGAAGCAATTAGAGTTAAGCATTTGTACCTGAAGTAGAGGTAAGAAGTTGCCGAGCATCATCTATCGGTCGATCATGCTGAACGAGTCGAAGAGGAACGGTAGTACAGTAGCTCCCCACGTGTACTCTCCAACTTCGGCTAGGTCTCTCAGGAGTGGGAGGAGCTTGCAACTCACCCCATCCGCCCTTGTCGCAAATAGTAGCTTCCCGAACAATAGCATCAGGAAGCAGCGCAGTACTATGTCTCCCTTCGATCCTGATCCTACAGCCACTCTCTGTCTAGCCTAGTCTGTCAGTCGGCCCAGGTGCTCCTCAGGAAGCTCACCCATGGCTATTGCCGCTCCCCTCAATCCTAGGCTCTCCAGGAGTGTTTCTCTCACCAGCATCGACGAGTGATACCCTGGTCAGGTCAGCTCCAAGTCCAACAGCTCCCTCACCATCTCTCGGTAGTCAGCATAGGCGGTCCCCGTCACTGGTGCTCCGTGTACTCGAAGCCCCATAATCCGCACTACATCCTCAAGCGTGGGGATCATGTGACCCCATGAGAAAAGGAATGCCCGGCTGACTGCATCCCATCTCTTGTGTAACACATACAAGAGGGCTATGTCGATCCTCAGCACCTCTATCCCTAGGAACTCAGTGAAGCCCATCATTGCTAGTCTCTCTCTTTGGTAATTCGATAGCGCTTGGTACACTGCCCGGACCTGCAGCCATGAGATCCACGTCCGTCGCTTCCCCTGCACGCATTCAAAACATTGAGTCAGTCATTTTATAATAACCCATAACAATTCATTACATAAAAAAAATCATCATTTTCTATCCTAAAATCTCAAACGGTCATCCTTAGACCGTTTACCTTCCGCAAGCGGTCTAACCCTAGACCACCTGGGCCCATGCGGTCGAAATTCATATTTTAAATGATAGATGGACTTGTTCTGCTAAAGTGTGATCACTGTTTAAAATGATCCCTTCTTATCTATGAGTCTTTTCTTAAGTACATGGCACATATTTTGGTATAGAGTCATTTGATACACTTTACACTGATGGGCACACTTTCTTGGACTAGTGATCCTCTCCGTTGGATATTCCTTCTATCAGACTAGGTGATCTTGTTTCAAGGCCTCCATAAGTCTCCGCGAGCTTAGGATTCTCACTCGGACACCGAGCTGGTTGTATCCTCAAATCCCAATTATCTAGAAAGCACATACAGTAACCGAAGTTTTTCTGAGTTCTAGATGGTAGCGGCCATCTGGTAGACTGCAAGGCTTGCCTAACGGCCCCCCAACTGACTGCATGACTCTTGTCGACCATTTTTCCTTGTTCTAGCATCGACCACCCGAAAATGGTCCTGACTAGACTGCATGAATCGAACTAGCGGTTCTGTCTTGAACACATGAGTCACTAAATGGTCCAATAAACGATCGCATGGCCCCTGACCGTATCTAACCCGAGGTTTGACCTTTGGGTTGGTTTTCCTAAGTTCCTAGATGGTCTAATGATTGTCTAGAACCGAACACTCGTCAACCAGAGATTAATGACTTATGAAACTTAAGAATGTATCATTATGCTACTAGATTCCTTCCGTGACATGACCTTACTTTAATTCTTTCTTTGAACTCTCATGGTCTTACTTCGATGTGTTCTTTACCTTGGTTACTTTACCTTGGAACTACTTGTTGAAATGTACATTATTGGTCAGAATGTTATTTTATTCGCATGGAAGTAGCTTGATCTATAACTTGAAGATGCAAGAGATGGCACGGACAGTGTCCAAGAGCTCCATGCTAGCCTCCTCGACAGGGAGCCAGAAACATGCTGAAACCATGGGGTACGATGAATACTGGCGTCGCATTGTATTAGGAGTATTTTTTTTTAGACGGGTGAAAACTATAAGGCAATATCGTGATAAATACATACTTGCCAGTACTTTCTTGTTCATGACTTTCTAGTGCATAGCCTTTATGGTTATGAAGTACATTATTGATAATGAAAGGCCCCTTTATCTTCCTGACTAGGGTGCCATTCCACAATGGGGCACCCCAAACTAGGGTGCCATTTCAGCCTCTATTTATAAAAGAAAAAGGGACACCTGAATGGGCGCCCCTCTGGGAGGGCGCCATATTACAAAACAATGTCACCCTAAGGGGTGCCATTTCTTCTGTGACCAGAAACCCTTTCCTGACCGAAACCCCGAAACTATGTACGTAAACCCACTGTTCGACTTCATTACATAACTTGTTAAGCATGTTAAATCATGTAGCCTATTAAACTTGTTAATTACATAGCCTGGTAATTACATATCCTATCAAACCTTGTTAATTACATAGCTACCATTAAGCTTTGATAATCCCATAGCCTGTTAATCACATAGCCTGCTAAACCAGTTTACATAACTTGTTATCCTGAGGTTAACCTGTTATTCTGTTAAATGCACAGCATGCAAAACCTGTTATTGTTACCTTTCTGAATCTTGTTAAATACACAGCATGCAAAAACCTATTATTGTTACCCTTCTGAAATAGAGACTCTCTGAGAAGGCTCTATTTTAACCTTATGAAATAGAGATTATCTGAGAAAGCTCTATTTCTGAAATGGAGACCCTTTGAGAAGGCTCTATTTTAACATAGCCCATTTTGACCTATAAGGGCACCGCCATGGATGCCATCTCTCTCTCTTGGAACTGAAACCCCAGAAACTCAACCTAACTACCTTTATGAAACCCTGGAAAAGAACCGTTACTGAGAAACCTTGTGAATCCATTTCTATAGAGCCTGGAAAAGACCATTATTGAGAAACTCTGTAAAAAAAACCAATTCTGTAACTTGGAAAAACCGTTTCTGAAAACCCTGATAGCCATTATTAAAGACTTCTAAAAACCTAACTCTGAAAGGTATTCATGGAAATATCAGCTTCTGGAACCCATTACAGAAATACCAATTTTTTCTTAAAATAAAGAGCCAGGGATATAGCGCCCCTGACCAGGGTGCCATATCAATAGGGCGCCCTGGACCAGGGCGCCAATTCCCTCTGAGTAGAAAAAAAAATAGTTTGAAGATAGGGCGCCCCTCTGCAAGGGCACCATTTCAGAAATAGAGACACCCTACAAGGCGTAAAAGTAACATTCAACATGATAAGCATGATCACACTTCAATGTCAATGATTCCACATTCTCAACATGATAAGCATGATCACACTTCAATGTCAATGATTCCACATTCTCTCCTCCTTTAACACTACTACCACCTTTTGACGTGATTCATCATGATCAACATGATTTCATAATTCAATGACTCTCTCTCCCTTATCTGGGTGATCTGATTCTTTAATGACTCAACACTCTCTCCCCCTTTGACATCAACAAATAGGGTGTAGTGTAATGCCATGCATAGTGTTAGGAGAGGAGCAAATACCAAGTGTGATTAACATTCAGATGCCTACATAACTAATACCAAAAGAGACGTGCAGACATAGTCAGACACAAAAGTTCAGTGTGCATGTCAACTCAGCAAGCAATGAAGGCATTTATAAAGACAATCATCAAGCCAGATGTACAATCAAGGTGATCAAATTCTAATTACCCAAATTGATGAAGCAAATCGATACCAATTGATGAAACAAGAAGTACCAATTGAGGATTTCAAGAGCAGAAAAAGAGGCTGATACCAAATGATATTAATTGAAGCATTCCATGGCAGAACTGGAAGCAAGGGACATGGCCATAAACAGATTGCATATGTTTTTAGAACTTGCAGCAAGGAATTTAGCAAGGCAGAGTGCATAATTTTTTGGAAGTAGCATGCTGGACACAAAGGGGTTGACCCCTGGGCAGTAGGGTCCTAGATAGACCCAGACCTAGAGAGGGTCGATTCTGGGAGTCGACTACCCCTACCAACACATGAGCAAGTTTTCCAGTAGAGAAAGCTAGGCAGTAAACTGATACCACTTGTGTAGATTGTAGATATTTCAGACATCAACTGGCAGTAAACATGCAGATAGAGAAGGGAATCATCCAAAATAGAGAACAATCAGATATCAACAGGGAATTGTTCTGATGCCACTTTTTTATACCACTTGTGTAGATTGTAGTTTATTGGATACCAAGTGGCAATAAGCAGGTAGACATGAGCAGGGAATCATGAAGAACAATCATATGTCAACAAGGAATTGTCTTGATTTCAAATAACTGAGAGAATTTCCAGTCTGAAACTTTGTTCGTTATAGATTGGAGGAAGGGAAGTTCACAGAGTGTGTGGATACTTCTTCAAGTTGTAGAATAGAGAAGCAGATATCGAAAAATTGCCCTTCAGGGAGAATGACCCATCCAATGAAACTGTTTTCCCCTGAACAAGGTCCGTACACACCGTTTAAGATGGCTACAGAATTTTATTTTATTTTATTTTAGTCCTCACATATCCAAAAAATTGTCTCAGCTTTTAACAAACATATGTTGCAAATTAACTCCTGGAATCATGTGAAGAAACTTAATAGATTGGTAATATCAAGATTTCTAGTTTAGATAGTGCATGCTATCCGATGCGTAAGTTTTAGATATCAGACTTTGATGGTTTTTTTAGCTATATACAATTTGCCTATCACATTGAAGGTTTACATGTTTGGATTAGAAATTCGAGATCAAATCAAGTTGTTCTGCAGATAATGGTTAGTCACTTGTGATGCCACTGGTGGCAGTGGATCCCTTCTACATAATACTTCAACAAATCTTAGTTGAATTTATTTATATAGAGATGTTATATGGTAACAATCGTGGATGCCTCACGCTAGGATTTCATAGGAGCACATTTAAGTTTTCTGAAATTTACTTGAATGAATGCTAAAATTCAATAGTGGATGCATATTTTCCTCCGTATTTTATACTTATCTAAATCTTAGCTGTTTGTAGTGATACTGATATACAATATGTACGTATGTTTAGTAATCTTATATAAGCCCATATACCCCTTTTAATGGGAGTGATTGATGGGAATGAGAGGGGGCAGGAACAAGGAATATTTTCTAGTATTGTTAGGGCAGGGTGTGAGGGTTGAAGTGGGGTGGAGAATGGGTTTGATAGCAAAACGAGCACATCTTGCTTCAGCATCTAGCACATGTAACATGTGTACATGTAATGTTCACATGGGCATCTGTTCATGTTATTATTTATGCGCTAATTATGTGTTTTGCAGATCATACGTCTTCTTGATGTCTTCAACCCCACATTTATCTTCTTTGTTTCATTTGTTAATTTTGACATAAAACTTCCTGTACAGTTGTCTTTGTTCATAACTGGTTATAAATCGGTTTCCTCCATATGCTTAGTCCAGGCATTGATCATGTATTTTGACAAATCCACTCTTGTGTTTTAGCCAATGTAGAATTCCAAAATTTGCAAGGCAACCAAACCAGGCGAATAGACCAGAGAGAACCTTCCAACTCTGAGTGGAATTATTCCTCTTACTTAGACATTGAACACATAGTTATCCATCACTAGTGGGACATTTCTTAGGCAAATCTTAGGTCATGAATGCTCAAAAGGTGCGTATGATACATGCTGGGCTAAAATAAAAGAAATCATTAAAAATGAATGCAAAGAAAAGATAAAATAGAAAATACTCAATAATAGTAATGCTAGACCAGGGCAATCCGGGTCAGGACACTATCTGCAACCACGGCATGCGAGATAGAACCATCATTCCCTAATTTTCCCAACCTAATGGTCTATCCGAAGGTTAAACGCGTGCACCTAGATCATCATCATTTTTGTTATAGGGGAACGTCAGATCCTGGAACACATGAACAACCAGCTAGTTCTCGAGATAATATAGTTTAAATACCATATAGTAATGCAATAAGGGATATAAGGATCGAAATACTTACCTGACTTACCTGACGGTGATGAAAGGCAAGTTGGTGTGATGTTGCAAAGGGAACTATGCACAAGATTTGCAATACACACCGTGAAACAATCATTCAAACCAAAATATCCTCACTTAATCATAGAATGCAGCAATAATGGGGCTCCAAACGTTCTTTATTATTTCAACACATAAACGGTCAAAGTGAGACCGCTCATAGATTATAATGGCCTTGTCTGGGCTGCGCGAGCATAAACAATTTTGAGCATAGACGTGAAATTGAATGGCCCATTATCAGTCTGTCCAACGAATGGAGCGGGCTAATTGTGGCCGCTCAAGGGAAGGGCACTATTGGAGTATAAACGGTCAGATATGAGACCGCCCAATAGTTACACGGTCGGTCGATAGATCGTGTAGCCTATGGACGTTTCAAAAAAATAAAAACTATTCCTCTTCTCTTCCTGTGGACGCACTAAAATACGTTTCGTTTATTCTTCTTTTCGTTTGTTGGGTTGGTTTATTTGTCTATTTAGTGCGAGGATGTGCCAGTCACCTAGGTGACGATTCATTATTATAATGTAATTTTTTTGTTACTTTATCCGTAACAAAGATAAAAAGGTACGAAGTTAATACAGAACTTTGATGCAAACTTACAGTAGCCAAAAATTCATAAGTCTCTCCGGTAATAATTCTCACATTAGTAATAACATCTCCGTACATATCTCGAATCAAATCAACATAGCTTAGAGAGACTTCTTTCTTTCTCAATACCCACCAAATCAACTCTCTCGATACTAGATCATACGCCTTTCTTCGACAATTACTCGACATGATCCATTAATAATCCAATTCTAACCCAACCCAACCCAACCGATCCATTGCTAGATCCCTAAATACACTTTGCTCGTGACCTGTAAGTGCGTGCATGTTCCCAATGATGTCCATGATTAGGCAAGCCATGCACATTGCCACGATGCATACATAGAAAATGGATCCTTTTCTTTCCTTAGTAAGTAAACAAAGTTGAAAGGTGGATATATATATACTAAGAAGATTCTGAAGGCCGGTGTGAGTGGATGACAATTTTGATCATTAAATCTTCTTGTGATCAATTCGAGTTAAAGAAAAACATGATCCACTCACTATTGTAAACCACATTGGATTAGACCCATAATTTTTTTTTTTGAAGATTGAAATGGCCATTTATCTTAATTCACTTCCATTCCCAATCCCAATCCCATCCCCATTCCCTCTTTGAGTGGACAAACCATTTTTATTCCACATTTTTTCACCCCCTCACTCTATCACAACCTTCTTAATTTAATTTCCCCTATGCATTGTGTGTAGCTAATGAAGAGATGTCACCCCTCTTTATGCAATACTCCTTGTCCCCAAGGAGTTGGGACATCTACTCATGGGTCATGATCACTTCTCCCTAGTCGAGTTTTTGTCCATGAGACGATCGATCGAGGAACTCAGTGCCCTCATCTGTGTGTGTGAGGAGGATAATTAATTAAACGTCTTTCCTATAATTAACACCGTGGTTAGGGTGACTCAGATATTATATGGTAAAACCCAATGCGTGATCCATTAAAGATAGTATGAGTCGCTTCAAATTATTTAAATAATAATATAGTATTAAAAATAATTTATTTCTTAAAAAATAAAAAGTTAACCTTGCGCTTCCCAGAATGAAACCCTCTATGGGCCTTAAGAGGCCAGAGTGCCATAGGGTGCCTTTTGTGAGGATAATTGCAAACAGCCCTCTGCCGGGTATTTGTCTGCATGCTTGCAAACAGCCCCTTATCAGGTTTATTTCTAGATATGAACGAGGGTATTGAAGCAACTATCATAAAAAACCATTGATAAAAGAGAAATTTCTCCTCTCTCTTTTTTTCTTTCAGACCCCCATCAGGTCCTTTTCCCATGAAAGGAGGTGGCAATGAGATTTCATAGCTCATCAGGCTATTTTTATTATGTGAATATTGTAATTTATTTTAAAAAAATTGATAAAGAGACTCCATTGTATCTTCAAACCCCATCAGGTGGGCTTGAGGAGGAGAGAGGGGCCGATAGCATTGAAGTGAAATTTAATGGAACTCCTCATAAAAGGGGATATATATTTTCTTCTCTTAACCAGACACCGACCAGGTTGGTTTGAGGAGAAGTACAGTGGAAGTTGGAACCCTCATTGGATTCATTTGAGTCCAAAGTGGACATGGATAGTTTTCATAAGAAAAATCCCTTTTAAAAAAGATGGCATTTATCCCTCATTTTTATACTCGGTCTGTCCCCTTTTTTATAGTCAGACCCCCATCAGGTCTGTTTCAAAGAGAGAGAGAGAGAGAGAGGCGCACCTAATTTCTAGGGTAGAGAAAACACCCGATGGGGGTTTTCCATTATGATCGTGGATTTTTTAGGAAAAACCCCTATAAGACCATTTTTTCCCTCAGCTTTTTCATTGCAAGACCCGTGTCAGGTCCCTGGCCAGTCTTGGGTGAAAGAAACACCAATAGGTGTGGGAGTCCAGCATGGACTCTGCTCTCCTAGTGTGAATAGGATCAGGATTTTTTTTACAGGAACCCCAGGAAAATTGAAGAGTGACTTGCCCTTTTTACCTCAGAGCCCATCTGGTTATTCTTTCGGAGGAGAAGGGGGAACCGCACCCCTTACTAAGGCAAGAAAACACCCAATGCATGAGTGGAACCTAAAGGGTCTCTTTTCTTTCTCCCATCAGAGACCATTCTCTCTCCCATCAGAACTCTTATAATCTTGCAGGATGGATTAAGAAAAGTCTACTGAAAACTCTGGTGATCGTGATCTGCCACGTCCACCATACCATTTGCCCGACTGCGACACATAAGAAGAAGCCCGTTGGGGGCAACAAGAAGAGCTCCAGAGGAAGAATTCTTGTCGCTCCCTAGGGCCAACTTTCAGCATCTGGGAAGTCTGTGATGATCGGGGGCATCCGGGTCTATTTCAATGGTCGCTGCGTCAAAGTTCTGCCAGATCTAATCATCCCGACCGTGCCCACTCACAACACCTTCCAAGTGCTGGCTAGCCGAAGGGCAAATTTTTATGGCAACAAGCAAGGGAGGTCAACCCCGAACTTGCCGAAGTTTAAGTAAATTTGGGTTCCCAAGAGGGTTCGGGGCCCTGCACCAGCCTCGCAAGGCTTCGAAAATTCTACTGATGTTCCCAAGAGAGGGGACAAAAAGGCCATGCATATAAAGAAAATCATGATTGCAACCCCTCCACCCTCCGTCAAGGCCTATGCAAGACAGGCTGACAGTATCAAATATTCAAGAAGCTTCATTCGAGCTTCTAAACTAATACAGCTTCCACGCATGCCATCGGCTCGAGTCCAAGTGTTGGATCCTGCCATTTCTCTAGAGTGTAGCCAAAAAGATATGACTAAGATGGTCTGAGAATACTTCTATAGCCTCAGGAGTCCTGCCCTGGGTTAGCAAGGGCCACTTCATGTCGTCAAGGCCGAAAATGAAGGAAAAGACAAAATGTCACTTGTGGGGGCAAATGAAGAGGAGAAACAAACTGGGACTAGAAGCCTTGAAAACCCTCCAAAAAATGAAAAGATGAGAAGAATTTTAATATATGAAGGGCTGACTTTCCCTAGTCAGGCCCGAAGGAGAATCAAAAAGCATAAAAGAAGAATGCAAGTTCTCACTTGTAACATGACAGGGGTGATGAATACACCTGGTCCCCTACCAAATGAACAAGAAGAGCCAGCCAAAATTATTGGAAGAACAGACCCGGTGACAAGACAGGGTAAAAATGAGGCTGAGCTACTGCAAACCACAAAGGGCAAGTAGCTTGCTGAAGAAAACATCACTACTATCACCGCCAGAATAGTGGCGCCTGAGTAAATGACTCAAATAAAAATTACATAGGACTCGAAAATAAATAATTAGACCATACTGGATGTCCCCGTGGCGAGAAGATGGGCCCCGAGTGTAGGATCGGATGATGATGACCCCATCACATCCTCTATACTGTCGTCTCATCAAAGGAAACTCCCAGTTCAGTGGGATCCCTTGGTCGTAGCCGAAGTTCCTTACGAACCTGTGCGGGTAGTACGGCTCCAAGGAACTTGTTGCGAACTGGTGCAACACCAACACCGTCGACCGGGTGTGCATCACCTACTTTGTGTATAGTGACGCATCTGGCTCCCTCTAGTAGGGGAGGGCACTGGTCGCCCCTCCACTCGACGGCACTAGTACCAGGCGGGAATCCCTTGTTGCGCAATCAAAAGTGACCCCTCCTCGTCCCTCCCAGGTAGGTAACACAGGGCCCTCCTTGCCCCCTCTAGCTATGCCTCAGCATCCCCGTCTGGCTGCCCGGTGAAGCTGAACAGCAAAGGTGCCACCAGTACTCCTAGCCACTAGTATATAGCAGCCAATGCTACAGGAGCAAAAGCCAGTTGTCATCCCTCAGCCAGCAAGCACGTTGGCCACAACAACTCGACGCTCAATAGGCCATCCTCCCCGTGCGGGACTACAAAGGTCGCCAGCCAGTAAGCCAAGTAGGCCGCCAGGTGCGTCACGTCTGGTAGCCCATGGGGGTTCCACCCCTCTCGTGACGCGTAAATGTACCTTGAGTACGTCTGAAACCACAGTGCTACCTCTGTGTACTCCTCCCACGGGGCCTGGTCCCTCGCGAACTCCTGGTAGAAGCAAAAGGGCCCATTGTAGAAGTGGCGGACCCCCACATTCAACGGCACCCTAGGTGTCTGTGCCACTCAGTCTCTCCCGAGTAGGGCTAATTCCCTCCAGGTCTTCAGTAGATATCGATAACTGTAAGGAACTCAGTATCGCCCCTACCCGTCAATATGGCTGCGGTGGAGGTCGTCCAGTACAACCTCCTCATATCCTTTGCCGTTGATCGGCAGTCCAGAGATCCGAAACAAAGACCACGAGTCAAGTGAGGTCTCTCCCTCAATTGTCGCGATTGTGTTCCACTAGTGGTTGAACTGCTCTTGCAGTCCCTGCAATAGGCCCGTATAGCACGGGTACGCATAAAACACCACAGTCACGACATATTTGATGCCTGCTCTGTCCAACAACACCCGGTAGAGGTGCACTATCCCCATCAGCCACTCAGTGGCTCCCTGACGGTGGAAGTGTGAAGAGATCACTACCCAATGACTATACCAGCTGACAACGGTCTGCCGCATGAACCCATCTAAAAGGCTGTGGCTGTCGTATCCCTCATCAGAGTACTGCAGTCTAGACGGCTCTAGCACCAGCCCAGTCATGCCCTCTGTCTCAGTCCGGTGGTGGTCGTGCATGTTCCAGGAAGTAGGACCCATTAGTTTGACCTAGACCCCAAATTGATCGGCTCTGCTGAAGAAGCCCAGGCACTCAGCACTGGGGAATGGACACTGCCTCCAGTAATCCCCAGAGAAGCTCAGAAAGCTGTAAAAAGTAACCCCATGCAAGCTGTCCCTACCCACCAAAATCGCCCGCTCAAGTCAGCGATGCACTCTAGCAGCCCGCGAGTCTCCCTCCTCCATACCTGGGGGGACATAGCTCCCAATGAAATCAAACAAGTAGCGGTCCAAGGGAAACTCTACGTGGTAGCCTCCGCTGCGGTCGTAGGTGAACAATCCACCCACTCCTGAAATTCGGGCCACCTGCACGGCCCCAACTCTACTCCCCCTCTTGCCAATGGGGCCTTCAGCTACGATCGTGTGTCCCAGGTCGAGTTGATCTACACCTGCCGAAGTAACAATTCGTGGGCCCAAGGGAGGCATGGGCCACTCAGTCCTTTGTACCCAGTGATCCTCCTCTTGAGCTACACATCTTGGGACCCGCTCATCCCTGTCGAATCGTGCCATAGCTACAAAACAGAGCACAAAGATAATCAGTGCACCAGAAAATCAGCATATACAATGAAACAAAATAAAGACACATGAAGTGTCAAAATACAACTACAACCACCCAGAATGAGGGGCTCACGGGCCGTACGCCCTCGTCTCCACCTCTGACTCACGCCCCGTTGGGGGCATTTGTTTTACCAGGATGGTTTCCCAGTAAAATGCCAAGGAATAAGGGTTCAGGGATATCCCTGAACACCTTTAAGGCATGAGCTACCCAGCACTTCCTATGACATCGTGGGCCTGGCCAAGGGCCCCAACCAGTTAACCGTGACATACGGTTAGACCAGCAACTAGTTAGGATCATTCCCGACCACTCAGTTACGGGCTTTGCCTGCACTTTACATGGCCGCTCGGGCCAACCCAGGCGGGCTCTGACTCCAAGCCACGCCATGTGGCACCCGGTGAAAAGGCCAGGGGCTTACCCCGAGAAGCCTTCTTTCAACCCTCCAAGGTCCAAGGGCAACCTAACTAAGTCAACCACAAGCTTTGGAGGCCCACAGTACGTATATACGACTCGCACACTTGTGTCGGGCATTTCCCCGAACACCATATGGGCACGTATATTCTAGCCCTTGAACAATAAACCGCAGGTCGACCCATGGCTCCAGCATACCAACTAGGTCCTACGATGACCCTCTAGCAAGCCGGGGCCACCCCCGACCCTCAGACACGTGGCGAGGTGCCACTTATCCTTAGCTCTCCGGCCAACCTGAGGCTACACTGCCAACCTATCGTACGAGGTGGCGCACGCACCTAGGCTAGGCCCACGTGCCTAAAGCGCCTCTTCTCAACTCCCACGAGCTCATATCCTTAGCCTCGAGGCAAACCCGGGGCCCACCAGTCACTTATCCAAGTCGTTCAGTAACCTAGGGTGTGTCGGGCATTTACCCGAACACCTTGTGAGCAGCAATCATGACTCGACAACCACAGCCCCCACGGGCCAATCCCAGCACTCCAGAACCCCGTGTCCCTTAAAGGACACCCTCAGACGACGAGAGAAGACCCCTGAGGGCCATCCCTCAGGGTTACAGCTCACCCTGGGCCAGTTCACCCCAGGGCACGGTCGCGCCCCCAAGGGGGGCGAACTCCGTGGGGGCCGTGCCCTCCTCCCAGCCCGGAGGCCCTATGGCCCTCTCCAGTCCCAATTCATACAAATTTCCAGTCTCACGGTGCAAGGTTCACGTAAGGATTTGTTCACCGAACTCATTCGCGGAAGGAGCCACAAAGAATGACCGCGTCAGCACACACAAGCATCTCAGTCCAATCACAAGCGTCCACTAGAAGACATCCACCCTGTATAACCCGTAAGCAAACGGGTTAGCGAAAGCCTTCAACAAAATAGTGTGCACACTTCTTGCCAAGACGGTTAGCTCTAGAAAGAAAGATTGGGAAGACATGATGTATGAAGCATTGTAGGCGCCCCGCACCGTGTATATGACCCCAATAGGTTGCTCACAATTCTCAATGGTGTACGGCTCAAAAGCGGTCATCCTGATAGAGCGGGAGATACCCTCATTACAGGTCACGATCCAGTGCGAATTAGTCAAAGATGGCCAAACCAATATAGAAAGAAGACTAGAGGAGCTCTCCGATTTGGAAGGACAACAGTATAAAACCTAGCAGAACATATAAGTCTATCAGGCCTGTATGGCCCGTGGCTTCGATAAGCTTGTCAAAGAGCGAGAATTCAAGAAAGGAGACCTAGTCATGGTCAAATGAAGAGAAGTCACCACGGCCAATCCCAAAGGCAAATTGAATGAAAATTAGACAGGACCTTACGTGGTCCAGAAAGTTTACAAAGGCGGTGCTTATGTCGTCATCAAGCATCGGGAGGAAGTTCAATTTTCACCACTCAATGGGAAACACCTGAAGCTATACCTTGTGTCGCTTCCTCAGCTCGGTGATCAACAAAAACTGATACCCCACAATGAACAAGATAGTATCTTGGAGCTCTTGTAATGAGTCACCATATATCACTTAACTCGGCACCCATGACCTTCTAGGGCCTTAGTCATGGGGTATGACCTAGACCTTTCATCTAAGTTGGAGAAACCCGAACTCCTTGCATCGGTGTAATCCAAACACCGATGAACCACTTAACTCTGCACGCATGGCCGTTCTGGGTCATAGCGGAGGGATACGACCTAGACCTTTTGTCTAAGTCGAAGAAACTCGAAATCCTTGTGTCGGTGCAATCCCAACACTGATGAACCACTTAACACGGCACTTATGGCCTTTCGGGCTCTCAGTTAAGGGGTACAACCTTGACCCTGTGTGTAAGTCAGAGAAACTTGAAGTCCTTGCATCAGTGCCATCCCAACATCGATGAACCACTTAACTCGGCACCCTTGGCCTTCCGGGGTCTTAGACAAGAGCTTTGACTTATAAAAGTCCGTATACATATTTATCTTCTTAATTTTAGAACACGTATATTCCATAGTGTTGAATTCAAGATCACCATCCAAATCGGCAGATATGTTTCACACCCTAAAATCATATTTTTTGAACTCCGACGTGAATAAAACTCTCACTCGATCTTACCTCAGCCTATAAAATATTAAAAAATGAAAAGAAAAGGTCAAGGATCCATCTACTCCTACCTCCACCGACGATTTCTCGTGTCGAGGACTTTGATTTCACGCGAAATCGAGTCCCGAACCGTCGTCGGACTAGCAAACTCACGAATGGGTTGCACCGCGTCATCGCCTCGTTCCTCCCCCCATTCTCATCACTCATCACCCCCACGTCGCCTCCGTCCCGTCTCGCTCAAGCTCTATCAACCGCCAGAGAGAGAGAGAGAGAGAGAGAAAAAGAGAGAACCGAGAGGAGATAGATAAAAATCTGGAGGTTCTAATCCAAAAATTCCTCGGTGTTATGCCAGCGATGAGCTATATTCCTGTTCTTTGACGATGGCCCTTCCCTGGACCCGGCTATTGCGGTTGGTATGCACCTCCCCAATCGCTCGTCTTTAGGCCAGCGGATGCATCGTCCCCATCCGCACGATGGACAAGACCACCGTGTTTGGACGTGGCAAGTGCCATCCATTTGCTGGACCCACGACGACCTCGGTGGATCAAAGCCACTGGATTTGTGGGGTCTCCGGCGTCGGCCACCGACGTGACGCTTCATCAGAGCGATGGGTCCTCGTCCCCGTCGCCACCTCTCCACGAAGGGTGGTGGCTTTGCCACCTCGGGCGTTTCAGTTTGGGAATCGGATGTACCCAACGCTCATCAGTCATCGCCGTCTTTTGGGCATGAGATAGGGAGGCAGATCACATGATTGGAACAGATTAAATCCTTACGGTGACATGTCCACATCCATTGTATTGGTTCAACTTTTAGATAGATAAAAAATAAGAAAAGATGTTCCATTTGTTGTAAAGCCCAACTTCATGTCTTTTCTTAAAATGAAATTTACTTTTCTATGTGATAAAAAATAAGTAAATGAAGTGAGCTTGTCGTGAAATTTGGCTCTTCACATATTTTGCCTGCGGGGGGGGGGGCGGCGAGCTGCGGCCATGGCGTCGAGCTCGAGGCGGGTAACGGGCGCAGCGTACGTCGTCTCGCCGCGGTCGAACGAGTCGCCGGTGACGAGGTCGAGGCGGGTCTCTGCAGTCGGCCGCACGATCGGCTTGACGCCCGGAGCCGTATCGACGCCGTACTCGCTGAGTGCCCGCTCGACGAGCTGCGAGACTGAGACGCCGTCCTCCGCGGCGAATCGCTTAGCCGCTTCGTAGGCAACGCGGCTGACGCTGATCGATCGGCGGAACTGCTTGCGCTTGGGCTTGCTCTCCGCGCTTTCCGTCGTCGTGAACCTCGCGAGGCACTTTGGGCAGACGCGACGACGACGATCGCCGCGAGTCTCGACGACCAGCGTCAGAGAGGAGCAACGTGGGCAGGCGATCATCGCCTCACCACCCTCGCCACCGGCCACTCGCTACCCCGCAGCGCCTCCGCGATGACCACGCCCACGATCAGCCCAGCGTGCAGCGAGAGCACGATCCACGGCCAGGTGAGCGCGGCGAGCCACCAGGTGAGGGAGGCGAGGAGGAGGAGGGCGATCATGGTTCGACTCCCACGCGCTTGAACTCGACGACCCACACCCACGGGTTGGCGTCCCAGGATTCGGCGCCGTTGATCTCGTGCCAGAGACGCTCGAACGCGACGGCCGCGGATGCGTGGCCTCGGTTGAGCGGTCCGTAGTAGGTGACGCCGTCATCGTCGTGGCGCTCCACGCCCTCGGATCGAGCGTCGTCCTCGGTGATCGCCTGCAACCGCTCGACGCGCACGCCGGTGACCTCGAGCGTGATGCGCGAGGCCCAGCGGGGCATGTGGATCGCGGGCGTCCACTTCGTGACTGTCAGCGGAATGGTCTCGCCGCGCAGGTTGACGTAATCGAACGAGCCACCGTGCGTCGCCCGATACGCGACGCATTCGGGGACAGGACGATCCATGCCCTCGCCGACAGAGAACCGACAATGCGTCTCGCGCACCCAGAGATGCTCGCCAGGCGCGTACGGCATCGCCCCCCATGCCACGCAATGACGACCGTCGTACGGGCCTACGTACGGGCCTACGTCGTCGATGTGCGAGCCAAAGTTTGGGCTCACAAAGTAGTATATTATGGGGTAGCATTGGTGGCTCGAGTGGGGGATATCTATTGTCGGTAGGGGCCTTTTAAAGCGGCTATCCTGGGGGCATGTGTATGATGATGATGATTCCCTCGAGTCGGTGCGGGGAGGCTGTTCTTGGAGTTTGAAACATCACAACGCATCTCGCCTGGGTCACCGGGATAAATATGCAAATATCCCACATGCTTGCGTCTTACATTTCCTATACCTAGGGCTTTTCCCCTTCGCTACACCAATATTCTAAGATAATCCATGCGTCGTGAGAATGACTTGAGGGAGTGGAGGATCACAGATGCTTTCGCGGAGTTGGCAGAGACCACGGCGGCAGTGATCTGTCAGCTTCCTCCTCCTCCTGAATCTTATGATTATGTAGTTCCATCTTCTTCCTCTTACTCTTCTTGATCCACCATGGCAGAGCACGATCTTGCGGTTGAGGTCCAGGAGCCCAAGCGAGGAGCAAGGGGTTCGGCTCCGCGCTCGGGCTCCCAGTCATCCTCTGCACAGCAAGTTAGGCGAGGTCGAGGTGAAGGAGATCGATGTCCACTATGAACTGTCATGGTGGTATTTATTTTCTCTGGCCAAACCGCACGAGTCTACCTTGGATACTCGTTTGGGCCTCTTCTACATTTTTCTTCTGGCTTAGAAGTGTGACTTTTGCCTTCCTCTCCGCCACTTCATTGTGTAGCTACTGCAATTCTACCAGCTGGCTTCTGTCCAGTTGGTTTTCGATTCATATTCTTCATCTTCTTTTTCATTTTTCTCTATCGCTTGTGCAGTCTCGACCCTTCTTTAGACATTTTTCATGCTTTCTTCGAGCTGAATGAGCAAGCCCACACTGGGAAGGGCTTCTTCTACCTATAGGCGAGGAGGAAGAGGAGCTGCATGACTCTCTCTCCTCGGGATTCTTTACACAAGGGGTGGAAGACTTAATTTTTCTGAGTTGGGTCTAGTAAGGGAAATCCCAACTGGGGCTTTCCTATCCAGCCGAACTTCCATCTGATATTCCCTCCGAAACAGCCAGTGATTTCCTCGGAGCTGGAATAGGAGATTAGGGTTCTTCAGGATGCAGGTGTAAAAGTCAACGCAATTCAAGAAAAGGGAAGAGAACTAGTCAAAAGTCTCAAAAGAACAAGGTCTTCTGCACCCATGGTGCAGAAGTCAACTTCTGAGTCGCTGGAAGTCGACTTCTGCACACGGGCCAGAACCACCCAGGTTCTGGATAGGCACAGAAGTCAACTTCCTCTGAAGCAGAAGTCAACTTCTGCCTGTCAGATAGAACCAGGCATTCTGGGGTTCATTCAAAAGTCAACTTGGACGCTTCCAAAAGTTAGCTTTCGCGGAGAACGTGTTATGTGAACCCTAAAATGATCCCATTTGTTGCAAGAACCGATACCCAAGCTCTAGATCCATTATGGTACACACATAGAGGTTCCCGGTGTGCCAAAGAATGTGGGTTTGTAACAATTTTTGGTGCATCAAATGGAGAAGGCCTAGTCTTCAACCTCTTCATAGAAAAATAGGAGTTTTCTCAGCGGTTCACCAACTGAATCAGCAGATATTTGGATGGATTTTCAAAATTGAAAATGTGTGGTGGGAAGGCTGAAAAGGAGAAGCAGTAGCGAAGTAAAATGGTGTGTGGTTGGTGGAAAAGAAGGCTCTGCATCTAGTGAAACGAAGAGGAGAGAAAGGGTTTATGCGATCTAGATCAAGGAGAAGAAGAAGAGGAAGAAAACAAGAGCAAGAGTAGGAGAAGCACCAGCAGCAGCACCAGATTAGTTGAGGTCTAGTATCAGAGAAGAAGCAGTTGTAGACACTTCACCAAATCGAAGTAAAGATTCTCTCTAGGAAGAAGACTGGGGGGAGATCCAGATCATGGGAGATGCAGATCCCGATCTGGAAGAGTTCTCTGGAAGGTAGGTAAACTCCATCTACAGATTGAGATATCCGACCATCATGAGAATTCTACACTCGATCTGTGTTTCTACTTTCATTCAATCTTTTTTTTCTTTTATTGTTCGGCTAATCAAGTTGTTTGTCAGCGAAGTGTTTAGATCGAGCTAGGGTGCTCGGATCTGGGGTTAATCAAGCTGCCTCAAGAACCGGCAGTTGATCACGTCGCCCTTCGTCCCCAATAGAAGTCTCCCGAGCAGTAACAGCAAGAACCTCCGGTGCCACCTAGATAAGAAAGACCTCATGTCTAATGAGATCTTGGAAATAAGAAGGGGCAGCCACTTGTTCTTGGTATATCTCCTGGCACTTGGAATATTAGGATAGTCTTGAGAAAATAGGATAAGAAAAGGATTAGATGAAGGCATGAAAGGGAAAGAAAAATTACGATAGAGAAGCTAAGTCTGCAGAAGCATAAAAGGAATAAGCGATAAGAGGCTTTGTAAAGAGGAGACACAGCAAAAGCAAACAAAATCCACAGAAGAAGATAACAGAGAAAAGCTTGGAGGAAGATAAAAGAACTTGACGCAAAATAAGGAAAAGAGAGCTCAAGGAAGCTTGCAGAAGAACAGTTGAAACAGAGGATTTTAAGGGATTCAGAAGCAATCAGTGATCTATTTTCCCTTAGAAACCAACTTGATTCAGCATGATCCTCCTACTGATGTGGCCAGCAATCTCGGTGATCCTTGGCAAGGCCATCTTCTGCTTCTTCCCCGATCGTTGCAAAGTGAGTTGCTGTAAGAAGAGCTGCCCCTGAAAGTCGCAGAGAAGAGCCCGACTGCACATTTGATCATGATAAATCCTACTAGTAATAGAGATTATTTAGGGAAACCCCAGGATAGGTTGTGTTTGAGTACGGTTGGGGCTCCTTGGAGTCATTTTCAAGAAGGATTTGAAACTCCAGAATTATCAGGAAATTAGCGTCCAAGGAGGCGGACACAATTTGAATGAGCGTCCACAAATTTGGACACTGTTTTTAATTTGCTTTCAAAATGCAGAGAATGAGCGTCTATCATCACATACGCTATTTCTTGTTTTGTCTAAATTGGGAACTAATTTAGCTGGAAAAATGTTAAGATTTAGCGTTCATGCATGTAGATGCCTATTTTAATAGGCGACCACAAATATTGACGCCATTTCTTCATGGACATTTTGTCATCTTCTTGTTGCAATGCATGTGCATCTATTGTTTCACTGACATTTGTGAGTGCAGGAAGGCTAAAATTTCTACAGATTTTCAGGCGATCTAAGAAGCTCTGTGGGTAACATCGTTCCATCCATGTATGTATTTTTACTATATATTATTTACATTATTGTAGCATATGCTTAGTAAGATTTATATCTCTAAATCAAATATCTTTAAGTGATTAACATCTTTGACCAAGTAAATGCACTATTGTCGAGAAACATAATAAATCATGTGTACTAGACATTGGAATCATGAACAGAAATATATAAGAATACGAGTATAAGGATCACTAGTAAGATAGGGATAATAAGAATGAAAGTGTAAGCATAGAATGCTAGAAATAATCTTTCAATGTCAGGAACATATAACAAGTTCTAACTTTGGATTGGCCATATCATGCAATCAACCCACAAATGGTAACCAGTCTAAGTCAAGTAATTCAAGTAGTCATGAATGAATGGAATGCCATAGATTAATCTAGCATGTATGTATTTTAGTGTAATGTCATACCAGGTCATTCAACTCCCATGGGTACAAGTACTTTTAGACGCTCCTCCCAGGACTAGAGCGAGGCCCATTAATATCTGACATTGAAGTTATGGATCATAAATCCCATGTAAATATTTAGACATCCACATTAAATTATAATAGCCAAATGAATTCCAAGGTGAAGCTCATGTAAACAAGGTCTACATTCTATTGATATCTCATGATTTTCCAAGGAATTCAAGGATTATTCAAGATTGCTAAGAATTAATCAAGGAATATGTGATGTAGATGATAATAACGACATTCCAGCATTACCACGCTAAAACATGGACAAATCCTCATTAAAGTAATCAAACACGGACTAATAAGCATTGATAAAATGCGGTCAGTCGTGGTGTCATGTTCAGAAAAGTTAGACAAAACGTGGTCATACGCATAGGCGCGACTGAACAAAAATCTGGGTAGAGCGCGGTCAGGTGACTAGCCACGTTCAAAAGAATGAAGTGGGGGTCACCAACGTGTTCAAGAGGGGTACAATAGGATATGGTCACTAGGTCAGACACATTCTTGGAACAGAAGCTAAATGTGGTCTCTGGGTCATTCGCGCTCAAGTCAGGCAGAGCAGAACCTGAACAGAACCATGTTTTACAGTTTCAAAGGCCAGCTGAACCCCGTCTTATAGCAATAGGATGAGATTCTAATAGTTTTCAAGGGTTTTTGGTACAACCAGTTAAGCATCCATGTGAGAATGGTGTGAAGACACTGACCCCGTTCGGAGACGTTGGCGAGCGGGGAAGTGGGGGTTCCCCGCACACTGCGTCGGTAAAGCTTCTCCCTGTTTAAAGGTTACATGAACTACTCCCCACACAGGAGGGATGGACTAGGGGTGGGGAAATAGATATTACATTCAAACACTACCTCCACGTAGGGAGGGGCGCTAAGCCAGCCAGGCAGGGAAGGGGAAAATTTAGCTAAACTAGTGCCGAATGGGTACTCCACCGGTTCTGCCCACTTCTGGAATAGCTGGATAGGTAGCCGCTGCAGATGCTGCCACGTGCTATGTTGAACTTGGAAGTTGCCAAAACTGGTGCCAAAATGTCGCTGATGGACCCAAGTAGGCTCCTGAATTTTTGTGGGAGGTCCCGACGTCGTCAAAGGCCGGGGAAGGCTCTGGAGCTGGACCTCTGTGTTCTAGCTCAGACTGGTCCTAGAGTACTATAGCAGGAAGATGAAGTCGCCACGACCACTCCCAAAGTCTGAACGAGGCGGGACCAAAATGAGTGTGAACGTGGTCAAATCCTCTTCGAGCAGCAACCAGGAACAGCACCAGAGGAGATCAGGGCAGAGAGATAGAGCTCTTTGAGTGAAAGGGTGTCAGTTCAGGTCCTGACTGGACAGATCTACGTACCTAGGGGAGAAAATTGGAACAGGGGGCTCCGGACTCCTATCGGGGCCCCGCTTGCCGCATTTGAAAGAGTACTGGTAGTATCTCGTCTGGGTCAAACAGTGCACCTAGGAAAGTAGGGGTGAGGTCGCAGTAGCTTCTGCACTATGGTTCTATCTTCCACTCGGATGCCGATTGCGCGATCTGACAAGAACAATCCTCTAGGACAGCTCCAGACTCAGATCGAGGCGGGATCACCTCGGCAGCGAAGCTGACTGGAAGGGCTTTCCAGAAAGGTAAGGTGGGCCTCATGGAACTTGGAGGTGGCATCAGGGTAGGCTCTGATACCAGCGGATCTTCAGCTCCTAGCAACCTGAAAACTGTGTGTTGGAGGAGAGTGCGTGTGGGATGAAGAAGGAGATGAAGCTTGCAGGGGGGGTTATGGAGGTTGTGGAAGAGGAATGGAGGGATCCGTGGGGATCCCCAATATGACAATCAGTCTGCAGGAACTGGAACAGAGGACAGCTGAAGCTGAGAAGTTTGTGGCCGCGTACACGGCTGCTCAGGCTGAGTGCAACCAACCCTCAGGTTAGGTTTTTTTTTTGCTGGTTGTTTTGCTTAACATCCTTTCGCCTTGTAAGATAAGACCTTTTACGTGGGTTTCTTCCTCCAGTCCCTGCAGAGGAATCCGCATCTACTTCTGCTCCGGATGTAGGTGAAGCCGCTGCACCTGGGGTCGCGCCCTCCGTGGAGGAGACAATCCCCAGCCCGCTCCCAGCTGCGGAGATTGAACATGGTAATTCCTTCCACTGGCGTGGCTGACGTATTTTCTTTTGCTATTCGTTGGAAGCCCGAGGACTTTCGTCTGACTCGAATGCTTCCTCATTTGGCAGCTCCCCTCAGACCCCTTCCCGAGCGGATAGAGGCCCAGGGGATCCCCGAGCTGACGCAGATCTACACGAGGAGGAGGTTGAAGTCTGGGACGTTGCCGTCTCCCAACCCGCGCGAGGAGGTGGCTGAAGGTGACCGAGCGAGAGTCCCTTCCCCGACAAAGGAGGAGCCTATCCCAGCTGAGTCCTCCTCGAGCGAGAAGGGAGACTACGGCTACTCTTCTGACGAGGCAGCTTCGGGTGAGGATTTTGTAAGTGTGGGCACGTTCATATGGGGCCCCCCTTTTGTAGCTAGCTTGTGGCCCTCTGTCTCTTATCCTCCGATCAACCTGCAGGAGCAAACCCAACCAGGAACCATGGAGACGCCCATCTTGGATGCGCCAGTAGAGTCACCCGGGGACGGCGACGCCGGCTTGGGGAAGCTGGCGGCCTTGTTCGAGGTCCTGTAGTAGGAAGTAGCCGCGGAGGCCGCATCAATGATCGGTGAGGCTCTGGAGGAGGGAGAGATAGCATCGAAAAATAGAATAGTTCCGGTGACCGAGGTAAAATGAGGCCTCCGGGACTTCTCCTACGCCTCCTCGAGGCTTGGGGCAACCCGTCTTGATCGATATAAGGCTAATCCCATTTTCATGTTTCAGGAGGAAGGGAGTCTCCCCGAGGCGCGCACCGCCAAAGCCCGCAAGGCCGTTGCGAAGTGGAGGGGGGCAGCGGGCCCTACGGAGGTTGATGAGCCGCAACTGCTTTCATCGTCGGAGGTGGAGCGCTTAGTGTCGTTCCTGCAGTCGGGGAGCAGGCTAAAGCTCATGGTTCCTCTTCCACCTCCCCGATCGCTTGTGACACCTGAGGAAGGCCAGCTCCTGGGGCAGACGCTCGCCAGCCTTATGGTTCGCGAGCAGGAGGGGGCATCAGCGGAAGAGGCGGCTGAGCCTTCAGTAGCGGTGCCCGAGTCAGCTCCGCTTCCCACCCTTCCTCCGACCGAGAGCAGGGAGGAGCAGTCCCTCGCGATAGCGGAGCGAGGTGGTTCAGTTGTAGCTCTGCCAGCTCCTTTGGCGATAGCCGGCCGGGGGTTACCCGTTGAAGTGGGAGGCCCTAGTGATTTGGCCATGGCGCTCCCCTCCTCTTCGGCTGTGGTGGATGTAGAGATATGGACTGCCGTGGACAGCACGGTGGAGTTTAACCTTCCAGCGATACCTTCAATCAGTCGCACCGCCTCAGATGCGCCGGTTCGGCAAATGCTACTGACGCTTCGCTCAATGATGCTTGTCGACCCCTCCCTCACATATCGAGGGGCGCACGCGATAGTGATGCATCTAACCGGTGCATTACAAGTGCTGGGCTGCCCCTTGGAGGAGTGGTCACGATGAGTCTTACTATTATTGAAATATGTGAACTGTCGTGAATTCCTTGAGACTCGGGCCCCTAACGAGCTTGCCGCTATCAAGGCCCAGGAGAGCGAATATTTGCGGGCTTTGGAGGAGCGTCGAAGCAGTGAGGAGCAGCACAAGAAAGCTCTGGAGGGAGGTCACCGAGATGTCCATGCCCTCAGGGGTAGAATCGAGGAACTAGAGGGCTATCTCGCTACAGCCAGATCCGAGCTGGCTGAGGCCGAGGCGACTGTCGAGAGGGAAAGTGAGGCGATTGCCGTTGCCAGGGCTGAAGCGGCATCCATGGAAACAGAGCTGTGGCACCTCAAGGAGCAGAGGGGGCGATTACGCGACATGGCAAGTTTCCCTTGTATTGGGATTCTCCCCCTATAGGATATCTTTCGGGGCATCGACTGAGCGCCGCTTTCCTCTACCCTCCTCTTGTATTCTGCTTCTCTCTCTTTCTCTTTTCTTCTCTTTCCCCCTTTTTTGAACATGTAACCAGGTGTTTGCCCCGAAGCACGTGTACCCCCCTTTTTGAAATAGAAGATCATTTGCATACTTACTTTTGCATACTGGCCTGCGAATCTCCCTTCCTTTTCCCTTTTTTTTTCCTTTCTTTTTGCTCCTCGCAGGGGTACGAGTTCGCGCCATTGGCTTGATCTGGGAATGCTTTGGTCGGGTCTATGGAGGCGCATAGGAGAGTGCTCGCCTCCCCAGGGGAGAGACGAGGGGATCAGTCCACCATGCAAGCCTCGCGGGCCCGCCGAGTGGTTCCGCGAGGAAGATTGACCTGAACAGAGGGTTCAAGTCAAGGGGTGTATTCGTCACCCAAAGGGACAGAGAGAAGAGTTTATTGGTTCAAATGACCTGGTTGGGAGGTCCAGGTCAAAAGGTGATGTGACACGACCTCAGACCTACCTTGCAAGCACAACTTGCAACTCAATCGGGCCGATATCGGCAACCAACTCACCCGGCACTCACCCAAACCAGTGGGTAACTCGGCAATGCCGAGTGGAGGATGTGAGGGCTAGTCCCTTACTGGTAGAGGGCCAGCAAGGCCAGAGGGTCTCCCAAGGGGTATGATTAGTCCAATCCTAGTGGTCGACCCGGTGCCGAGGGCACGGGTAACACTCACTCCCACGGTGATCACACGAAGTCCGGGACTTGCGAGATCGGGCACTCTCTCTCTCACCGGCCAGCGGAGCTATGAGCTAATATGGAATGAAAAGTTCTGAAATGGAGCAGGGAAATGAGCACTTACTCGACCGGTTTGAAGAAATCGGTCCCGTTCAGAGACGGGGGCGCGCGGGGAAGCGTGGGGCTCACCCACGCCGCGGCGAGGACGCTTCAACCTGTTCAAGCAAACTACAACACTACGCCCCACGCAGGAGGGGGGATCTTGGGGTGGGGGTTAAGAAAATTACAACTAAAACTACCTCCGCACAGGGAGGGGCCTTCAGCCGGCCAAGCGGGGAGGGGAAAGATGAAGACTTGGACTCCACGCGAATGATCTATTTTCTAAAGTGTGGAAGTATGTTAAGAATTGAGTTAAGACATCACACAGATCTGGATACCAGATAACCGCGAACCAACGACCAAAAAAATTGAATAAACGTGAACTCTAGCCGATCACAAAAAGCACTAGATTCTCTTAAGGGCTGTTTGATAACCGGACTGTCGGGACGCTGTCGGAGATAAGCGCGGTGGGTCCACCCCCCTCCCTCACACACGGGGTTTAACCGAGCTTGTTCGACCTTGTTGGTCGAACAAATCTATCCTACCCGCTCTTCAAAGGGCGTCTTATAGTGTACATTATAGATATTTGAGTATCTAATTAGAATCATCGTCGGACATCTCCGATACCTGTCCTCCACCTCGGAATTCGAACACAAGATTAATATTATTTGATGCATTAGTTATATGGAAACATTTCTGGCTAGATACTAGATTTTGTGCAAGAAACTACCATGTATGGCACCCAAAGATCATATGCAGAACCTTCTGCGTATCTTAATTGCTGGGAAGCAGGTGCAGGCATCCCGAAAGATACATTTGGTGTCGTCCCTACTACGTACTGCCGTTGAAATACATCTAGCCGGTACAAGTTCTACATGTTTGGAGGCACCTTGGAAATCGTGATGGTTCAAGTCACTTCAATTAGGGGCATTTTGACAATAAAATAAAACGTAATTTGCTGACTCGGTCTGACTCGGATCGTCTCGGACGTGCCGTACCGTATCTGGAAAAATCTAATGCACTGCAGATCACCCCTAGGATCGGTCGAGTCGGGCGGAGTCACAGCGAGAGAGACAGAGAGAGGAGGGAGAGAGGGACAGGGAGAGGGGGAGAGAGGGAGAGATCAGGCCGAGTCGGATGCGACTCGACCGTATCGTATCGGATCAAGAAGATTCCAATCCGATACAAATCAACGAGTCGGCAAACCTTGAAATAAAAGTAGATTAGAATGAATTATTAGAGAGTAGGTGAATTATTCAAATTTGAGAATTAGAATATACTACTCAAGGTCAGATATAGTTAATTTAAGTTTGGTATCGAGATAAATTATAATTAGAATAGACGTAAGTAATTCTGAGTTAATTTATCAGTATTGATCTTAAGTAATTGAAGGAATATTGAATCTGGTTGTAATTCGGAACACGGTTCAAGAATATGCAGACAAGAATCAGACCATAAGCATAAAACACAGATTAGCACTCTACTAAAACAATACCTTGACGACTGAACAACTCTCGGAACAATCGTCTTAAAAAACCATAATCAGGTCGCTGATCAAAAGTCAGAGAATGGCAGTAGTGGAAGTAAGATGCAAACTCCACTGGATGAGACTTGCATAGAACCTATAAAAAGATCATCCTATCAGTGACATCAATTATATTTGAAGATTTACTGGGATATGATGAGGTCAAAATGGATGATTGACACCTCGATAGGGGTTGAAAGTTTCTTCTCACATATTTTATCATACTTCTGCTTTTTTGTGGCAGCTTTCAAACCCTGCCATGGGAGACTGCATGGAGCAATAAATAACACCAGTGTTAGAGGGTAGGCATCCTTAAAGACACACACACATTCACACATACAGAGCACTGCAAAACCAATGAAATAGAGTATCGTATTGCCATTATAGAGGATAGAATTTCCTCGAACCACAAAAGAGTTCCTTTCCAGCACAGTGAATTGTTGGTTGGATGCAAGGGAAAAAAAACAGATAAATCATTGCAAAGGCATTACAGTAAGTCCTTGAAGGCTGACAAAGAAAGAGAAGAACCCAATTGAGTTTTCACCAAAAGTTTGAAAAGAAGAAGATACAGCTGCAAAAAATGACACCAAAAGACCATATTAGACAAGTTAGAAAGAAGAATTCTACCTTCCTCGCAAGAAGTACAACAAAACATAGCCAAGAGATTCCAAATCATCCCGTCGGCTTTGCTCTGAAGACGACAATAAAAACCAGCTGTTAAAAGCAAGAAAGCCTTTCTTTCTGGAGAAGAGATGGAACATCTTTAACTATATTAATTACTAACTTGAACTTCACTTACCGATACCAAGATGAGTATTGCAACTGGCATAGCGTGCAGTACCAGTTAAATTTTTGTTCTCTCTGGACGAATTAAACAACCAAATCAGTCCACTTTAAGTTTATATGCTGGTTTTTGTGTGATAGTTGATGGTTTAATGCATTGTATACATTATTTTAAAAGGGGCCTTAACACCCAATTCTCTCATTTTATCACCCCCACTCTTCCTCCAACACATTTCCCTAACCTTGGAACCACATTTCTCCACCTCTCTAGCCCAACAACTTCATTTTTCCTTCACCCGCACGAGATTCGATCGATTCGTCATGGTTTCAGGATGAAATCTCCGCGCCGTTCGTGTGTTCGTGAAGTTACCTCGAAGCATCCAAATTGTGGAGAAGATCATTCCAAGCCCTAGGAGTGTCTTTTGGTTCGTCTTCATCCCCTGGGTTGAGATCGATCTTCAAGGGTCTCTACATAGAGTTTTCTAGCTCAGGATGCCACCTAGACGGAGTTCTCAGTGCTCTGCCCAAGGGGAAGCCAGTGGTCAGAGACGAGAGGCCCCGGCTCCTCCACCACAGCCAGCACCTGCACCTCGTTGAGCACCTCAGTTGCCTCCATGGCCTATCATCGACCCTCGCCTGGTCAATTTTAATGAGGAGAATGACATTTTGCTAGATCTTTGTGTAGTTTTTGAGATTCAGCCAGGTTGGAGTGACTTTGTCACTAGATACACTAGGTACTATCCCAACCTCGTGCAGTAATTTTATGGGAATTTGGTTGACTGAAATGGAGAGTTATTTACAGTGGTTCAGGGCATAGAGATCCACATCACTCCGGATATTTTTCAGCGTGCCTTAGGAGTCTCAGCCTGGGGTGCAGACATGACCTTTGATCATGGTGAAGTTGAGGCTACATTTATTGCTATGACTGGCTGTGCTTATGTCCGTGGTGTCAGTGATTTAATTCAGTTAAATGGCAATCATTTTCCCCCACTGCAGCGTATTCTACACCACATGTTTACTTCACTCATTTATCCAAAAAGTGGGAGTAGAAATGAAGTAACGGAGGTTCATAGATTCTTGTTTTACCATGTTATGAATGGGAATCTAGTGAATATGGGTCGGCTTATAACTGATTTGATTGGAACATGCCACACCCAATTGAGGCGATCATTGCCTTATGCTTCACAGCTGACAGTAGTGTTTGTATATGCTGGGATTCACTTTGGTGATGAAATATTCATTCGAGTTAGACAAGATGATATCTATAATGAGCGAGTCGATCTATGCCGGCGGCGAGGCGATCGGGACGGTGGTGTCCAACACCGGCTACATGCTGGTCCAATCGGGCGGCGAGGCCAGCGGCGTCACCCTCTCCAACGGCGGCCTGGTGTTCATCGTCGCCGGCGGCCAGGCCAGCGGCCTCGTGGTGCAGAACGCCGCCCACGACACCCTCAGCGGCGGCTCGGTCACCGGCACCCAGGTCTCCAGCGGCGGGTTCGAGCTGGTGGGCTCGGGGAGCGCCAGCGGCACGGTGATCTCCAGCGGCGGGGTGCAATATGTCGGCCCCGGCGGCGTCACCTACGGTACGGTGATCCAGGCCGGCGCCCGCACCCACGTGAGCGCCGGCGGGACCGCCAGCAACACCGTGGTGGACAGCGGCGGCGCCGACTACCTCTCCGGCGGCCGGGGCGTCGGCGAGACCGTCTCCTCCGGCGGGACCCTCTATGTCATATCCGGGGGCGTGGCCCAGGGCGCGACCCTGCTCGCCGGCGCCCATGACAGCCTCTATCTGAGCGGGACCGCGTCGGGGACCCTGGTCGAGAGCGGCGCCTATGAGGCCGTCCAGTCCGGCGGGCTTTCCGTGAGCGCCCAGGTCGGTTCCGGCGGCCACGTCTATGTGGCCTCGGGCGGGACGGTCAGCGCCGCCACGATCGCGAGCGGCGGCTCGCTGACCCTCTCGGCCGGCGCGGTCGCCTCCGGCGGCTTCACCCTCAGCGGCGGCCTGGCGATCGTCTCGGGCGTGGTCGGGGCCGGCCAGACCGTCGCTTTCCAGGGCTCGGGCGGCGACCTCGACCTGATCAACGCCGGCGGCTTCGCGGCCGAAATCTCGGGCTTCGTGCTGGGCGACGTCATCGACCTGCCGGGCCTGGCCTTCACCAGCGGCGAAACGGCGACCTGGAGCCAGACCGGGACCAGCGGGACCCTGACCATCACCGACGGCGCGCAGGTCGAGCGCCTGGGCATGATCGGGACCTATGTCACCGGCAATTTCGTCCTGGCCAAGGATGGCGGCGGCGGGACCAAGCTGCTCGACCCGCCCGCGGGCGGCCAGCCGGGCGTGACCCTGTTCGCCCAGGCCGCGGCCGGCATCGGCGGCTCATAAAAATGTGGAGAACACAATGGCATAAGCCATCGATCCATCTGAGCTTTACAAAATGTGGAGGGGTAAGTGATGCCCCCATCACTTACTTGTCAAAAGATAAAGGTAGAACATCAAAAACCCGCAAGTAAATTACATCCCTTAGAGATTCCTAAATGGAAGTGAGAGAATATAGGGATGGACTTCATCATGGGTTTGCCTAAAACAAAAGGCGGACATGACAGGATATAGGTAATTATTGATCGGCTGACTAAGTCTGCACACTTTCCGTCTATCAAAAGTTGATGGTCAATCGACATCCTAGCAGCCTTATACATTAAAAAAATTGTCAGATTGCATGGAGTTCCTGTCTCAATAGTATCTGGCTGAGAACCTCGCTTTACATCACACTTTTGAAAGGATCTACAACATTCTATGGGGATGAGATTGAATTTCAGCACTACATTTCATCTCCAAACAGACGGTCAAACGGAACGGACAAACCAAGTAGTAGAAGACATGCTCAGGGCTTGTGCCATAGATTTTGGTGGGAGTTGGCACGATCATCTGCCTCTAATGGAATTTTGCCTACAACAATAGCTATCAGGCAAGCATTCAAATGGCACCATTCGAGGCATTATATGGAAGGAGTTACCACTTGCTAATATACTGGGATGAAGTTGGGGAAAAGCAACTCCTAGGCTCAGAGATGGTAAGAGACACGACCGAGAAGATACAAATCATCAAGGAAAGACTTCAGATGGCTCAGGCTAGACAAAAGACATATGCCAACACTAGAATGAGAGACCTAGAGTTCCAAGTTAGAGACCATGTATTCCTTAAGGCTTCCCCAGGTCATGGTATCCGAAGATTTGGTGTCAAGGGTAAGCTTACACCAAGATATATCGGTCCCTTTGAAGTTCAAGAATGGATTGGCGACGTTGCCTACCAAATTATCTTACCACCTCAATTGTCTAAAGTCCACAATGTATTTCATGTCTCCAGGTTGAAGAAGTATGTTCATGATCCATTCCACATTATAGAACATGACAACCTGGTCATACAAAAGGATCTGACATACGAACAAAAGTCATTATAGATCCTGGATCGAGAGGTTCGTGTCCATTAGCCCATCATCCATGGGCGCTTCTTCATCAAGATCAGCGTTAAGACGCGCTTGCCACTTGCGTCCACCACTAGAAGATTGGTTCTTCATGAGAGGACAATCCGGTATGCGATGCTCCCGACTGTCGCAACGTAAGTAGGCGCCTAGTCGTTTCTAGCATTCCTCGACCGAATGGTCAAATTTCTCACAGAAGGAGCAAGTTGTCATAACTTTCTTGTCTTCCTCCTTCAGCTTCTTATTCTGGTGATTGCCACTGCCATTACCGTCCCGCGGCCTCTTCTTACTATCATGGGATTTGTAAGATTCTATGATGCTGAATTTCTCTTTCTTTCCCCGCCGATCCGACCTTCGGCTAGACTCCACACCCCTGCTTTTGTATTTTTTGACCTTCTCTAAGGTCCTTTCATATAGATATGCCCATTGGACCATTTCCACATATGTGCAGATATTTTGAGGTCCCAATTGTTGAATAAAGCCAGGTCGTAAACCATCTAAGAACCGGTTTGCCTTTAAAATGTCTGTACTCACCAAATGTTCCGCGTAAGGGGCCAAGCAGGAGAATTAAAGTTCATATTCTGCCACTGACATAATGCCTTGGCGTAGAGAAGTGAATTCTGCCACCTTTTGCTCCTTAACATGTTTAGAGAAATACTTTGCTCGGAAGAGAGTAAGAAACTCATTCCATTTAGGTTAGACATTTTGAGGTGGTGTCGAGGTGGTCTTCCACCAAGTACATGCATCTTTGTTCAGTTGGAAGGTGGCGAGACAGGCCTTCTCTTAGTCAGCACATTGCATGACGTTGAAAATTCCCTCCATCTCGTCTATCCAGTTTTTCACTTCGTCCGGATTGGAAGAGCCCGAAAAGCACGAAGGATTTAAGCTCCAAAAATTCCATTGCAAATCACCAACACTAGCCCTTATGCCAGCTTGGGCCATAGTCTGTAAAGCTTGGGTAAGACCAGCAATGGTCTGTTGCATCCCGTCCCAGTCAACTCAGTGTGCCATAATGAGAATGAGGTACTTGAGAGAATAGTCAATTAGTTAATTCCTACAGAATTAATGATGGTTAACTGAGAAATAATTTTAAATTTAGCTATCTCCACCCCATCACTCAAACATCTCTTCTTCTGCCCCCCACCGTTTAATGGCCCATCTTTCCTCTCACCCCACCACCGTTTAATCCCCAGCGTGTCTCTCTCTCCCTCCATCTCTCTCTCTCCCTCGCATGTTTCTCTCCCCCTCCGCATCTCTCTCTCCCCTCGTGCCTCTCTCTTTCCCTCACCGTTGCGTCCCTCTCTCATGCCTTCTCTTCCCTGCACACATGCCAACTCACATAACCTGTGGGATGGCACCGTCCCCCTCACTTAACTGGTGGGATGGCCTCGTTTCTCTCTCTCTCTCTCCCACTGCAACGGCCTCCTCTCCCACCGGTTAAACCCCTCGCGTGTCTCTCTCCCATCTCTTTCTCTCTCTCCTCGGGTGTCTCTTTCCCCCACCGCTTCACCTCTCCCCTCTCCCTCTCGCCCCTTCTCATCTCTCCCACCTCTCACTTTGCTTCTTCAAGCCCACTGCCACGCCCTGGCAGAAGCCGTTCTACCACCTCGCCATCATCTTCTTCTCACCCGCCGCGTCCACCTCGAGGACATTTGGCAAGCCTCCTACATAGCCGGCGTGGCCCTCCCCACGCCCATCACCACCACCCAATACTGGCACCGATCGCTCAACCCCAAGAAGCTCATCGACGTGGGCTTCTCCCGCCTGGAGCCCCGGATGACCATGAGCTGCACCATCAAGCTCTGCAAGCTTCCCGATTCCATCGCCACGCCCGTTCTCTGGAAGATGGAGATGCAGGACGTGCCCGCTGCCACTTCAACTGGCGGGGCCATTCCCCATTTAACCAGCAGGAAACTTCAAGCCGTCTAACCGATTGGGCCCTCCTCGTATGCGTTTAACCAGCGGGAGAAGATGTTTAATCGGCAGGTGCTAAGATGCATAACCAGTAGGCCAACAGCCGCCACCCTACAACAATTAACCGGCAGCCCTGCGGGGGGATTTAACCGGCAGCCCCATTTGGGCATTTAAACGGCAGGCCTTATTCAGCAGTGCTACGGGACTACGAACGGTAGCCTGCAAGCACCCAGTACCGCAACAGGGGCCCTGCACGCTCAAAAATGGAAAGCTCTGTACCCTTGCTCCAATGGCCGAGGAGTCCGGCGTGACGTTGAGCACGCCCAGGACGACCGGGCGCTCAGACACCGTCGATCCCCGAGGCTGCGGAAGGGCCGAGCAGCACGAGCACCGCGGCGCGCTGAGCCGGGTCGGTCAGCAGGCCGCGCGACGCGATCGTGACCGTCGAACTGCCTGCCTGGCGCGGGCCGCGGGCGGACACGCAGCCGTGCACGGCATCCAGCACGACGAGCACACCGTTCGGCTCGAGGCCCTCATCCAGCGCGTCCGCGATCTCCTCCGTCGAGCATTCGCAGTCGGACGGACGATACACTACTTGCCTCCCCGCTGATCCAGCGCCGAGTGACCGGGGGGCGGATCTCCCGGCAGGTAGTCCCTCCTGGGCCGCCGGAAGCTGGCCGCCGCCGCGATCGAGGCGTCGACTGGCTTGGACGAGCGCGCACCGCTGATGACGCCGCCGACGCCTCTTCCGGTCACAGTCTGTCCGTCTCGAAGCGCACCCTCAATCGATCGAACGACCAGCGGTCCGCGAGCCCAGCTCGGCAGCGCGATCTCGACCCATCCCTCGCCGACGTCGCGAACCTCGCCGCACCAGCTCGGCGACCGAGCCTCGTTCGGCAGCTGAGGAACGACCCCCAGGCGAATCTCCACGTAGACCGAGTCTCCGCGAGGAGATCTCTTCGCGTCGACGATCGCCGTTCCGACGGAGTTGTTCTTGCGCAGCCGAATCAGACCCTGATCATCGTTCTCGCCAACCTGAACTTCGAGTCGGTCGGTGCTGCGCCAGTCCCAGCGGTCCGCGACCTTCTTGTCCAGAACGAGAGCGAGCTGCGCCGGACGATCTCCGCGCTTGCGCAGCGCAGCCCGGACTCCGGTTCCGCTGCCGATCTTGGCGTTCGGTAGAACGACGACGTGCGCCGCGAAGCTCATCGCGCGATCCTCCCGAGCCACGCCGCGTGCGCGGCCACGTACTGCTCCGTCGTCAGGCGACCGAGAAACCCGGTCCTCGCCTTCCGACGAATCAGTTTCTGAATCTTCGCGCGACCTCGCACCATCTTCCGGTACTTCTCGGTCTGCTCCGGCGCGTAGTCCGACGCCGGTCTTTTTCGCCTGTGCTCGCCAAAGAAGAGATAAAGTAATATTGGAAGCCATGCAAAGGGACGGCGGGAAATCATGTAGGTGTTTCATCGATGTTGATGTTCTCCTCAAGCGAAGGTGACAGAGATCAGACTCCTCACAACGTAGCTCCCCGATCTCCATATCAGCTGCCCTGCCTCCGTCTCCCCCGGTGTCCTGTTCGGATTCGTCGCGACGATGGTCACCTTGTAGGTCCTCGTCTGCATGGTCCCCGTGAAGTCGAGCCTGTGAGGAAAAACATCGACCCACACATCCCTCGGCTGCTCCACACGTAGTGTGTAACTGGACATGGCGAGCCCGACGTTCATCACCGTCCTATCGACGGACGTCGGGGTCGAGCTCACCGACATGGAGATGGACCGATAGTTCAGCCCCTCCCTGCTCATCACACCGATGACGGAGGAGTCAACCTTGCCACTGACGACAATGCTCATCTGTGCCGGGCTGTACCCCAACCCGCAGACATATTTCACGTAGTTGCGGTACTCGAGGTCGTAGACGAGCCACGGGTCATCGGCTCTCATCACGTTCAAGTGCCCGGCGCCGGTGGCGAACAGGTCGGCGGGGTTCCCGGTCTCATCGGCTATGGGTGCCCCGGAGTTGTCCACCCTGTCAGCCGTCGTCATGATCGCCGACTTGACCATGGCGGGCGTCCAGTCTGGGTGGGAGCTCCGAAGTAAGGCAGCTATACCGGACAGGTGGGGGCATGCCATGGAGGTGCCGTGCATGAAATAAAAGGGTAGCCACCGATAGGTGAACGTAGCCAGTATGTTCACCCTGGGACTGAGGAGGTCAGGCTTGAGGACACTGTTGTTCACCGTGCTGGGCCCCCTCGAGTCGAAGTTGGCGACAGCTGGATTCCGGTGGACACTGTACACCATCCCCAGGGGGTCGATTGAGATGGTGGGGTTCTGAGATGACGTGACGTATTTCTCGTGGGTTATGGACAGATGTTAAGATCTAGATGGGGTGAATTGATCTACCTTCTAAAAATTTATCAACAGCGAATAAATAAACTGCAGAATTAGAAATTGAACGCTGTAAGTGTAAATTCAACTGATAGAAGATAAATATGTACAGAAGTCTTAAGAATTCCTGGCAATCATCTAGGCGATAGTGGATCAAAAGTGTAACCGCTGAGCAAGCATTCGTATACGTGAGAGAGACAAATCAAACACACAGAACACCAGAGATTTTAGGTCGTTCGGCACAAGCCTACGTTCACCTCACACTCAAACCGAGTGTGGCTTATCGCTGATTCACAGCTTCACTTTGTTGATCCACAGTTTTGGGGAATAGATCACTACAATCCGCTGATCCATAATTTTGGGGAATCAATCCCAGACCGCTGAGCTTCATTGCTTGCTCCCGTTGAGCCTTACAGCTTCGCTGTCCGAGATTTTACCCTAGCCCACAGACACACAGCTTGACAAAATTCAAGAATCAAGGAAAAATAAAATGAGAAAATAATGTAGCACTAAGAGTAAATTGACTCTAGATTTGATCCAAGAGTCAATTACAGAGATTGGAGATCACTAGCTCTCTTCTCCTCTGGTACTCTACTTTTCTTCAACACAAACTGCTCCTTGTAGCCTCACAACTCAGAAATTGACTTCGTCTTCAAGCTTCAAGAAATTCTTCTCACTCTCTCTTTCTCTTCTCCTAACGATTCCTTCTTGAAACAGCAGGCTCTCGCTCTCGTAAATCAATTCAAGACGAAGGAGAGTTCTGCTCTGATGTTCGTTTGCAGATCTGCTCAGCATCACTATTCTTTCGATTTGCTCTCCCCCCTTTATAAAAGACTCAGGCGATGGGCGTGTGTACACCACAATTTTTTCCCGCCCAATCTTTCACGTGTAATGATTACAGGGCCTTAGTCTTCCACGTGGCAGGATCTCTTGTTCCGAGCCTTGCAATAGACCACGTGTCCAATCATTATATCGAATGGATCTGGGACCACGTGACTTCCTTAAAATTCACGAGCGTCTTGACCTGGTTCTCTTGACCTTTTTCTCAATCAAGTCCCTATAAAGAAAGAAGCATTTTGTCAAATATATTGTCAGCATAATTAGGTGTTTGTTAAACATGTATGCACAGACTATATCATGCAACTAGCATAGACCTGAGTATGAAGTGCATCGACTTCTGTATGCAAGAAACGCAACGTGCACTGAACCTTTGCATGCATTCAGTAAACTATGCACCGACTTTCTATATGAAGAAAGATGAATGTGCACTGATGATGCGGGACGGAGACGCGGACTCGACGCCGAGTTGGATATGCAACTTGGGACTCTAGCAAGCTCGCACTCGTCCCTAGCGAGGGAAGCGTTCGGACCTGCACGGTTGAGAAATCGACAGCGAGTCAAGGGTGGTCAGCTTACTCTCTCATGCCTGGGTTCGGTCACGGGACGGCCTCACTCTCTCACTCGCAGCGGTGAGTTGAATTATACGACATAGGAAGTACCTACTCACATGCAGCGGCAGTAAAAGCGTATACTAAGAAAGTAAATAACTATGACTATGAGGGGGGCAGCGGGTGTACCTCCACGCTCGGGACGTGGGGAAGACGATCCCGGCCAAGTCGGTAACTCCCGCTGAAGATTAATTACACAATATTATAGCACTGAACTATTTGCCCACTCCATGTAGGGTGGTAAAGGGCTACAGCGGGCCCGGGAGGACCGTTCTTGGGTTGATGGGCAGCACATGGATCCGCTCCGTCGGTGCCATTCGGAAGACGCTTGCTACTGGTTGTAGGGCTCGCGTGCTGCTCAGTGGGGTCGAGTGGGCCCGGAGTGACACCGCTATGGTAGGGGTGTCTGGAGGGATGCTCCCTCGGAAGGCAGCGTGCTGATCGTCTCGTGGGAGGCAAGGAGGCTCCGGCCTTCAAGCTTTGGGTTTGTTGTCCACGAGCTGTAACTTGCTATTTTACAGTGTGCGGCCCGGTGAGAATGGTTGCTGTGATCAGCCCTGATGTCGAATCGACACAAGACTGGTGGTGTTGGAAAGCTCTCTCGAAGAGCTACGATCCCAGCTTGGAACAGAAATTTAAAACTCCCTGTGCTGGTTGTAGCTAATTTTAGAAGCTGTTAGTTCCCAGATCTAGATCTGACTAGATAGAAAAGGGGGTTTCCTGAGAACATGGTTTGACCGATGGGTTTATGATGGATCTGGGTGATGAGGCCTTCACAAAAGTTGTAGATCTAGAGGTCAGGAGAATGGGAATACCTTTTATGTCAGATTTTATAGAGGTATCAATATTTGGTGGATTTTCCAGCCTCAAATCTATGTGCTGCAGTTGTGGTGGGCTTAATTTGCTAGTAAATTAACTAACTAACTAACTAACTTGAGCGATGATTAGGAAGAGTAAATATTACTTTTTTTAATTCATTTATTTATCTATCTGCCTTCCTTCCTTCCGTCCTTCGGATGGCTTTTAATTGAAAAGGTGTGCCCGTGTGTGTTGCTAGCTAGCTAGCTCAGGAAAAAGAAAATGGAAAAAAAGCAAAACAACAACTCGTTCAATTAAATATTTTTCTAATTATTCCCATGTAAGTAGGCAGGAATACATATCCGTTAGCATAAGAGCAAGCAGCTGGCTTGCCGTCTTTGGGTTTCACTTTCACACGGGTGGTCAAGTAATTAATTTGTGCAGAGTATGGCATGTATATCTGGTTGAGAAATTAATGTGAGTTGAATCATTTCTTGTGAGAAATTGCTCATATTCTTTGGCCCATCCTGGCATCGATAGACTTGCCTAGGCATTATTAATCACCAGGCAAATTAAGAGCGCTAGAGCTATTGCGTTTCCCTGAGCTGGATGATAGTCATAGAAATAGCTGAGGTGTGAAACACCTGGAAGGAGTGCTCGAGGCCTCAAAATTAATAGTCCCATATTGCTTAGCAACCAACAGATTGCCTTCCTTATATATCTCTTGTTTCGAGGTCATTTGTCTCTTTGGAGACATCCGATAAAATTGGAACGATATTTATTCTGATGGTGTTTTAAACATTACATGAAATGCCTTGCACTCACCTAGGCATTGAAGGCTGAAGCAAGCCCATGATCACCCGACTTGCCTTTCACCTTAAACTACATAGGCTAATCCTTACATCAACCATATCCAACCTGTTTCCAGCGAAAAACATTGGTTCAGCCACTCAGGATCCCACAAGTTCTTGCCATGATCCTTTCCTAAAGCACATGTAAAATCATACACTATTCTAGGTTATCCTGACATCTTTTTTACTTTTGTTTTTGGGAAAGTGGGTGGTACCACCAACGTATTCAAGAAACAATGGGAATTTACAAGTATAGTAGACGAGCCAAAAAATCCCTCTACACAAGTAGGCCACACCAAGCCAATGTGAAGCTCTCTAACCCCCAACAAATTGAAAAGAGAAGAATTTTGGGAATTCACGTTACATAGGAGCTCAATCCATTCCCTCACTCTGTTACAAACAAAAGAAACAACCGCATCCTCCGCTCTAACTTCCCTCCAAAAAATTATGTTGTTTTGCTCCCCCCACAATGACCACATAGTAGCATGGAGGATCAGCCACCAGATGGTCCTACCCCCTCTAAGAAGCTAGCCTATGCCCCAACTCTAAATCAGATGATGCACTTCTAATTGTCTGTCGGCCGAAGACATATTGGGTCCTCCTAGCAAGCTCCCCCCACACCCCCTGTCAGTAGGAACATCCTACAAACAGGTGGTCCAGAGTCTCGCCCTCCACTCCACACAGATGGCAAGTCAACAGGATGCCTAGAATGAAGCGAAGCAGCCTATCTCGAGTAGGCAACCTCCTGTGAGAAATCTTTCAAGCTTGGAGCTTCACTTTCAACGGACTCTTCAGTCTCTAGACTTGAGGGGCGAGGCTACGACGAATACTTCCATCTAAGATAATGGCGTAGGCAAAACGAATCGAGAAGGTCCCCTCACTTTCTTACCTCCATGTCCACACATCCTCCCTATCAAGTAGAGGATGGAAGTCAAGGAGGACGGAGAGGAGGTCCTGGAATTGCTCCATCTCCTTCAATCTGAGATCCCTACTAAAAGTGGGAGCCAAGGTGCCATCGAAGAGTTGGGGGTCAAACACCTGAGAAACGAACCCCAACAGATAGGCTGAAATTGCAAAGAGGCTCAGAAAGAATCTTCCAAGGAGAAGTCACCGCACCACCTATCCTTCCAGAAAAGGCTCCCGTCGCCTTTCCCCAGTTGGACCGGGACACCGAAAGCTATAACATCCCTGCAAGTCAAGATGTCACGCCAAAGAGGGGCATTCCTATGCTGCGAAGTGGGTACCAGGTCCCAAACTCTCCTCTTGCCATAGTACCTCTCCCTAATAACTTGCACCCATAGCCCATCATCTCTCACTCCCAACCTCCACAAGATGGTCAAATTGAAATCCTTTACATCATTGATCCCCAAGCCTCATGTTCCCTACTAGCAGTCACCCTACCCCATGCAATGTTGTGCCAACCCCTACATCTCCCTCCACTACCATGCCAAAAAATTCTACTCTGAATAGCTGCAATCTTCTACACCACAGAGTTTGGAATCTGGAACATGGAAAGGAAATAAATAGGTAGGCAATTTGCATAAAGAAGGGCCATGCCAAAACTGATCTACATAACAACAGTCTACTCTCATAAGATAGCAACCTAGTCTTCCAACCAACAAGTCTAGATTCAAATCTCTGAACAATAGGAAGTCAATCTGCATAGTAAAGGGCACCAGGAGACAGTGGGAGGCCTAGATAGGATATAGGAAACACTCCCACCTGACATCCAATAATACAGGCCACCCACTGAAGAGACCAATCCTCCATGTTAACCCCCACAAGCATACTCTTACGGAAATTAACTATAATCTCAGTGACCTTGACCAACAAATCCAACAGGATCCTAGCCACATAAATCTGTTGCTCGCCCTATGCTAAGAACAGGATGGTGTCATCTACATACTATAAGTGAGTAACTGAAAGGCCACCTCGGGTAACATAAAACCCCCTAATCAGACCAGAAGCCTCTGCCCTCAGCAACACCCGACTCAGAAAATGAGCTACCAGAACAAAGAGAAGAGGGGGCATGGGGTCCCCCTGTCGGAGCCTCCTGCCACTGTAGAAAAAAGAGGATGACCTCCCATTGACAAGGACAGTGAAGGAAGCCGAGAAAATGCACGCTTTGATCCAACCAATCCATGTATCCCAAAAACCCATGTTGTCCATCACATCAAACAAACATTGCAAATTAACCGTATCACTATCACGGGCCTTCTGAAAATCCAACTTCAGAATCACCCATTTCTTCCTTTGAGTCTTCATAGGAAACAAGCACTCATGGGTCACCAAGAAATTATCTTGAATGTGTCTCCCCCTAATAAAAGCTCCCCGATACCTGTTGACCAGCATGTCTATCACACTGACCAATATCCCTACCAACAGCTTAGAGATGATCTTGTAAGTACCATTCAATAAACTGATAGGTCTGAAGTCCCTGAAATCTCGAATACCTTGTTTTTTGAGGACAAGAATTAATAGGGTTTTATTGATGCCTCCCAAATGAGCCCTTCCCTCCTGAAACTCCCTCACCGCTGCCACCAGCTCCTCTCTAATGATGTCCAGCATTGTTGAAAGAAGGCCAGAGGGAAACCATCTGGCCTTCGAGCTCTATCCCTACAAGAGAGAAGACGGCCAGGTGAATCTCCTGCTTAGTAAAACTCTTGGTAATGGCATCCCTCTCCTCACTAGAAAAATGGGGTAGGAGGTCATTTGCTATCCTCAGCCTCCAATGCTCATCCTCTGTAAAAAGTCTAGAGTAAAAGTCCCACGCCTATCCCCTGATATCCTCGTCAGAAGAGAAGGTGAGCTCCCCCACCTGGATGCAAGTAATAGTGTTAACTCTCCTCCTCCCTGATGCAATATGTTGGAAATAGGCGATGTTCATGTCTCCTCCATTGATCCATTCTATCCCTCAATCTCTGACGCCAGTAGATTTCTTCCATAGAGAGAATCTCATCAAACTAGACCCTTAGAGAGCCCCTAAGCCTCCTGTCATCTGGATCTATAAAACCTGCCTCCTCCAAACTATCAAATCTCTCAAGTTGTTCTAGGATACGGTCCTTAGCTGCCCTGCCCGAGAGGGTCTTATCAGCCCCCCATGTCTTGAGAACATGCGCAGTGTACTTCAGCTTTCTCACCAAAGATGACATAGTAGATGTACCACCACCCTATTCAGCCCAAGCACTCCTGAGAGTGTCCATGAAATCCGCCGTCTTGAACCAGAACTTCTCAAGTCTAAAGTTGTATCTCCCATCATCTCCCATCATGCATATGACTGGTCTTCAAGATGATGGGTTTGTGGTCCGAAGCCGATCTAGCCAACTGGAGCATTTACACATGAGGATAGTGGTCCTCCCAATCAACAGAAATCAGAAACTTGTCCAACCTGGAGCATAAAATATTAGCTCTCAAATTGGACCAAGAGTATTGCCCACGAGCCATACCCAGGTCCACCAGTAGTACAGTCTCCTCAATAAAGTGAGTGAAGTCGTCAATATCCCCCATGTGCAAACTATCACCCGTACTCTCCCACGGAGTAGCGGCCACATTAAAATCCCCATCAACACACCATGGCCGACTAGAAGAAATAAGGTGGCAACCAAGCCATCCCACAAGATCCGCATCTCCTCTCCACTTTGAGGTCCATACACCCCTGAGAAGTCTCAGGAGAAGCCATCCCTAACATTAAGTGAAGGAAAATAGCCCACCTATCAACTTGTCTACCTGGCACCACCTCCTCAACTTCATAAAGATTCTGAAGGATCATAATCCCCCCTGACCTGTCCACTGTTGGGGAAGCAACCCCCATGGACAATCTAGTACCTCAAATCTCCCTCATAAGGGAACCCCCATCAACTACACACTTAGCCTCATAGATGTAAAGAATATCAATCTTACATCTCCTAATTAACTCCCTCACCGTCCTCTTCTTCTCCACCCCCCCAAGTCTCCTCACATTCCATGAGACGATCCTCATGAAGACGTGTAGATGCTCCGCTCCTCCCTAACACCATCATCAGCCCCCTCCCTCTCCCCTCTCCGTTGAGCCCTCTCAGCCTGCAAAATACACTCCCACCATCTCTTCTGAATGTTCAAGAACGCACCCTTCACGCCCTTCTCTGCCAATATACAAGAGATACCCACCTATTCAACTAACTCCCTCACCCGCTCCTCAGTAAACTTCTCGACCTCTCTCAACAACTCTCTCACCATTCTCTCCCCATAAAGTTCCGGGCAGGTGAGGCCACCTCCACCCGTGGCAAGCCTGCACCTCCACCCGAAGACTCTAGGAAGACATCCTCTCCCTCCAGCAAAGCTACCACTTGGGCCTCCAACACTTGGGCTCCTTCCCCCTTCTCCCAACTAAGGGCCACTAGGACCGGCACCAGCGACAAGGAGGGATGATCCTCTACACTGGCCTCCTTGGACAGGGCCGCCTTGTTGACCACGGCAAGCGCCTTTGGAGCACCCCCCCCCCCACACACCAGATGCTGCTTCTTCTCTGTTGAAGAGCCCACTTGCTTCAAAGATGCTAATGCCTCAATGCCACAGGTGGCCAGAAGCCACGCAGAGAGTCCAAAAGAAGCCAAGTGACCAAGCCTCCGACCAGCCCATTAAAAAGTCACCGCCCCTCCAGTTGGAGCCTTCCACACCCTGGACATCCCCAGTCACCACATGGTTCCCCTTCCCATCCACAGCAATAGACGGAGAGGCTTCCTGTTGCCCCTCCATACCCACCAAGGTAGACCGAGGGGGAAGGATGTTGTCTGCATGCCGGAGGAATCACTAGCAACCTTTGGAGAGGCAACAGCTACCGGCAGAATGTTTACCATAGCGGGCTCTAGAACCCATGTGAGCTTAGGGCGGCTGGCGTAATCGAGCGAGGGGGGATGATCCATCACGGGTCCCAAAGACCCGATAAGGACCACCAAACTGACACCAGGTAAGTCATGGGCCTCTTGCAAGGACCGGTGGCTCCACCCAAAATGAAAGATCCGCGGCCCAACTATGCCACTTCACGGACCGGCTCAAAACAAGAACCGGGGCCTTGAATAGTGTCAAACCCCACGCGGTTCGAATTCAAATCCCCCACCCTATTAGGCGGCTTCCGTACATCTTCAACTTCCGCACATGTCCCCCATTGCCCTAGGTGTGGCAGCGGTGCAACCTGTAGAGCTTAGTACACCCATAGTCGGACGACGTAGGTGATGCCGGCAAAGTCAATAGAGACGACGGAGGGGACCGTCGGCGGGTCGGCCACCTAGATGATTGCAGCCACCGCCTTCCGCAATCCCATCTCTGTGAACCCCAGTGTACCCTGCTCCACCGGTCCAAGCTGTCGGACCAGAAACGAAACGTCTGCCGCATCACAAAGGCAGAGTGGGACACCTCCGGAGATAACACGTAGCCTCATCGATTGGGAGTTGGGGAACGTCCCCCTAGTCTCCAACCACCGTTGCACCCTAAGAATGACACCCCCCCAGCCCCACTACGAGGAAACCCAAGTCCAGCATCCCAGAGATCGATGATGCCTCCTACCCGACCGCGAGAAAAGTTGCCCGGGACACCATGGAGACCTCCCAGCCACCACCTACAACCTCTCCCAACCTCCGCTTGATCTCCTCCGCAACAACTTCCCCTTCCAGTGACACACAGAGACACCTCCTAAGCCATATGACCCTGTCCTGCAAGGACTCGAGTGGGAACTCACATGTAACCACCCATCTCTTGCCCATCGAGCCCTTAGGCCCCAAAGCTGGAGAGTTCCTCACCACCTCCGTGAAAACCCGGCGACGTCCTAAAGCACCACGAAACGGTGGGCGGCGCCCTAAGCCTGCAGAACCGCCTCACATGCCCCCTCCGGCCACAGTGAAAGCAGGTCGGCTCCAACAAAGGGCCGCCCCAATGGGCCATGACATCCAAAAACCCAAGCTTCTTTGTGGCAAGGTCCCACCCTTGCTTCAATTTTGTTAAAAGAGCATAACTATGACTGCCATCTTTACAATGATTCAAGATGCTATATGGTTTGTACTGGGAATCTAGAGTACAAATCATCAAGTTTACTACTTCATTGTGTGAGAAAATAAAAAAGAAAAAGAAATGTCTCATTACAAGAATTACACTAGAGAATTTTCAAGCTGAAAAAATGGGAAAACTCAGAATAGCAGCAAAAATATTTTTCTCGAGGTGAAGAAGAAGCCAAAACTGGAGCTAAAACTTCTTGGGTTGGACCAGGAGGATGCCTGAATTTTGAGGGAATTTCTTGATGTCGTCAGTGGCTGGGGCAGGGTCTAGATCAGGGCTGAACTGCTCTGACTCTAACTACTCCAAAAGGGCTGCTGCAGGAAGACAAAGGCACCACGAGCACTCCCGGGGTCCAATTGATATGAAGACCGAGGAGTGCAAGTTGATCTGGAAGAAGCTGGAGAGGAAGGGTCTGGTGGCTGCACGCCATCTTTCCATGAACAAGCTACACCGAGGCTCTCGGTCATTGATAGGTTGACCTTCCCTGGGTAGCTAGCCAGGAGGGTGATATGGAGGGACAGGCACCTCCAAATATTTAGCTGTAACATTGCCGGAGTGGCTGGCCATTATGGGTCTATACCCGAAGAATCTGAAGAGGTGATTAGGCTCGCTAAGAGGCCCGGTCCTATCACCAAAAGAAAGAAGGTTGCAGCTGATGTAGTGCAAGTCCTTGTCAGGGAAACAAGCACGGACATGGTTACCATGGCTGCGAAAGTGATTACCATTGAGGACGAGGGCGAAAGGGTTCCACCTACTTCTGATGCTCCGATGGAGGGAGGAAGCCAAGCACCCAACTCTTCTACCCTTGATCCAACCATGATGATGCTACTCCTAAAGTACCAACAGGAGATTGAGATGCTGAAGAAGCAGTTGAGCGAGCTGAGCATGCAAGCATCAGTCTCGAAGCAGGTGGAAGCCCCTCTTGAAACATCACAGTGTGGCACCGATGAGCCCGAGGATTCACCTTAGATGATGGCTTCTCGGCCACTACATACCTATGTTGGTGTGATGGGGGCATCTCTCGCCCATCACATTTTTTCATAGCTCCAATTTCTCGCCAACATGGCTCCAGTGTGTCCGTCACATTTTTCTGAGTCGAGTCATGTAATTTTCATATTTTTCTTGAGTCATAATTATGTAACTTTCTTTTTATTTGAGTCCAGTACCTAGGTTAGGCTGTCATTCACCTAAGTTATCTGTCATTAGGTTGTTTAAGTCAGTTGTTGGGCCCATGTCAGTGGGCTTGGCCTAGGGGCACCCCCTTCCTCCTAATGCAACATGATCGCACCAAACACATCGAAATCGACCGTCATGTTATTAAGGAAAAGATTGATCAGGGTCAAGTTTGCATTCCTTTTGTTCAATCATCTGATCAGGTGGCAGATATTCTGATTAAGGGATTGAATCCTTCTATGTTTTCTATATTAGTAGGCAAGATGGGACTTTATGATATCTTCACCCCATCTTGAGAGGGAGTAATGTAATATTTAGTCCCATATTAGTTTTGTAGAACTTCTTGTATCACCAAAGTATTATATAAAGAGATGGGGTGTTCCTCTTGGAAGATACACCCAATTACTCTTCTTCCCTTCTTATTATTCTTCTTTCTCTATTTCTCTTCTATCTCAACTTAAGCTTACTAGCAAATATTATGGTTCTTACAAGATCACAGAGAAGATTAGCTTAGTCATATATAAATTACTTTTAGTAAGGTGCATCCAATATTTCATGTTCCCCAGTTGAAAAAGAAGCATGGTGACCATCCTATCAGCATCAATCCACTCCTAGAAGTTGTTGCGCCTATCGACAAGGAGCCTATTTCTTTGTTGGGTCACCGACTGGTTAAGATAAACAACTAGGTTGTTGTCCAATTGTTGATTCAATAGAACAATCTTCCACGGAGTGAGGCGACTTAGGAATATTATGATGAATTTATACCCAAGCATATCCACACTTCGAACTTGGGACGAAGGTCTTAAAAGAGGAAGGGAGGAGTTTGTTAAGTAGAGAAGCCATATTAATCTGCTTATCGAGGCATCACAACCGTCGCAGCAAGCTGTTGACAGGCTGAGTTACTATTCCCATGGTCATACCGATGTTTTGAATGGCAATTAGCAAAATAAAAAATTAAAGAAAAATAGTTGGGAAATGTAAAGTTGGTACTCTTGATTTCTGTTACAAGGGTGATGGAATGACTTGCCAATCAACATGTGGCGTAACTCCGGAGTGATGTAAGATGATGGAATGATTTGCCAATCAACACAATGTCATAGTTTTCGTAGAATTGTAAAACCTATAAATAATAATGAAAAGCTAGATGAAAGGTAGATTGGATTGTGGTCGCATTCTTCTTCCCATTCTGATCTCTTCTCCTTCAGACCGAAACCGTCTGGTTTCGGACCGAAACCGACCGAAACCATCCGGTTTCGGCCGAAATCGAACCTGTTCACTACAATTTTTGCCTTTTCTGACTGTTTTGAACCGATTTTGACCGAAGCCGAAACCGGTACGTATCGATTTCGGTCCTGGCCGAAACCGATACCGAAACCGATATTGCCATAAGGTGGTGAGAAGAAAAGTGAATCATCGCTCCCAAACAAGGTCGCAAACAGAGCAATCATTTAATAAACAACCCCCGTACAGGCTGCCCAATCTAAAATTTCAGGTGTAACCAAAAATTCAGAACAACTAAGATTTCACATTCAAATCCAAGGCGGTGGACCCTTCAACTTCTCCTCCTCCCAATCTCTTTCTCTACCTCTTCAGTTGTCAGTCTCTTACTCTTCCTCTTCAGTTTTCTTTTTTTTAATGGGCTGCAGCCTGCGCTCCCCTCCGCTCAGCCCAGGCCAGAGGCGGCCCCCCTCAGCCCTGTGCAGGCCGGAGGGGAAGCTCTCCCTCCTGTGCGCAGGCTGCAGCCCATTAAAAAAAAAAGAAAACTGAAGAGCAAGAGAAAGAGACTGGGAGGAGGAGAAGTCGAAGGGTCCACTCCCCCCTGTGCGCAGGCTGCAGCCCATTAAAAAGAAAAAAGAAAACAGAAGAGGCAAGAGACTGGCTGGGAGGGGGAGAAGTTGAAGGGTGGATTCCACCGGAGGGGGTCACGCAGCAGCTATAAAAGGGCCGACGAGAGCAGCAGCAGCGCATAGTTTGAGATGGCTTGCTAAGCATGGGAAGGGGTATGGTCACCACAAAAAGCACCCCCCCCCCGGAGTTCTAGCCACCTCCTTTGGGAGTGGTGAGCCTAAGAAACTCCTCACCTAAGGCCATGAAGAACTTTGCAAATGTCTGTGTTGTGCTACTCATGAGATAAATGACAGGCACTACATACATGGCATAAATGCCAGGCTCAACTACATAAAACACTACATACATGAGATAAATGCCAGGCTCAACAAATTTTCATGTGAAAATCAGAAATAAAATGGACTAGATGAATGTTTGTGCTGCAGATAGAAAAAAACGTTTGTGCTGCAGATGGAAAGACATGACCCTGCTCTGATGGCATTACTATATAAAAAATAACAGGAAATTGAGATGCTGAGAAGATGACTAAATGAAATGAACATGCATCCATTTACACTCAGGCAGGTTGGACTCCTATTCAAGACCTCGCGAGGTGGTGCTGAGTCACCTGAAGTCTCACCACAGCCGGCCATGCCCCGAACAACACCTGACCATGCAGGGGACACTCTCCCTCGGTAATTACAACATGCCGTCCCAATATGTCCTTCAGCTTCCTAGGCATGTCAGGGACCTATCACAACATCTCAATGGTGTTGACAAGCCCACATATGCAATCGACTTACTTACACCCAAACCCAACAGGTCTGACGATGACGGACAAACTAAGGGTGGAAACAAACAATTGAGATGAAACCAGCCAAGGGGGAAGTCATCGAGACAGAATTACATGTAACCAAGTAGAAGAATGATGAGTCCACCCTAGACTATAATAGAAGATGGAGAAATCTCAGTGCGAGATGCAAGCGTCCACCAAACAATGGGGATGCTGTACAAATCAGTAAACGAAATTTGAAGAAGAAAATCTTACAAAGGGTGATTGGCATCGAAGTCAAAACTTTTGATCAACTGAATAATGTTGTAGCTGATATTGAAGCTTTCTTGTCAAAGTATTGTCCGGCTACTGCTGCCTCAAGTCAGGAGAAAACCAGCTAGCAAGCACCTCGACGGAAGAAGATATTCACATCGCTAATCTCAAAGCTTTCAAGCAACAAAAGAAGAAAGCAAAAAAGGTAGTTAGTACTTCTTCTACCAAGCCTGTCAAGCAAAGATTCTCATTAAGGGATAAGATGAAGAAACCCTATTGTAGATGACATCACGGGAAAAAGGAGACGGGGGAGAAATGCGAGGCGCATGGAAACACGGAGAAAGACCCCGAAAGAGAGTTGCCCTCCGCCGAAGAGAGTTGCCCTCTGCGGGGTTGGAGCGAAAAAATGCGCTAAATGAAAATAGTGCAATAAAAGACCGCAGTGGGATGTTACTCCATGGGTTTGATAGAAATGAAAATAACAGAAATGGAAATGACGTGAATGAAACTGTCGTGAGAAGTTACTCTCCGTGGAATGAGAAAACAGATCCGAGACCCAAACACAGGATCCAATAAGACCCAATAAGGATCCAGGGCATTACAGGGTGGCTCTTTACCTTCTAAGAAGCGGGCAATAATCTTCTCCTCCTAGAGAGACAGATGTACACTCCCCTCGAAAATACCAAGGATGGCTATATATATAGCTTCCAAGAGGTGAGACGTTTTCTCCTCTTAAAGAGAGTAATTCCCCCCCAAAATGGAGCCAATATTTTCATGGCCTGCTACTCACGAGAATCGACTACTATGTATTTGTGACCATCGCGGAACTTCCTAGAGGACGGTACCCGAGCATCTCTCCTCCTCAGGAGAGAGCGAGATGAGCTCCCTAGAAGCGGGAGTTTGGCCCGACCGATGACTAATCCTAGCAGCTACTACCGCCATGTTAACATTCAAAGCGGCGGCGGCAACTTAGGCACCAAAGTGCCAGTGGTGTCGGCAATAGCCTTCAGGGCCATGACCCAACAATCCTCGAAGCTGGCGTCCTTGGTCGGTTGGTAGACTTCGATGGCTATAGGGTTCAGCTCATCTGGCTAGAAACCCAAGTGCCGCTCTGACTCCTGTAACATCCCATTTCTCTAGGCATAAAATGACACCGTTATAATGATGGTGACGTCACCCTGCATGTGTAGGGGGGCTACCATGCGCACTAAGAAAGGCAGCAAGCGACGGGATTTCCTGAGACAGAGGAATGAGAAAGTTCACAAAGGTTTCTCCAGATATTTCCCCTCAAATGGCCTCGTATGACTCCTCCCGAGCTCCGAGCACGCTCGGTGCTCGGTAGTGGGGGGCTAGTGAGGAGGTGAATGTTCACCAAGTCTAGTGCGTCCCAATAATGATAGGCCCGTTACGGCCCGATATGGCCAAGCCTGTGATGGATCACTCACCAGCCTCTAGTCCATTCAATACGGTCCAGTTGAGGCCCAAGGAAACTCTGCCAGCCCATAGGTGGAATTATTACCCGCGTATGATCCGGATGCCGCCGAGCTCACCAACAGACAAACATTGACCCTGCCATCACAGGACTTTCCCCATCGAGGATAGAGTCAGAACCACGCCACCGAGATCCCTAACACTAAGCCCGATGACCATTACACATTTATCCCAAGTTACAGAGAAAAAATTCCTTATCAGGATGGTTGAATACACGTATTCCTTGGCACATATACAGAAGAATGCTCCAGTTACATATGATAGATAACACCTGAGAACCCTCCACTTTCCCCACCTCTATATACAAATCAATCCAAACTCAATTTTTGGTTGGAAGTCATTACTCAACTAATCTTGTGTACAACCATTCTTATAAATCCTTTTCAAACCCAACCCCTGTGGGGTTTGAACCTTGGTCACCTGTGTACATGGAGGACCTTTACCATCTGAGCCACTCCTTGGATTCTCGGATTCCTTTTTTCCATGAAAAAGGTCGTGGATTGTAGCACCAATTTTATAACATAAAACAGAAGTAATAAAATCCAGAGAAGAGATGAGATCCTAAAATAATAGCTACATGAGATCGAGTGGTTTCATCTCCTACTCCAATCAGATGAAGAAACCCCAAGAACATATCTACCCCAATTGTATAAAAATAAATAGCTCTAAAACATTTTTCCATATACACTGTACTTCCCCAGAAAATGTTGTCGTTATGCTCCCCCCAGATACTCCATCAAATTGCAGGAGGAAGGATAAGAAGCTTTGCATAAGATTCTTGGATTCCTATCTGAGGCACCGATTGTTTCTCTCCTCCCATACCTCAATCACCACAGCAAGGAGCATATACCATGTGCAGACATCATCCTTACCTAGGCCAAGCCTTCTCCATCCATACACTGCAAAATCAGACCTGATGTTCTAATGATGGCTACCCAAACTGCAAAATGCAAATATAATTACACAGTGTATGTAGAGGTATTTTACTTGAAAGCTTCCAAGACCAGGCCACAGTGCACACTTTTCCACTGAGTTACTGTTTATATATTCTGAACTTTATGCAGTGCTGCTGACTTACCTGGAAGGTATTCTGAATCAGGTTGGGTGCCAGGAACAGGCTAGGCCAATCCCAATTCCCAATCTGGATCAGATCAGATTGGCCGATATTCAACCAAACAAATTTAAAAAAAGGCTATTCATAAATAGAAAGGGTTTTAGTAAATTAATAAAGTATATAAATAATTAAAAGACATCCTGAATTTAAATACAAGTACATGTATATATTTAAAAAGAAAGGTACAACTAAAAAAACAAGGTACAACACTAACCAACTTTTATAGATCGGCGACCCAAAAGTGGTGACTACGTTTCTACTTTTGTGCAATTGTATCTGACAAACATTTAAATAACATTTATTAGTCATGGGACTCGGTAGGAATTGTTTACCTCCTAGATCCCCCTTGTCCCACACCACCTAAGTTCACTCATCCTTGTTGTTTTTATCGTTTTTCTTTCTTTATTTTATCTTTCATATACACATTCGAATGTAATGGTTAGTGCTATTAAGACATCAAGAACAGTCTCCAAAAAGAATATAATTTAGTTGATAGCTTAGGTTCTCATACAGTTCATAATTTATCAAGGAATCTAAATTAATTCATATCACATATCTTGGGTCATCTTAGGGTGCAGGAGATGCTCCCTGGGTCAGACACCTGCTTTGTACATCATTTTTTTTAGTTCTTATTTGACTGGCCCATGTTTCACAGTCGGTCGCCCCTCCGATTGTTGGCTCATTCCTTAACCCAAAGTAACAGGGATAGCCACTCATTGGTGGTCGTCAAAGTCAATTGAGCGGATCACCCACTGACTCAATCTCTCAGCTACTGTCTAACAATCCTAAAAGAGTCTTTGGATACTTTAATAGGAGAGCTAGGTTGTCAGGCTAACTTGGGATGTAGTCTCAAACTCCATTCTCCTAGTCCCAAGAATGAGTGCGCTCAAATGGGTCACCACCCATTGCTCTAGTCCGTCATGGTCCGAGTTTGGACTGTTGACCTCGTCTAAAGGGATGCTCCGTGCCCCGACACTACACAAGTCGTAAGGAGCTGACCCGATGTTCCCTATCCTCAAGGAATATATTGTTTGGGCTCGTCCCCGCCAATGAAGTGATGCCACCTCATAGTTTCTTAAAACAAAACATGTCTGGAGGAATCGCAGAGGAATCTTTAACATCATAAAATAATTCATGACTTGAGAAAATCTGAATTCTTAGAAAAGCCTTCGACTTCAATATCATAGTTCATAGTTTTATACTCACAATCCTTGATCAATCCCTAAATCACTAAGGTTTCTTTCTGGCTCGTGCATGTCCTCCACCCATCATGACGTCTATTACACTTGTCAACTGTTCAACACATACAAAAATAGTACTCCTTTTTAAATTCTAACAATTCTCCTCAAGGGACGATATGAGATAATGTAAAGTATCGACGCCTTTCAGGAGAAGAACTCATAATCATCCCTTCCCATTGGCAGATTTCTTCTATCGGAAATGACGTAGCATGCCAAGTAGAATACACAATATCGGGCCGAAACTGAGGAACAATAGGTAGATATGTAGGAATTACTAGTTCCAGAGTTTGAGTAGCATCTTCATAGATTAGAAAAGTGCACAAAGCAGGATTAAAATAGTAGATCCCAAGATTATGGGGTCTATAAGTATCATAGTGATCCCATATAGTTGTGAAATGTTGGTTAAATTCATAACCATTATGCACAAAGGGAATGATGCAATTATAATTGAGAAACTGATCTTCAATCGGGTGAGAAATCTCAGAAGCAACTAGTACGTTGTACAGAGAGGTAGGAGGGGTTGCCATTAAGACAAGCAGATAGAATAAGCTCAGACGACTTATAGATCGAGGTGTAAGCCTTCGGTAGTGCCTGGAACAACTTAATACCCTGGGACACCCTTCTTAGGCTCTGATACCAATGAGGTATACAGGCTAGGACAACATCGTTCTGCTGCTATAAAAGCTCAATTTTTAACCTCACTTCTTGAATCTATTAGTAATTTAGTTCTGGTCGAACTAAATACTACTAATGTGTTATTGGATAATTTACTATTTGTAGATATTATCCAATATGTTCGACATGAAATAAAGAAGCTGTGTTACAACATAAAGGCTCAAAAAACTTTCCCTTCTATTTCTCAACAAGCTTGTTCTCAGATAGAAGGAGCCGAATCTTTTAATCTCCCACTCAGAAAGGGAGAACAAGGACGACGTCACAAATTTACAAAAAGGTACAGTCGACGTCCTAAGTATTCCAAGCCACGATTTAGAAAAACTACGGCCAAGGTTTTTAAACCTTATCGATTTTTCCGTAAAAGGTGTATGGCTCGTAAGTCGGCTACTAAATCTGATAAATGTTTTGCCTGCAAACAACAAGGGCATTTTGTATTTTTGTCGGGAAATTGTCTGGGTACAACAAATTCCCCCCATGGGTCATGCGTCAGAGATGAAGATGATGACGTACGGCCCGTGAGCCCTCTGTTTCTGGCCGTTGTAGTTGTATTTTGACACTTCATGTGCCTTTATTTTGCTATGTCATATATGTTGATTTTCTGGTGTTCTGACCATTTTTGTGTGCCCTGTCTTGCAGCTATGGCACGCTTTGGTAGAGATGAGCGAGTCCCAAGATGTGTGGCCCAGGAGGAGGACCACTGGATGCGACGGATCGAGTGGCTGATGCCTCCTATGGGTCCACCGATGATCACCATTGCTAGTGTGGAGTAGCTGGACTGGGGCCATACGACCGTAGCTGAGGGTCCTGTCAGTGAGTGGGCAGCTTGAGTTGGGACTGTGGAGGTGGCCCAAATTCTGGAGGCGAGTGGGTTGTACACTTATGACCAGAGCGGAGGCTACCCTTTGGAGTTCCCCCTGCACCGCCATCTGTTCGAGTTCGTGTGGTGCTACGTCCCTCCCGGCATGGAGGAGGACGATTCGCCGATCCCGGGATCCCGTCATCATCTTGAGCGGGCTATCTTGCTAGGCAGGGATAGCCTACAGGGCGTTGCACTTGGCAGCTATCCGAGCTTCTCAGAGGACTACTGGAGGCAGCGTTAGTTCCCCAGTGCTAAGTGTCTGGGGTTCTTTGGCAGGGTAGAGTAGTCTGGAGTTAGAGTTGGGCCGCTGGGCCCTGCTTCTTGGGACTTGCACGGCCACCATCGCACTGAGACAGAGGGGACCGCAGGGTCGGTGCTGGAGCCTGCAAGCTTGCAGTATGCTGGAGAGGGCTATGACGACCACAGCATCCTGGGCGGGGTGATGCGGCAGACCGTCATCAGCTGGTACGGCCACTGGGCCGTGATCCCGTCGCACGTGTATCGCCAGGGGGGCACCGAGTGGCTGATGGGTGTTGTGGACCACTATCGGGTGCTGTTAGATCGAGCTGAGATCAGGTACGTGGTGACTGCTGCCTTGTACGCGTACCCGTGCTACACTGGACTGTTGCAGGGGCTGCTGGAGCATTTCAACCGCTGGTGGAATGTAGTGGCAACAGCAGAGGGAGAGACCACACTTGACTTATAGTCTCTATTCCAGATTTTTGGATTGCCGATCAGCAGCGAGGGGTATGAGGAGGTAGTACTGGATGACCTCCACCGCAGCCACACCGATGGACAGGGACGATACCAAGTGCCTTACATTTATTGGTACCTTATGAAGACCTAGAGGGACTTAGCCCTAGCAGGGAGAGAGAGAGCTACACAGACTCCCCGAGTACCGCTGAATGTATGGGTCCATCACTTCTACAACGGGCCCTTTTGCTTCTACCAGGAGTTCACCAGGGATCAGACTCCATGGGAGGAGTATACTAAGGTGGATTTATGCTTCCAGACATACTCTAGATATGTATATGCACCGCGGGAGGGGTGGAATCCCCATGGTTTACCGGACGTGACGCACCTTGCAGCGTGCCTGGCATATTGGCTAGCGACATTCGTGGTTCCACACAGAGAGGATGGCTTGCTGAGAGCCGAGTTGTTGTGGCCGACTTGCTTGTTGGCAGAGGGATGACAGTTGGCCTTAGCTCCTACGGCGTTGGCCAACATCTATTAGGGACTGGGAATTCTAGAGGTGCACCCGGCACCGAGAGAGAGGAGAATACTTCTGTTGACCCACTATCTCAGTGTGTGGGCCGGATTGCTATTTCCAGGGCTGGTGGCACAAGGGACCATGGTGAATCCGATGGCACTACTTTTGTTCAGCTTCACTGGGTAGCCGGACGGAGACACGGAGGCACAGCTGGAGGGGGCTAGGAGAGCCCTTTGCTACCTGCCCTCCCGGGGCGAGGAGGGATTACACTTTGACAGTGCCACGAGAGACTGCGATCTTTTTCTGCGAGTTGCGGGTAGAGGGGGGACCAGCGCCCATGCCAGTCAGGGGGAGTCAGAGGCTGGACCGCGAACAGAGTGGGTGATGAGCACCCGTTCGATGGTGTTGACATTGCACTAGTTTGCGATGAGTTCCTTGGAGCCATACTACCCTCATCAGTTCGCGAGGAACTTTGGGTACTACCATAGGATCCCGCCGAACTGGGAGTTCCCTTTGATGGGCCGATAGTATAGAGGGAAGGACACCCACCTGCTGGCGGCCCCGTGGTGGGACTTCTACTACTGCCGTGAGCTGAAGCTTCCCAATGCCGGGACAGGGACGCCGGGGATGATTCGACATCCATTACGCTAGGTGGTGGTTTGAGCACAACCACCTATATCGACAGAAGGCCTCCGTGATCAGGAAGGTGGAGGAGAGCTGCTTGTTGAGGGAGGATCTACCTCCCATTCTGCTGGATGATGGGTACTTGAGGACCCGTGTCACTCGGATCCACCGGGAGATTGAGCGAGTGGTAGAGCAGTGGCCCCGAGGTAGCCGGGGCTCTTCGTCTGGGAGTCGGGGCAACGGAGGGGCGCTGAAGCCCCTGAGATAGGCACCGACAATAACAGCTACTATTGGGATGAAGGTGCATTGACCGAGGGCACCTATGACCTGGTGAGCCCAGTTCTTGGCTGACCACGACCTCCGAAACAGAGGGTTGCTGGACCGGGCACTCCCACACGGGAGCTTTGCTGACACAGCGGTTGATGACTGGAGATGGCACATCGGCCATGCGATCAGTTCAGCTGGGCCCGTGGAGTTCGTGTCCTAGATCGAGTGTGCCCACACTCTGAGGGACATTCGGGAGGCCGTCGATAAGGCTACCTGGGTGCTGTCGCTAAGGCCAGAGCAGCTGGTACCCTTGTCGTTGACCCCCTTCGGGGCTTCAGGTAAGGTTCTTTCTTTTAGCATGTCTTGTTTTTACTTTGTTATTTTTTGGTGTACAACTGAGGCATTGCATAATGCTATGTTTGTTGGCAGGTTCTATGGTAGAGGGGGATTAGCCCTCCACGAAGGCATCCTCGGGGAGTGGGGATGGAGGCCTACAGCCTAGGAGGAAACGCCCTCATGTAGAGGCTGCAGCGGCTGTGGCCGGTGGGTCCTCTGAGGGACTCGAGGCTGAAGAGCAAGTTGAGGTAGAGACGGCCTTGAGTAATTATCGCTTCGACCCCTTTGTCCATACTTGGTTTAGCCAGGGTAGTTGGCTAATCTTGTTTTACTAGATTTGTATTTTGTAGCTCCGCTGGAGGCTTGTGCGGAGGTGACTTTTTCGCCCCCTCGAGAGGTGGACCCTCTGTCTGAGGAGGGGGTTGAGGGGTTGAGAAGCTGTCGGCACTGGGGCCGATGATTGAAAAGTTATCGGCTTAGGGGACGATGATTGAAAAGTTGTCGGCACAGGGGCCAATGATTGAAAAGCTATCGACTCAGGGGCCGATGATTGAAAAGCTATCGACTTAGGGGCCGATGGTTGGAAAGCTATCGGCTTAAGAGCCGATGGTTGAGAAGCTGTCGGCACAGGGGCCAATGATTGAAAAGCTGTCAGTTTAGGAGCCGATGATTGAAAAGCTGTCGGCTCTGGGGCCAATGATTAGAAAGCTGTCAGCTTAAGAGCCGATGGTTAAGAAGCCATCGGCACAGGGGTCGATGATTAAAAAGTTATCGACTCAAGGGCTGATGATTGAAAAGTTGTTGGCTCAAGAGCCAATAAATATATAGCTATTAGCATGGGGGCCAATAGTTGAATATTTATCAAGTTAACGCCCCATCGGTGGAATGCTAGTCAGTTTAACGTCCCGTCGGCAGAATGCTAGTCGGTTTAACGCCTCGTCGGCAGAATACTAGTTGGTTTAACACCCCATCGATAGAATGCTAGTCGATTTAACACCCCGTCGCCGAAATGCTAGTCAGTGTAACACCCCGTCGGCAGAATGCTAGCCCGTTTAACGCCCCATCGGTGGAATGCTAGTCGGTTTAATGCCCCATTAGGGGAATGCTATTCGATTTAAGGCCCCATCGACGGAATGCTAGTCGATTTAACGCCCCATTGGCGGAATGCTAGTCAGTTTAATGCCCCATCGACGGAATGCTGGTCGGTTTAACTCCCCGTCGGCAGAATGCTAGCTGGTTTAACGCCCCGTCGGTAGAATGATAGTCGATTTAACACCCCGTTAGTGGAATGCTAGTCGGTTTAACACCCCGTCCGCGGAATGCTAGTCGGTTTAATGCCCCGTTGGCAGGATGCTAGTCGATTTAATGCCCCATTGACGGGATGCTAGTCGGTTTAACCCCCCGTCGACGGAATGCTGGTCAGTTTAACGCCTCGTCGATGGAATGCTAGTCGGTTTAACGCCCCGTCGGTGGAATACTAGTCGATTTAATGCTAGTCGACTTAACACCCCGTCAGCAAAATGCAGGTCAGTCCTATCTGTATGTACACCATACATATCTTTTTATCCCTTCTGAGCCCTCCGGCTCGTGGGAGGCAGGTCAAGATTCGAATGGTATCGGGTCATTCTCGGTATCCAGATATTGGGTCGTTACATCCGATCCTTTAAAAGCCAAGGTCAGAGCAGGGGCACCATAGGTTGATGTTACTACTATAGTGCACTGACCTATCCATCATTCCATAACTCCTATCATTACAACTCTGGTAGGAAGGTCGAGGCAGCCCCTATATAAGGTCGATGCAATAGAACACCAAGAACTTACATCCAAGTCAGGTGCATCGACCCTATCCTTGGAATGCCTATGTGCAACCTAGGTTCAGAACATTCATGAACCAGAACTCATATGGCTTTGTCCATCATATGTCTGTTCAGCCTAGGGTCTCCAGTGCACACACACTTCCCAATGCCCATTAGACCAATCACTGGCACAGAAACTCTCAATATGTTAAAAATAAGAATGCCACACCATAGAAAAGGTCACAAAAAACTTAGAGTGGCAAGAAAAGATAGACTAAGCAGAAAGTTAAGAAATCCACAACCCAAGTAAAGTAACAAAAATAAATGTGGGTACCAAAACAATTGTTGTCTTGTCTGCATGATTTAACTATAGTTATGGGGCCCAAATAATTTTGGGTTCCAAAATTTTCTACTTGATCTTGTTTGCAGGTATGCCTGACAGCCAATCACAACAGGTGGTATCTTGATACTGACTGCTCCAGACACATGACCAGGGATAAAGGAAAGTTCTACATGCTGGTGGAATAAGATGCTGGTCATGTAACTTTTGGAGGGAATACTAAAGGCAAGATAATTGGGTCAAGTAAGGTAGGTAAGTGCTCTTCCTGCTGCATAGAAGAAGTTTTACTTGTTGAATGTCTAGCTTACAATCTTCTTAGCATTAGTCAGTTATGCAATAAAGGACATAAAGTTATTTTTGACTCTCTTGCATGCACTATTTTTGAACCCAATTCTGAAACAATAAAATTCACTGGAAAAAGAGTCAATAACATCTATATGGTCAATTTAGATGATGTAGCACATACAAATTTATGTTTTACTGTGAATAAGGTTGATTTGCGTCGCCTCCAGCAGCCTTCTTGGCGGCAGCTTTCGCGTTCTTCCGCTTCACCCTGCCAGGGCGACCACCACCAAGTGGACTGGTAAGAGAGAAGTCTATGTGCTTCTGGGAATCTACTCTCACCATGAAGGATGGAATGTTCACCACCTGCCTCCCTACCCTGCATTGAGTTCCAAGAAAGTAAACATCACACTCTGGCCTGGTCAAGCAGCGTTCAGAAGCACTAGCCCAAAAGGTTTGTTTAACAACAACAAATTTGTTGACACAAGATGCACATACACGTGTCTCCAGTTCACAGAACATTCAAGGTCTCTCCGTTGATAGAAACAGTGATAGAACATAAAAAGAACATTGGAAACATCCAGTTCCAGTTAAAGGTAAAAATGGCACACATAGCAACCTACTGCAAAGAGGTTTTCAGTAAATTAAAAGATAAAAGCAACCCAAGAAGTCACAGTTTAGAAAACAAAACATACATCGAGAGTGACGTCCAAATCTTTCCAACGAAACAAAGGAGATTCTTATCCAAATTGAATATAAATTGCAAATGTCCATCAGTTAATTCATGATTTAAGCTTTTTTAAGTAATTAATGATTTAAGCTTATTCTAAGTCACCTAAATCACGTCGAGCCTTCCATGAATATATGGTAGGGCTTGAATTTCCCAGATAACATAAATGAGTAAATATGCAGATGGGTTTTTATCATCGATTCGTTGACCCAACACATGAAAATAAAAGAAGGTATCACGCCTGCCAAACTAATTGGAGCTGATGTCCACACACGACCGAAGAACCTAATAGAGGATCAAAACTTTTTTGTTTAAATTACTCTTTCAAAATTATCAAACTTGGTGAACCTTTATACAACCTCATAGGCTTACAGCAAGGGTCCTCATTCCTAGAAGAGCCTCATCCCTAGAGGAGTATCCGTATCAATCCCTTCCCTTTGCATTGTAGTTGAGAATTAGATGATCCTCCGTGATCATTCATTTTAGTTCACATATTCCAGAAGGTTGAAAGATCAATATACTGGATCACATGCTGAAGATATTCTCATAGTTAGAAATTTGAAATAAAAATTGCTAATCTTCTCATAGGTATCTGAAGGAACGGCAGGAGATCCTCCTCGCCTCCTCCAGGGATTATGCCCGTGCCGAGGCGTTGGCCGCCCAACTGGCCGCGCAAAACACCAGCGTGCAGCTGGCCAAGGATTACACCACCGAAAAACTGGCCACCGCCGCGGCCGAGAACAAACTCTATGCCCAGTCCGTCCAGAACAGCATCGCCCAGGTGTCGCGGGAGCTTAAGTCCTACGGCGATGCCCAGCTCGCTTCCCTGGCGAAGGAAACGCGCACCACCCTCGCGCAAACCGCTACCGCCGCGCAGCAATCCACCGCTGCCCTCACGCAGCAGACGGCCGACCAGCTCGCCAAACTGCGCGCCGAGGCCGCCAATCGCACCGAGCAGCTGGCCACCCGCCTCACCAACCAGTTTGCCGATAACCTCAACACCTTGGCGCAGGAAACCGAAGCCAAACGCCTTACGCCGGAGCAGGTGACGCTCGCCGCCAATTACGCGGCCGATGCCGCCGTCAGCAACGCTACGCCGCAGTTCCGCGCGCTGGCGCTGCAAACGCTGGCCGATTCGCAGGATTACATCCGTACCGTCGCGCAGGAGAGCCTGACCGACGATGCCGACCCCGCCGTGCAGGAGGCCATCCAGAAGGCCGCCAAGAACGTCATCACCAAGGATGACGAAGTGGTCTTCGCCATCCGCGAAGCCCTCACGCCCAAGGCCGCTTCACCCAGACTGCCGGAAGGCGAACGCACCGTCTTGGGCGATGCCGCGCGCCCCGATGCCATCACGGCCGATGTCATGCTCAACCCCAGCCGCCTCGGCGTGGCGGCTCTCGCAGGGGGCGCGCCGCAGGCGGGGGTTGGCCATCTGGCAAGCCTCAACCCGGTGGGAGACAGGAGCCTCGGCTCCCCCCGCAACCGCCAGGATTGGATCGATCTGCGCAAGTACCGCGTGGTGGTGCACGAGGATGCCGCGACGCTGGAGCAGCTCATGTCGCGCCTGATGCAGGAGGCCGTGCCCTACACCGGCCCGTGGCAGGTCAAGTGGAAGCTGCGGCCGGAGAACCAGGAACTGGTGCAGGAGGTCTTCAGCCTCGATGCCGAAACCACCTTCGAGGATTTCGTCACCTATATGAAAAATAGGAGAAAATATAAATATTTTAACCATTTATATATTTGGATTTTATCTTGTCTGGTTTGCTAGAAATAAAAATTTAAACTTAGTACGAGATTTTAAGCGAATAAATAGGGTCACTTTTATTCCTACAGGATTTTAATAAAATAAAATCATAAAAAATATCAAAAAAATCTAAGGATCATGAAAACATGCACTTTACTATTTTTATTAACATGGTTCATTAGATATTAAAAATTTACAGGTTGCAACAATTATTAACGAACAGAAAGATTCATATTTTTTAACAAAACATGCAGAACGGTATCACAAGGATCATGGACAGGGATCATGGAAGAAGGATGCAGTGACATGATGACTGAATTATATTTTGCTTGGGACATTGCCTACCTTTTGACGTTTGATTGGTGATGATGTGAGATGGGAGGAATAAGAATAATAGCAGAGGATGATGATGATGATCACAACACATGCACTACTGCAAGAACAGTAGCAACTCTTGATTGAAGAAGAAGAAGAAGAAGAAGAAGAAGAAGAATTGTAGCAGTAGCAACACAAGCTGTAGAATGACGTTGACACAACGGATCACCAAGAGGCACAACTCATGAATAAACATCCCCTTCGAACGTAGCAGAACACAGCAATAACCCCACACTTGTTCTAACGGGGTCTCTTTATAATGGTTGAGATTCTATTTGAGTTCTATGTAAACTAGAAATCCTAGTTTGGTTACCATTTCCTTTGTTGAGTTGATCACAGCCGCCTTCTAGGTTGGATCGTAGGAACCCTAACGGATCGGCCTACTACTTCGAATGAGCATGGGTTTTACGTGGAAGTCTTCTAGTTAATGGCCTCTTTAATGCTAATACCCCTTAAGCTCCATATGCTTAACCAGGGAGCCCAATACGATTTAATAAAAGCCCATTATATATGTATTTAACATAAAGCCCCCAAGCCCATTCTTCTTTATGGTTTCCTAACTCCTTTAAGACCCATACTATTGGATTTGAAGCTATCTTAGTAATGGGATTCAAAGTTCATGTACTTAATATCAAAGCCCACTTATGTTTTAAACGTAGTCCCTTTAAGGCTTGAAAGGTCAACCCCTTTTATTAACTTACCGTGGAGTGGGTGTTTGTGAACTTGCATGTGAGGCTTCCTGGGCACAAGAGTCCAACACCCAATCATTGAAAAGCACATGGCTCTGTACTCTAAGGTTCTAGAAGAATTTTGGCATAGGATATTCTATTCTTTACAAGTGGACCAATCACAAAATGGGCTGGTAAAAGGTTTTATCTGCAAACTATCTACCTTGGGGAAAAAGGCATCGCAGGCATGTCCTGCGTGAACGCCATTGGTAGACCAATGAGCAGCCATCGTACTCCATCTTTGAAGGGCCAATTAGTGGCCATTCTTCCTAGGATCTAGAGCCTTCTTATGATCTAGATGGCCCAGATTTCCAACTTTTAAGATCAAGGGCTCAAGTTCAATGTGCTACATATATAAAATGAATATGATCTCCATCTGAGAAAGGTGGCGAGCATGTTTTCACTGAAGAAGATTTTTGAAGAGAAGTTTAGCTCGTCTAGAAGAGAAAAGAGAAAAAGTGGGAAGAAGAAGAAAGGAGGAAATGCAGTGAAGCGTATGTAGAGTTTGAGAGAGCATCGTCCGCTAAATAGAGAAAGGAAAAAGAGAGAAAGTAAGAAGAGTAAGCCGAGAACGCCAAGGAGGAGGAAGAGCATCCCACATTAAGTTGAAGCCAAAGAAGAAGAGAAGGAAGAAGCACCTACTGAAGAAACGTTCCTGCGACTTCTTTGTTTTGTTGCCTTATCTTGCTTGTGTTTATTGTTATTCATTTTCAAACTCTAAATCATACTTTGGTGTGTGTGTCTGTGCAATGGTTGCACCAGCTCAAATTGTCTAAGCATTTTGTTGTGTGTGTGTGTGCCACTGGATTTAAGATCCAGAGTGTTTGAGGTTCATCCCCATTGTTGCTGTGTTAACATCGTGAGGAGAGTTCTCCTCGTGGGGAGGTCGTTCCCCATGTGTGTGCAGGAGTCGACCTACGTGTGTGTTGGAGCTTGGCTCCTTGTGTGTGGAGATTTATCCCCGTGCTGGTTTACCAGTAGTGAAGCCTCAATCAGTTGCGTGAGGGGCAGACTTAGGTGTGAACGTGTCACATAGACATTTAAAGAAAAGATGGATGATTCAGTTTCCAGCCACATCATGCATCTTCTACAGTTAATTACTGCTGGCTCTAAGGCTATCAATATCTAGCCCCCCCGAGAAAACATCCACCAGAGAACATTCTATAGAAAAGTAGATCCCTGTGGATATGAGGGTGGGGAAAAAATTAAATCTAAGCGATATGAAATCCTATTGTATCCATACCCCATGTCGAGTCTTGGATTGTAATCGGTGGCAAACCACAGCGAGAGCATCTTGTTACCCCATTGCATGGGAGCACATGGACATGCTACGAAGTTAGCAAGCATATGCTCCAGAACGGGGGTCATAGTAGATGATGCTCAATAACGAACATAAACATAAGACCTGAAGAGACCAGTTCTAGTAGGCATTTAAGCAAACACCAATGTGCTTATGTGTGATTGGCTTTGAAATTGGAATAAGGCTCAACAATGGATAGTAGCTTCTTGAAGGACTGAATTCATATGACATGAAAAGCAAAGAAATGGATTTCTATAGTTTGGGATTGAGCCAAGGCCTCAACAACTCATAGCGTGAGTGAAAAGGCACATGACCACTCCTTCAGTAATATTTTAGCGAACATAAAACAACATACCGGTGGATCTCAGACACAAGGGGATGGCCTAGACCCAATCTAGGATGTTAGGGGAAGGGACTTGTAGAGTTGATATCACCCGCAAAGGGCTTGAGCTTGCCACGAAGGGCAAGAGGGTAGCACACTACAGCTTGCCTCATCCAGAAAGACAAAATGAGCCCTCTAAGCGGATCCACATATAGTAGGTCATGGAGGGTGGAACCCCGACCCAATCTGTTGGCCCGATTAATAGGCAATTGAGAGGGGGGGTGAATTGATTGCCCACCCTTTTTGATAAAATTAGACTTAAACAAATTTATCCGCAAAGATGAAAGTGAAGACAAGATCAGGCTTGAGTAAATGATGAAGCAACAGCAATCAAACACCCACAACTCTCAACATTTGATGATGATCACTTAGATATCGAAGAATGAATGGACAATTAATAAGTGCTCATCTCACCGTATCAGACTCGTAATATGAATGTAAATAAAGTTATGGCAATCACACAAACATCAAACCACATACAGATTTTTAAACATGGGTGATTATTAAATACTTCAAAAGAATTGACGCCTATACTACCTGTCATCAATTAATTGATGACTACAGGACTGGTCGCCCATTAAAAAGGGGCTCAAGAATTGGCGCCCTGCCCCATGGTCGCCCATTAATTGGAGACTGGGTTCCTGGTCACCATTTTTATATGTATCTGAAACACGATGAACTAGTGTAGTAGGGTTTGTAGCAAGGTCTATATAATGCAGAGATATGGACTTATACTAGTACTACTCATGCATGTCAGTATATTAACTATGAGTTAGGCTTAATCTTGAGAACACCTACCTTTTGGAGAGACGGGACGGCGATCAAGAACTTGAAAGCAAGGATGAGGATGTAGTAACTGCAGGAAGAAGGTATAGTAGCAGGAGGAAGATGCACCAAGGTTCCTCACGTAGCAGTAGGAAGAAGAGAAGTTTACAGCGATAGCATAACCCCTTTACGAACGCAGTAGTACCATTAGACAACCCACGTTGGACATGGGGCTTATTTATAGAGATAGAGAACCTATACGAAGCTGGGAATCTAATAAAAGCAAGGCATTAAAGTTCCATCTAAAAAGCCAGCTACCTGCCATGTTTTATTTAAGAACCCTAATGCTATTTTCCTGTTCTGACGTGTCGGTTCCCGAAAATGCTATAAGAAAAGAAATGGCGCCCATTACATGAGGCCCCCATTTATCCTGTTGACCAGTCAATGTAATTGGCACCCCTACTGGAGGGCGCCCATTATGAGTGTTGACTGTTCAAGAGAATTGGCGCTCTCTATAGGGGGAGCCCATTTCTGTTATTTACAAAAAACCCCTCTATGTGTTCTTCGAGGGATTGGGCTTTATGTGATGTTGGGCCTTCATCTTATTTTTCTTAGAAAGGTCTATTTATTTAGGATATTTTAAATTCCTATGATTTTTATCTAGGGTGCAGCACCCTCCCCCACTTAAAAGAATTTGGTCCCCAAATTCAATTTGCACATATAAAGACATGAAGGGAGTAGAGTACTTACAGTCTAGAATAGTTCTGGAAATATCTATCCCATAGATTTCTCAGTTTACCATGTGGCTTCTTGCTTCCCTAAGGTAAATGTGTATAGCATGGACTTCATCACAAAGTTTATGAAGCTTAAGCCATCAGGTGGTAGAGTCCAACAAGTTCAGCAAGAAATGACAGATCAGCCTACCCATCTAGTGGAAGAAGAGAGACGATCACAACTGGGAGAATCAGAATCTGAGCAGTAGCAGCAACAAGAAGCAAAATGTGAAAAAGAACTAGAAGTAGAACAGCAGTAACAGTAACAAGTTATGGAAGAAATTGATCAAAGTCAGCCAGATGCACAAGTTCAGGGAGAGGATCAGCCTCAAGTAGTTGAATAGGAAATGGCAGTAAATACTGAGCAGGAGGATGATGAAGAAGTAACACATGATGAGAATTTGCTAATGCAAGGGGCAGAACAGCAAGTAAATGTAGAAGTTCAACAAGTAGGAGAGGAGCAACATCAAATGGAAGAAGATAAATCTGAGCCAAAAGTGCACCAATAGCCAGATGAAGCATCTGAACAACAACAGAATCAGCATCAAGATGTTGAACAGCTTTAGCAAGAAGCACTAAGTCAGGGGGAGCTACAGCCACCATCAAATAAGCAGGAAGTGGCAATGCATGCTGAGCAGCATGATGATGGGGAAGTCTTGCCTAATGTAAACCTGCAAGTGCAGCCAGAACTGGAAGCACAACCAATTTTAGGAGAACCTGTTCTAGAGCTCTAGGAAGAGCATCAGTCTGATCAACATGACATAGAAAGGGAAGAAATGGAAATAGATGAAGAAGAAGGTCATGAAGAACAGCAACCAAGAGAGGCACAACTACAACAAGAAATTCATGAACTGCAAGAATAACACTTGTCAGATGAACAAATCATGCAACAAATTGATCAACATATAGACCAGCTCATTGAGCAGATTGAGCAGCAGCAGTAGCATTTTGAAGCTTAGCCAGAGTAGATGAATATGGATGAAAACATAGAGTAGTAGCAACCAGATGTTGAACAACCAGATGAGCAACAAGGGGTGGAAGAGATTCAAGTGGAACAACATTAGGAAAATTTGATGAATGAAATTGGTGAACATTTCCCACTTGCTTTTTTTTTATGACACTCTAGTCTTCAGCAAGGCCAATGCTTAGCCCCCGGTCAACCCAATTTCTCAGTTAGATCTCTAGTCAACCCAGTCAGCTCAAGATCTGTGAACCATTCAGATCTAAATTCCACCACGAGTTGTTCTTCCCTCTAAAAAATTCCCCTCTTAGTCTGGGATCGTAGATGTCGGAGTTAGCTTCACAACGGCGCCAACCCCGCCTCATTTCGATGTCATCCCTGGTCGTGGCGACCGTTCTTATGGAGGCACGCAACCTTGTCCAGCACCAGAACAACAAGAAAGGGGGGTCGTAAGAAGTCCTTGGAAAATGTGCCGAAGGTGAATCAGCGCCTGCCACTTCTGAAGGTCGACCAGGGACCCCCTACCATCATCCAGGAGATCCACCATCGTCAGAAGCTTACCGGAGGTCGTCATCCCTTTGGAGGTCCTTGGTCGTTGTCCTGCCGACCAGCTAGTCGCGAAACAGGGTTCGCCTTCCGTCGCCCAGTCGAGCATCTCCGACTGCTACCCGTCAACCCGACATTGGTGCTCCCAGACCCCACATGTCACCTATTACCTCCCTACATGGAGTGGGTTGTTGAATGAATGCTATAATTTAATATTCACTACTGTACCGGGAGTCACAGATCTCGGCTGGGAAGTCTTCCCCACGCCCCGAGCATGGAGGTACACCCGCCTCCCTTTGTTTGTCACTTTGCTTAGCTAATTTATACTCTAGAAGTCGCTGCATGTGAGTAGGTTATTTTCCTAGATATTTCATATTATGTCACTGCTATGAGTTGAGAGAGCATGACTCATCCCGTGATTCGTTCCGAGCACGAGAGTAAGCTGACCACCCGAGACTCAAAATCGATTTCTCAACCGTGCAGATCGTCACGTTTCCCTCGCAGGGGGATGACTGTGAGTGAGTACTTCTGTTTGGGGGGACATCCGCCTCTTCAGGAACCCGGTTAGGTGTCGAGTCTTGTGTGTCATTGCTGGTCACATCGTCCAAAGAGTCACGTCATCACTTAGAGTCCCAACCTCGAGTCGAGTCTCATAGTCGTCCTACATCAAATTGGTATCAGAGCCGGTTTGAGTCTAGGGTAGTCTTCATAAGCACGGTCTAAGTTGAGTCTAGGTTCATTATTATTTTAAAAAAAATAAAATAAAAAAGTGTTTTTGTTTGCATCCCAATACCCAGTATATCAAAAGATGTTACTGGAAGGTTAGGTTACGCTTATCCGGAAAGTAGCCCCTTGCGTGAAGTTCACCTCCGCCATGTACTGGAGTTTGGGTTAAGTCTAGGGTCCTCATCTTGCATCAGTCCATCCATAGAGGTCTAGTGAGTCACCCTTAGCTCCCCTTTAGGTCCATTGCATGCCCACCCGTGGAGGTGCCCATTACCATCGCCCTGACACTATGGGTGAACCCAGGGGTGCCAACCCGAGAGGCCGCTCTCTGGAGGACATGATGCTCCAACTCATGGAGTCCATGGATAGGTCCAAACAAACTCTTAGGGAGCATACCGAGCGTATGGAGAGTTGATTCAAAGCCATGGAGGACCGTGCCGAGATTTCTGACTGATCCGTCCAAGGTCTGGTGGGAAGGCTAGAGAGTGTTGAGAGAACCCCTCACCAGGACCTACCTGGCATTCTTCCGGCCCCTCAGGCCCCTACTGCCTAGCCCGCGCCTGCTGCCTAGCCCGCGTCTGCGGCCCAGCCTGCACCACCTAGGGCTGAGGAGCAACGGTCACGTGCCCTCCATTTTGAGGACTATGGGTCCGATAATGAGTACGGGGGAAATGGCCGACGCCGGCGTGGTCACCGACCACAAAGGGATGACGAGGATGAGCAGATCCTCAAGACCGTTCTTGCAGACCCTCCCACATTTGATGGTCCAAGTCTTTGGAACCCAAGATCTATCTTGATTGGGAGGCCAGCATGGATCGATATTTTGAGTGGTTTGAGATGACGGACCACCGGAGGGTTAGGTATGCCAAAATGAAGTTGATGGGGCAAGCTCAAATGTACTGGAGCAATGTGGAGAGTTTGGTCTTCCAATGCCATGAGCCTCCAGTAGGTTCTTGGGATGAGATGAAGGAAAGGCTTAGGCGTAAGTACCTTCCCACCACATACCGACAGTGTCTTATTGATAGGTGGCAGAGTCTCACCCAAGGGGACCGATCCATGTCCGAGTACATCACGGAGTTTGATGAGTACTTTTTACGATGTGGTGTCACAAAAGAGATCACCATGCCTATCTCGCGCTTTCGTCGTGGCTTGCGGCCCCACTATTAATACGAACTATTTTGTCGCAATGTCACCAAATTGGAAGATGCATATCATGTCGCTCTCGAGTTGGAGTAGTTTGAGGCAGAGTTCGCTCCCGTCCAATGCCAAGGGGTCACTTATCAGCGTCGGACCGACCCTCATACCATGCCTACCTCCTATAGTCAATTTTCAGTGGCTCGTCCCCCAGAACCCCCTCGGTAGGACCCCACCACCACTCCCAGGCCCCGCACTTTCCCTCTGAGGGATCCTCCTCTTCGTCCACAGACACCCGTCCCTGCCCCTCAGCCTTATCCACCCGCCGTGCCGACTCGGCCCCTTCCTTCCACACCCCCAGTCCATCGAGAGGACAAGGGTAAGGGGCCCATGATTGGTGGAACACCTCAGGGCACTGGGACACAAGACCGTTGCTACACTTGCGGTGGGGTCGGCCACTTTGCCAGCAAGTGCCCCACCCGGGGAACACTTGTCATTACTGACACTCTGGCCCGTGATCCCACCCTCGAGTTGGTGCCAGTTAGTTATGAGCCGGACCAAGACTTGGCCGAGGAGTTCTTTGATAAGCTATTGGAGGGCGAGCAGGTTGACATCCCTGGTACCTCGTATCAAGAGGACGTGCATTTGGGTGTAGTCAGGTGCATCCTGACCCAACCTCAGGTGAGTGATGACTGGCGTCGTACCACCATCTTCCACACATTTTATAGGCTAGAAGGGAAAGTCTACAATGTGATTATAGATAGCGGGAGCTGCATCAACGCTATCTCCACAAGCATGGTCAAGCACCTTGGTTTGATGCCCGTGGATCACCCTGCACCCTATACAGTCTCTTGGGTGGATTCCACTTCCATCCCGGTAAGACTACAGTGTCTGGTGCCACTATAATTCCAGGCATACCATTATGCGATCTGGTGCGATGTACTACCTATGGAGGTGGGTAGTATCATCTTTGGTAGGCCTTGGCTCTTTGACTGAGATGCCACCCTTCATGGCAGGTCGAACACTTGCACATTCGACCATGGTGGCCACAGGATTACCCTCCACCCAGTCGTTGTGGCGCCCTTGGAAATCTCAGACTTGTCCTTCTAAATATCTGGAGGCATCAGTGGGAACTGGTAACCTATGGTTGAACATTATCGCTGTTTCTTTCAGAAGATTGCAATTATAAAAAATTGCAAATACATTGCTAAGTGGTTTTTGTCATAAATGTTCATAATCTAGTCCTTCATAATCACATACCCGCCATGTTTTCTGGATAGTACATACAGCTGGCATGCTGCTGATTTTCTATTGTTTTCTTATTACTGAAATCTTCAATACTACAGTCCTTTCATGGGGACTGAGAGTTTGTTTTTGGTCATTATTAGTGTGATACTCATTACACAACCTTCCCCCCCCTCTACTAACCATGAGAACGAAAACAAAATTGACATGCTTTCTTCTGCTCGAGGAAAGTGCATTCTTCCTTTATACGACTGTAAAGCATCTATGTTCCTCACAAATCTGCAACGCATCTGCAACTCTGTTACAATTTGGTCAGTCTACGGAACAAGGTTATCACATGTGATTCTTCATCTTTGCTCCGGTTGGCAGATATACTATATGATTCTTGGTCTCCAGCCATGACCGTGAGCTCTGTGTGCATCAGCATTCTTTCCATGCTATCAAGCTCGACCGCGAAGGTCCACTTCCTCTCCCCTTTCCTCTCTGCTTGCTGCTGCGAGTGTGCAGGCATGATCGTGCCACAAAATAATTAATCTGGCAATACTCGTCTGCGTGCAGCAACGCCCCCCCGACAACGACCGCTACGTGAAGAACTGCCGGAATGGGAGATCTCCAAAGGAGACGAGATGGTGGTTCCACGACGACAAAGTATGATATGATGGCGTTCCAGGTATCACAAGGATCTGTCGAAGATACTCCTCGTTCCGCCGGGGGGGGGGATCCTAAAACTAAGCATTTGAGTGAGATGCTGTAAATTTGGATGCTTGGTTATATCCGTTGAATGCCCTGTTCTCATCGTGGTATGGCAACTGCAAGGCGAAGCAGCTTTGCTTGGTGGGATATTCTCGACTAATTCCTCTCCCGTTTCATCTTCTCTCTTTATAAATGCCATTGGACTCTATATTTTGTTTGCCTGCTTCTTGGAGCTTTTAAAGGGGACCTGGCCCCGCAAGGTTCGTTGGCCGATGACTTTGGCTGGAGGGCTCGGAATAAAGAAACCCCAAAGCTTGTTCAAGAAATGAACGACATGTCCAAATATATCAAGGAATTGTGTCGTAAACAGCAAATCCCTCAAATACAAGAAACCTCTTGACCTGATTATTTCCGACAATTGTGGTACCCTACACAAGTCCGGAGGCATCCTCCTTTCTCCAAAAAAGACACAAGAGAGCTCGGTTATGAGCGAGAGGAGGGCTTCAACGTGTATTATGTCGTCAACAATGTAGGATTGTTGCCTTCTTCTAGCAACTTTAACCCTAGTGAGGATTCTATCACCATGGCAAACGAACAGCAAGTGGCAGAGATGCCTGAGGATAATAATGAGCAAACCTTGGCGTCAACGGCTATCAATAATCTTGAATATTATGATGTTAGCATCGCTAACAATTATGAGGAAAAAGACTTCATTAACCTATAGCCGGCTCCGCACGAACTTGAGGATGGCGGCCAGACGCTTGTGGATGAGTTAATTGAAGTCAATCTCGGGGGCGCGACAGACCCCCGACAAATATTTGTAAGTGCCCTCCTTAATAAAGAAGAAAGGTAAGCATACGAACAACTCCTTTTGGAGTATAAAGATGACTTTGCCTTGACATATAAAGAAATGCCCGGGCTAGAGCCCTTTGTGGCACAGCATGAGTTGGCGATACTCTCTCCAGCCAAACCAATTAAGTAGCTCAAAGACGGAGGCGCCATGAACTAGAATTAAAAGTAAATGAAGACGTTGACAAACTTCTAGACGTGGATTTCATAGAGCCTTACACGTATCCAGTCTGCCTTACCAACATTGTCCCAGTCAAGAAGAAGAATCGTCAAGTCTGAGTCTACATCAACTTTAAAGACCTAAATAAGGCATGCCCAAGAGATGACTTTCCAATCCCAATCAATGAAACCATGGTCATTGTCATTTATGGACCGATCGTCTAATTACAATCAAATTTGTATGGTTGTGAAAACAAAACTCACACAGCCTTTCAATCCCCAAAAGAAATTTTCAATTATAAATAAATGCCATTTGATCTCAACAATGCCGGTGGCTTGTAGGGGGCGAGAGTACATCCCCACCCAGAGAGAGTTGAACATTCTTCATCATATGCTGGAGCATGCAGAGTAGTAGTTGTAGTGTGCTGGGTCTTTTAATTTGAAGAGAACACTGGTCATAGATTCTCCTCCATATCTTCATCATTTTGTAGCCAGTCCCGACATTGGTAAACTCCATTCTTAAATTGATTGGCTTAAGCGAAGCCAACAGCGTGTTGAGCAGTACAAAAACATCTTCTCTTTTTATCTTTGGGCTTATTTCTTCTCTTATCTTCAGTATTTGCTCCTGGAATGGAGCACCATTCACATTAGCACCATTCACATTTTGCTTGGCATCTTGCATTATTTTGTTCGGCTTCTTGCACAGTTGAAGTATCTCGAAATGCACTTTAGAGGTTATGCTGCTCCAGTCAATACAGCGAGGTCGTGTTGGTCATTGTCTTAAAGACGGGCATTTGGCGAGGGCGAGGTGGGTCCGCCCTATATTCACCTATATGTAATTCACCATTTTGGATCAGGTCCTCCACGATGTCTTTAAATACATAGCAGTCCTCCATGAGATGCCCCCTCTTTTGATGATAGGGACAGAATTTAGAATCATTTTTTCTTTTAATGTCATTTGGTCTTTTGAGCTCTGGGAAGACGACCTTGTTATATTTGCAGGCCCAATTGAATAGAATTTACGTCTTGTCCTTTGGAAAGGAGTATGATCTTTTCATTCTTCCCCTTAGTGAGGATTTTTGCTTAGTGGGCATGGTAGAAGAAGGGTCAGTCGCTTCTTTTGATTTCTTCAATTGTCGCTCGAAGGCTTGAAAATCAGCAATGTTTATTTCTTCTTGCACCAACCACTCTTCAGCTGGCCTATTCTTTCGATTAGGGTAGCAGCAGCTGGGCAATACTTTGCCAGAAAGACATTAATGTCATTTGCAATATTGTTTAGTTGATCGAGGGACTTAACTTCGATGCCAATTACCCTCAGTTGGATTTCTCTCTTCATATTGCGCTTACATATCGGGACAACATCCTTGTGGGTCGGTGGATGATTGCATATGTGGGAATGGGAAAAATTTTATCCTTCTCCTTTTCTTTTTGTAATAAAGACCCGAAGGGAATTTGATGATGTATGGGTGATTGTGGACTGACTCACTAAGTCCGCTCACTTCTTGCCCATTAAAAGGAGATGGACCGTGGATGTTCTAGTCACCCTATATATCAAGGAGGTTGTAAGGCTGCACAGAAATCTAACTTCAATTGTTTTGAATAGAGATCTGAGATTCACCTCTCATTTCTGGAAGGGATTACAAACATCTTTGGGTACCAAGCTGAACTTTAGCTCAGCTTTTCACCCTCAGACAGATGGACAAACCGAGAGGAAAAATCAGATTATCGAAGACATGTTGAGAGCCTATTGTAGATGCCTAATTTCGGACATCTCGCGGATCCCTAGTTAGACTTTCATATGAGCGACGTAGTCATTTCACCTGATTTATTGTCATTTATGCTTTAATGTCCAGCCCAAGCTCATTCCATTATTGAGTCACTCTCACTTGAAGAGGCCAAAGGACCATGGGTTGGGTGGCCAAACCATTGGCCGCCCATCCCCCTAGAAGGCAAGGGCGATGGCCGCCCTCTGCCCCTAGGACGCCACTCTGCTGGCCACCCTCCACACGAAGAAGGCCACTATGTTGGCCGCTCAAGTTGCTAGAAGGCCGAAGTGCTGGCCACCCTCACCAATCTGAAAGGCCATTACCTTGGCTTCCTAGGCCCCTGGAAGGCCACTCTGCTAGCCGCCTACCCCTAGATAGAAGGCAAGTACCTTGGCCGCCTTCCTGCAACTGCTGGTCCAAGAACGTGGCCCATTCTCTCGCCACACTCCACACCATTCTCCCTTGTCACCCACGATCAATCCCACGACCTGAGCAATACTTCTAGATGGAGCCTTGAAGTACAAAACTCCTCGATGGACGACAAAGGAGGGGGTCAGTCGGGCGATCTATTGGTGGGTTGTTCTTCTGGAGTTTGGATTTTGGGAGAACTGGAGAGGGAGAGTCTTCCTTGTCTTCTCTTATTGTTTTGCAGGTTGGACGAAGGTGGTGGAGAGGTTCTCTAGCAAGGAACAATTGGAGCTTAGGAGCAAGGCTCTGAAGCACAAAGGCTGCTCCTCACCTTCCCCAAACTGCGCTGCTGGCCGACCGTGAGCTTTCATTAAGACTTTGACGCATTATGAAGATAGGTCGAGGCATCCTTAATGAAGCGTGTTCTGTTTGGACTAATGCATCAATGCATTGGGAAGATAGGTCGATGCATCCTTCATGAAATGAACTTTCTCTGCTACTAAGACTTTAATGCTTCGATGTAGTATCCTCGATACGTCAATGTGGTGTAGATGAAAGAGCCTTGAATGGAATGCTTCAACATCTGGCACTTGACTTAGTGCGTCGATGCACTTCCTTGATGCTTCGATGTGGTAACATTCAAATTTAGATCCTATGCTTAGTGCATCAATGTAGTGGTGAGGATGAAAGGCTTTTAGATAGAAGACTTGAACATTTGACATTTGGTGCTTCGATGCAGTGCTCTATTGCATCAATGCACTAATAAAGACAAGCTTCAGGAAATAGCTTCTGTATGCATGACGGCGTCGATGCGCTACACTTTTGGTTCGACCTGTTGTCTTGTGATGTTACTTTAGTATGTTATGCTGCATCGATGCATCACTTGATGCTTCGACCTATCTACAGTGGTACCATTTCTTGTCAACTGAATGGGATACTTGTTCAACATATTTAAGACTTAGTGTTCACATAGTTATATCAAGATTCAGAGTGTGTCATCATCACAATCAAAGATCCAACAATCTCTCCATTTTTAATGATGGCAACTGAGTCATTAGTACAGTTTGTAGGTTATGAAAATTTCATTCACATACTACCATAAAATGAACACCCATTTTCATTCATTGATGAACCAATAGGAACAGTTTGAACAACGTTCAATTAGCACAAAGACAAATGAAAGGATCGTATATACAAAGTGCTATGCATGACTATGCCTACATGACTCTTATTTTTGTCTGACAAACTTTCTCATCTAATAACCTTTCTCATCTTCTTTATCTTTCTCTGTGTAACACTCAAGAATTTTCTAGGAATTTTTGGTGGTTAAAATATAATTATTAAGTAATTTAAAAATACTTAATGAGCTATTAAGAAGAATTAAAGATTTATTGAATCCATTTAAAGGCCCGATATTTACCAAAGGGTTAAGCCCAACTCAAATTGGCCCAAAGACCAAATTCCAAGGCTTTGGAAGCAGTGACTGGTTTAGCCTTCCACAGGAAAAGGTCGATTTCACTGGTTGTAGCTGGGGTGTACGTCTCAGTCTGGATGGTGCGCGAACTCATGCTCTAGAGCGTAGTATAGCTTCATATGTTTGCCATTGAGAGGTGGGAAGGGTTTGTGACCCTTGTGGTCAACGACCGTGTATGCCCCACCCTCGTAGGCGTCGTGAATGATGTATGGACCTCGTCAATTCAGCTGATTCCACTAGAGCGCCCAGCCATGACTTCTTTTTTCTTGATCATGATGAGGTCACCTTTCTTGAAGGCTCGCTGCTGGACGAGCTTGTCATAGGCTCGTGCCATGCGAACCTGGTATACTTGCAAGTGTTTATAGGCTTCGAGCCGCTTGCCCTCTAGATCGGCGAGCTCTTCTAGCCTTCTCTGGTATTCATCTTTATCAAGGCTGGCCAGGCCGGTGTGTACCACCACGCGGTAAGAGGCTAACTAGATTTCAATGGGGATAATGACTTTCGCTCCATAAACAAGGGAGAACGGTGAGCATCCCGTAGGGGTTTTGTAGATCATCTGGTAGGCCAATAGACCCTCGAAGACCTTCTCACCCCAGTCATATTTTCGGTGGCTAACAATTTTAGCCAGGAGCTTGCAGAGGGTCTTGTTGAAGGCTTCAGCCAAGCCGTTGGCCTGGGGGTTGATGTGTAGTGATAGGTGGATCCAGAGGGAAGGGGTGAATAGATCAACCCCTTCTTTTCGAAAAAAAACTCTAGATAAAAAATAGAAGAACAGTAGGACAAGAACAGCCGCAAGCTAGTGAGCTAAATGCAAGGAAAAAGATCAAAGCGTTCCTACACAAGCATCTAGCGACTAGGAAAGAGAGAGGGCAAACCACAAAGACGCAGGATTTTAAGGTGGTTCGGTTTCTATCTAGAGACCTACGTCCACCCCTCACTCAACTGAGTGAGGCTTCACTAGTGCAAAGGCACTACCGCTGATTCACAGCTTCCAACTGAGAGAAAAACTCTCTCCAAACCGCTGCCAAATAGCTTGAGGGTACACAACCCAAAACCCACGGACCAATGAACACACTGTCTATATTCCTACATGCAGGTAGGCTATTTTATTCGATTTTTAAGTTATGGCATTGATATCCATCTTGTTCTCAAACTCCCCTTGGCTATTAAATTCATATAGCCCTACCCTCTTGGATGGCCCAATCACTCTCTCATACGATGATAGCGAGACATGACTAATGAAATTTTCACTAAGCATCTCAAATAAATCATAGGCCTCATCCTCACTCTTACTCATAAATGCTCTCCTACATGAAGCATCCACCATTTGTCTATGATTTTATGTCAAACCCTCGTAGAATGCCTGAATAATTTACCATCTTGATAATCCATGGTGGGGGCATTTTCTTAGCAAATCTTTCAATCTATCCCACGCCTCATGGATTTGTTCTCCAGGGTTTTGTGTGAATCCAGTTATCGCTCTCCTCATGGTATTGGTTCGCCCTATGGGATAGAATTTCTTCAAAAACTCCTTTTGCATTTCAGCCCAAGTATCAATTGATTTACCCAAAGTGCCTAACCAATATTTAGCATTATCTTTAAGAGAAAAAGAAAAGAGTGTCAACTTGAGAGCATCATCTAAAAATTTTTGGATCTTCACAGTAGAGCAAATATGAAGGAACTCATCAATATGTTTATACGAATCTTCATTGGTATTACCACAGAAGGATGGCAACATTTGAATGGTACTGGATTTGATCTCATATTGAACAACCTTGTACTGGGGTGCTTGGACATAGAAGGACAGTTGGTATTGGTTAGGTATAAAATAGTCCTTCATCTGCTTGGGAAATTGTTGTTGGTTTTGGTCCTCCATGAGGTCAAGTTGTGAATGATTTCTAGAATGCACTAACCTTTCTATATCTTCAAAGCGTCCTATCAAATGTGGGTGGAGGGATCTTCCACCTTGCATGCAATGCAAAAGGGCCCAAAGACAAAATGATGTCCCTTTTTTTCTTTTTTCTTTTTAAAAAAATAATACAATGAATCAATCACTAAATGCAAATGCAATGGATTAACCACTATATGAATGCACAATGATGATTTTTTTTATGAGACCTAAGGGCAATCTACCTTCAAGGTGCTTCTTGGTACAACTGGCCCGACGTCCGTGAGAGAATCCACAGGTGCAGAGACTTATGGATGAATTCAAGGGTGTGAGGGACCTCCATCCCCTTTACCTCATCCAATAGATGATAGGAGTGCACCATCTTCTAGTGCACCTCAGCCTGATAGTGCTCCATCAGTATTCCGCCAGTGATGTTTCAGTTTCTGCAAGCTCAGTTCGCTAACATAAACTCTTCAATCATGGGACTGAGCTCTACTTTTAAGTTGAAACTAGCTCAACTCAAGGGCAGAATAGAAGCAAGATGAGATGACCTCAGACATGAAAAGGAAAGATCTGACAATAGATTTCATAGTTTAGTGAAATCCATTTAGGAAGTATTGGTAGTTGTTGGCAATCAGATCAGGCAGTTTGGTAGGAGATTAGATGCACATGATGAAAAACTCGGTACTGGCACCAACCACTTCAAGGAGATCCAATTAGGTCACGACAAGTTAAACAGATATTATGTGAGAGTCATAAATAAATTGCAATTGATGAGAGATGATATCATGTACATGGTGAATGTCTTTATGGAACATTATCCACAGCCTATACCTAAGGATGTAGCTGATGGATGGTACCCTCCTGGTGATCTTGCAAGTGCATCTTCCTCTCAAGTGCCAATTCGAGCATCACAAGAGGATGCTCAGCTCACATACATCACTGACATGATACGAGATCTCACAATTGTCTTGCAAGCAAAGATAGATATGTATCACGAATTTGTCCTTGAGTGCCATTTGGAAACAAACAATAGGATTGCATCAATGGCTCAAAGACTTCAAGCCAATACATTAGAAATACAAAAATAGTGGGCTGAAGTACATAGGTTTGCAGACATCTCTAACAGACCTCACTTCAAGGATATGTAGACGCACTTTTATTAATGTTTATTTATTTAGTTTATTTGTGCGTGGGTGTGCCAGTCACGAGGTGACGATTCGTTTAGGCTCCGAAGAAGCCACTGGTGCGCGCCGTCTGATCAATCAGATGATGGTGGATATCGTGTTAGGATCAAAATTCATCGTGCCATAAAGGTCATGACGTTAATTACATCTCCCAGATGTAAGAAAACCCTTGATTGATCACCAGGAAAAAGGGCCCTAAAGCCTAAGATTAGCATTAATGAGATGAGAAAATGGTACATGACATGACTCAAAGAAATGTAAGATCATGATGGCACTTGATGACGATCCAACCGGGCTTCAAAAATGTGGAGGGGGTAAATGATGTCCCCATCAACAGCTCCTAGGGAGTCCTCAATGACAAAAATGTATAAGATGAAGGGTTTATTAGGGACAGTAGGTTGTAGAACCAGGGGATTAGATAAATAAACCTTACACTCCTCGTAGGCTTTTTAGCACTGGTCATTCCATTCAAATTTGGCCCCTGCCTTCAACAAATCGTAGATTGGGCAGCATCTCTGAGAATGCTGAGATATGAATCTCCTGATGAATTGCAAATGCCCAATCAAACCTCAAAGTTTAGTAATGTTCTTGGGCGGGGGCATGTCCATTACGGCCTTTGCCTTATTTGGATCAATCTGAATCCCCTACTTGCTAACTATAAGCCCAAGCAACTTCCCCGATGCAACTCCGAACACACATTTCTTTGGATTCATTTTTAATTGATACTCCCTAGCCCTTTGTAACACCTTAGCTAGAATGACGGGGTGTTCTTCCTTAGACCTTGACTTCACCAGGATATCATCCACATAAGCTTCCATGTACACATGCATCATGTCATGGAAGATAGCCATCATTGCCCGCTGGTATGTGGCACCTACATTCTTCAATCCAAATGGCATAATAACATAGCAGTACGTGCCCCAGGGCGTGGTGAAGCAGGTCTTCACTTGGTCCTCGGGGGCAAGATGGATTTGATTGTAACTAGAATAGCCATCCATGAATGAGAGGGCTTCGTACCCAGCCGTATTATCAACCAAGGCATTAATATGAGGAAGCAGGAAATCATCTTTTGGACATGCTTTGTTCAAGTCCCTAAAATCAATGTAAATTTGAACTTCACCATCCTTCTTCATCACCGGGACTATATTTGCCACCCATTGCGGATATAAGACAACTCTAATAAACTTGACCTTGTGTAATCTGTTAACCTCTTCCTTCATCATCAAGGCCATCTGAGGGTGGAATCTTCTTAATTTCTATTTTACGGGTGTTGCCCCAGGTTTCAAAATGAGTCAATGTTCAACCAGAGCAGGATCAAGACCCGGCATGTCCTTGTAGGACCAGGCAAAAGAGTCGCTATACTCTCTCAAGACTTTGATGAACTCCTCTTCAACTTGAGGAGGGAGATTAGTTGAAATAATGATTGGCCTGGGATCCTCTTCAGTTCCTAAGTTGATTTCCTTAGTGGGTTCATCCACTGCTGATGATGGTTCATCAAATCTCTTCAATCCTTGTGCGTACTAGTCAGCAATGTCATCCATGTCGCTTTCCTCGTCATCGGCTGGGTCCTTCTCATCCACAATCTCATAAATGCCCAAACTATCATTGCTCCACACCCCGCCCGCTAATTCCTCATCGTTCTCTATGACGTTGGCGGTGGCTACAAACTTAGGACAGTTAAGGAGGGCGTGGCATCTACTGGCTAGATCCTGGAGGAACCTATCCGGAACGGATTTTGAATGACGCATCACTGGGAGCGTCGCAGAGCTGGATGGGCTATCTACACTAGAACTGACTTCCACCCTAACTGATTCGACTAACCTAGGAGATTTTATAGAATGCACATTTAACCTAGGAGATAAGAAGTCTACCGGGAAGGAAGCAGGGGCCCCGTGCCCCTGGCAAGGAGATGAGCAGAAAGTAGCATAATCTTCCACCGAGATGGACATTTCAAATTTGGCATTTTTTTTGGTCAAACTCGGTGGTCAACATGTAACAGGAGGGAGAATCCGTAGGAGGAGGGGGAAGGGCTCGAGGGCATAAAGTAGGGAAAATCACATCAAAGAATGGGTCCGAGGACCGAAACCACATTCCAGATAAGTCAGCAGGTGCGTCGGGCGACCACCTAGACACTAAATCAATCGGTGGGCATTGCCCGCAAGGAAAATCAATGATCAGGAATTCAATCGGCCTTTCAGACCGAAAAGGGAATTGAAACATAGACGGATCAAATAGGAGTGAAGGGGGGCGAGGAACAAATGTCAGCCTCTGGAGAATGGAAACAAGACGGGAAAGAGACCAAGTGGTAGTTAAGCTACCCATTTCCCGTAGACGTTGGGCTGGCCTCTCACAGACTTTCTTCACAACCCGTACCTCAGGTTTTCTCAAACTTTCCTTCTCAGCAAACATCTTGGCAAAGGCTGTAGAGTGATCATCAAAATCTCCAATGAGCCCTTTTGACAGCAAGGGCGGTATAACACAAGCAATATCTTCCTTCTGGGGCTGGCAGGGCGGCGGTGTCTTCAAGGTGCCGGGCTGTAAAGGTCCCCTGACAAAGTGCTGGCGATAGTTCCATGTCAGCGGCCCGAAGTCTCCTAACATGGATAGTGACGACTCTCGGTAGCCGAGGCCTCTCCGGCTTGCTTTCCTACCCTTAGGGATGGGCTTAGTTCATCCTTGTAATTGTGCACCGAGACCTAGGCCCGCCTGATAGCCCAATTTCAAGATCATTTGCCAACCCTTTGAATCTCGAATCTTAGACTTAATTGTAACATCTCCTAGTGCAGTGGCGGGCTTGCGTGACGCATATGCCCATGAATAGTTTAAGTCCATTACTGACAACACTGGCCTATTGCTTGGCCACAAAGTAGGAAGGATCTTATCTACAATTGCATCGACGGATTGGATCATGGAGATACTCTTCACCTTAACTACCCATCCTTAGAATAGGAACTTTAGGCACTGATGGGCAGTTGAGGGCACGGCATTCAGATTGTTTATCCATGGACGACCCAAAATGGCTTTGAACATCGGGTCTATGTCCAAAACATAAAACTCCACATCCATCTTTAAAGGCCCTAGCTCGGCCTGCACTATCACAACCCCATGGCAAGCTCATCTGGAGTTATCATAAGCTGCAATTGTGGTCGGTGTTGGCCTAAGCATGTCTTCAGAGATATTACAAGCGCGCAATGTACTTAGTGGACACACATTGATGGAAGCTCCTGTGTCCACCAGAGCTAATTCTACTGCCCCTTTATTCAAGGAAATGGTAATGCAAAGTGGCATTTGCCATGCCTCTAGGGGTGCCAATTCTGACTCAGAGAATGAAATGGAGGGCCCCCTAGTGATGGTAACCAACACCAACGGCAAGCTATCTACCGCTACGTCCTTGCTCACCATTATCTTCTGCAAAAAAAGATTTGAGAGCGTCCTGGTGGAGCGTGGATCTCCTGATCAACTCCAAAATAGATATCTTCGCTGACATTCTGTCCAAATGTTGCAATAAATCATATTTTGAGCCGCGATCTGAAGAACGGGATGGTCGCTCTCTAGCTGGCTTGAATGCCAACCATTTTCCCCCGTTACAGCACATATTTCATCAGATGATCACCACTATACTATTACCACGGGGCGGCGGCCATGACAAAGTAACCGAACAGCATATGTTTATATTTTATTGCATATTTGGTGATATTACAGTCAATTTTCCAGCTCTGTTTCTAGCCCACATGTGCACCAGCATCAGGCACAAGTCACGTAATCTTCCCTATGCGGCTGCACTTTCTGTAATATTCGGACAGTTGGACATAAATCTGTCCCAAGAACCATCACAAGATATCCGGGAAGCAGATATTTTTACCATTCATTCCATATGCCACAACATGGGTTATGCGCTTCAAGATGGCATCCTCGTCCGTCAACTAAGGCATGCTGCACACATTGATATCTCAGATGATGATGAAGCAGCCGAGGCACCGGCTGCTGCACCCCCTCCACCGTTTGCTGCCGACATGCCCTCCGGGGCGGTTCAGCTGATCATGGATCGCTTGGACACTTTTGAGGACAGATTGGACGACTATGGACGGACTATGGAGTCCATGCAACGTGAGCTGACCGATCTCACACTATCACATCAGAAGCACACTCAATACGTATGGGACGAACTGGCCGATCAAACCCATCTGTTGGAAGAGATTGCGGCTTATATTCGACATCCGCACCGTTCTTCGACTCCGGATGATGATGATGATGATGCTGATTAGTACTTCTTTTTCTGGCGATTTTCTTATCCTTGTTTCACCCCCTCCTTTTTGATGTTGCCAAAGGGGGAGAAAACTATCACGGCTACTATCACGGCTACTTATGTATTGTGTGTTTGTATGCGTGTGACGCATTTTGCATTAGTTTGATTAGTTTGCTTTTTGAAGTTGCTTGTTGGAGTTACATTAGTTTGCTGTTTGGAGTTGCATTTGCATTGTCATTGTGTTGTCATTCTGTTGCATCTAGTAAAATGAAAATATTTCAGACCTGTTCACCTACAACTAGTTGTCGGCACATCTGTGGGATATGATAAGTCAAATATTTTGATGTTCTTTGTTTTCTGGGCAAAATGAAACTGTTTCATGGTAAGATCGATTTAATGTCATGTGACCTAATTAGAGTGAAGGAGCTGAACTGCAATCCAATTGAAATTGACATCAAGAAAACCCCAAATGGAGCCCTAATTAGGGTCTAAAATTGAGACTTTTATTAAATTAACTTAATTTACATACAATTGAAGATCAATTTAGTGTCATGTGACCTAATCAGGGTGAATGAGTGTTAAATTATTTATTGTGTTCAATCACATATGATTTTGTATTCAATCATGTTTTTCTATTTTTCTGATTTTTAACATTTTCTCAAAATTTTAAACCTATATATAAATGTATAATTATATGTACTTATATAAGGGCCACATGGAGGGACTAGTACCGGTACCGGTACCGACCCTGCTCGATACCAAAACCGGTATCAGGTTTGAAAGCCTTGAGGGTTGGCGAGACATCAGGTTGGGGAGGGTGGCTGCTACCAAGGAATAAGGAGATATTGGGATCAAGAATGCTGGTGACTTCAATTTGACTCTCCTGAGTAAGTCGTTATGGAGGTTGGGAGGAAGAGATGAACGGCTTTGGACGCAACTCATTAGGCAAAGGTACCACGGCGGGAGGAGAGTTTGGGATTTGGACCGTCCAGCTCCATCCCAGATGTCTCCTATTTGGCATGGCATCTTGACTTGCAGGGACTTCATCTCCTCTGACGTTCAAGCCCGTCTAGGGAAATGCAATTAATGCCCTTTCTGGAAGGACCAATGATGCGGCGACTTCACCTTGGGGGCCTCCTTTCCCAATCTTTTTGCTGTCTCTGCGGACCCCTTGGGTCGGTTGACCGGACTTTTGACCCCCACCTTTTAGGGGGTACCTGGGCGCCGACTTTTACAAGGGATCTCAGGAGTTCAGAGATGGAGCAGTTCTAGGACCTACTCATTGATTTTGCCACGTACTCTCTCAAGGAGGATACATGGACTCGGAGGTGGGGTAGGGAGGAGACCTTTTGTGTTAGGTTTGCCTATACCATCATCTCTGACGATCAAGGTTTTCCGTCTCGAATATCGGTTCTGTCTCAGAAAGATGGAAGAGAAGAGATCTCAGAGAGATTTTGAAAAAATCTCAGGAGATCGGGTTCGGTGATTTTTACAAAAGTAGTGGAGATGAAGGAATGAGAGGCACCAGTATCAAATAACACAAATGCAGGATAGGAACAAATTTGAAGGGTACCTTCCATAAGCCCACCATCCCTAGGCGCTTCTTCTTCCTCTAGAACAGTGCTGAGGTGAGCCTGCGTCCTATGTCTACCACCAGATGGTTGATCCTTAATAAGGGGGCAATCTGGCATATGATGCTCCCTACTTCCACAATGTAGACAAGCCCCAAGGTGCTTGCAGCATTTCTCAACCGAATGGCTGAACTTTTCACAAAATGTGCAAGCTAGCATGACTTGCTTCACCTCCTCTTTGACTTTCTTATTTTTTTGGGAACTTCCACTGTTCCCGCTCCTGGATCTTTTCTTACTATCACAGCTTTTGTGAGGCTCCGTGATGCTGTATTTTTCTTTCTTGCAATGCCGATCAGACCGTCAGCAGGATTCTTCTCCTTTTCCTTTTAATTTCTCACCCTTTTTTAATGTCCTCTCACATAAATATGCCCGTAGGACCATCTCAGCATCGGTACGGATATTTTGGGTTCCCAGTTGCTGAATGAAACTGGGTCGTAACCTGTCCATAAATCGATTAGCTTTCAATAAATCGGTACTGATTAAATGTGGTGCATAAGGTGCTAGCCTAGAGAATTGAAGTACATACTCCATGACTGTCATCATTCCTTGACGAAGAGAGGCGAACTCCATAGCCTTTCTTTCTTCAACATGGTCTGAAAAATACTTGGCATGGAATAGAGTGAGAAAACTGTCCCATGTATGAGGTGCATCGGCGGGAGGCGTCAGAACCGACTTTCATCATGTGTGTGCATCTTTGTTAAGTTGAAAGGTTGCAAGGCATACTTTTTCTTGATCTGTACACTGGATAACATCGAAGATGTGATTCATTTCATCTATCCAGTTTTCTGCCGCATCTGGATTAGAAGAATCGTAGAAACGTGGAGGGTTTAAACTCTGAAAATTATGATATAAGTCACCAGCCCTTACCCCTGTGCCTGCCTGGGCCATAGTTTGTCATGCCTGAGTAAGGCCAACAACTGTTTGTTGCATGTCATTCCAATCTACGTGATGAGCCATTGTAAACTCCCGCAGCCTAGCCGTCTCCATAGGGGAAAGAAGTGTCAAGCCAAAGGGCTCTCTGGGTGATGTCCCCATCATCCCCGAGACTCTGTGGGGTAGTCAGAAAATTCAGAAAGCAAAACATAATGTAGGGATGAAAACCCCATTACTGTAGTTCCTGTGGATCTCCTGCTACCAAAGTTGGCTCTTGACAGTCAAAGAGATAGTGGAAGGAGTAGTGTGGCCAGCAAGGGGCAATACAGTGGCTTGAACATTGGGTATATAAGAATGATACGACAGCTAGATTGGGGTGTGGGTTTTATGCATTTATTTAACTTATGTGCCCATGCATATTTATTCGTGTCTATGGAGAAGTGAGTGACCATGCATAAGTTTGCCAATTTAGGTACTCATGTGGTTTATTCATACACGTATAATTAAGTGGGCAAGTTGGTTTAGCATGTAAATAGGCCTATACATGCATGTACACATGTAGGATTAAATGGGCCAGGTGCTGGGTTAGTTTAGAGAAGTTGAAGGGCTTATTTATGCATGCAAATACGTATGCAGATGTAGGGTTTAATGAATGAGATTGTGGCTATATGCAACCCATATATGTACAGGATTGTGGGAGCTACATATATACATGCATATATATGACTTAATTAATCTTGAAGCAAGGGAAAATGAGTAGCATGGTGACTGGCCTCATGGATATACTTCGGGAACTATTCCAATGGACCTGCAGCTGGGCCAAACCTACATATATGCATAACTAATTCAAGGGAATAGTGGCTGAGCATGGTGGAGGTGGGATCCAGCGGTTGGAGTTATGTAACACCTTGGATCTTTGGCGGATCTTTATTGGGTCCTGCTAGATCTCTATTAGATTTTTGGGTCCTTTTAGAAGAGTTTCAGACTACTTTTGTAGCTCCCGAGTCAAGAATACTTCAACCCATTTACTCTTTGGTTCCTCGACCCGTGGTCGCTGCAGTTGCATTGTACGTTTCACCTCGATCGTTTTGACTATTTTTACAGATTTTTAGGCCTTGGTTAGACATTTATTTGAATTTGTTAAAGAATTATTAAAATTCAATGGGCGTATACATAATTTTGAATCTTGAGGCAAGATGTATTTATTGAATTAAGGGTACAAAATGAATTCTTTTCCTTACAATTATATCTTCTGTCATAAGAAAGCACTCTTAGTTCAGTTTGGTAGAACGTAGGTCTCCAAAACCCGATGTTGTAGGTTCAAATCCTACAGAGCATGATTGTGTTCTTTCTTATATTGAATAACAATAAACTAATTAAAGAAGTTGAATTACAATTCAAAATTGACCTCCTGTAGTGAGGAGGTCAATCAAAATCAAAAAGAAATGGGACATACAAGGTTTGCTGGGAGATTATGGCCTTCTATGGTTACCTCACTATTTGGGTAGTGGGTTGTGAGTTTAGTTCCAAAACCTAAAGGTGCAGTGATAGCTAGGTCTGAAAGTAAAGAAACAGGTGAAAATTGGTAAAGTTTTTACAAAAATAGTAGATATAAAGAACGAATGAGAAGCACTAGTATCAAATAACATAAAAGCAGGATGTGAGTAAATTTGAATAGTACCTTCCATTAACCCAACATCCTTGGGCGCTTCCTCGTCCAGTACGACATTTAGACGAGCATGTCGCCTACATCCATCATTGGAAGGTTGATCTTTCATAAGGGGGCAATTTGACATGCGGTGCTCCCGACATTCACATCGTAGACAAGTGCCGAGACGCTTCTAACACTCTTTGGCCGAATGACCAAACTTTTCACAAAAGGTGCATGCCGCCTTGACCTACTTCTCTTCCTACCCTTGCCGTTTCTTGACCTCTTCTTATTGTCACGGGAGTGGTAAGACCGCGTGATGCTGAATCTTTCTTCTTTCCTTCCCCGCCTATTAGGCTTCTAACTCGATTCCTCTCCCTTGCCTTTAAATTTCTCGCCCTTCTCCAAGGTCCTCTCGTATAGGTGTGCCCTAGGAACCATCTCCGTATAGGTCCGAATATTTTGTGGGCCAAGTTATTTGACAAAGACAGTGTCACACCTCGAACAAGGTAGAAATATTAAGGAGTGAACAGTTATACGAGCGGGTTAATCAAGAGACTCAGATGATGAATATGAACAACAAATGGATAAAATTACATCCTTATTTTATAACCTGACATTTTCAACAAATATTCTTTAAGGACTTTTGTGGACCATTTCATATTCGGACGGAAGTCTGTATTAAAAGTGAGATGAAGACGGTGATGAACCCATACAAATGTCTGCCGAAAAAATGGCAAGTTTAATGTCCGATATGAGGATGGGACAAGTTTTGAGCAGATATCGACCCAAGCAAGATTGGCTCATGGCCAGGCTGGGGGATGATCCCTGGGGCCTCATGGTTAGCCTGTAGGACAGCATCGATGTTCCCTCGACGGGGTCCCAGGGGAGAGGAGATCTCTGGGATATTCGCCAACACGTGCAAATTCTTCTTCTCTTTTTTTATCCTATCAATTCCAATGCTACTTGAATGTGGGTTTTGTTCCTTTTGTGTGTTCTTTAACAATCCTTTGTTTGGATGGCAATGCAGGAGGGTGATGCGGGACGGACAGCGAGCCTGGGACTCTAGAAAACGTGGTACCGTGCGTGGTTGAGGAACCGACATTGAGTCTCGGGTATTAGCTTTTCCGCGTGTACTCGGATTGAGTCACGGGATGGATCACTCACTTACTCTCACAGTGGTGATAAAATTGATATAATGGGCTACGTTCCTATCACTCTAGCAGGGGCATTCAAAAGTATACGAGATAAGCAAATGTGATAAAGAGAGAGGGTGGCGAGTTTACCTCCACGCTCCGGGCGTGGGGAAGATGACCCCAGCCAAGTATGGTAACTCCCGGTTAAAATAATTATTCAATTATTTCAATAGCAAACTCTTGCCCACTCCACGCAGGGAGGTAAAGGGCTACAAGTGGGGCTCGGGAGGACCGACCCTGGGTTGACAGGCAGCAAGTCGGAAGGGCTCTGAGGGCGAACTCGGCCTACAGGTCCGACTCAGTATTGCATCGACTCGGTGCTGCATCGACTCGATTTTGAGTTGCAGGATAGCAAGCAACGACTTCCAAAGGGACGCCATCCTCCTAAGATCTTCTGAAGACATCGCTTGGCTGGGACATTGGCAGGACATCCATGATCGACTCCTGGGAGCAGCGGTCGCTGAAATTGAGTTTTGGTATTTTTACAAGAATTTTCCCCAGGCTACTCTTTTTGGCCTGCACAGGGAATAGAATTGCGCACCTCAACGGCAAGAATATTGGACTTTGAGATAATACAGTAGAGTAAATATCATATAGTAAAATCAAGGGAGACAAGGGAGATATACTTACCTGAGCGGTGAAGCATTTGCCATTTTTTTATTTTTTCTGATTTTTTGATTTTTATGGGTTTTCGTAAGCAATGTAAAATTAAAGATAATCAAGCAATTCGAAAAGTTAAAATAGTAGACAATCCTACGCTTTAGTCAATACTAATGATCGAAACGAAGGATAGAACTGTTGGGTTCACAAACATAAAGAACCCTCTCATAGAGTCGTGTGATGAGGAGAGAATGAGCAGAGATTGAGGAGGACTGGTGGGATAAGAAGCTTCAGATTTGAGGCATGGTTGGGATTGAAGAAGTGAGACAAATCGGAAGGTGTGAGGATAACTTAGACAAAAGTAACAAGAGAATGACGAGAAATTGAGTGAGCATTTCATCAAACATGTAATAAACACAATTTTAATATTTACATTCCATCATGCACAATGATAAAATCACCTCCCCTTGCTCAATTCTTGATTAGATGTATATGCCCTACATGTCCTCTTACAATGACACTCCGAGTATCACGAACGATATTATGATTAAGCGGGCATCGATCGACTACATGAGTGACCAATTGTCTCCTCACTCATGGTCACCAATACACTACAAAGACAAGCAAAGATGATTGATTGTGGATACCAATGATCGGCTAGTTAATCGTCTCCTCTCAAATTGACCAGACCAAGGAAGAAGAAGGTAGCGGCTCTCCGATCATCTCATCTCCGATTATCGCCGATGAGTGTAAACTATCTCAGTGGTGTCAACTTTGTCGCCGATAATCTGTGCGTCCAATAGGGTTATGTAAAAAAGGAGGGGGACGGTCGGAGGAAGAAGGAGAGAGAGGAGGGAGAGAGAGAAGGAAACATAACATTAAATTTGACCGAGGGCAAAATGATCCCTTCACAAGCTCCGTTATCTCTGTCTGCTCCAAATGTAATCACGTGGGCACAATGGCTCGGGTTAAGAGAATTTGGGGGTTTACGGATAAATAACATAAAGGTAAGGATATATGGATAATTCGTGAAGATTTCAAGATATATAGATAATTTTTCCGTGATGGATTTCCCAGAGGCGGCGCAGAAGCTGCTGACGGATGAAGGTCCCGTCTTTCTTCAGCAGCTCGGGCAGGCGCGGGACGATCGAGCGATAGGTTCTGTACACCAGTTCAGACGCCATCTCTTCGCTCAAAGTCAAAGCGTAGCCGAAGCGCAGAAGCGTATCCGCGTCCTGGCAAAGCGTTTCGACGAAGAAGGCAGCGGCTCCGGCATCACAGTGGCTTCTGCCGGCGTTCCAGCAGTTCGAGGCGGGCCTCGAGGCGGTCGGCATCCTCGCGCAGGGTATCGACACCGGACAGGAACTGGCGGCCTTCCGGATGCGACACCAGGTCGCGGCGTTCGTGCGCAAAATACTCCGCGGCGTTGCGCACGGCGGTATCGGCGGCCTGCTGCCCGAAGTCGAGGGCGGCACGTGCGAATCGTCCCAGCTGATGGGCGGCGCCATCGCCCAGGTGCCCGGCCAGCTCTTCCTCCAGATCCGGTCGCAGGCGTTCCAGCAGTTCCTGGTACTTCTGCGCGATGTCGGTGTCACCGCTCAGCACGACATCGCCGCGCTGGATGGAGGCTCGATCTGCCGTGGCGGCCAGCCTCAGGAGACTCACGGGTCCGCCGCTGATGCGGGCTTCGGCGCCCTCGCCCGCACTGCGGATGAGGCGCAGTGCCACGCCATCGCTGGCGAGTACGAACTGCCCGATGCCACTGACGTCCACGGCGCAGCGCTTGCCGGCCAGTTGCCCCACGAGGTCCCGGGCACGCGGCGAGCGTGGCAGGCCCCGGTTGAGCAGGTGTTCGAGGGTGACGGTAAGCATGGATGCGGGCGGAACGTGGGGAGTATGGGTGTACATTACCAATGTGGAACTGATCCCGCATCCCGCAGCGAGCAACAGCGCCGTGCGACGCCTGTCCGCATCGTGCCGGCGCCTGCCGGAACCCGGCGTGCTGCTGCTGTCTTACCGGCTGGAAGGTGACTTGGACCGGCTGCACGCACCGGCGCCGTCGTCCCCTCATCGCGCCGATGAGCTGTGGCGCCACACCTGCCTGGAGGCGTTCGTGCAGCGCACGGGGGAGGCGGGCTATGCCGAGTTCAACTTCGCACCCTCCAAAAAACAACAGGGCGGCTATAGCCTTCCCGCACTGCAGGAATACTTCAGCAAGGTGCTGACGGTGAAGACACCGGCGATCACGGATGTCGTGGTCCAGGGACCGGGGAATGATCCGGGGCCAGATACGCAGGCGTCGAATCAGCAGGGTGATGCCACGGGTGAGGTGATGCTGGACATGTGTACGGTAGGCGCCATTGCGCCGGGAGCGCATCTGTATATGTATTTCTCCGAATTCACCAGCAAGGGATGGGTAGATATCCTTCATAGCGCCATCACGGGCCCCAATAAGATCTCGGTTATATCCAACAGTTATGGCAATCCGGAACAGGATGCCAACAGTGCGTGGTCGAAGATGGGTGTTTCGGTGGTGAACCAGGCATTGGAAGCAGCGATAGCGAAGGGTATTACGATCTTTTCGGCGGCGGGCGACGATGGTTCGAGCGACGAAGGGTCGGGTGCGGCGGAGGTGGATTTCCCGGCCTCGAGTCCTTATGTGACCGGGGTAGGCGGCACGCGGTTGGTGGCTTCGACGGGCGCAACGCCGGCGATCACCAGCGAGACGGTGTGGAATGATCTGTTGCAAGGCAATGGCGCAGGCGGCGGCGGTATCAGCGTCGTTTTCGCGAAGCCGGCCTGGCAGGACGGCGTTAATGTTCCAACGTCCGTGACCCCGCCGCATCCCATTGGCCGTGGTGTTCCGGATGTGGCTGCCGTCGCCGATCCGGAAACGGCATTGGTGGTGATGCATGTCGATGGGAAAAATCTCGATGCTATAGGCGGCACCAGCGCGGCTGCGCCGTTGTGGGCGGCATTGATCGCCCGCATCAACCAGGGATTGGGTACGCCCTGCGGGTTCCTCAACACGTTGCTGTACACGAAATTCTCCACGGGGGTATTACGGGACATCGTCACGGGTAATAATGGTGCGTATTCCGCGGGACCGGGCTGGGATGCGTGTACCGGTCTGGGTAGTCCGGATGGAGGCAACCTGCTGGCGGCCTTGTCGGGAAAAGCCACCGGCGCGGCTTTGAAACCAAACGCGGCCGCACCGGCGAAAAACGCTGCATCCGGCTCAAACGCCGCTTCATCGGCACAAGATGCCGCGACGCTGAGACACGATATCCATTTCAATCATGTCGCGCGGCTTTTTCCGCTGACCCATAGTGTAACCGCCGATACGCAAAAGCGATTCGAGCCGACGGTACAAAATACACCGGCGATCCCGGCCGTGAACTGGGCGGCTATCGGAAAAAAAGCGCCGGCGCCGGTGAATACTCCGGGGGGCGAGCTGCCTGCGGCGGATGCGGTGGTGATCACCTGGGCGGATTCCGAATGGGCTGCACTGGATCATGTCTTTTGCAGCAGCACCAGTGCTTTGTCGTATGCCGACCGTGAAAAGGGCACGTGGCCCGGCTGGCAAAAATATGATAAGGATCTCGCGTCGGATAGTGACAAAACGTGGACCTATTGGGGGTATTACCGGCTCGTCGGGATGGGCAATAGCCGTGTGCTGTTGTTCAAATCCAATACGCATCTGGATTGGCCGGGGGAGGCGATGCTGGAACAGCTCATCAACCGAATCATCACGGTCGTCAAGCCGTCGCTGATCTTGTCTGCCGGCACCGCGGGTGGTGCGCAAACGGCTGATCACATCGGGACGGTCACAGTAGTCAGGGCGGGAACGCTTTATGAGGCCAACCTGCCGCAGGATCAATGGCCGGAGTATTCAAGCAACTGGCAGGCGCAATGGAAGGATATCGATCTGGCAGGGTTCCAAAAATTGTTATTCCCGATACCGACCGTCAAAACCGATCTGACATCGTTGTGTTCGCAATTCAACAAGTTCTATCAGACCGGCTATACGCTGACGCAGCTCGATCCCGACGGGCTCAACATGGGTGATCCGCAGCCTGCGCTGCATAACCAGACCACGCAGGGTATGCCGTTGCTGACGACCTCGAGCTTTGTCGTCGCCACTACCTCCGGCAACCTCGCCTCCTTTGCCTGTGTCGAAATGGATGACGCCATCATTGCCGAGACCTGTGTGGCGGCCAAGGTGGCGTTCGGGGCCATCCGGAATATCTCCGATCCGGTACAGAACGTTGCACTTCCTGCGAAGGCGCAGGGTAATTGGGGGGAAGCCGTTTATTCAGTGTACGGCATGTATACCAGCTACAATGGAGCGATCGCGGCCTGGGCTGTGCTGGATGCTCAGCTGTGAAAGGACCTTTTTTGATTCTTCGGGATAGACGGCTATCAGATGGTTTACCATAAATACGGAGGTATCCCTGGCGGCTTCGCCGGTTTTTACGCGGATAATGCCTGAAGCCTGTGCCGGCATGTGGCAGCGGGTGCAATTGCGCTCGACGAAAGCAAGATTTTGGTCACTGGCGATCTTACAAAAGTTATGGTTGTCGGGGGAATGGCATGTCTGGCAACGCCTGACGTAGGCGGTATAATCGTGGTGGTCGCCTGCATGCGGGTCATGACAGGTCGAGCAGTCCATGTTGCTTTCTTTAAAACATCTGCTCGAAGCCAGCAGGGCCACCTGATCACCATGCACATCGGGGGTGCGGGCGCCGACATGCGCCGACACGGCAAAATGGCCCAGTGAGTCGCCGGGCTGGAAGCCAAAGAGCGATCGGAGGGGAATGTTATTGCTTCCTGAATGGCAGGTGGCACAGAGATCGACTTTCCGGTCGCGGGGGAGGGACCGGCAGGAGACAATATACCGGGCATGTTTGTCGGCGGGAAATTCCGTGTGGTAGGCCACATGGTTGGCTGCGGGGCCATGACATCTTTCGCAATCGATGGGCGCGATCAACGAAGTGGGGCTGAGGGCATTTACATTCTTTGGATCGGATGGCGCAATATAGGAAGCGTGACATTCGAAACAGCGTTCCAGCACCGGCCGGCCGAAAAAGGGTAACCCGTCGGGATATCCCGGGCTGCTTGTCCAGCTGTGCAGGTTGGCGAACCAGGAGATCGGGAGCTGATAGAGCTGGTCGTTCTTCCAGTATAGATAGGTTTGTCCTTTGGCATAGCCAAAAACAATGTCGAAACGTTCCGCCCGCGTTTCTTTCCCGTGAATATACAGTACCTGGTAAGGGATGCCGCCGCGATCTTCCATGATGACCCTGGCGGAGTCGCTGGCGACGAAAGTGTTGGAGTCAGGCGAGAAGGAGCCTTCGATGGTGGACAGCGAAGCGACGGCGGCCGAATGGTAATGCGGTGTGCGGCCGTAGGATTTGACGATCTCGCGGTGACAGGAAACGCAGGAGGCCGAGCCGGAAGGTTTTAATTAGGTATTTTATAGAGGAGATTCATTCACCCCCCACTGAATCCATCGTTTCATTCTCATCAGGACCGACGGGCGTCCCTGTATGTATATGCAAGTACGAGCACGAAGGCACGGGCTGGGGTCATCATCCTCCCCGGACGTCGAGGCCTCAGGTCTAGCCCTGAAAACTAATGCACCCACGGACACCGCCCGACTCATCCTTCGCCCGCGCTACCCGTGGGTGGGGGGCATTTGTGGACATGTAAAATTGCACGTCCGTGTGTCCCGACCAGTCCAACATCGACAAACAACTTCAACCGAAGGAACTGTGGAAAGGACGGCCCAGCCAGACTCTCCGAATGAACAGTACACTGCCGTAAAATCATCCTCGGACTTACGACAGCGAACAGAAATCAACCCCCGAGAATTTCACAACCTGTGGGCCCCGAAGAAAATCAAATAGACCTCAACTAGCCGTCGCAACGGGCCCAGGCATGCCCTCAGCGGCACACTCCTGCTGATCCCCCAACGGCACACCCTGTGCCCCTTTCAACGGCACGCCCCGTGCCCCCTTCAATGGCACACCCTGTGCCCCCTTCAACGGCACACCCCGTGCCCCCTTTCAACGGCACACCCTGTGCCCCCCCCTCCAGCGGCACGCCCCTCTGGGCTATTCAACTGCACCCTCGCCCCCTCCAGTGGCACGCCCATGCATCTTATTCGCCGGCACACCCGTGCGCGCCTTCAATGGCACGCCCTGGCTTCCCTCCAACGGTGCATCCGGCAAGAGAGATCTTATGCCATCCCCCTACAGATTTTTGGCACGCAATGGCCACACTGAGGTGTCGAATGGAGGAGGTGGCACGTTGGCTACCCCCTGTCACCGAGGATGCCCAAGTTAAATCTTCATTAATGCCCCACGCTCCCGCCCCGCTCCTGCCCCCATCGGTTGCATTTGAATGCTCCCTGCCATTGGAGTATAAAAACCCCTCCTTCCACCAACAGACAGAAGGAGAGAGACAGAGCGCACACACAGATAGAGAGGAAGAGAAGAAGAGGAAGAGAAGAAGAAGAAGAAGAGAAGAAGAAGAGAGCTCCGCCGTGAGGTTCCTCTCTTATGAAATAAAAGAAACAAGTGTGAATTTGATTGTCTTTCTTTTGATAAAATCCAGATCTCTGCATGTGACATGTATGGGAAGCATCAGAACCTTGGAAGGAAAGGCAGCAATATAACAAAATATAAGATAAAGTTATTCCATATAAACCCCTTTATGCTCCACTACGTACTAAGGTAAGCATCACATACTTTACTCAGAAAGGAACTTGTCACCTTACCAATCGAAGAAGAATGCAGAGCAACTGGGACAAGAGCCTTGTTGAAACCATTGTCCAGTGATAATATCAGGGCCCCCCTGGGCTAGTGGGCTTCTATGTTATAAACATATGGAATCCTTTCCTTTGAATGAGTTCTCTCAACTTGGTTTTATTGAAGTCTACACGTACACTCTAAATCAATAGAATCACAAAAGAGAAGACAGTTGAGAAAGCGAACTATAGCCACTTTAACTTTTAGAGTGTGAAGGAATCTTTCCATGGCAGCCATTGCCATATCTCCTCCAGGTTTTAGCTCTCTATGAAGCGCATCACTGAGGAATCAATGAGTTCCCCACACGAAGTGACAGAATAGAGGAGATATATATGTGGAGATCAATCTCTAGATGAAAAGTATTGTCAAGGCCTTTTATTAGCATGTCAGTCGCATGCGATATCAGGTCGGGCAAGAATATGGTTGCAATCGTAGGTGAAGAACATGCATGATGTGGGATGGCGAGGAGAAACAGACTGCAAAGGGGTGTTAGAAGAAGAATCTAACTCACGTGAGGTATTATCAACTTTGGTCTAAATATTTCACACTTCTATTTTCTTAAGAAACACTATACATAAGTCAACGAATATTTCTTTATAAGTCCAAAAGTGTGGAGACGTAAGGTTAGAAATGTAAATAGATCGGATTCAGCTCGAGTCTGTGAAAATTTTACAAATACCATACTCAAATAGTACCCTATTATTTTTACGAATATGGATACAGATATATCCATCACGGGTATGGATATATCCGCGGATATCCGTATCCATCCATAAAGCATGAGTTTACATCCACATCTAAATGTGAAATTTATGAGAATTAAAAAAATAAAAATTTGGTCAATTCTTTTCTTACACTTTTTGATTGCCATGTCACTCTAAAGAAACATGGAATACCAGCCCTCATGATATGCTATTTGGGTACCGTGAGAATATTACTTGAGGTAATGGAATGGGAACCATACCATTACTATCCCTTAAGAATCATGTGCCTCTAGGTAGACACAGATTCTTTCTACCTGTACATGTTCAAAGAACGAGCAACCATGTGAATATGGGAGCTTATTCTTGATATCGTGGCACCTATTAGGGAGTCGATTCCACCCAGTTTTCAACGTGTATCATGATTATTCCGCTTTTACCATAGTACGTCCCTACGTAACAAGTTCTATCCTTGAATCCCTATTCCACAAGATCCACCTTAAATTCTTACGATGGTCATCCTTTGGAATTCTATATTGACTACAACTATAGTGGATGTCAAAAATACATGACCCAATACCTGCGCATATAGGGCCCGATCTGGTCCGGGGAGGAACACCCGAAAGTACTTGTGCCCATGGGAGCTATTATTGATCAGGGTGTGACATTGCACCGAAGTGCATAACTAGCTAGATAAATGACATTCCACGACTCGAGCTTGAATCATTCTTGACTTGACATGACAAGACTTGCGTGGCCCGGAACGGGTATTTACTTGCTTGCTTAATAACGTGATAGCCAATTCTTGACATGACTCGATAAATATGCTTGCTTGTTCTTCCTGATATATATTGACATAAATTCTTGAAAGACTTGCTAGTTCATTCAATTGTCTCTTGCTATACACTCTCTCTAGTGTCGTTTCATGCGAATATGCATAGCTATACTTGCATTCATGTAACGTGTAATTTACTTAAAGCAAGCTAGCACTTGAGATATAATTCCTACTGAGTGTTCGCTTACTTAGTGTTTTCCCCTATTTTTCAGGTACTTTTAATGACGAGACTCAATCAGATGGGAATGGACAAGAGTGAAGAGTTTAGAGCCATTCCAACCGTCAAAGCGTTATCTAGTCTTGTCTTTTCTATTTCTTGAGTCGATTCCATTGTAATTTTCTTTTATTGCCACTATTAGGCTCTGCCTCTGTGACTGCATGGAGGCGTGCACTCCTTGTAACTGGACGCTTCCCGTCCCCTCGGGGTATTACAGGGGTATGGATATCGCAAGGTCTTTCCCACCATCATCCAAGGGGCACAGGTACATCCTGGTTGCCACCGACTACTTCTCCCACGGGGCGGAGACCCTTCCCTTACAAGAAGTCACCGGCGAGGTGGTCGCCAGATTTGTCCGACACAACATCATCTACCGATTTGGTACTCCCAGTCGCATAGTCTCCGGCAATGGAACACCCTTCAAGAACAAGGCCGTATACCAGCTGGCGGCCAAGTTTCACATCGACTGGAGAACCTCCTCAGTCTACAACCCACAGGCCAACGGCTTGGCCGAAGCTTTCAACAAGACCCTCTGTAAGCTCTTGGCTAAGATCGTTAGCCATTGGAAACGTGACTGGGGTGAAAAGGTCTTCGAGGCATTATGGGCCTACTAGACAGTCTACAAAACCCCCACAGGGTGTTCGCCTTTCTCCCTTGTCTACGGAGCCGAAGCTGTCATCCCCATTGAGATTTAGTTGGCATCATACCGTGTGGCGGTACATACCAGCCTGGCCAGCTCTGATGAAAATGAATACCACAGAAGACTAGAAGAGCTTGCCGATCTAGAAGGCAAACGGCTCAAAGCCTACAAACACCTGTAGGTATATCAGGCACGCATGGCGCGAGCCTACGATAAGCTCATCAAGCAGTGAGCTTTCAAGCAAGGTGACCTCATCATGATCAAGGAAAGGGAGGTCATGGTAGGCCGCTCCAGTGGCAAGCTTTAGCCGAATTGGTGAGGCTCGTATATCATTCGCGATGCCTATGAGGGCGGGGCTTACACCGTCGTAGACCACAAGGGCCACAAGCCCTTTCCCCCTCTCAATGGCAAGCACATCAAGCTATATTACACACCGAAACATGAGTTTGCACACCACCCAGACTAGGGCGCACTCCCAGCCGCAACTAGCGGGACCAGTCTTCTCTTGTAAAAGACCGAACCAATCACCGCTCCCAGCTCCTCTCTCCAGTTAAGCAACAGGGCCCTCCAAGCCCCCTAGAATCGTTATCAGATATTTTCGGGAGCCAATCTCCCACCTTCGGCCTTGCGACAACATGAGCAAGGACGCCTCTGCACTGACCACAGCCGTAGGAGAGCCTCTTAGTTGACCAATGTTTCCTTCCCTTCATTGTGTGATTTGTAATATTCAGTCCAGTTCTCTGAGTCCTCCACAGTTCTCTTGTTTTAGTTGGAGCATTTTATCATTATTTGTTCCATTTGTTTATTGCTTCCTTTTATCTTTTAATGTGTTGTTATTTCTGACAAAAATTTGACAGCATCTCCTCTTGACCCAGACACTAAGGGAGGTGTAAGGCGAACACGTCCACAAGGAGTGGCGGGACCCAACAATTTGAGGTGCATGCCGGGGCACCAACACCTTTGAGAAAACTCCGAAAAGTCCATGGATCAACAAGCAAGGAAACATTCAGCTAAAATAGGTTGGATGTGCATCGGATGAAAAGGACTGACAAGGTGTACCGGTTGAACGGCTAGGATGTGCCGGATTGGAAAGACAAGGCAGGCGTGCCGGACTGGCTAGGCCAGGGGGGTGTGCGCCGGGCTAGGTTAGGTGGAAGCCGTGCCGGGTAGAGGGCGGTTGGTGGTGCACCGGGCCAGGATGGGCCAAGAGTGGGCCAGGCAGCCAGGAAACCAAGCGCGCCAGGCTGGACGGGTTGGAGTGTGTCGGTAGGGCCGAGTCCAAGGTGCGTCGGGTAAAGGCATGCATGGAGTGTACCGGACGGGGAATGGCTGAGGGTGTACCGGGCGTGAGCATGGGTTAGTGTGCCGACGGGCAAGAGAACTGGGGTGTGCCGAACGGCGAGGAGGTCAAGCGTGCCTGGCTAGACAGGTTGAAGTGTGTCAATAGAGTCAAACCCAGGGTGCACCGGATGGGGCTAGTATGTGCGTACCGGTGGGGGACCTGGGTAGAGTGCACCGGGTGAAGCTAGGTTGGGCGTGCCATTGATTTTGAGGGAGGGGCAGGCTAGGAGACGTTTGACTAGTGGGTAGATTCAAGGTGTTAGATGACAAGGGCAAGCTCAATCTGTTCAAGGGATGAGGTGTACAATGCTCAAAGTGGCTTCCCATGCTAAGACCAGGTGGGATGTTCAGGACTAAAACTCAAGGAGGATGACACTGCTGTAGAGACTATGGTAAGAAGACCAACTTCACACCCCCAAGCCGGTGGCACTCCAATTTCAAGTTCGTCTCATTGAAGCCCTTTATACGGTTGGTGTCATTGGAATTAAGACTGAATCTACACATGAAGCGCATTGGTCTTTCTATTCTGATCACCAGCCAAGTGCCGCATCAATTAAGCCAAGTTCAACCATTAGTATTCACCCAACATTTTGGCGATATTTGGGTACTAGGCAAATCTAGATTGTACGGCGGAGATCGCTCAGTCGATTTCAAGGCGACGCGACAAAGCGCAATCAGTAGGGCGCCAATAGCGTAGCGTATTGCGCCGTACGTAGACGATTTGCTGTCACTGGGCCGGCTTCCATCGAATCCAATAGTCCGCGTCGTGGACTTGTGTCACGAGGATGTTGGTCGTGTAGTGATACTCAACATGCTGCAAAAGCGCTCCGTCTCTTGCGGTTGTGAGTGAAAACTGCCGGGCCTCAATGTCCGGAAGTTCTGGCGAGCGGAACGTGCATTCTTCGGTGCCGCACCAGTAGTCCAGATTCTGACTGAACGGAATTGCCAGCAACTGGACATCGCCATTCATGTATCTGACGACAAGTCCCTTCGGGCGGCCCGGCGGGGCATCTTCAATCTTGACGTGTGTTGCGTTCTTTGTGACGTTCCACATCGCAGGCCGTGCGAACATGTTCAATTCGTAAGTTCTTCCGCTTGCATTGCCTGCTTCTCCCTTGTAAGCATAATCACCCGCAAGCCGTAAAGCACTTCCACCTGTATTGCTGAACGGACCCCAGTCACTAGGAAAGCCGTGTCGATCGTAGGTGCCGCAAGCTGAACCGCTGACTGAAATGGCAAGGCATACAGCATTGCGGAGAAATGAACCCGACATTCCCTGACGTTTGAAAATCATTTTCTGTATCCGAAGGCAAGGGGTGAAAATTTTTAATCGATTCGCTTGACGGAATAACCGCTTCATGGGTTGTACCGTATCTTCGCACCTTGTAGCGCGCAGCGCGCCCCTAAGTACTTAGATTCAATACCCCCTGAACGTTGCTGGTCATTCGTGAACGTCCGATTCATACTGCTTTCCCTGCGCAATGCCGTTGATTGTTTTGGCAGAATGCTTCCGAACGCAAATACGGGGAATCAACAAGCCATGCATGAGCAGATTCTATTGACGTCAGCAAAACTAGAACCCCCGCATCCAGCACTCAAAGGAGTGCATGCGCCCGTAACCCGCCAGTCATTGTTACTGGCTCCTCGCTGAAGACATCAAAAATTTAAGAAGAAGGTGAAAAGAACAAGAAAGAAGAGCATATATATGGTGGAGGCAAATGGCGAGGGAGGGGGATCACGCGGTGAGCTCCTCCACCTCCTTGTGGGTCTCGATGGTGACGTTGGAGGTGGGGTAGGCGACGCAGGTGAGCACCCAGCCGTCGCCGACCTGGTCGTCGTCGAGGAAGCTGCCGTCTGACTGGTCGACGCCGCCCTGCTCCACCTTGCCAGCGGAGGAGGAGCTGGAGCCCGCGCGGCACGAGTACGGCAGGTCCACCCCCTGCTCCTCCGCCTGGTCCAGGATGTACACGTCGTCGGGGCAGTCGAACTCCTCCCCGCTGGGCGTCACCAGCTTCACCTTGTAGGAGGTCGTCACGCGGCCCCTCCCGCCGGCCTTTTGAGCCCGAAGAGCCCCTGCCCGGCGCCGTTGCTGGGCAACGCGCGTAGGCCGCCGGGTGCCTGCCGCCCCCGGACAAAGGAGGCGCTGCGCACCATGGCGGTTCTGGCTAGCGCGGCCGAAGCTGCCATTGCCGGAGAGCAGGGTGGAGCTACGTGGGAGGAGGGGGAGGAGCTCGGGTGGCAGTGGAGGGGGGGTGTGGTGAGAAATAGAATGGGGGGGATGGGGAAGGGGTGGCGGCCCTCGTGCGTGCGTGGAACGTGAGGTGCGAACGTGGCGTCTCGTGCTGGGTCGCCCTATCTCTTCCGTGGCTGGTCCCGGGGCCTGTGGCTTCCACGAGCCCATAAGCCGTGGTTGCTGGATTGCTACTGTGCAGGCCCACCAAGCAGCCCACCATCGAATGGCGCAAAGTCGCCGTTCGAAACCGTGATCTTCTATTGTTGAGAAATGCATTCTGCCACTCAGCTTTATAATAACCTTCCACCGTTTTTATTGGAATATCAAACTTACATCATAGACTCACTTTATCTCGGTTGTTTAATCATGTGATCTACAATTCTAGATATAAATGGTATATTGAGTGCCCATTGAAAAGACATGCGTAGCGCTGGAGTTTGACTTGAAGAAGCTAGGACATTATATGCTATCACATGCGGTCAAGTTGATCTCCAGGGGTAGACCGAATAAAATATATCCTCTCTTAGCTAGCTCTCAAGGGTCGTTTAGGCAAATGGGTGATGTTGGTGCTGGAATTTTGCATCACTTATGTCCCACAAAAGGCAATCAAGGGACAAGCCATCGCGCATTTCTTCATCGTACATTCTGTGCCTGAAGACACCTCTTTGGCAACTGAGCTCCCTGAAGATGAAATGCTGGAAGCAGACCAGATTTAGCCCATTGTGTGGTAGCTATATTTTGACAGTGTGAACGATGTCATGGGAAAGGAGAGGGGGAAACACATGCAGTGTACGTGGAGGAACGTGAAAAGGAACCGCCGCATGAGGTTGCTCTCCGTGGGGTATAAACAGGAAGGGAAAGGAATGAAAATGTGCAGAATTAAAATTGCGTAATAAGAGACCACAGCGAGATGTTACTCTCCACAGGTTTAGACAAGAGTTGAAATGGGGAAGGGAACCACTGCGGAAAATGACTCTCCATGGGTTTAGACAGAAATGAAAATAGGGTGAAGGGGATCACTGTAGGAAGTTACTCTCTGCGCGTTTGAATAGAAATGGAAAGAAAGGGGGAAGGGAACCACTACGGGAAGTTACTCTCTGCGGGTTTGAACAGAAATTGAAATATGGGGAAGAGAATAATAGGAAACAAAAGTCACGCGTGAGTCCTTGTGTGTTGATTTGTGTGATCGCCAGAGTTCAAGGACCCCAAAATGAAAGAGTGTGATCGCATTTGTACCTCAGAAGTGGGAGATTGTGTGGATTCCTTCTTCCTCTTCCTTCGGCTGGCCGACGAAGAGGACTTTCTTTTGTTACCCTTGTAAGAAAGAAACAAACACCAAATGGATCAGAATAAAAGCAGTGTAGTATCAATCCCTTATGATGAAAGCAGTGAAATCATGAATGACACACACCTGGTTTGCGTTGTTTGAAACCCCCTTTGGACGCAAATGGTAGGAAAATGTTATGATGAATGAAGATTTGTGCAAGAGTTGCACTTAGATGATAATAACGCAGGTCATATTCCATGTTCTAGCTTGAACATGACGATTGAATTTATGCAATGACTCATAATATTGCCATCATCAAAAACGGGGAGATTGTTGTGTCTCTGTGGTTTTGATGATGCCAATATTCATAAGTCACTCTTAGATAATGTCAATATTCATAAATCATTCTTATATAACCTTGATGCTTTCATGAGGCTATTATGATTATTAATGTGCTTAAAATAAAAGTCAATGCAGGATAGTCAACACAGGTCAAAGATGGCAAAAGATCAACTGATCACATTGATCGAGTCAACAAATGCACTTGAAAGGTCAGTGCATACCTTCTTTGTTAGTCAGGTAATGTGAATGCACATATCAGTTGGACTGTGCAAGCTCAGCATCTTTGAGTCTGTGCACATTTGCATCACTTAGAGTCTGAGCATGTTTCATAAGCCCTTGCATGTTTCAATTTTTCTAAAAATAAAGCTCGTGCAAAAACTTAAGTCCATGCATATAAAGTCCGTGCATGTTGTGTCCATTCATGTTCTAGTGCTATTGCAAACATAAATCCGTGCATATGTAGTCTGTGCATGTTTTTGCTCTTTGCGCTTTAAAGTTCATCTGCTTCTAAGTCCGTGCACTTTCCCCAAAACTAAGTCCATGCATGTTTGATCCATTCAACATGAAGTTTGTGCACCTTCCTCAAACCAAAGTCTGAGCACCGGTTCTTTCCAACCAAACAAAGTCTGTGCACCTTCCTCAAATTAAAGTCCGTGCATGTTATCATCCTTGCAACTGCAAGTCCATGCATATTTCTCTTCTGAACATTCTTGCGTCTGTGCATTCTGAGTCCGTGCATATTTTAGCTCTGTGGAAAAAAACATATGTCCATGCATGTTTTGCTTCTTGTGATTGTTGAGTCCGTGCACGTTTTGGTATAAACACCAAGTCCGTGCGTGTTTTGGTGTGAACACCAAGTCCGTGCATGTTTTTGATTTGAACACCAACTCTGTGCACGTTTTGGTTTGACCCTTAAGTCCGTGCATGCTTTGGGTTGAACACCAAGTCCGTGCATGTCTTTGCTTTGATCACACGAAGTCCGTGCATGTTTTTAACTCTGCAAATAAAAATTAGGTAACACCTCTCCTAGACCAGAGCGTTGGGGGTGAAAAATAGGAAGCTCATCCATAGAAATTTTGAGATGCCTCTTGAAATTAGAGTGAGCCAAGAATGGCTACTCTGTATCCCAAAATTGGGCAGGGAGAACTCCAAGGACTGTCCTACAAGGGGGGGCCCACTAACCCAGGGGTTCCTTCATTTCTAGCTACATTGTGCATTTAATCAGTGCCAGCATCACGGCCGTTAATGTCCAACCCTTCAATGAAGAGTCCTTCAGAGAATATGCTATAGAGAAGCATGTCCTTGGGGACTTTAGGGTGGTCAAATAAAACTTTAATCGATGCAAGTCGTTAATGTATCCCTCCCCCTAAAGACAGGTCCAGCGGCATGAAAACCTTCGATGGAATCAATGGCAGTGTGTTATTGCTCCGGGACATGAGGTCATAGGCCACGCTTGGGATACTAGTGAGCCTATGCCCCAGACGAAGGTAGGAAACTGCAATGGTTTACATCCAATAGGCATGCAAATGCATGTTTAGAGGGGAGATAGCCTCATTGGGCATTTAAGTAAACACCAGTGTGCTAGTGTGTGATCAGCATAACAGCCAAGGGTGATGAGTAGTGGCCAGTCAATGGGCTGAGACCGAGTAGATGGACAAATAGAGGAAACATAGTTTTAAGCATGTTTGGGACTGAACCATGGTCCCTACAACCCATAGGAGTGGGTGAAGGGGTTGGTGGCTTTTTCCTGTGGACATCTCTTAAGGCAGAGAGCTAGAGGGCATACACATTGAGCCCGTAGAAAGCATGTAGCTCTGGTTCACAAAATTGAGTGTCCAAGAAAAATATAATTAGGACCTACCTGAAGCCTTGGGGAAGAGGGTTATACGATTAATATCACCCATGAGGGCATAAACCTATCGTAGAGGCTAGAATACACCATTGGGAGTGATCTAGTGTGCCAAAGATCAGAGTGCAGTGCAAACCAAGAACCTCATCTAGAGAATGGAGGATCGGATCAAGGGGAATCAACCCACTGCGACTGGGTGGCCTCTGAATTTTGATTATCTTGCTGGCAGAGCATCGTTCCACGGTTGGAAAGGGCAGATGGTTCCTTATGCTTGTCTGGGTTCATGAATTTATCGCCCTTTGTATCATGATTCATAGCTTTCTACATCGGGGTGATATTGTGTCTTTCTGGATTTAATAGGCTAATATAACTAGCATGGGCCTGTCATCCCAAGGGGAGGGAAAACATCTCTCTTGTCGATCTCTGATTGATGTATTTATTGAATTATTTTTCGGTGACTAGATTATTTTTAAGCCACTTCGAGTCCTCAGGGACTTGCCTCTTCATGGTGTGGTCTCTAGGGAACCCTATCTGGAGGGTGTACAATAATAGCTGCATGCTTGGCAACGTAAGGAATTCATGTCCTGAAGCTTTGAATGTTACTGGCCATGGATTATTGGGGTTCCTTGTAGACTGGTCCTCAGACCCTCGACAACCAATTTTGGTCATGGGGTCGCCATTTTCGGCTCACCCGGTAATTGATGAGATCATCTCGGACCCTTCCGTGGGCGTATCTCTATTTCTCTCCCCCCCCCCGCCCTCCGGGATAAGGGGAGATGCTGTCGAAATTTACCCGCAACTTTCCCTGGTTTCTCCCCTTACTTTGCTTCGGTTAGAATAAAAAAATCAACAATGCATCTTAATAAACCTTTAATGTGTTTAGAGCTATGGCATGGCGTGTGCGTGATTGCCCGCCCTAAACTACACATAAATCATGCTTGAGTATGAACCTTGCATGAGGAATAAATAATTGGACTCACCTCATTCTAGAAAAGAGCAGAATTGATGTATATGGCATGTAGGCCCTGACACCACTATCATTCCAGAACTACGAGTCTTACAATGATTTGAAGTCTAAGCAGGCCAGCTTTAACAATCATGAGAATGTCTAAGTCTGAAAGCCATGGATCAACTTGGACCCTAAATTCCCCATATTAGCCTACCCAAATCCTTGGTGAGTCGACTCCACTGTTGGTCTGCGTCAACCCCATTCTCCCCAAACTAACTGCTGAGTTGACCCTGCAACCCCCTTTCGTCGACGTCAACACCAACCCTTCTTCCCTATGAATGCCCCTGCCTCAATTCCATAATTCTCCCCGGGTTGACTCCTCTTCTGGTTGACCAACCTGCTGTGTTTGTAGGACCAGCATTAACCTCCAATTTCATATGCATCACACATGAGAAGGGAGGATTGTTTCCTCGGAGGAGCACTCTCAACTGAGGCACAACTTGCTTAGGCTTTCAATCCACTTTATCTGGTTGCTTGAAACCCCCATACTGGATGATAAACTTGAATCGGCGCCATCATTGGGGCCCAATGAGTGAATCGGCGCAAGGGAAGTTCCCATGCGTGCGGGTTCACTCCCCCCTCTTCACTCACCTATTTTCTTCATGCACCGATTCCCCTTACCACCTCCTCTCTCCTCCCCTTTGTGTCGCCTTCACCTTCTCTCTCTCTATGCCATTTCACCGTATGCCCCCATTAGGTCAATATGCAGCTGCCATACGTATATGGAATAATGTATGCATATATGTATACATATAATGATGTTAATAATAATAGCCATGCAATAAACAAAGAAGGGGATTGGGATATGCTAATACGAGTAATATCAATAATGCAATAAATTGGAATATATTTGTATATCTCCACATGCACTCGCACTTGCCCTAATGCATGCCTATTTGTTCCGATTCTCTGGTATATCAAATGGTGATTCGTAGAAGGACGGATTGGATCTGACTGGAAGCTATCATTATGCATGAGGTGATCTTCGGATCTAGGTTCTCCACCTCGTACCAAGAGCCGATCCACCAAAATAAATATCGTCTCACCGTTTGCTCAATTGCATGATAAATCCCTTTTTCTTATCCAATAAACATCTTCCAAATCACATTTTCCTTTGAGTTATGTGGCCCCAGGGTCCCTCTAATTTTTTGGTGATTAATCAAGGGTTATCCTTCTTTCGAATGGCATAATTAACATCGTAGCCTTTACTGTACGACAGATTTTGGGTCCCGACACGATATCCACTTTTGTCTGGTCAGTCAGATGATGCACATAATAAACTCGTCACTTCTGTGACTGGCATGCCTACGCGATCAATAAATCAAATAAACCTAACAAGCCATTAGGCAGGGGCAAGAGGAGACCCTTTGGGACTATGTGTCCCGCTTCCGAGAAGAGGCTCTCCGTATACCCTGCCTCGACGTTAGCATCGCTACCACCGCCCTGACACTGGAGACTCGGGATTCTATCCTCGGACGATCGCTCGGAGTCACAGCCCGGCAACCCTGATGGACCTCCTCGCCTGGGCTCAGAAGCACGCCCGATGCGAGGAGAACACCGCAACCCTCGACCGCACAGCCGGATCGAACCGACCCAACTGATCCACTGACTCACCCTGGGAAGGGTGAAATAAGCGGGAGTGGAGAGACAAGGAATGCTGCAACTGCTCAGAGAATAAGGAAAGGGGCCACTACTGCCACTACACACCCCTGACGGCTCCGCCTGACCAAATCCTCATGGAGATCCGTGAGGAACCTTACCTCCAATGACCCCCGATGGTTAAGTTCGACCCGAGGACCATGAGTAAAAGAAGGTATTGTCACTTCCACCGTGACCACAGCCACGACACTTGTGATTGCATCCAACTCAAGGATGCTATCGAGGACCTCATCCGGCGAGGACTCCTCAAGAAATTTGTCACCAAGGTCGAGGAGAAGTGACAATGCAAGCAGACTCCTCCTATCGACAACCGACCCGATGGGAAGGAGATCATGATGATCTCCAGAGGGCTGGCTTCTGGAGGTGATAGCTCTAGAAGATGTCGACGGTACGCGTTGGCAATCAACATTGTGGAGTGAGGTGATAGTAGTCGTCAGGAAACTGCCGCCGAGGAGCACCTCACGGACCCCATTATCTTTTCAGACAAACACCTAGAAGGTGTAACCACTCCTCACTCCGACGTCTTGGTGGTCTCGGCCACCATCAACCAATATACCGTACAACGAATTCTAGTGGATAAAGGAAGCGGCCTCAACGTTATTTCTTATGACTGCCTGGTCCTTATGGGTGTGGATTTATCACGAATAGCATCACTGCACACACCCTTGTATAGCTTTTCTGGTACAACAGTCCTTCCGGAAGGATGCATATCATTACCAATCACATTCTGGACCTCACCAAGAGACGTGACATTCCTAGCAGACTTCACCGTAGTACGAGGGATGACTAGGTACAACGCCATCATAGGGTGAGGTATCCTCGGAACCCTCCATGGCGCCCCCTCCTCCTACCATCAAAAGTTGAAGTTTTCCACTCCTCATTGGGTAATTGCACACTCTACAAATTGTCTAAGGAAGAATTCCATCAAATAGCTAGCTTTCTTTGGTTCTATATGAAAAATTGTCACGCCGCAGGTAAGCTTCCGCACTCGGGACGTGACATGGAGCGTTTAGGTGCCATGTTGTTGTGTTGTTGCTGGTTGTGTCGGTTGTCAGTTGCGTCGTCACCTAGAGTCTATGGTTCGCGTCTGATCCGCGTCGACTCTCATTATCGTCCTGCATCATTTTTCCCTTTCAGTGTGGTTGAAACAGGTAAAAAGGGAAGACTGCGTCAAACTGAATCAAGCAAAGTGCACTGAAGAAAGCTCATTTCTTTTCTGAAACTTGTCCATTACATTCCAGTTATACATCACCCTAGGGGCATACCCCGGTGTACAAAAGTATCTACCATCTAGCTATCTATCTCTCCCTAATCCCCATCAGTGCGGGGTCAACTACGACGACTATCAGCCTCATCTCCATCTCCACTCTCCCTGTCTCACAGCCTTGATGGCTGCGAAGCCCTCAAACCTGATGCTGCCAGCTGGATAACTCCATACCCTGTAGGAGACTACGTCATACCCATGAGTTCCTCCATCGTGAAGTGCACGTCATCGCCGGTCCACAAGGACTCTGAAGGGGTCACCGATCGGGATCCCTCTCCTGGGGCACCTCTACTCTAGTAGCTCCACTACACTCGCCACCTCAAAGCTTCTAGCTGATCGAGAGCTTGCTTCTCCTAAACCGCCATCGCCATCTCCCGTGCGCACGCCTCAGCTTCTCTCTCCTTCACCTCGACAAGGTGACTCTCGAGTCTCTCCACGGTGCTCGTCTCTCCCAGTCGACGTGTCAGCTCCTCTATGCGGGCATCCTGCTCTTGCTGAGCAGCCAAGGCAGCCTCTAACTCCTTCCTCTACAGAAAAGAACCAGCATGCAAATTAGATGAAGATAAATAAGGAGAAATTGCTCTTAACCTAGATGTGTGGTTCTCACTGTCTCGGCTAACTCAGCCTCTCGCTCCTCAGCCCGTTCGAGGGCCCCTGCTAGGCGGTCTTCCAGCTCCTCTCTGGTGTCTACTCGGGATGAATGCCCAGCTTCCTCGATCGTTCCTCAAATGATAGTCGTAAAAAAAATTCATATCACTTTTTATTACATAATTTTAATTGATCAAATTTTGCCAACAAAGTTTCACATAGCTTTATAGTTTGATCGGCTGAAAATTTCTCCATCTCGATTGTTCTTCTTAAATCTTCCACCAGTGCATGCTCTTCAATATGTCCTCCTATTGTAGATATGTTAGAGATTTCTACTGCCCGTTGGTTTGAACTCTTTTTCTGAAAAATGTTAATGATATAATCACAAATTATAACATGCAAAGTATATGAACTTGATAAGAGTAAGGAGATGAGGCTCAGAATAACATGAGATAATGTAATCACACGGATCATGTTCCATCATATTAGTTGGGGGGTTGTCGTTAGGCCATCCAACCAATCATCATTGCCTCATGTATACCTGATAAGACCACCGAGAGTTTGACATTGGGAAGGAGTATAATACTGACATTGAACTTTGGAAGCATTGAATAATGGGAAGGAGCAGTTTACACACAATAATGTGTCTCCACTGAACCCTCCCCCCCAGCACACACACAATCTGTCTTCTCCCCTGAACACACACACACACAATCTGTCTCTACTCCACACACCACACCCACACAATGTGGTCACACACACAATCTGTCTCCACTGCATGTGCACACACACATACACAAACACAGTTGACCAGGCATGTAAATACACACACACACACACACACACAATTGTCCCTTTTTAGTTTTCTGCAAATTTTAGAATTGTAGAAACATCAAAAAAATTGTGCTGAATTGGAATTGCCCAACGTAGATTAAAGAAGATGCGTAGTCATAACTTGAATAGCTATATGGTATCTTGGGTTAAGAGAGGGCCACCTTTGAGTAGGAATCTGTTTATAACTCCATTTCATGTCTACCTCCATGCACTAGAGAAAATTATACTGCACATCATACCAAACCCAGGTGATAGAAGCATCTATATATATATACCATTTTTAGTTGATATTAATCCACTCTCTTCAAAGCAAGAGGACTGCCATGAGATGTGCATAAATATGCTTATTGTGTTAGGTTATTTAGCCCAGAAAATGTGAAATCTTCGTCAATCTGGGAGCATGCTTTAAACAAAAATACTAATGTCTGGAGTCGATTCCCATCAGCAAGTTTACACATCATTAAAAGAAGAAATCACCAGGCTCGAATTGACTCTCTCACACGGGTAATTCACCTTGGCGCTAAGATAGCGAGCAAGATGTGACATTGGATATCTGTGGCGCTTGAAAAGCGAGCAAGATATGTATGAAAATTAAACTATTATGTCGACTTAGAGAGAGCTAAGATGAGATCCACTTTGATCACTTGCAGGTTCCCTATGTCTTATCTTGTGAAGCCTGACTAAGCCGGATGTGAATCTCATGACATGGCACTGAGTGGGAGCGACAATGGCATAAGATTTAGGTTGGTCATAATGGGAGTGACTAGACTAAGATCCATATGGTGTTTAATTACTTTGAATGACATATGAGAGAACACCATAGTATGCGTCTCATATCGCATGTGCTACATACGACCATAAGTGAGAATGATGAATGGATCTCTATTTCATCATTGTGTGAGCTCCTAGATCACATTTCTGTTGATCCCATTCGTACCCTTTGTGACTTGAGGACCGTGTAGTGAAAAGGAAGCTTGACGTCGCTACTTTACCACGCTCTTTAAGACTATGGTTGATACAGTCTAGCGTGACATGTCTAGGAAAGTAGTCAAGACCAATTAGATTGACATAAGAACTCACGGAAGACTTCTGCGCACCAAGTTTTGTGGCTCATACCTCAGGGTACTGTGTTAACTTTGTGATGATGGAGTCATGCCCACATGACATTTGATATTTAACACTGCTTGCTGTTTGAGAGATCTAGAGTGTTAAATCAGGTGAATATGAGATTGTCTAGGGCACTACGAGATATATGATGTTAAAGTGTTTTGTTAGTTTTGGTGATAACTTAATAGTTCACCACTCTTGTGATTAAGAGTTTTCTCGTGAGGTCGCACACTTCATTTCCTGTATGACAGAGTAAGAGAACTAATAATAGAGAGAGAACTTTATAGCTGCCCTTCGTGGGCAAGTGAGAAATGTTAATGCACTATTGCCCACGATGTGGGGCAGCAGGCGTCCGTTCGTGAATGGTCGCGTGCGTCTGTTCACGAACGGACGTTGCATGCGACTTCTGGGCGGCCTGGGGAGCGTCGCCGGCGCGGCGGCCATCGGCGGGGTCGGCGCCGCCGACGCATTGGCGCGCGCCGGGGTCGGCAACGCACCGCACCCGAAAACGCCGACCGCCGCTCTGCGCCTCCTCCAGGCGGGCAACAGGCGCTACCGGCGGGGACAGCTCCAGCTGCGCGACTATTCGCCGGTCGGCGAGCGGCGCGCCTCCGAACAGAAACCCTTCGCCGCGATCATCACCTGTGCCGACTCGCGGATCTCGCCGGAGCTGGTCTTCGACGTCGAACGGGGCAACCTCTTCGTCTCGCGGATCGCCGGCAACAGCATCGACGGCGGCACGCTCGGCAGCACCGAGTACGCGGTCGCGGTGCTGGGGGTGAAGCTGGTGATGGTCCTCGGTCACAGCGACTGCGGCGCGGTGAAGGCGGCGATCGGCACGGTGACCGAAGGCAAGACCTACCCGAGCGCCAAATACGGCGCGATCGGCGGCGTGATCGACCTGTTGGTCCCAACCGTCAAGTCGCTGCCCGCCGGCCAGCGGACTCTCGCCCGCTGCGTTCCCGCCAACGCGATCGCCCAGGCCCAGGACCTCTCCCGGCGCGGCCCGATCATCGCCCCGGCGGTGAAATCGGGCGCGATCCAGATCGTCGCGGGCGTCTACAACATCGCCAACGGCGCCGTCTCCGTAGTCCAGTAGCCCGCCAGGCGGACGCTTACCGCTAGACGCGAAGGACCTCGACCTCCTCGAAGGAGGAGAAGTCGGCGTCCTGGGTGAGCACCGCCGCACCGTGTCGGATCGCCGTGGCCGCGATCCAGGTGTCGTGACGACGCACGCGGCGACCGCGCTCGAGCTCCGCAGCGGCGATACGCGCGAAGCAGCTCGCCACCTCCGGGTCGACGGGGAGGAGGGGGTAGGTCGCCTGAACTCGTGAGAGTGTCGAAAGCCGGGTGGCCCTCGCCTCCCGATCGACCGCCCGGAGCACCCCGAGCTCGAGCTCGGCGGCGGTGATCACCGAGACGGCGATCTCGGCCGGCAGCTCACCGAGCTCGCGACCGGTCTCCTGGGCGATGAAGACCGAGGTGTCGGCGACGGCGCGGCTCAAAGGTCTAGCTTTGAAGGATCTCTTGACCAATGCTCTAGTCTTATCTTTACCAATTGAAGGAGAAAAATATGAGGTATATACCGATGCTTTTGGTGTTGGCCTCGGGTGGATCTTGATGCAGAATGGAAAAGTCATTGCATACTCTTCCCGACAACAGAAGAAGCATGAAGAAAACTACCCAATCCATGATTTAGAACTAGCCGTGGTAGTATTTGTCTTGAAGATTTGGAGACACTACCTCTACGGAGAATAATTCATTGTGTACTCCGATCACAAAAGCCTCAAATATCTATTTTCCCAGAAGGAGCTAAACATGCGACAAAGGCATTGGCTCGAGTATCTCAAGGATTTTGACTTCACTCTACAGTACCATCCTGGTAAGGGTAATTCTATAGCTGATGCCCTCAGTCGAAAGCCGAGAGTAATATTGGCCAGTTGCATGATTCAAGAATGGAAGCTATTAGAGGAATTCTCTAAACTCACTATTAGCACTGACGAGCAAGACGGGTGAATTACTCTAGCCCACATGAGTCTACATCCAGATTTGCTACTAGAAATTCAGAAGTTACAAGAGGAAGATTCTGCACTAGTGGAGATAAGGGATAAGCTGGATGAGAGAAGGGACTTCAAGTTGGCACCCGATGGAAGACTGTTATTCCATGAAAGGACATGTGTACCCGACTGTCTCGAGTTGAAGAAGAAGGTTCTTGAAGAAGCTCATCAATCGAGGTACACAATCCACCCTGGAGCTACCAAGATGTACCAAGACTTGAAAAGGACTTTCTGATGGCCTAATATGAAAAGGGAGGTAGCAGATTTCATATCTCGCTGCCTAATTGTCAACAAGTGAAGGCAGAATATCAGAAACCCGCAGGAAAGCTGCATCCACTAGATATTCCTAAGTGGAAGTGGGAAGACATCGGCATGGACTTCATCATGGGTTTGACTAAGTCTAGAGGCGGACATGATGGAATTTGGGTGATCATCGACTGCCTAACTAAATCGGCTCATTTCTTGCCTATCAAAAGTCGATGATCAGTTGATATCCTTGCTACTTTATATACCAAGGAGATTGTTAGATTGCATGGAGTTCCTATGTCTATCGTAGTCTTCAGTAGCTGCAATGATGGATTTTCAAGATTTTTTAACTGTGGCTGGCATAATAGATGCGGGATACTTTGGATCCCCTTTTACCTGGTCCAATAATCAAATAGGGGCATCCCATATCCGAGCCCGATTGGATAGGGTTCTATATAATGCTGAATGGTTGAATTTACCCTATAATCTATCTGTCCAACATTTGATAAGAGGACCTTCGGACCACATCCCTATTCTTTTATCTACTCACCCAATGAAGTCAGCTCCTGGAAGATTTATCTATCAACACATGTGGCATACTCATTTAGACTATCTGGAATTTGTTAAAAGGTAGTGGAACAATCACTTGCATCCCGACAGTCATCCCTTCCATCTATTGCAGCAGAAACTAAAATCCCTCAAGATTGTCTTGAGAGAATGGAATAAAAGTGTCTTTGGCAACATTCACCAAGCCAAAGACAGTGCTGAAGCACAGGTGGAACAGACCCAAGCAGAATATGATGATCATCCCACTATAGACAACCAGATAAATCTCCAAAAAGCAAATGATACTATGCGCCTTGCCCTTCATCGAGAGAAGATTTATTGGTTCCAAAAATCTCGGCTCCAATGGTTAACATGTGGGGATAGGAATACTCAGTTTTTCCATTATTACACAAAGACCAGAAGGCAAAGCAACTATGTTCACAAATTGAAAATTGATGGTAACTGGGTGGAAGGCCAGGAGGCATTAATGAATGGCAGCAGACCTTCAGTAAAGCAATTGCTTCACTTTTTGAAAAGATATGAGTCTTCATCTGGCCAGCGAATTAATGCCGGTAAAAGTTGCTTCATGGTTTCAAAATGAATGCCAAGTCGTTCTATAAACCACATCCATCAAATTACTAGTTATCAGTACAAAGTTGGAAACATCAAATACTTGGGAATTCCGCTGTTCAAAGGTAGAACTAAAACCCCCCACTTTAAATACCTGTTGGACAAAATCAATACAAAGCTTGCAAGTTGGCAAAGCAAGTACCTATCCAAGCTGGAAGAGTTATCTTAATTCTGTCGGTCCTAGCTTCCATCCCCATATATACTGCCAGTGCAGCAGCTATCCCTTACACAGTCCTCACGTCCCACGCGAGGGAAGCGATCGGACCTGCACGGTTGAGGAACCGGCGATGAGCCCCTTTCTCTCTTTCACTCCCACCCAGAGAACAGAATTGAGCCCTCTCTCTCCTCCCAAAAACCCAGCCGCAGAGAACCTCTCCTGACTCCACTCATTCTCTCCATTCCCCTCTCCACTAAAGCCACCTTCAATCTCCCCAACCTTCGTGACAACAGCACCTCCCCACCAGATGCACCGCTCCACAACCACCTCTCCCTAACCATCGCGCCCTCCATTCCCTCTCCTGCGAACACCCTACTCCCCACCACTTCCCTAGTCGCAAACCCCAGCACAACCTCCTCTACCTGCCCTATCTCTCCCTGCTAACTTCACCCTCTCTCTAACTCTCTCCTTCTCTCATCACCCTGACTAAACTCGTCCCCCCTCATTCTCCCTCCGGTGAACTCCACCTTCCTGTGCACACCCCTACCCCTCTGTTCTCTCTCTAATCGGTGCCACCAAACTCTCCCAGATCTCTCTCTCTCTTGACCCTACCACCATTGTCGCGACCGTCGCTGCGACCACCGTGCAACCCACTCCCTCTTCCTCTCAACCTCCGCACAGCTGTAGACAACCCCCACGTGCCACCTCTCTCCCATCGACACTTCCGACACCTCTCCACACATCACTGCCAAGCCTCTTGCCCACCTCACTACACCACCGCGGTGAACCAACCTCTGGTGCATCTCCCACCTTCGATGCCGTCGTCTCCCATGCCAGCCCCTCCACCACCGGCCAGCTACCCCGGCAACCTCCATGCCAATCGCTATCATCCCCCCTCTCATAGTAACTCCCCCTCTCTTGCGAGCGCCCTGCACCCCCTGTGCATGCTCTCCCCCTCGCCGTGGCAGTAGTCCCTCACGGCACCACCTTCTCCCACGGTCCCTGCCTCCTCCTCCGGCCACTCTGTCCACGCCGACGAGCCCCTACTGTGATCACCGCCTCCACCTCTCTCCACTGTAACCTCCACTGTGAGACCCTCTCCCCACTTCTCATCTCACTCTCTCCTTCTCCCTCTTTTCCTCCCCTCCATCTGCACTTCATCGCAGCACCCAGACTACATACAAGTTCAAGGTAAGTTCTTCTGTTTCTTCAAGTGGTCTATGGACTTCTCTCCAGATGCAGATTCACCCATCCTGCCAATATGGATCACGTTTCCTGGTCTCCATGTCAATTTCTTCCTGGAACGTATGATTCGCTCTATTGCTGGCAATGTTGGTCGTGTTCTGAAGATTGACCCATCTTCTCTCAATCTTTCGAACACCGTTGCGGCTCGGGCGTGTGTTGAACTAGATGTGACTAAATCTCACCCTTCTCGTATATGGATTGGGTATCCAGGGGGTGGGGCTTGCCAAGAAGTTTGCTACCCGGAGCTTCCGCACTTTTGCTCTACCTGTGCCCGTCTTGGCCACTCTGTGTCGGATTGTAAATTTTCTATTAGACATCCCCTGTCATCTGATGATTCCAAGCACCTAGTGCTTAAACAATTGTGGCAACCAGTTGCGAAGAGTAAGCCTGCGGACACTTCAGATCATGTTCAGGAAGTAATCCCTACTGACTCTAATGCTGAAGATCCAGTGATCTCTGAGAAATTGGATTCTAAGTCTGTCCCTGAGAATTTGAATCATATTTCAAAGCAGAAGGAGAAGAAGGTGATGCATTATTCAGTAGAGAACTCAATTGTTGCTCATTTAGATTCCTCCCCAATAATGGTTGATTCTGTGTTGGGAACTTCTTCCTCGGTTACTAAGTTTGATGATAACGATTGACTTTCATATTTTCTTTTCATGTCATGTATGTATAGATTGTTGGATTTTGGAAGGTTGGATTCATTGTATGCTTGTATTATGTATGTCATGGACAGTTTTGTTATTGGATTGTCTATCTTTGACGTTTAATTAGATTTTTTGTAGTGTGAAATTGACATGATTATGTGTTATTTTATATGTATGTTATTTTAGGCACTGCCAAAAGAGCACATAATGATGACATAGGATCGCAAGACAGTGTCATGATACATGGACATCAACGTTAGTTCAAAGCGTAATTATCGTGGCCATATTAGCGAGGGAGGTGAAGTATTCCTCTTCAAAATACATGTTGCAGGAGGGAGGACAATCTATTATAATAAAATTAGTGTTTATTTTAAAATCTGAACTAATTAGGGTTGCAAGCCCTCTGGAAAGCTTGGATAAGTTAAAGAACATACTCCTTGCATGTTGTCCCTCCCCACTAGTATGGCCCGCTCAAGGCGGCGCCTTTCCTCGGGCAGTAAGGGATCGTCATCCTCCATGCCGATCAGTGCAAAGTTTTAGAGGAACTGATGAAGATGGCGATCCAAAGGATAATGGCGCAGATATCCTCCCGAGTGGTCATATTTATATATACCGTCCCTCCTTGTAATGCGGGACATGTCTACGAGGCCTTCATTTTTGCCAGCACTTTCAGTTGGGCCCTCAGCGACCCACAGATAGTCAAAGTCCACCCTACTGAAATTGTCTTCATTGATGACGTAGGGAGGGAAAGGCAGCATGCACTGATCAGTGTGCTCAATGCAACATTCATTTGAGCCTCTGGCCCTTGGCCTCCTTGACCGACTCCTATCTCTGCTGCTGCGAGCCATGCCTACAAACACAGGGAAACAAAAACAAAAGATACAAAGAAAGAAGCAAGGTCAGGCCAAACATTCTAGGACAGCACCACAAACATTAATGCAGTCCTACAAAGTCCAAAGTCCATTCAAGAGACGCATGGCAATCATCCCCTTTAAAGGGCATGGGCCGTCCGCCCCCGCCTCTGGTCGTAACAGACGTCCCGTGGGGGGCATTTGTTACACCTATAATTCTCTCAAAATATTTCGAGAATTTTACTTCACATCAACCGACGGAAAATACGATGCAACGTCGATACCATCGTTTCACAAAGTACCTCTACGATTTAGGATCTATTGGCCCGACCGCATATCATTGAAAGGAACATCACAGCAAGGAAAATTAGGGGAAAAATACGCATGCATACCTGTCAAAGTGGCCGAATAGTTGTGTATCACACGACCCGGACAGATGTAAACATTCCCCCCCTGGCGAACGGCGCACGAAGAGGCGACAAACAAACAAGCCTCCGCTCCCGCACGGCTCTCCACCAACTTGCTGCTGCCACGTAGGAGACTGAGCGTCGGATGGTAATAAATGCAGAGCGGCGGCTTCTCCCCCACTCAGGGTGACAAAAAACTGTGGAATACGTGCGAAGAGGGGCCAAAGAGCCTGCCCTAAGGTGATCAGGCCAAGTGCGCGCAACAGGGTGATCTGGTTGGGGTTACTTTTTTTGGTCGAGAGCACCGAAGGCTTGGCAAAGAAATAACCTTGGAACAAGCCGAAATTCAACGATTTGAAATAGTCGAACTCCTCCTGGGTCTCTACTTTCTCAGCCAGCATTTTAAGGTGAGGCCAACGTTTGAGGGTTTTTAAAGTTGCGCCTATGGTTTCACGGCTGGAGAGCATGACATCGAATTTGATGATCTCTACCATGGGGAACAGCGGATCGTAAGCCGGTGTGTATTCAAAATCGTCCAGTGCCAAGCGAAAGCCCATGGCTTTGAGCTGGCGGCAACGTTCTATCACTTCGTCGTCTATCGCTACAGTTTCCAGCAGCTCTATGACGATACGATTGTGAGGCAATAGCTCCAGCACATCGCCCATTAGCAGCGAGCGCGAAACATTGAGGAATCCGGTGTGATTTTCCAGCACGCTATCCAACCCCAGCTCGCTGATGGTATTGATAATGACGGTGGCGGAAGCCAGCAAGTCGTCCGTTACGCCTGCCGTCAAATGTTGCCCCGAGCGAAATAACAGCTCGTATGCAAAAGTGCCTTGATGTGCATCCAGGATGGGCTGCCGTCCAAGAAAGACTTCTGCGGGCTGGTCACTCATATCTGACGGTTCTTTGGCTGTGATTTGTCGATGGTTGAAGTGCAGAGCCTACTGATCCGACGACCGGCCCAGATCGTGCACCCAGCGCAGGGTCTCTCTTTGGGTACGGTTCAGGTCTCTGCCGGAAGTGCCTATCTTCTTGAGCATGGACTCGGCCTCCTCGAATTTGGAATGCTCCATTTTCTCGGCCAGCACCAGCAGGTCACCCAGGAACCCTTGGTGCATCAGCAAGGCTTGTTTAACATCTTCTTCCAGGCCGATCTGCTCCAGCACTTCTTCCAGATTGATGCCCAGCAGCACGTCGGTGAGCGACAGTATGCCGACGCTGAAGGCGCGATCGCGGTATGCCTCATGGCGCTTGTCGGCATCCGGATGGATAGCGCATATGCCATCCATCAGCTTGGCGCGCACGGTCGCCATGTGCATCAGCACCATGGCGGATTTCAGGTCGCTGTGCTTATACAGCAGCACTTGTACCCAGCGCATCAGTTGGCGACGCCCCAGAATCACCAACGCCTGTTGCAAGGAATCTATAGTACGCGCCAATCCCATGCCCGCCGAATTCACCAGCGCCAGCAGGTTGGTGACCAGTTCCGTGCGTCCATGGAAGGTGTGCTCTATGCGCGGCAATTCCACATCGGTCAATAATTGCCCCATCACCACCAGCAAGGCTGCCTGATCCGGGTTGGCGTTGCCTCTGGCAGCGGCTTCGGGATGGGAGAAGAAAAATCCTTCCATCAGGCCGAATTCCAACGCGCGGCAGGTCTCGAACATCCTGGGCGATTCCACGTTCTTGGCTATCGCCACGGTGTGGTTGGTCGAGCGCAGTCTGCGCAAGGCTTTGATGGCTTCCAGCTTGGACACGGTTTGCACGTCTATCTTGGCAAAATCGATCATGCGTAATTGCGAATCGGTGACCGGAGCCTGGAAGTAATCGGTCAGCCCTAATTTGAACCCACGCGCTTTGATTTCGATCAAGCGCGAGATCTGGCGATCAGACAGATTGCTCACATCATCCAGCTCCAACACTATGCGGTTGGCGCCGACGAGCGCTGCCACCTGATTACTCATCAGGTCTTTCATGGTGACCGGAATGAAACCGAAATGGTCACTTAGCACCCGCTCCGGGCCTATGTCATTGATGACTCTGGCCATGTCTCCCAGGTTCATCTTGGAGGAGGTGCCCTGCTTGCTGGCATAAAGCGACAGCGAGTAGCCGTTCAGCGATTGATCCGGCAATACCACAGGGACGCGCCCCAGATACAAAAGCTCGATGTTGATCGGCGGCTGGTCTATCTCTGCTTCATCGTCTTCCACGGGTGCGGCAACTGGCTCAGGAACTGGCGCGTTAGCGGGGGCGGGCGGAGCGCCTTCGGCATTTTTCGCCGCTTCAGACACGACCACGCCCTCGCTACTCAGCTCCAGGTCGGTCACGGTACGGTTGCGGCCACGTTTTTTCGCTTGGTAAAGCGCGGTGTCGGCGCGTTTCACCAGAGACTGCATCTCGTCGTCTTTGGCTAATTCGGCGACCCCTGCACTGAAAGTGATGGGTATGGCCTGATTTCCCTTCTCGCTGTTTTCGGGGGGAGTCGCCGCAATCCTTTGATGTACCTGTTCGATGATCTTTACCGCCGTGCCGCGATCCGTCTGCGGCATCAACAGCAGGAACTCTTCTCCGCCATAACGGAACAGGGTATCTGTCTCGCGTATGGATTTCAGCGTGACATCGGAAAAATGGGCGAGCACGGTATCGCCCATATCGTGACCATGCCCGTCATTAATGCTCTTGAAGTGGTCTATATCCAGCATCGCCACCGATATTTTGGTACGGCGACGTTTTGCGCGGGTTACCTCACGGTCTATATTGTGATCCATGTTTTGGCGATTACGCGCGCCGGTCAATGGGTCTATCAGCATTTGCTGTTTGGTTTCGGTGAGTTCGGTACTGACTCCGTTGAGCGCTTCGCGCGTGCTTTCCAGCTCGGTGTGCGAGGCCTTGACCGAGCTTCTTGCGGCGTCCATCAAGGTCAGGATAGGCTGCAGTAACTCGGCAACATGCAGTTTGTCGCCGGAAGCCTGGATGTCCACCATAAACTTCAGAATGCCCTCATGCTGTTTTTGCAACTTATCGGTGAGGTCGCCTGCGCTGCTTGCAACGCTGGCCGTGAGTTCTCCCAGATATTCGGCCAGCATGCGATTATTCTTGATGATCTCCTGGGCATTCTGCATTTCGGCGCCCACATTTTGCGTCGTCGTCTCGCCGGTGCCGGATAGAACCAAAGTACTCGGCTGTTCTTCGCCGCTGACCTCATAGTAGATCTTGGCGTAGTTTTGCGGCGTAGGCGCAAGCCCGCGCTCATTCATAATGAGAAGTGCGGTGCGCGCATTTTTGACAATATTGCTCATAGGCTTTTAGCTAAAGTTCAACTGTTAGATTGTCCGAAGCTCTTAAACTCCTCTATCATAACGCAATTACAGCAAATTTGACCGCACTATGCACTATTATGAGAAATCGCTCAACCATTGCCAATGTGAACAGTTTCCCGATTCGGCAATTTTTGCGTCGCTCGGGTAGAAGGCGGTTCTGTCCCAATTTTTTCGTTTCGCTTTTTTAATTTTTCAATGAACGACCTGTTATGCCAGGCGAGCTTGTCACGGGGTCATGACTGTGAAGGCCAAGCAAGGGCCATTAAAGATGGACGTGAAATTTTATGTCCTGGATATAGATCCCATGTTCAAAGCCATTCTGGGACGTCCATGGATAAATAGTCCACAAGCGGTACCCTCTACTGCCCACCAATGCTTGAAATTCCCATTTCAGGGCTGGGTAGTCAAAGTAAAGATTATTTCCACCGTCCAGTCCGTCGACGCCATTGCTGATAAGATTCTTCCCACTCTATGGCCAAGCAATAGGCCGATTTTGTCAGTTATGGACTTGAACTTTCCATGGGCATATGTGCCACGCAAGCCTACTACTGCACAGATCAAGGATGAAACCAAGGCCAAGATTCAAGATTCAAAAGGCTGGGATATGATTTTGAAGTTAGGCTATCAGCCGGGACTAGGCCTTGGTGCATGGCTACAAGGGCAAACCAAGCCCATCCCCAAGGGTAGGAAGATGAGCCAGAGGGGTGTGGGCTATCGGAAGTCCCCATTGTCCATTTTACGGGATTTCAGGCCTTTGACCTGGGACTATCGACAGCATTTTGTCAAAGGGCCTCTGCAGCCAGGCACGATGAAGTCACCCCTGATGTCGCCACATGAAGCAGACGTCATTAAAGCCAGGCCACCTTCAGTGTTGAGAGGGGTCGTTGATGATTTTGTAGACTATTCAGTAAGCCTCGTCAAGTTGTTTGCTGAAGCAAGAAAGAGCCAAAGAAAGCCCAAGCTGTGGGCTGTGAAAAGGATTTCTGAAGAGCCAGTTTCACTGTTGCTGAGAATGGGGAGCTCAGTTGTTACTCCATCCCTTTCTCACCTCCTCTCCCTTTACCAGAAGCTGGCCTTCATTCCTCATTCCCCTCCCCTTCTCCTTGATCCCTCTATGTTTCGGTCTCCCCTTTCCCCGGGCAGACTCGTCGAGTATATAATCCTCAGTTGTCCGTGCAGATAGTGTCTGCCAGTTGAGGTACTAATCAACAAACGTTCGGACGGACGCTCTCCGCCTTTCAGTCTGCTCTCTATATGGTCGCCCGACTGCCCTGAGGATTTATCGAGCATGCGGTTCCGGTCTTCGAACCCCTTTTGCCCGATGCAGATAGATCCACAGAAGGTAGTCCTGAGCGAGGTTCTACATCAGGTACAAACTCGTGAATTATAGCTCAAACTAGCAGATTTTGTCATCCTTTCACTTGATGATCTTTCGATCTTTGCCTCGTACACCTTCTTGTTCGCAGCCCCAGAAGATGGCGCCCCGACAGGTTCCATGAACTTTCCAAGCCTGGAGATTGATTGGTCTGACACACTACAACCAATAATCCCATTGGCGCCTCCAAAGATGGCTTCTCTATTCATTCAGAATCTTCAAATATTGCTCCGTCTGGATCCCCTCCTCTTAATAGAGGCCATGAGAAGCAGCCTGGAAGGGTACACCCGGAGCTACCATGGGTTTGGCTCCCCAAGAAAACATGGATGTCTGTTGGGATCAATTTGTACGCTTGCATGCCATCCGGGAGTGGAAGAGGACAACTCTTGTAATCATTCAGCAAGAGGAAGAGAAGGTCTCGGAATTGAGGACAGTCTCGGCTGAAAAGGGGCTTCAATTGGAGAATATCCAAGCCCGCAGCCAGGAGAAGTTAGCCAGCGCCAAAGCATTGGCGATTGAAGCCGAGAGGTTGAGGCTTGAACCACAAGCTTTAATGTTAAAGGCCCAAGACGTGTCCTCGGCTTCCGAGAAGGATGAATCTGAAGGACTTCAAGCACAGGCCTAGGCAAAAACTTTATCGGAGGACCTTGCCGGTCTTCAGAAAGATATGGCTTCAAGATTGGCACGAATAGCTGAACTGAAGAAGGGCGAGCCACACCTTGGCTAGTGCGCTCACTTTAGGGCAATCATTCTACTGCTCAAGCTGGGTTGAGTTGTCTTTGTAATATGTCTACCATTTATATACCTTCTTCAAAAATTCTTGTGCATAGTTGATGGGACTTCCTGCTTTTAGCTTTTTCCTCTATAGCCTGGCCTACTTTTTGGCCCTGCTCAACGTACACCAATAGTTACTCTGAGGGCTTGTCTCGGACTTCTATTTCCGATGATGAATAAAAGGGAAAGTTGCCTTAATTCTGACTCGCCATTGTTGTTTCCCTTCTATACATGTTTCTCTTTTTCCTTTTCTTTTTTTACCAACCTCACCGTTGCCACTTTGACTCAAAATGATGGATAATTGCTTGTAGACTCAAATTAGTTATGAGAATGAGATTTGATTATATTAATGCACAACTATGCTCATTAAGTGCTCAAAAGTGATGTATGTGATGTAAATTATAATATGAAATATGACACTCATCAACACTTTTGTCGTGGAGGCCTGTCCTCGCTGACTAAGGCCCAGCCCATGACCACACGGTGTAGGAACACTGTCACGACTTCACTGTCGTGAACCATGCATTGTCTATGGAAAACTCTCGGTAACCCCTATCTGAAACTCTAGACCTCTATATTGGGGGGAAAATGAAAAACCACATCTCGCAGATGGAAAACCAAATCTCAAGTCACGAGAGTCTCATCGTGTGACGAGAGTACAACCCACTAGAAGCAAGGTTGGATGCTTCCCCTGATGACTTAGTCCGCGCCTCACGTGTCTCCCTACTCGTCCCAAGTAGAAACTGAGACACCATACAAGTAACCACAAAAGAAGGGTCTAGTTGGCGCCGTGCTCATCAGCACGTGTCCAAAGTCCCCGACCATATGTGCATACACTGATTGACTATACTACATCAGGCCATCCAGCTGATTTTCCTCCCGGCCCAGGCTCGAGCCACTATAGTGGGAGGCCCTACGGCAAACGAGGCTAAAAATTGTCTCCCGGGTGTGGCTCTCCATCGACTCCCATGGGGGTTGTTACATGCGTGCCCGGTCAGCTACAACTAGTGGGGGCCACTAAGCAGACGGCCCTTGACAAAAACCACTGAAATATTGATAGGCTACTCACAAGCCATCATAATTAGCTCGGAACACGGGTGGCACGATGCCACCAAACTCTGGGCATTCCACTAAACCTACTAAATCTAATAGCTCTTGAGTCACAAGACTCAGGTTAAGGCCGTCACACAGGACAGCTCCATGCCATCAATCTAGCCTATCCCTAGGTCAGAAACAACGGTAAAATAATTATTAGCGCGGCGTACGATCGCCAAACCTAATCCCTTTCCAAGGGGGAGCTAAGAAACCCTCCAACCCCAAGCTGGGTCATGAGACTCACAGTCATCAGGCCATACGCATGGCCCACAAAAAAATCAGAAAAGAGGGGGCGGCATGGTAAAATGCCCCCCGTCCCTTTTCGGAAATGCTACTGCTACTCCTGCTGGACCTATAGTGCACAGATTAGATAGAAGGAAACAAAGTGATCGCTAGAGGCTTACACCTAAACCTTACATGGATGGATGATCACATTGGGGTGCCTCAAGTGGGGAGTTTGTGGAGACTCGACTTCTCCATGCTCGGTCGGCCAAGAACAGAGACCCCTACACAGTCCGGGGGTGCTAAAAGTCTTGCAAGCGATGACAAAAGCCCACGAACATGAAAGAGGATACCAATTAGATCTAAGGAACACAGTAAATGTCCTAAGCAATGCAGAGAAATAGAAATAGTGGCAACACGATTACCTAGGGGATGGTTGTGAAGGGGGGATAGCCAAGACTTTCGATCACTCACCTTCTTGATTATTTAAATGAAAACCTCTATGAGTAGGGACAAAGGATTGCCTAAGATGAGATGAATGCAAATGCATGGGGTACGTAAAGCGAAATAGAGAATGAAACATAGATATGCAGGGAGCAAACTAGGGGCCAGCCAAGCTCTTGGCCGCCCATAAGCTGAATACGGATGAAATCAGAAGTCGAGATAGTCGAGGTCGACCTCTTTCAGTCCCTCCTTTCCGATGGGGGGCTTACTGTCTCTCAAACTCTCAGAACTCCATCTATGCGACCTCCAATTCCCAGCTCTCTCCTCGGTCGTTCCTCTCTGTCCGTCCTTCCTCCTCGTCGTAGACTCCCCACCACCTCTCCGAACTCCCACTTTCGAAGGTTTTGTCATTGGGGCCTCCCTCTAGAAGCCTCCAGCTTCATGTCTTCGGGCATGGGCGACGAGGCCAGGGCTCATGCAAGGCATAGAGGGCGAACGTGGCATGTTCCTTTGACCATCGATTGTAAGAAGGCGGTCAAACCATTGGCCGTTCACAAGATGAAGGGGGCCAGACTTGCGGCCATCCACCAGACTTCGGCAGCCAAAGCCTTGGCCGCCCAGCCAACGAGCGGAATGATGATATATCCCACTGTAGGAAATAGATTTTTATTTATTTGTTGATCTTATTATTGGGTTTTATTTATTTTATTGGCGTGCCATCCCTTTGAATAACAAAAATATAAAAAAAAATGTTTCTTCAGGGGCTACCTTTCCAGAGACATTAGTTTATATGCCGATCACTAACAAGTCCATCAATAGTACACCTATAGGCTCGGGATTCGAGAAAATAGCTATCAAAGGTAAAAGATATAAGACTATCTTTCCATCTTCCCCTATCTTTACCTTCAAACCAAAGAGAACTCCCTCGCTGCTCTGCTCTCCAGTTGGTTTCCCTCTCTCTCTCAAGCAATTATTCGTGTCGCTCCAAATGTTCAAAAGGTAGGATCTTTTTCATTCCTAGGACTCACGATTCTATCTATGGTATTCGTCTAGTAGAGGGTTCCTTATATCTGCTTTCGCCATCATTTTTCAGAGCCCTAGACTCGATGGCCGCTATAGCGACCAGTGCTCAATTCTTCACGTCCGATGCTGACACAGCATCATTTCTGAGCAAAAGCTCGGCCATATCTGTTGGAAGATATATAGATTTTGATGGCTTAGCGGCAGACGATCTAAGTCTGGTTGAGGACTTCGCCACAATGAAGCTCCTCAAGTTCTGCTCCTTAAAAGAAGCTACCCTAACATATGCTGGAAAAGTCTTTTACTACAACTTGAGGGTGGAGGCTGGAAAATTGGTCACCTCCGTCAAAAACACCTACATCGAGATTACTGCCCAGATGCTTGCAGAAATCTTGGAGTGCTCTACTTTCAGTGTCGATCTGCACAGCAGAAGAGACACTCAAGTCAAAGGTGGACGAATAGTTGGGCCTCATTTCAGAATGATAGGAAAAGGAAATCTAGACATCACCCAACTGGATGCAAAGGTAAGAATACTGTATCTGATTATTACCCCCATGAATTTTGGCTTCTTGAGCTTGTCCTTCTCGAATTTCCTCTTCAGATCTGGGCACTCTCCTCTCATGTGCCCGGGCTTCTTGCTTTATAACAAATGACATTATTGGGCTTACTCAGCTCGCCCTTAGTTTGAATAGGCTTCCTTTGCCCCTTTCAGAAGTTACCTTGGAAATTTCTCTTCTTTCTCAAAAATCTCACTACTTGGCGAGTTATCATGGCCAAGTCTTCTTCTTCATTGCTTCCCTCGGAGGCCTACACACAGCAAGGGAATCAAGAGTCCTATTTGTTTGTTTTGACCCGTGAGGAGTAAGTCCGTGGGTCTTGTATTTATGCCCCTAAGGGGTATTTTTGCAATTGTCTCTCGGGAGACCATGTTTGTAAGTTTCTGCGTCCCGGGGTGACAAAATTATGTAGTTCCGCCCCTATAACGGGAGAATTACAGAAATGTCCCCCCGAGTTTGTGAGAAACAAAAGATCCTGTTGTTGGTAGTTCTACCCTGCAATTCCTTGTAATTGGGGCTACGTCCTTACTTTCCGCGTTAGTGCGGATCCTTATAATGTACAATCGACAACTCACTGACAATCCCTATTCTCACTCGAGCTTTCTATGTATTTGGTGTACTCTACAGATTTTCTTCTGTACATCGACCGGGGAAAATTATGTGAAAACCTCCCCAATTTTTGGGAATTATTGATGTCCCTCCTTTGGCCAAGGTGACACAGTTGACACATGTGAGCCTTTTATGAAGCCTCTCGTCACTCTTTTGGTTCGAGGGCCTTGTCCGCTCAGTCAGACACTTGGGTGCTGCTTCAAACCTAGGTCTATGTAGGGCTTGGTCTAACATACCCTTGTGATTTAGAAATGACCTAGCAGCCCCTAAAACCTTCGATAAATAGCCTCAGCGCCACGGGAAGTCAGTGATCCTATCCTACTTTCTTACCAACCCACAAATTGCAGAAACACCTCTGGTCTGGTAAAATTACCAAACTACCCCTGGAAAGATAAAATTACCAAACTACCCCTGGAAAGATAAAATTATCAAAATACCCTCAGGATCCAAGAAACCTCCTGCCACTTCAAAAATGCCTATGGCTCTTACCAAATTGCATTCATACTCCTAAACACTGGGGTTTTGCCCGAACTTTAGAGGCTTTTGACGAAACCCTAACCTAGTCAAGGTGTTGGTGGTAAACGAGAGGTTGCGGAGAGTCATCCAAGGGAGCCTACCCTCAACATCCGAACCTATGGAGCGGTCTTTGCGATTTCTTTGACAGTCAAACAAAGGTGTTCGGACGTTAGGCCGATATAAATCAACACTGACCGCGGTCAGTAGGGAGAGGTCCAACACTCCTAGCCCTTGGAATCCCTTATCTTGGGCTTCTCCCTGACACTCAATTGTGTAACAGCGGGCTTGCGCTACGTATAGGCCCATGGGAAATTGAGATCTAGCACAGAGATAAGAGGCCTATTGCTAGGCCAAAGCGTTGGCAGGATCTTATCAGAGATAGCTTCAACTAACTAGACTGTGGAGATGCTCTTGACCTTCACCACCTGGCCCTGGAATGGGAACTTGAGGCACTGATGGGCTGTAGACGGCACGACATTAAGATTATCGATCCACAGGCAGCCTAGAATGGTCTTGAACATGGGGTCAATATCCAACACATAAAATTCAACGGGCATTATCAATGGCCCAAGTTTAGCTTGAATGGTGATTACCCCATGGCAGGGCCTTCTTGAGTTGTCATAAGTCACAATGGTAGTAGGGGTGGGCCTCAACAGATCTTTTGAAATATTACAGGCTCGTAGGGTACTTAGTGGACAAACATTAATAGAGGCCCCAGTGTCAACCAAAGTCGCATCAATACTCACCTTATTCAAGGTGATGGAAATGCAAAGCGGCATTTGGCGAGCCTCAGGGGGTGCTAGCTCAGTTTCAGCAAATGTAATAGCCAGCCCTTTAGAAATGGTGGCCAGAGCATATGGTAGGCTATCAACAACCATGTCTTCATTCACAAGGACCTTCTGGAGAAAGTCTTGGAGCGCATCTTGATGGAGCTTGGACTGCTTGATCAACTCTAGAACTGAGATCTTCGAGGGCATCCAGTCCAAGTGGTGTAGTAGGTCGTACTGAGTACCCGACAATGGATCCCCTTCCTCTTGGTTAGCAACCAGTTGCGAAAACTGGGGATTGGGTGCAGGAGCACTAGTGGTGGGATAACTCCGATGGAACAAACGCCCACTCCGAAGGGTGAGATTCTGGGCCGGCATGGCATCAGACGGGGTCATGGTTAGTGGCTTGGTTGGCCCAATGGGGTGAGTGAAAGGTATGGAAGCAGGAGTAGTGGTTGTAGGGGAAATGGGGGTGACAAAAGCAAGAGCGGGCTTGATAGGCCCCATTGGGAGAATGACTGGTGAAGGGTTAGGCGTAGGGGTAATGATGGTGGGGGTGACTTATGCTTTTTGTAGCTAAGAGTTTTTAAATAGGCCATTGTTTTAGAAAGGATCTATTCAACCCCCCTTCTAGATCCGACTACACTATGTAGGACCCAACCCTGCTTGTGCCAAATGGTTTCTGTGGAAGTGCAGTAGCTCTCCGTGAAGTTTGGCGTCGATCCGAGGTCTCTGGAAGGTGGGGCGGCCTAGAGAAGTACCACTACATAGTTCTGCTTTGCAGGACAGGTTGGCACAGTCGTGGGGCCGGCAGTGGAACTCTCACTGTAGACCTCCAAATGGAGAGGGACCAGCGTGGTTGGATAGAGGACTGGGAGTTCTACTTACCCTCAAAATTTGAGGTCCATCAGAGCACGTAACTGGTTACAGTCGCTTCTGTGGTGAGCCTCTATTTTCTGGGCGAGTAGGCAGAGAGGGGCAGGATGCTCGGGTTGGTACGCCCAGCACGTTGGTCAAAACATGAAGAAACCACCTGGGTTGGTTTCAGGACGTCGAGGGGTACGCCTCAGAAGAAGGGATTGACCAGAAGATCAACAGCGATCTCGTGGTGTTCTCTGCTAGTTCGTTGTTCATCCTTGGTAGATTGGTTTGTGTGGGCTCTGCGCAGTCACATGAGAACAGGCACCACGAACAATCATGAAGTCTAAATGATGCGAAACCACCTTTGGAGCAAATAGGACTCGGAGTAGAACAAACCCATAGAAGGGGGTTTGCGCAGATTCTTGCTGTGGAAGTCTGTGTAGTCTCTGCAAATCGAGCCTCAGATTCTGCCTCAGGTCTGTAGGCAGCAGAGCAGGGATTTCTTGAAGCCGAGGATGAGGATGACACCGAGGGCTCACGATGGTTCCGTGGACTAACCTGGAGGATTGGGGGTGCGTGGATGCAGTTGGTAAAATGGCTGGAAGGGTGGCAGGGGCGTGGGTGGCTGGGTAGGGCGGCTAGGATTAGGGTTTGGGTGGGGTGCGCACTTGGGCTGATTGAAGGGGGAGAGGGGCGGCTGCTTGGAAAGGGGAGAGGTTTTAGGAGGTTTTCCTTATCTTGGGCTGAGGTGGCAGGAGTTTTAGGAAAGAAGGAATTAATTTGGTGGAGGGAGGGAGAGAAAATAAGCTCTGCTTGGAAGGCCCTGGTTACACGAAAATTGGGTTATCTCGTTTGCCCTCCACCAGTGCATTAAGTATGCAAAAGGTAGAGAGCAGCACACTGTCTTTGCTGATCGGTTCCCCTTTCGTCCAAATGAATGTAATTTGACGGATGCCCAGTTATAGTTTGGGGAACCGACCACGGAGCCTCTCGTGAAAGTAGAGGACAAGGGGAAGCGAAAAGTTGTGGCAGAAGAAGAAGAAGATGACGAGGAGCTCTTCGTTGTGAATGAAGACCTCGCCAAAATACATCGCTAAGTTTGTGATCCGTCTAGGCCGGTGGTAAGCCGATTCGGCTTCAAAGACGGGAGATCAATTTTGAGTCTTATCTCACGAATCAGGCCATAAACAAGAGCATCTCACTACCCCCCACATGTATACAACTACTCTCTCAGGGGGAGGAGCACAGGGTCGAGCAGCTAAAGACATTCATCGTCACCTACCAAAGGAAAGGAAAGAAAAAGAACAACAAGCCTTGCAAGCCTGCCATTTTTTACAAAGGGGACTTGGTCCCTCATGGTCCTCCTGACGATGACTTCGGTTGGAGCGAGAGGCCTAAGAATATCCCTGAGCCTGTTCGGGAAATGGGCGATATGCCCAAGCATATTAATGTGATGTGTTGCAAGCAAAAAATCCCGCAAATGCAGGAAGCTTCTTGCCGAGATTATTTTCAACAGCTATGGTACCCTTTGCAGGCTAGGGGACAGCCCCCTTTCTCCAAAAATGACAGATGAGGGCTAGGCTGGGACCTCAAGGTCTATTATGTCGTCAACGCTATATGCTTCTCATCTTCGATCGACGAGTCTCAGATAGATAACCTCTGCATGGTCGAACCTTAAGAGGTATTTGCACTCGGAGGTCACGATCTCCAACTGTAGTTGCCTGATATAGGCAGCTTGGGAATTCACCCTGCCGACCCTGCCAGCGAAGGACATGTCACCCCACTACAACCCGCCTGTCGGCAACTGGGAGAGATTGAGGAATCGGCTTTAGGTCAACTAGCTAGACTTGACTCCGGGGACCTGGAGGACACCATCTCGGCCATTGCTGATGCCCCGGTCAATAATCAACTAGAAAAAGAAGCTACCGTGCTGGAAGGTTTAAGGCGGGAAAATCAGGCATTAAAGTCTCTCGTACAAGAATTACTACGGGGGCGAGAATTACTACGGGAAATCCAGGCATCCTATTGGGGTCATGCTAAATAGCACCCCTCCGATGACGGTGGCCGAAACGTCTGTCATTAAGCCTGAATTCAGTAAGGCCCATTCTGCCGCCAAGGAAAGAGCAAGTATCCGAGGCTCCCCCTTTGTGGGTGTTCATTCCCAGGGAAGAATCGGCCTGAACCCCTTGAGGCAAGGCGAATGGAAACGCCCTATTTGTTCATCAAAGCACACATGGAGCTATTGTTCGATTTCTGCATGGCACGAAACCTTATAACATTACTAGAGCCTCGCAGGCCAACAAAAGAAAACAAGGTCAAGGACTCCACCTTTTGTCGATACCACCGAATGCCTGGCCATGCTACGGAAGATTGGTATGTCTTCAAAGACGAGGTTGAGGCTTGATACAGTCTGGAGTCATTCAAATTCAAAATCATCGGGTGTCTCCCCCACAACCTCATCCATGGGATTGACTGAATTCCTCGACTAGGCAGATTCTCACTGTAGCCGCCTCTACATTACCAAGGTTTGTGGCAAGGGCAGCAAGGGGCCTCGCCCTCAGTCGAGAAGGAGCAAATGTAGAAATTCACTATTCAGTCAACACCCTTGGCCTCTCGTCCCCATCCAGCAAGTCACCCTCTGACGAGGAGACTACCCACCTTCCAGATGAGTCACAAAAGGAAGCGACACTTCTGGAACCGGACGAACAATTTCCTGCATCCGCTCCTCGTAACTTAGAGTGTCATGGCGCACAAGCCACTACGCCTGGCGACGAAGAAGGGTTCATCGACCTACAGCCAGCTCCGCAAGAATTAGAAGACAGCGGATAAGCAACTGTAGACGAGCTAGTTGAGCTCAACCTCGGGGATTCCGACGACCCTCGACCAATCTTCGTCAGCGCTCTCCTGAATAAGAAGGAAACGGAAACATATAAACAGCTTTTGCTGGAAAGGGAAGCATATAAACAACTTTTGCTGTAATATAAGGATTGTTTTTTCTAGACTTACAATGAAATGCCCGGGCTAGAACCTTCCGTGGCAGAACATGAGCAAGCAATACTCCCCACGGCCACCAAACCAATGAAACGAGCCCAAAGATGCATGCGTCATGAACTCGAGCTTAAAGTAAATGTTGAAGTCGACAAGCTCGTAGAGGTGGACTTCATTGAGCCCTGCATGTACCCAACTTGGCTTGCCAATATAGTCCCTGTTAAAAAGAAGAATGGCCAAGTTCACGTCTGCATTGACTACACGAACCTAAACAATGCCTGTCTGAAGGACGATTTTCTTGTCCCAATTACTGAAACTATGGTTGATATGACCACCGGGCATGAAGCTCTATCCTTCATGGATAGATCCTCGGGATACAATCAAATCCGGATGTCCGCCAAAGACAAGGTGCACACGGCCTTTCGGTCTCCTAAAGGAATCTTCAATTATAAAAGAATGTCGTTCGGACTAAAGAACGTCGGCGTCACATATCAAAGGGCAATGACCAGAATTTTTGATGAAATGCTTCACGACTTGGTCAAATGCTACACAGATGACCTTGTCGTCAAGACTCGGAGGCGGGAAGATCACATGGCCGATTTGCGCCGGGTTTTCGAAAGACTACGCCAGTTCAAGCTCAAAATAAACCTGATGAAATGCGCTTTTGGTGTTTCAAGCTCAAAATTCCTAGGCCGACGCCTTGGCTAAGTTAGCGTCCGCCATAAAACTCTCACTTGAGGGTGAGCTGGACATAACTGTCAGGCACAGGAAGCTCATGCCAAGTGTCCTAGACGAAGATGTCAATCCCTCTACCTCGGAGGTCCACGCCATTGAAGAAGACGGCCCCACTAAAGAAGAGGAACAGGATTGGCGCCAGCCAATTATCGATATAAAAAGCGGCTGCCTCCCCACAGATCGGGCTCAAAGGATTCAGCTGTCGCGAAGGGCGGCGTCATATCAACGGATAGGGGACCAACTTTATAGGCTTGTCCATTTGTGAGGTACTCGCCCTCCCCTTATGTGCATTTTTATTTTTTTTATATATTGTGGTACTACCCACGTTCCAAAAAAAAAAATCCTGTTTGATATTAATATGGTTTACTCAAACATGGCTCGGCACTCTTCAAGGATGCGCTTGAATTCGAGGCGTTCCATTTCCTCCTCAGGGTCTTCGATTTCTTCATTTATGACTTTACCAAACCTGATCTTGGCTTGAAATGGTGCCTCTTCTAGGAAGACTTCCTCCCAACATCTGCATTCAATGACATCATTGTGCTCTTCTGAGCCTGCGTTACTATCAAAGAATAATGCACCCTCTGGTGGGTGAGACTCTGTCTCTTCATTATTAGTCAGGTAGTTGTCATAAACTACTCCCGATGAGCTATTAGCTGTGAAGATGGTAGAAATGACATCCACCTCTGTTTCAAGGGTATGCCCCAGGCCTGGGCTTCGAGTGATCTTTACGAGTTCTTTATTAGTGTTGGGTGGATACCACAACTTCTTGAATGCTTCCTTCTGGCCGAGAGGCTAAAGAGAGGGGACTTGCATCTAAGAAAAAAGATGAGAGACTCAGTCGGTTGTGTAGGTCAAGCCCGATATTGGCACCATCTGCCTTGTGGACTCTTCAAGGATTACACAATCACTATCATTTTTTCTAGCAGGTCCTTTAGCATAGAATATTGTGGGCGGCTCATAGAAACGAGGGACTTCCATGGTCTTCAGTGATTCTACGGTTTGACATTCAAGGTCTAACACGGGTTTAAAGAGCCATGATGGCACCTAGATCTATTCTAATATATTTTTCATGTCAGCTTCATCCCCCTTGGGATAGGTGGCTGGTGGTGCAACTCTAGAGACATCTCCTATCTCGGAGATATGAGAGACCTCCTGAGATTCAACATAGCCAGGTGGCAACAGTGGGAACCAATCATTTGATGAAGTCTTTCCTTCCTTTTTCTTTGCAGGTGCCTCCTTCCTCGTTGGCTCCCAGGATGCTTCCATATAGAAGGGTACATCGAGTAAATGACACTTGAATACCTCAAAAGGGTGTAAATTAGCAAATACTATTTCTTTCTTTTCATTTCGACAGTACTTGATGCACTGGTGGAGTGTGGAAGGCACTACCAGGTGCTCATGCAGCTAGGGTCGGCTAAGAAATGCCTTATAAGAGGTGTTGGAGTTGATTCCATGAAATTGCACTTTTGTGGTGAGATTGGGAAAGTATGGGGATACAAACAAACACTACCTCCCATAGGGAGGGGCTTTAAGCCGGCCGGGCGGGGTGGGAAAATTAAGCTATGATAACCTTGGCCGATAATTCTGATTGCCGGGGCAGCAAGCTGAACTTGGGGCTGATATGAGCACCTCTGAATGCTGGAAGTGGTAGGGTCAATATCCAAACATCAAGGGATGTGGTAGCAGTAAAGAGGGATGTCTGGTGCCATTGCTAAGCTGAGGAGGGGCCGCTGCAAGGTCAGCTACCCAAGTTGCGCCGGTTCTGCCTGCACTGGGACAGCAGGACAGTGGAGCGAAGATGTTGCTTCTGCGAGCTCCTTCGATCATTGTTGCAGGTGGGACTGGAGCCAAATTTCTCCCGACTAACTCAGGAGAGCTCAGTTAAAATTGTGGGCCAATCAGAGATCGTGAGCAGCTGGGGCAGCTTCAAGAGTCGGGGTGGATGGTTGCTGCTCTAACTGTTCCAGAACTAAAGATGTTGGAAGATATCCTCACTCCGAGCACCTCCGAGCTCCGTTGATGGCGTATCTCATATCGACACGACCGTGGGAGGGTCCTCTTCGAACAGCAACCAAAGAAGCCACCAGGAGAGGTCGGAGCAGGGAGATAGAGCTGGTAGAGTGAGAGGGGGTCAGATCAGGCCCTGGTAGGACAGATCTGCGCACCTCTGGGAGAATGGCTGGAACGTCAGGCTCCGGGATCCAAACGAGGTCCTCCTTCTTGGGGTTGACAGAGGGCTTGAGGAAGATCACCTCAGCCAAGTTTCATGCCCAGATTCGCAAGGGAGTGGCTGAAGTAGCTTCTGAAAGTTGCTTCAGGTTGCTAGCCAGACCTATCCTGTGCAGTCAGTGAAGAATGACTCTCCCAGGCAGATCCGAGCTTGGACGGAGGCGAGGATGCCCTCGTTGTGAAACTGACTGGACTTTGATTCCAATGGTGTATGATGCGCCTCCTGAAGCTTCAAGATGACACTGTGGCATGCTCCGCAATCTGAAGGTTCTCTACTGCCTGCGACCTACACCAAGCCTGCTAGTGGTGGGGGCTATGGAGGGGGAGGAAATGGGTGAGGGGAGGCAAGGGATCACAAGTTGATCCCAGTTCGCATGCAGCAGTGTACCAGTGGATTGCAGAGGCTGCAGCATTGTCATCGTGAGTCTTCAGGGGGCATACCATATACTGGCGGATTCATCTTCCTATCAGCTTAGCAACGAGAGTAGTCCCGCCTTCTTCTGATCTCAGGGCTATCCGCAGAAGTGATTCTCGGTGCCCTGCACAGTTTCCCCCAGGTAGACAACCAGAGGCTCAGTGCAGAAGCTCCCCCGACCTCCCCCTTATGGTTCCTGGAGTGAAACTTGGCTGAGAGTTACTTCCACAAGTCCCCCATCGCCTCCAGGAAGAAGGAGGTCAATCGCCCTCCGGAGCACCCGGTTCCAGCCAACGTCGTTGAAGTGCGCAGACTGGTCCAGCCAAGCCCAGGTTGGACAGGCCCTCACTCTTCTGGTCAAAGCATTCTCCTCTAACTTCTGTTTGTGGTACCGTTTATTCTGCATCGAATTTGCCTCGATCACGGCCGTGCCAACGCCAACCCCACCTCGATCGGAGTCCGGGAGCACCCGAAGCAGCTTCTGCAATAGCCATCCAGGACTCTGTTCCAGACAGGGGCAGTATGGACCAGGCCTGAACTCTGAGCTGCTGCGACCATCGTTGACCACCGAGCGGTGCCGGCCTTCTAAGGTCCATTCCCTGGTCAGCCCCGGACGATCCAGTGCTGGTCTCGCCTCCGGCAACCTCCGGAAGAGCTCATGGCTGTCCCGACACCGACACTTTGTCCTGCAGTCCTAGACAGGGCAGAACCGAACAGCTTTAGAAGATGAAGGTGCAACACCTCGGCTCGGCCTCCGGATGAACTCTCGCTCCTTTGGCCGACTTCTACCTTGCCCCTAGGCGACTTAGCATCGGTCCCGCCTTCCAGTAGTACCGGGTGATGCCCACAGCAGCCCTACTTCTAGTTTCTACCTTTGCTGGTCACACCGGGACAGAACCGGTCTCTTCGGCTATTCCCCTCCCCCCGCTTGGCCGGCTAAAGGCCCCTCCTTACGTGGAGGTAGTTTTGGCTGTAAATCACTTAACCCCCACCACGAGAACCCCCTCCTGCGCGAGGTGTAGTGGTGTAACAAATTCTATTTTTAAGTATTGTTTTGTATTTGGACTATTAAATCTCAAGAAATATGGTTGGATGAATGAGGGGGTTTATCATGGTGCAAACCCGGATGTAAGAATTTATGTTTTTGTCATATTTAACTAATCAACTTGTGTTACCTTCCATTTTGCAGGGGCATACCCTCACATCCCTAAGTTTTCATGGTCTTGGATAGTTGGATGGCATGATTGCAACCCTATCTAACAGCATGCTGACTACGGGGTGGTTGGAGGGCTGAAAGTGCAATGATGCAAAATTTAAAATTGACAATCACATTGGTGGTTGTCTGATTGCCATAGCAACACAATCAATATCTTTACACAGTTGTGGAGGTTCCTCGGAGAATATATGTTGTCATGGGTTTGAACTGTGTGCTCTGGCAATCGAGTAAACACCTTGCAATGCTATGAATGTTCATACTAGTCTGAGCCCACTAGTTGCCAATGCAACTAGCAATAACTTGTTTGGACTTGTCATCAACAAGGTTTTTATGTTCAATCATATGATTCACAGCCTTCATAGTATGAAGTCCTGATTCTTATTTTGGAATTGTTGGTACAGGTCATATGATTCACTTGTTTATTTATGCATCTAACACTTTGACAACTTGTGTAAGATTAGTCTAAAATTGCACAAAATCACAAAACGCCGGGGGTGGGGGTGTTTATTTTCCAGGGATTGGTCTAAAATAGGTGTTATAGCAATGTAGCAGATTTTATTATGAAGTTGTAATTGAACAGGTATTTTTTCCTTCTGCCTCCACATGGCATGTGACCAGGTATGTGATCCTTCTGAATATGACTTAAGGTGTTTTTGTTTTAAATTTGTCAGTGGGTTTGACACATGTAGCATATTTATTTTTTGACTTGAGTAAAGCATTTTTTTCTGCCATTTCTAGAGACATAACAAGTAATCTTGTTTCCTTTACATCGAGAACTACCATAATAGACATGTAAGCAACAATCGGATGCCATGGTCTTATACAATTGCTATCAGTAGTTCAGGGGCATTGGAGTTTGCAGTTCTTTTCTTATATATGCTTTCTTTTAGCTTTAGAGTTACATTCTTACTTGGCTTTTTATATATTTATATTATTCACACCAATAATTAAGGTAATGCTAAACGTAATCAGGTCCAGATGGTACCTTCAATCGCTTTACCTTTCTCGTCCACGATGGCGTTTATTCGGCCTCATCGCCCGCGTCCATTGTCATCCCTTGAAGGAGTTTCCTTTAGGAGAGGACACATGGGCAAGTGATGCTCCTTGCTCCCACATTTGAGACAAGCGCCGAGACACTTCCAACACTCTTCGATCGAGTGCCCAAACTTTTCACAAAATTAGCAAGCCGCCATGACCTGCTTCTCCTCTTCCCCTTTAACTCTTTTGCCATTACCATTGCAATTGCCATTCCTTTTCCCGTTACCATTATCATTTCATTTACCGTTACCGTTCCCATTGTCGGACCTCTTATTGTGAGGGGATTCGTCATCATCTGCCACCTTCTCCTCTCACCTACCACGTTTCCAGCTTGACTCTTCTTTCCTACCTTGAAGTTTCTCTACCTTCTCTAAGATCCTTTCACATAAATACGCACGTTGGACCATTTCTGTGTAAGTGCTAATATCTTGTGAACTGAGTTGTCAAATAAAGCTGGGCCTTAGACCATCCCTAAAGCGATTGGCCTTTAGTAGGTCTGTGCTTACTAGATGTTCAGTATAATGGGCCAAACAGGAGAATTGAAGTTAATACTCTGCCACGGACATCATTCCTTGCCTTAAGGTGGCAAATTCTATGGCTTTTCACTTCTTAACGTGTTCGAAAAAATACTTTGCTCAGAAGAGGGTAAGAAACTCATTCCATGTGGGCTGAGCATTTTGAGGTTGTGCCGAGGTGGCCTTCCACCAAGTACGTGCATCCTTGTTTAGTTGAAAGGTGGCGAGACAAACCTTCTCTTGATCAGCACATTGCATAACATTGAAAGTCCTCTCTATCTCATCTATCCAGTTCTCCGCTTCATCAGGATTAGACTAGCAAGAAAATCGTGAGGGATTCAAAAGTGGCGATGCAAGTCACCACCACCAACCCCCGCGCCAGCTTGGGCCATATTCTGTAGGGGTTGGGTAAGACCAGCAACAGTTTGTTGCATCGCATTCCAGTCAGCGTGGTGAGCCATTTAAAAATAGGGCACTTGTGATACCCTAGACTTAACCTAATTTCCAGTACGCGACGGAGGTGAACCTCACGCAAGGGGCTATGTTCGGGATAGGCATAACCTAACCTTCCAGTAACGTCTTTTGATATACTGGTTATCTGGATGAAATGCAGTCTGAAAAACACTTTTTTTTTCTTTTAAAAATAGTGACTACCCTAGACTCAACCTAGCTTTGATACCAATTTGATGCGGGACGGACAGCGAACCTGGGACTCTAGCTCACGGACATCCCTAGCGAGGGAAGCGTGTGGATTGCATGGTTGAGGAACTGGCAATGAGTCGGGTAGTCAAACTCTCACTCGTGCCTGGATCGGGTCACGAGATGGTCTCACTCTCTCTCGTAGCGGTGATTGAAATAATTTATCGAGCTAATTAACCTATCACTCTCGTAGTGGCATATAAAAACATATACGAAATAAAGTTAATGCCAAACAAGGAGGGCGGCGAGTGTACCTCCACGCTCCGGGCGTGGCGAAGATGACCCCGGCCAAGTACGGTAACTCTCGATAAAATAATTACAATAATTAATTATAGTAGTGATTTAATTGCCCACTCCACGCAAGGAGGTAAAGGCTACAAGTGAGTACAAGAGGACCGATCTTGGGTTGACGGGCAACAAGCCGGAAGGGTTATCGGGCCAGAGGTGGGCTGCTGGTCCGACTCGTACTATTCTGACTCGGCACTATTTGAACTCAACTCAGCAACTCAGTTCAGATCACTGGATAGCAAGGGAACTCGACTGCTAGAGCAGTGGCTTCCGGTCACCTTTTGGCCGTGACAGTTGGTTGGGACGTTGGTGGGAGGTTGCTGGTCCATCTCTGAACTCGGTGGTGGCCGAATTGACACCGAAATAATTTTATAGGAATTAATTATCTGCTGCCTCCGTTGGTCTATTCCCAGAATAGATTTGCGCGCCTCTAGGACAAGAATTTTTGTGCTCAGTTCCGGATGCAGATCGAGGCAAGATCGGCACCATTGGAAAGCTGACTCAAAAGGGTTACAACATATATTTATTTCAGATCCATCCCACAAGTGGATTGGAAATGAAAACTTCTGTGGATTGCTACTGTTTTTGGCTCAAAATTAATCGTCACCAGTTGTATTCGACAAAGGTAGCTTACGAGCTCCCTAGAGGCAAGCACCGCTCCCCTTAAAAATGAAGGTAGCCCACGGGCTCCCTAGAGGTGAGCATTCCTGCTCCCCTTGAAAATGATGGCAGCTTACGAGCCCCCAAGAGGTGAGCACCGCTCCCTCAGAAACTAAGATAGCTTACGAGCTTCCTAGAGGCAAGCACCACTCCCCTCAAAAACTAAGGTAGCTTACGAGATCCCTAGAGGCGAGCATTCTTGCTCCCCTTGAAAATAATGGCTGCTTACGAGCCCCCAAGAGGTGAGCACAGTTCCCTCAGAAACTAAGGTAGCTTACGAGCTCCCTAGAGGCGAGCACCGCTCCCCTCAGAAATTAAGGTAGCTTACGAGCTCCCTAGAGGCGAGCATCGCTCCCCTCAGAAATTAAGGTAGCTTACGAGCTCCCTAGAGGCGAGCATCGTTCCCCTTGGAAATGAAGGTGACTTATGAGCTCCCTAGAGACGAGCACTACTCCCCTTAAAAATGAAGGCAGCCCACGGGCTCCCTAGAGGCGAGCATTCTTGCTCCTCTTGAAAACAATGGCGGCTTACGAGCCCCAAAGAGGTGAGCACCGCTCCCTCAGAAACTAAGGTAACTTACCAGCTCCCCAGAGGCGAGCACCGCTCCCCTCAAAAACTAAGGTAGCTTACGAGCTCCCTAGAGGCAAGCACCACTCCCCTCAGTAACTAAGGTAGCTTTGAGCTCCCTAGAGGTGAGCATTCTTGCTCCCCTTGAAAATGATGGTGACTTACGAGCCCCCAAGAGGTGAGAACCGCTCCCTCAGAAACTAAGGTAGCTTACGAGCTCCCTAGAGGCGAGCACCACTCCCCTCAGAAACTAAGGTAGCTTACGAGCTCCCTAGAGGCGAGCACTGCTCCCCTTGGAAATGAAGGTGGCTTACGAGCTCCCTAGAGGCGAGCATCGCTCCCCTTAAAAATAGAGGTAGCCCATGGGCTCCCTAGAGATGAGCATTCTGGCTCCCCTTGAAAATGATGCCGGCTTACAATCCCCAAGAGGTGAGCACCACTCCCTCAGAAACTAAGGTAGCTTACGAGCTCCCTGTTCATATCATCAAAGATAATCTTATTTAAGTTGGGGGGTTAGGGTAATCAATGTGAAAATCTCATGCAACTTGATGCCTTATAAAAAAAATTCTCAATTGAGTTTTCATGATTCATGCTCTCATGAAAGAGACTCTAGAATCGAAAAGACTGTGGAGATGGATGACGGTATGATGTCTAGTGTCTAGTCATGGGAGCTGATTAAGAATCTCTGAAAGTTCCTTAGCACTTAAAAAAAATCACTAGCACACTAATGAAACAGGAAGGACAAGTCTTCTGTCATTCGGTTTGGTGTCTAATACTCTGCCCTCCCTGGTGAAGAGTTAGATCTGAAAAAAAAAGAAAAAAATATATCCCTGATCTTAGTAACCGGGCCTACTTCTCCTAAGACAAGAGTTGAGGTTCGCGTCCAACGGTGAAGGGTTGCGTAGCACCATGTGTTGAAAAATAATAATAATAAATATCTAAAATACCCCTGATCTTAGTAACCTGGCTTGCTTCTCCTAAGACAAGAGTTGATGTTCGCATCAAATGGTGAAGGGTTGTGCAGCACTATGTGTTTATAAAAAAAATGATCAAAGCTCTGATCTGGGAGGTGTAGAGTTGAAAGACACCTATCTAAAATGACAATATGGAGGGTACAATTGTCCAAACTGTGGAATTAGATTCCATGAGTACAAGTGCTATGAGACTATCGGAGGGTTCTTAGGGAGTTATGAGCATCATGTTCTAATCCTATGGCTAGTACACTTTAATAATTCCAAAGTCCTAATCAGTAATCAATTCCATGAATGAAGATCTTGACTTGAGGTATGAACCTTTTAAACTCTTGTTGGTCCCTAATTTCTAATCTATTTGCATTGCTAAGGGACTAGCAATGAATAAGTTGGGGGGTGTGATGAACGCTTATTTGTTTATACTTATTTATATCACACAATTTAAGTATTGAGCTTTAATAAAGGAAATTATGTAATCTTTTACACGATAATTCCAGTCTCACACAAAATGAAGAGTTTTCTATAATTAATGGGACTTGAGATATTTGCATAATTTAATTATTTTATAGGAAATTTGGCTATAATTAATTTTACAAAATCAATTTTTGCATAGGACCAAAGGTCATAGTACAAGCCGAGATGGTCAATACCCCATCCATCGGCATATCTGAAGGCTACAAATAATGGCCTCTCCAATATCACTTCAGCTTTGTCAGCTAGAGAAAGGCCATGGATACGCAGCAAGGCGAACAACCTAGAAGTCTAAGCATATAAAGTCGGGCCCCGGTCCTCCTTCCGTATAAAAGTCCTATAAGGACACAAACGGTCGGTCTCCAAATGCCACGAGGCAGGGAGAAGCAATGGGCTCTTTAGCTGGCAACGGGAATTGCTGCAAGGCTATTCTCCCGCTATCAAGTCGGCACAAGCCTCGAAGGGTCTCTAGCAACTCATCCTTCTTAAGTTCTAAAAGAATTGGCTGCGGTTTCGAAGATTTCTACTTAATGGAATTCTAGGCGATTAAATAAGCCTGCACTTCTGACTCCTCCCGAGACTTCAGCCTCCTCAGGTGATAGGGATCAATCTCGAACACTGGAGAAGGTTGGGACCTCAGGAACCTGCGCTCTGCAAGATCCCAGCATTCACCCCTGGAAAGCCTGTAAAAGCCAGTGCGGGCATTCCACCACTAAATGTATTCTGGCGTCACACGGGGGAATTGCCTGAGGGCTAGAACTCTGAAGGAAGCTGCCTCACGATGGTGAAAATAGTCCCACCAGGCGCGGGTTTCTTCGATAGCAGCCGACCCTCCGCTGGACCGACTCTCCAATGGAAATTGAGCAGAAGAAGGTGGAATTTGCTTATCATAGCCAAAATTTCTGCTAAACCAGAAGGGATAGTATGGCTCCAAATAGGTATTGTCGCCCTTCTTGAAAACTAAAACACTGGGCTTGATCGATAGTGCCCAGTCTACCAGCTCCGACTCCAGGGATGGTATGGTGCAGATTTTGCCCGAAATAGGGTGTATGTACTCTTCTACTACTCCAAACTTGCATTCTCACAAGCAGTTCACTAAGGGGCTAGAAATGGCAGACAAACACCAGAACTATAAAGCTCCAGGAGCGTTCATTGGCACCCTTGTCAGTTGCCCCCTGATAGCGAAATGTTGGTCTAATGCCTACTAAGGTTCGGCACCAGCGAATTCCATCATTTTCGAGTTACATATATTCTGTATATTTACTGTAACCAAATAATGATGCAGCCAAGTCGTGCATCCCTCTTTGGATCCCTCTTGAGTATAAAGTTGTTGGCTTAATAGGAATCTAGAATCAGCAGAAGAAGCAAAACCTTGAGGATGAGAAGAGGATGCTAACCCATAACTGTTACTGACTGGAACTGGATAGTCCAGATGGAATTGAAATTCTGGCTGATGGCCTCACCCATATATGCCTGCTTCGTGTTGGCCACCTCCATAACGCGACGGATGTCCATATTGACTCTGCAAATCATATTCTCCTTCCCTATGACTATATCCTCTACCTGTGTCAGTGTGGAAGGAAGAAGTAGGTACATACATACCACCACCAGTAGTAGTAGCAACAATAGCTGCATTGGGATCATCACTTGGTGCATCATCATCAGAACCATAAAAAATCAATCGCCTTTTAACCTTTGGGGATGTTTTTTTCCTTTTGGTGTAACTTTTTTCTTCATCTTTGAAAGTAATCATTTCCCACTTAGCATGTGTCTCACATAAACTTACTTCAACTACTCAATTGTCGGGTCCTCTTGAGCAGTAGCACTAGCCCTCTCAAACATCCCATGCACTATTGCACTTCTTCTTAAGGATGGAGGTGGCTTGACCATTCTAGGAGTTACTGGCCTGCTGTCTGATTCTGAGTATCTACCTGACTCATTCTCAAGTTGCTGCTTAGTGCCATCAACAAACAAAGCTAAGTCCTCTCTCTGGTGTGCATGAGTCACTCTTGACCTCTTGGTTAATCCTCTGAATTTTGGATCCTTTGGCTCATCTTCATCCAATATGCCCTCTGCCCATGTTCTGTCATCAACATCAAAAATGGGCTCATCAACCTGCTCTCGTACCTCAACCTAAGACTATAAGAGATTGTCATCATCAAATAATACGTCTACATCAATTTCTGGAGTTGTATCCTCTGTGACATGTTTGTCTTGTAGCTGTTGTCTCAACTTCATTTTCTTTATTCTCAGTCTCATGTTGTAGTGACAGTAAATCATTTTTTTTAACCGTTCAGCTTTTAGTCGATTGCGAACCATTGAGTGTATAATGTTGAACGTGCTCAAAATTCGAATGATTCACAATATTTAAACAACACAATTTAATAGTTTGACTGATAAAAATAAAATTAACATTTTCTAGTAATTAAATAATTCTACAGAGTCGAGTCCATAAGTATAGTCAACAAAAGAGAAATGTACACTCCAGCGGCGCCCGGCCCCGGCACTGGCAAGCTGGCGACCAATCGGTCCTCTGAACCAAACGACTCCACCTCCAAAAGAGTGCTAAACGTGAAAAGCAAGGTGTGAGCCTCATCTCACTAGCTCAGTAGGGGTCTCACGGATCCCCACTGCAAACGAAAGTGGTAAACGCTAGTAAATAAACCAACAGTAATAGTGGCAATAACAACAATAATAACAACAACAACAATAACAAAATAGAAGCGATCGGGACGGTAGAATGGCTATCTAAAGAAACCCGAAAAATCTATACTAGCCCAACTCCTAATCCGGGAACCTCAACCTCTAGCCTGGATCGCTGACCCACAGTGAATCCACAACCCTAATGCCGAAGGAAACCACGCAATGACACAGTAGTAATCCATCCAATGAAAAAGCAGATGAGACCATGCAGCTAAACACATGGCCTCCGCCCTCGGGAGGATGACACACATTAGCCACCTTGGCCCAAGGCTAAGGCCAGTGAGGGAAACCAGCCCACACGCAGGGCAGCACACAAGCTCAACTATCGAAAGGGCCACGACGACACTATCGGTATCTCAACCTCCCCAAGGAAGGGCCACGACATGCTAGCGGTACCTCAACCTTCATCGGCAATGAATCCACCACTCAGCATACGCAACATGGCCAGATGCATCCACTGACATCTGATATTGCGCCAACACCTCATATGTGTGCACACTACTCTCACCCGATTCCAGGAGTAGAGGAGACACTCACACACACTATAACCTTAGACTGGCTAGGGTCCGTGCCTCTACGCCCGTCAGCACGGCCGTGTCCAGCTACCTAAAATGGGGTATGCACAACTACATCCATCAGCTATGTACACTTGACCCAACCAAGGCACATATAGACGCTCGGGTGGTCTGCCACTGAGAAAGGAGCATCGTACACAATGGGCGGTCTCGCCCGGTCAAACAGCATCGGACGCTGGGATGCTCTACAGCCACATGGAGTCCCTGCCAAGCTCACACATCCACAGCTCTGTGGATGGCTACCTCACAGCACGGCCAGTCATGATCTTACAAAAACCTCGGGAAAGTCATGCTCACGCATGCAAGCCATCGTGATCCATTGTATTGTGCTAGGGGTGTTGAGGAACCACGCTCGTGGGGAACGACCCTCGCGAGGAACCACATGGCTGCACTAGTGGTAATCCATGGAAAGGCCGAGAAAGGCATCTACACACACACACGAACCACTGTGATCTACAATCTAACACTAAGGGGTGTTAAGGAATCACCCTCGTGAGGAATCACCCTCAAACCACCTTGCTGCACTAGTGGACACCAGCCCATGAACTCACATGATGAAAGCCTCACCATGGGTGCACAAGCCACGTGGGAACCATGCTAGAAATACATGGTTAAAACCCATTACGAAAAACCCATAAATCCTCAAACCACGAGAATTAATCCTCGTGTGACCATCACCCTTAGGAGGCCTAATTGGCCCAATTCCATTTGGTTTTGTTGAAGAAAATACCCATTTCCTAGTTCAGGGTGGAAAACCACACAACCAGGGGTCAAATGGGCTTTAAAAACTATCCCCTTGGGTGTTCGGTTGACCAGCCACTGTGGGTCGATCAAACGAAATACCCAGGGGCGAAAGCCCTTGTAGTGGGCTGACGGACTTCTCTCAATGTGTCGACCCCATGCTGGGTTAGTTTACTGTACCAGGGGATTCGGTCGATCGAACCCTACAACAGAGCCAGTTTTGGATCTACCAGAATTGGTCGATCCATTGGTCGATCGATTCCAACGCCCCATCGACAAGGAGACCCCTCCGGGGCCCCGTTCCATGCCGGACGCCTCCAAGGTTTCCGGGAGGCATGGGGAACCTTTCCCCGACCCCAAAAACACTTAATGGGACCCAACAGGTTGTGAAACAGAGATCAAAACCTCAAATCCGATGATCACCCCAAATTAAGCCTGATTTCCCCTAAATAAGAACAAAACCCCTTCTCGGCCTTACCACGGCCCGAAACCACAAGGAAAATGTGGGTAATCATGGGGGAAACACTCCCTGACATGCAATCTACCATGTTGTCCTCGGTAGATGGCAATCAAGATGGGAGGGGTGAATTGATTGGCATTGAAAAATTTGAACGATCTACGAGATTATGCAAGCAATTAGATGGATTGGGAAAAACAAACCACTACTCTTCTCACCCGATGATGTAATCACACGAACAACAAAACTATCGAGAAGGCCTGTGCAATGGTAATATAAGCAAACTCTCCTCTCGATTAAGAACGTAGAAGCAAACCACAAGGAATATAGAGATTTTAGGTGGTTCGGGTTCACAGTAGTGCCCCCTACGTCCACCCCTCACAAAGTGAGGATTGCTTCCACTATGAAGTGAAAACCCACACACACACACGCTGTGATGCACATAGCCACACACACTTGTGTGCTGCGACCAGTAGATGCACACACACAAACACTGTATATATCTAAGAAGAAGTTTAGATATACAATAAGCCCTCAGAACTGGAAGAGTATGAACAAAATATAGACAATGAAGATGTTGAGGATGCTAGAGATCCCCCTTTAGACGATGAGCATATGACGGTTCTTCATTCCTTCGAAGAAGTTGTAGGATGTAGGTAAATCCTTCAAAAGGAAGCCTGGAGGATGATGCATAGCTCGAGCTTCTCTTTGCTTAGCTTCATATCAGGAGGAAGACCTTTGATTCTTGCTCAAGCTACATCAAATCTACATGGGACTCAGCTAGATTTCACGCTCACAACCCCTCTCCCGTCTTTCTTCTGCTGCAAGCATACAAGATAGAAAGAGTGAAAATATTCCCTTCTTTTGTGATAATTCTTTGGGTCACCCTATCGATGGATTTTATACCCCAAGGCAAGGGGGGGAAAGTGTAAGACGATGGAAGCCTCGGATCTCACACATTTAGGGCAAAAGATGAGACAAAAAGTGACAAATGTATGGATATGAAACACGTTCGGCGGCGGCCAACGGAAAGGGTGGACCCATGGGGTCGACCCTCGTGGACTTTCTTAGAAACCCCAAACGAGCTTTGAAGAAGTTGCATGAAGGGGTCGACCCTTTGGGCCGACCCTCATGGTGCCAGTACCCAAGACAGAATGCTCCCAGAAGCCATGTTATGCCAAGGTTCCCACGCTGCAAGTGGAGCTCCCAAACTATCATTATGACTACTTGCCAAGAGAGTTTTCGTTCATTTTGGATTATATAGTTGTTGAAACTCCATCAAGTGAGAGCTTTTGGATATTAGCTACACCAATTGAGCCATCTACCTGGGCACGTCATTGGCCATTGAGGGGTGAGGATTCTTAAGTTGAGGAGCCTTCCACTAATCCACTCACTCCCTACTTCATTCCGTCATTTCTTTTATTGATCAGCAACTTCTTCTTATGGGCTATCCATTGGGTGAGAAAGAGGTTCTCATCCTTTCATTCTTTGCATTCCCTACATTCTTGGTGTCTCATGCATTTGCATTCATTCTCTCCTATGTCTCTGAACCCTCATCACCCTCGTCCCTGGAAACCTCCCAATTTCTCTCCATCTATTTTCCGAGGGTATCGCGTCCCTTCCTATTCTCTCCCTCCAAAACCTCTGAATTCTTTATTTCATTCTCTTATCCTTCTTGGGCATCACACCCCTTCTTATTCCCTCCTTCCGGAGCCTCCAGATATCCCTCTCTTTTTCCTGTCAATTTTCTTAGGGCATCACGTCGTTTCTTATTTTCTCTCTCTGAAACCCCCAAACTTCTTTCCTTTTGATCCATTTTCTTTCCTCCAATCTATCCTTCTATCTTTTCAGGGCATCACGTCTCTTCTTATTCTCTTCATCCAGCACCTTCAGAACCATCTTTATCCATCTATTTTCCTTGGGCATTGTGTCCCTCGTCATTTTCTTCCTCTAGAATCTTCGAATCCTTCTCACCATGATTCTCATCCTCTGCCTCCAAAATCTCTGGATCCTCCTCTTTCAATCTACCAATTTATTCTTCTAATTCCTCCTAATCCTGAGTTCAACCTGATTTCTCCTGCATCGATTATTTTGTGCATCTGCCCTTTCTCCCATTATTTTTGAGGCTTTAGTCCGCACTCCTCCCATTAATTTTTCTTATCTTTTGTATACCCCTTTTGTTGTGTCCCTGTGTTTTGATACTATCAAAACCATGAGTCATGTTTACTCTTTAATATGATCAATCAATGTGCTTTGTGTTAAAGAAGTCTGCGTTGTGGTAGCAGGTGTAGACACGCCAAATTTGATGCTATGTTGTCTAGATCTCATATTACTTTGCGACGATCAGACTAGACTTCAATATTTACATAATATGAAGTTTTTGTGCATTTTTATAATTAACGTCTTTGTGAAGGGCGTCATTTGTTTAATTAACGGCACTCTCAGGGTCGTCAGTTCATTGGGTAACGCCTTTTAGAAGTGGCGTCATTTCTTGATATTCCTATTTTTTATGAAAATTATCTGGATAATGACTTGAATTAACGCATTTCATAGAGGCGTTGTTTTATGAATAGCGCCTGTTTGAAAGTCATCATTTATATTTAAAATATGAAAAGTTTATGGAAAATCAGGAATGACGGCTCTATGAGTGACGTCATTTAGTGAATAGCGACCCTATGAGTGTCGTCATTTAGGTCCATCTTCGTTTCGACTACGTCCTTCCCCGGAAGAGTCCTGCTTCGCTTTAATCTAACAGTTTGATTATGGAAAGGAGTTTTAATTGGGAAAGGATTGTTCTGTTCCAAATCCTATTGGAATTAGACTTTTCTGGGTTTTTGAAGGCTATAAATAGAGACTTTGGTCCATCAAGCAGAGGCTAATCGTAATCATATGGTCATATACGAAGGCGCGTGTGCTATTGAAGCTTTCCTGCCAATCAAACCGTGAAGCCAGCGCGCCTCCCTCCCTTCTTCTTCCTTTACTGGTAACAGGAGCAGCAGGAAGCTTCTTTCCCTATTAGTCTATTGAGCATTGCATCATCTCCCGTTAGTATTATTCTCTTTTATTTTCCATAGCATATTCATATTCCCTCCTCCCGTTGCTCCTCTTTAGGGGTTTTAAAACCAAAAAAAGGTGTGTTCATGATATTTTACATGCTTATTTATTTGAGGATTTGATATTACACCCTCCTTTGGCTAATCCACTTCCTTCTTTATTGTTTGTCTATTTTTGCAAGGGTAATCCAAGGTTAAAACCCTCTCCGTTGGCCGGTCGATTTGGAGAGGAAGAAAGGACTTGCAATCATCCCCGCTTCAACATAAGGTATGCGATCTCTCCCCTTAGTTCTTTTGAGGAATTCTCCTCTGGCGATGTTGAAAAGACTAGAAATATTTTTATCCTAGAGGGATATGGCCTTTTCTATATAAAGGGGGCTACTGTATTGTTTTCATATGATAGATTGAATGAAAGAAAACCCACGTAGGGTGCTTTGCCCCTTGTTGCTTCCCTTCCCTCCATCTCCCTTGTGAGAATAGAGAGATTGCCCAGTGAAAGACCGTCCGGTGTGAGATCAAGCTACGCGAGGCAATGGTTATCCAGTCCCGTTCGCATCATTGGAGTGCCGTCGATCCATTCCATGATGTCGTCGCATCAGGGGGTGTCCAGGTTACTGGGAACTTGGCAGCCAATCTTTGGCCACCCACGAGGGCACCATCCCTAGGCGGCTTGAAAGTTGGCCGCCCTCCTGTGCTAGGGGCCCAACTCTCTGGCTGCCCACCTGCGCACTGCCCTTGGGCAGCCAGAGAGGTGGCCGCCCACCTAGGCAACACAAGGCTGGGTGGCCGCCCAGCCCACAAGACTTGGGCGGTCAGGCCTTTGGCCGCCCAGGAGACCCTGGTGGCCATCGATGTGGCTGCCTTCTACAGGGTGTTTTCAGACAGAACACCCTCTGGGGGTGCCGATCTGCCTCCCACTCGCCTCTAAACGAGGGGGGATTACAGGGGAAACACTCCCTAGCACCCATTCCATCGAAAAACCACATTTAAACTACAAATCGACGCTCGGATCGATCGAAATCCACCTCACAGCCCCGAGCATGCTTTTCCCTAAAACATGAAATAATCCCTCTCTCGGTCTCATCACGTCATGAAACCATGAGGAAATGACATAGGAAGGGGCGGAATCCATCCCCCTACCTTTCACGAATCTTTACCACATTGAAAATGTCAGATCCACACAAAAACATCGAATTTCCTGTGGCCGGTTCCCCACCTCCATGAATGAACTATGCAGAGCTCCACCACCCGATCCTCTCTCCCATCCTCACTGCTGACCGTAGCCCAGCCGCCTCGCCCTCTATGGTCTCCATCGGCCACCCTGAGAATGGAGGAGAGAAGGAGAGAAACGGGGAAGAGAGGGAGAGAATAAGAAGAGAGAAAAGGGGGTGGGGTTTTATAAGGTTTAATTTTTGGGGTTTCTACTGAGTGGCCAATTTTTTCACAAAATGTGCAGGCCGCTATGACCTGCTTCTCTTCTTCTTCTACTTTCTTGTATTTATGAGAACTTCCACCGTTCCCACTCCTAGACCGTTTCTTATTATCACGGCCCTTCTAAGATTTCATGATACTAAATTTTTCTTTCTTGAATCGCCGATCGGATCGCCGGGTAGATTCTTCTCCTTTTTCTTTTATTTTCCTGACCTTCTCTAAGGTCCTTTCGCATAGATAGGCCCGCTGGACCATCTCCTCATACTTTCGGATGTTCTGGGTTCCCAGTTGTTAAATGTAATCGGGCCGTAACCCATCCACGAACCGATTTGCTTTCAATAAATCGGTACTGATAAGATGTGGTGCATACGGTGCTAGCCTGGAAAACTACAATTCATACTCTACTACTAACACCATCCCTTGACGAAGGGACGCAAACTCCATGGCCTTTCTCTCCTTGACGGGCTCCAAAAAATACTTGGCACGACATAATTAATGTAAGGAAACCTTCCCATGTGTGTGGTGCATCGACTAGAGGTGCCGGGACTGACTTCCACCATGTCTGAGCATCTTTGTTTAGCTGGAAAGTAGCTAAACGCACCCTCTCCTGATCGGTGCACTATATAACGTCGAAGATCCTCTTCATCTCATCAATCCAGTTCTCTGCCTCGTCTGGATTCGAAGAACCATAGAAACGCGGAGGGTTGAGACTCTGAAAATTTGGGTGTAAACTGCCATTTATGGCTCCTGTGCCTGCCTGAGCCATTGTTTGTAGGGCTTGGGTAAGGCCAGCCACGGTCTGCTACATGCCATCCCAGTCTACGCGATGTGCCATTGGAAATTAAATAAGGTACCTGAGAGAAATAGAACAACTTATTATTTCTCATAGAATTAGGTAAATTTAATCTTAAAGTAATTATCTATCTTACCCCGGTCTCTACCCAATTCTCACATGGGTGTGAACAATTTCTCCCTTAGTTCATAGGTAGGGGTCCTTAACCTTGGACTTATCCTATGACATCATTTTTTTCCCTAAGTCCTGAGACTTAGATTCTAGCTCTGATACCAACTTAGCTGTCACGTCCCGAGCCTTTGAATTAATTCAGTGAACCCTATTCTTGTAATGGGCATCTGCACATATATCTTAGTGTCTCAACACCAGTGACTGTGAGATCAGTCACTCTCATCATAAGAGAGGATATCATGTGCACTGGTCTATCTAGATTCTTTGTTGTCTTATCTCAAAGATCCTATGATCAGGAACATTTAGAACACATGCATCTAGAAGGTTGATATCACTATTATAATATCATTATGATTTAACTGTCATAGCCTACATTCAAAGACTTCATTACATCAAGTGATAATACGCATAAATAAGACATGATGAAGAAATTGTCATAAATATGAATGAGAATATATAAGAAATGATGCCATCACTTCAAAAGTGATTGGCTTGCAGGGCATGTACTTCTTTCATTCTCCCACTTGGACTAAAGCCAATCACCTCCTGCTTGATCCCTATTAGTCTTAGGTGATACTCAACTACACTTTGAGTCGACGACTCAATTAGTGGATCTATAATGTTATTAGCGGAAGAAACTCTTTTAAGGTGACATCTCCCTTTTATTTATTATATCTCTAATCAGGTGGAACACTTGCAGAAAGTACAATGACTTCTGATGAGACCACAGTTCCAAAGCGAGAGCTATAACCCTTTCATTATCAGATAACAAGAGTACCTTATCAGTGACACTAGGGATAACCCCCTACAAGACAATGAACTATTCATCTACATAATGTCAAATTGATATTTGTTGTCAATTTGGAACTTTTCTAATTAACTGTCGAATCACCTTCTCCACTCACCAGAAGCATATCCTTAATTCTTTCTCAAGAATGTAAGAATATATTTCACAGCACTCCAATGTTGTTCACCTAGATCCGTTTGATACATGCTCATAACACTTAGAGAATTTGATATTCTCGTACATAGCTCATTGCACATGATAAACCCTTATGCCAAAAACATAATGAATATTACTCATGTGCTACCTCTACACCGAAGAGTTAGAAAACATCTTCTTGGAGAGGTAGATTTCATGTCTCATCAGTATGAGACTTATCTGAGTATCATTCCTTGTCAAACCTTTTGACAATACCACCAATGTACGATAATAGGGTTAAATCAAGTATCCTACATGTCATGCATTTCGCCTATTTAATAAGACTCCACCCCTTGACCAAATATCAAGAATTGGTCATTCTCTAACTTACTGCAGGCAAGGGGTTGAGCCTAAGAACAGATCTAACTTATTTTCTTGTTCTAAGTGTGTGCAAGCACAGGTTCAATTGACCAAGATTCAAGGCTCACAGGTTTCTCCATCTCTGGTCCCTTGCGGTCTTTTGGTAGACCGTTAATATTCACTTGCGGTCCAAATTGCGACCGTTTTCCTTACCCGGGGGTTAGAATTCTTAGTTTCTCTGTGCGTTATCCCTTGCGGTCTTTTGATAGACCGTTTTTACTTCACTAGCGGTCCAAATAACGACCGCATGGTATTCCCAAGAGCCAGAAAACTCAGAGTTTCCCTGGGCACTTTCGCTTGCGGTCTATCATTAGGCCGTTAAGTGAGCCTAGCGATCCTTTTTTAGGCCGTTTGTCAGATAGAGAACTCTGTTCTGAACTGTTCTGTCTGTTCTGTCTGTTCATTCATGTTCCATAAGGTCATTCATTGAACATCTTGTAAGTCAACCTTTTTTTCCCATTCAATCAGAGTTCATGTTACATCATTCTATTGATAAATTCAATAATTTCAAGGAACAAAGCTCAAAGTAAATTCATTTTTCCATCCGCGCGGGGCCAGATCTTGCGCAATTCCTTCACGTAGGCACGGTAGTCCTCTTCATCTTCGGCCATTTCTGCTTGCAAGACACGAACCCGGCTGACCTCCACATGGTCAGAGCACTCCGAATTGATTGCTCGTCCTCCTCGGTCTCGATCTTCCTAACTTGAAGAAGAGAGAAGTATGATAGTGCTGGAACCGTAGCACGGGACAGCCCAATCTGTAAGTAGCACCGATGTGGGTTGTAGATCGCCAAGGTTGTATTCCCCACTAGCTGCAGGTCTAAGCCCAATCACCGGGGTAATCTGAGAGAGGTGCTTTGAAGATCCCTTGGTCACATCATAAACTTTTCAATTGACAAGGTGTTAAAGTAGAGGCGCCAATCATCCCGTGTTTTCTTGTCTGCCGTCTGGCACTCAACCTGTGAAGAAAACCCAAATGCGCCTCCTATAAAGAACAGATTCTTTCTATTATTTCATCTCTAGTAACCTCTCTCCACATGTTTTTTTTATATAAGCCTACCCATACACACTCACATGGGGGGGGGGGACTCCTACACTTAAGCCACCTCTCTCTCACCTAAACCGGTGACTCTCTCTCTCTCTCTCACACCCAGTCGACTCTATCTCTCTCTCTCTCTCACGTGGCTCTCTCTCTCTCTCTCCCTCTCTCTCTAGCCTCCACCACCTTTGCACCTCCCTCTCTTCTCACTGCCGCGACTGCACCCCTACACTCCCCTCTCCCCTTGCACACCTCCACCTCCAGTGGCCTCCCTCTTGCCCTCTCCTTCCCCCTCTCTTCCTTTCCCTCTAGTTTCCTCTTGCCAAGCACGTCATGCACGCCTCCACAGCGCCTCCCTCCTCTCTCTTTCTGCACATCCCACCCACCACCGCCTGCTAACATAACATCTCCCTCTCTCTTTCTAACCGCGACCGTCACCTTCCTCCCCACTTCTCTTTACTCCCACCATCTCTCCCTTCACACCACCGCAACACTTCTGCACACACTAGCTACCCCAGTGCCATTTCCCTTTTGCGGCAGCCACCTCCCTTTCTCTCAGCCTCACGGCACACACGCACTCACGCCCCACCATAGCCGCTCCATCTCTCTAGCCCGCGTGCCCACACACACGCACACACTCCATCAGTCGACCCCTGCCACTCCCTCTCTACATACTCACACATGGTCGCAGCCTTTCTCTTCCCCCTCACTTGCTCTTTCTCTCTCACGCATACACACTACCACTACCCCCTCTCTCTTTCTAACACTCACACTCCCACTCTCTAACTCCCACAATCGCACACACTCAATTGGTTGCTCACCCTCTCTCTCTAGTTCACACACCTCACACATGTCCCACACAACCGATATCCCTTCTCTCTCTATCTCACTCACACACACACACACACTCAAATGGCCACTCACCCTCTCTCTCTAGTTCACACACCTCACACATATCTCTCACAGCTGCTCCGCTTCTCTCCCTCACACATACACATCCCCACTCATAGCTACTCCACCTCTCTCTAGCCATACTTTATATCTCACCTTCCCTCTCTACATTCTCATTCCGAGGAAGCAACTTGGGAGCCGGAGGACAAGATGCGTCAGGAATACCCGCAACTATTCGATGAGTAAAACTTTCCTTTTAAAGAAATTTCTCAAGTCAATTTTGAGGATGAAATTATTTTAAGGGGGAGAGGATGTTATGACCATCAATTGGGCACTGGCCCAATTGAGTATAATTCGGGCCCCTGAACTCAGCGAGCTAGAAATCTCAAAAGATTATTGAACGATCCTTAGGAAAAATCGTAACTTAATATAGGGAGGTTAGAATTATGTGAAACCTAAGCCCGCGCAATAACCATTGGGTAAGGAACAACTTTAATGAAGAGTATAACTTCTGGAAAATGGGTCGAATAGGGGGTAAGAGGGATTTGGTGATAAATGGGTCGAAATAGTTATAAAAAAACACTTGCCCGGTGAAATAGGGAAATTTTGTCCCACAGTTAACCAAATGAGATGAAACTTGGCTCGTTAGAAAGATTGGGACATTAAACCAAACTCTTATGTTGAGGTGGAAGCCCGATTCACACCAGAACCCAAGGCTCTGAGCACATTGCTACCAGCTATCATGAAGAGGTGAGACTGTTGGGCGAATTTGTATGTAATTAATGGGAAATTCATAACATCATTTGTGGTTTATGAAATGACCTGAAACCAAAGCCATGATTTCGAATGACATGTTATCCACACGTTCTATGTTGAGATCTAGGCCAAATTCTACCTCGATACTAGAGCTCTACTCAAATTATCTCGGGCTACTAAAGGGTCGCGACTGGAAAGGGGGAAAATAAATGTTAATATGGCAAAAATCATAACTCATGCAAGAGATACAAAAATTTGATGAAACTGTGACCCAATGTTAGATCTATAAGTTTTCTTGATTTCATCTGAAGACATCCCAACCTAAATCCCAAGATAAGAGTGTGCCTACTCGCATTTATGACCAGGTAGATGAAGGGTCGCGACTGGAATGGGGGATAATGAATACTAATATTGCAAAAATCATAACTTATGCTAGGATTGATGAAACTCAATGAAACCATGATCCAAAGTTATATTAAGAAGTCCTCTTCATTTCATATGAAGATGTCGCAACCAAATGGAGATCCAGAGGGAGAAAATAGCAAGGGACGCGATGCCCTGGGGGAAGAGATAAAGGATCTAGAAATTTTGGAGACAAAGGTGAATCATAGGAAATGGAAGTATTACGGGGAGGATCCGGAGGTTCCAGAAGAGAAGGAAGATCGATGGGGGTCCAAGGTTCCGAGAGAGAGGAATGAATATAAATGCATATGCATGATATGGAAGGAATGCAAGGACTGTAAGGGTGAGATCCTCCTTTTCACCCAATGGGTGGACCATAATAAGAAATTAATGATTAATACGAGTGTTGATGGAATGAAATGGGAAGTGAATGAATCAGTTGAAGGCCCCTTAACACAAGAATGCCCATCAACAGCCAATGACGTATCTGGGCAGATGGCTCAATTGGTGGAACTAATGCCCCTAAACTCTCATCTGATGAAGTTTCAACAATTATATAATCCAAAGTAAGTAGCAACTCTTTTGGCAAATAGTCATAGTGAAAGTTTAGGAATTTCGCTTGTAGCATGGGAACTTTAAGATAAATTAGATTTGGCATCTTCAAAGGTAACTCCCTTGAAAGGTGAGGAATAGCAATATGTTGGAGTTGAACTTTCGGCATGGGAAGCTTGATAATGCCTTGGGCTCTTGGAATATCTTCGTGCAAAATAGTTGGTAGCACGGGCACTTGGCCCTTGTGTGGAAGTAAAAACGGAGTAGGCATGACGTTGAAGGCTTATAACAAGGGATGCTCTGACCTGCCCTTGAGCATGAACTTCATCATCTCCTTAGCAACAGAGTGTGTCATAACAATGCTTGAGGAGGACCCTTCTCTTTGCTAGGGACTTACACTATGATAGAACAATGGGTAATGAGAGCTTTGAAAATATCTTTACCAATAAGCAACACAACTTTGATAATCTTGCCCTTTGGTCGACATGGCATAAACTCTTGGCAATTTTGCTTAGTGGATGCCATCAGAGACTTGATCTTCTCTAAGATGCCCGGTACAAGAACACAGAGCGACATTCGGTAAATAAAGTCTTGAATTTTGAAAGGCATAGCCATAACCGAATTCTTCTTACTTGGCTCTTGAGAGTCATCTTTCACACATATATTTATTTTACCTTAGGACTGCCTAAATCAAGAGGTGGACATGATGGGAGATGGGTGATCATAGACCGTCTAACAAAATCGACTCATTTTCTACCTATTAAAACCCGTTGGTCTGTGGATATCTTAGCTGCCTTATACATGAAGGAGATTGTTAAGTGACATGGTGTCCCTGTCACTATTATTTCTGATCGTGACCCTCGATTTACTTCACAATTCTGGAAGGGTCTGCAACATTCTTTGGGGACCCGATTGAATTTTAGCACAGCATTTCATCCACAAACTGATGGACAAATCCAAAGAACTAATTAGGTGATAGAAGATATGCTCCGAGCTTGTGTCATCGATTTCGGTGGAAGCTGACACGACCATTAACCTCTAGTGAAGTTCGCCTATAATAATAGCTATCAAGCTAGCATTCAAATAGCACCATTTGAGGCTCTATATAGGAGAAGCTATCGCTTACCTATTTACTAGAGTGAAGTTGGGGAAAGATAACTTCTACGTCCAGAATTAATCCGGGATACTACCGAGAATGTCAAGCTAATTCGAGAGAGACTCAAGATGGCCCAAGATAGACAGAAATTTTATGGTGATAATCGAAGGCGTGACTTGGAATTCCAAGTAGGCGGCCATGTATTTCTCAAGGTCTCTCCGGGTCGAGGTATTCGAAGGTTTGACATCAAAGGCAAGCTTACTCCAAGATTCATTGGCACTTTTGAAATTCTTAAAAGAATTGGAGAAGTGTCTTATCGATTAGCTTTGCCTCCTCAATTGGCTAGAGTTCACGACATATTTCATGTCTCAATGCTCAAAAGGTACGTCCTGATCCATGCCATGTTATAAGCCATGATAACTTGGAAATTCAAAAGGACTTAACGTACGAGCAAAAGCCCATCAAAATAATTGAGCAAGAAGTACGCCAGCTTCGGAATAAAACTATTCCTATGGTCAAAGTCCAATGGAACAAATCTTGCCCATACGAGGTGACATGGGAAACAGAGAAAGCTATGCGCAAGTGATTTCCCAAGTTATTCAAATGTAAGTACACTCTCCCTTGAAGTCCATGTATTTGAATTTGGGGATCAAATTTTCTTAAGTGGGGGAGGTTGTCTCTTGTAGCCAAAAGAAGCTCCTTGGAGGTGGCCCCAGATAGTTCACCACGTTTGTAGAGGCTAGTTACAGAAGCAGCAGGTTTGTCGATAAGTCCACCATCTGAGGAACTGGTAGATTACGGAACCTCAAGCGACGAGGAGCTTCCAGAGGCAGGGTCGAGAGAAACCATTACATCAGCTTCTTATGGGAGTGACCTCCTAGCCTTCAGCCCATCACAGCTTAAGCCAGGCTTTCTTATTAACTCAAGTCTTCCTCTGGAGGAAGGCGAGGTTACTTCTAGCTTGACACACCCATCGATGGAGGCTCCCGCAATGACTGAGCTGGGCCTTGTGCCAGTTAAGGTAAACCCCAAACTTTATTTAGTCTCGTTATTACTACCTGCATCCTGTAATATGGACTTTGGCTTGTCTCTTCTTTCTCAGGCTTATTTATTTTATGAAGGATCCCATTGTTCCCACAGGGCCAGTTCCATCGTCGGAGAGCGCATCACCCTTGCTTCCTACTCCTCAGCTAGAGTCCTTTGCGTTTTCCCTGGGTGAAGGTGTAGTGCCTGTGTGGAGGCCGCTTGCGCTACGATTTCCAAGTGGGTATCTCAAGACGGCGAGACTCGGTGAGCCTGTAAAAATTCTTGGGCTCTACAATATTGGGGATCCGCTACAACCTTCATGTTTGGCCATCAAACAAGGGCCGACTGATGATATTGCTGATGTCAGGGCAGTACCATTGGAACTTCAGGAGAAAGCAGCTGATGAAGTGGCTAACCTGGCAATCATCACCGAAGCGGAGCTTGAGGGGACTATTCAGACAGGAGAGCAAGAGGAATCCTCTACTGCTGGCCTAGAGCAAACTTCTGATTCCATGCTCAAAATTTCTAGTTCGGTGCCTAAAGCTAGGGGTGAGCCTGCAGCTACTGTTCCTGCCCTGCCTGCACCTATCGAGGAGAGTAGAGAGGAATTGGTGACAACTTTGAAGGAGATGGTAGTAGTTTCAGGCCCCTCAACGATGTTACCATCCTCCTCATCAGAGTCCTCTGATGCACTTTGGGTTGACATTGATAGCAGGGTAGAATTTCACCTTCCCGAAGCAGCGCCCCTTGGTTTGCAAACCCTCATTAACAAACTTATTAGGGTCTTATCGGGGCCAGGTGTGCAGCCTTTAGAAGTTTCCCTACCCAAATCACCATGGCATTATCGTCGAAATGGCAGGATTAGGTAAATTACCTTAACCCATTGTTAACGTTGTGAACAGTGTCTCGAAATTCATCCCAAATCATTGTGTGCGATATGTTACTAGAGATTTTTGAATTTCTACTATAGTAATCTTCATGCACTATTCATCTTCCAGCTCAAGTGATGCAGGCGAGATGAGGCGAAGCGACATTGGCAGCCATGTCTGCAGCTTCACCTAGTGGCACGTTCTAATGGCTCTAGAAATGGCTTCCCTACTTCTCTATTGACGATGTCTGCGAGGCACATCCCGCAAGTCCACCAGGGCACCCATGCAAGTGACTCTATTGAGCCACGTAGCACTCCCTGTGATTGGAGAAGAGGGGAGAGGGGAGAAATGGGGATGATGGCAGCTGGAGGACAAGGGCATGAAGGTAAATGGCCTTTGGAATTCGATTAGAAGCAGCCAAGGGTGAGCTTCTGGGTGGAACAGATGGGGAGGAGTGTAGTGTCAACAAACTCTCTCTTTGGATTTTCAAATATTCCTACAAGCAGTGGCCAATGGGGTGCATTCGGTTCAAATTAAAGATCATTAGGGATTCCAATGATTGGAATCCCCTTCAGATGCCAAACCAAACGCACACTAAGATTCCTCAAGCACTTACAACTACCAAGGTTGCATTTGGTTGAGATGGTGAGGGGATTCCAATTGATGGGAATTCCATCAAAATCCCTAGCCCAACCAAATGTTACATTTACACTTTTAGTTTGGTGCCCATCGGATTTTCATAACCCAAAGGGGCGTTGCTCTGGTTCTGCGGCATGGACGCGGTCTCCAAATCGTGGTGTCTTTAGGAATGAAGTGTAGCATAGTTACACATGAAACTAATTACAAGAAGCGCGATGGAAGACGTCCTCGATCTCGAGCATTTTCTCCCCTACCGCCTGTCGGTGCTGGCCAACCGCATAAGAAACAGTCATGTCATAGACTATGCACGGGGTACAGTACCCCGCGATAGTAGGCCCCGACGTGCACGAGGAATGGTTCTGGACTATCTGTTCTATCACGCAGAATTACTTTATCACTATTATAGCATGATTTATCACAGTTAAATAATGCTAATAATAGGATAGCAACCTACATCTAAATTCGGAACACATGAAAGTTAGTATTTATTTAAAATTCTGCTAGAGTTCCTTTATCATTCACCTTGTTCATCTTTCTCTATGAAACAAAGTCTCAAACATGTTATAATGGAAAATGGACTAATGATATTGGAACTGTTTTGACAATCACTCCACTCCGGTGGAACTGACTGACCGCCACATATGGTTTTTCGATGATTCACTACCCCTTAATTCTTGTAATGGCTGGGACTCTCCATCGGATACTCCTTCTATCAGACTAGGACCTCTATTACGAGACCTCCGTCAGTCCCTATGAGCCTGAGATTTTCACTAGGATGCCAGGCAGGTTATACCTCAAATCTTGCACCTATTAACTCGATTGAATCGCGTGTTTATCTCTATTCTGAGTCACGGCCCTCTTGGGACCGTCTAAGTCAATGCACGCTCAAGAGCAGACCTTTGACTCACTAAGCGGCTAAGAGGAGACTGTGTTCCACTGGCTGAGTGCTAGATCTGGTTGGTTGACTGTCCTTGTTTCTTCTTCGATGTAATCATGATAATTCGACCTAAAGCCTCTAGACTTAGCCTGTGAGCTGTGAGCTGTGGGCTGAACCCTGGTTTGGTTCCACTATGCCCCGGGCAGCCTGGGAGCCCAATTAGGTTAATGACTCTACCTTAGTTGGCCCTTTTGTACACGGTTATCTTTGGACCGTTCAGACTATTAAACGGATTATCGATGGACCGATCGAGTATCGGACGGCCCAGTCCAGACCGTTGACCCCTCGTTGTGGGCTACTGTTCCTTTTTGATTTGCATGGCCTCATATGGACCGTTTGGATCAGTTTAACGGCCCATCGTAGACCGTTCTATCTTTGCACAATACATTGCAGGACCGTTCATACCTTTGGCATCACGATGCAGTTCGCCTTGGCCCAATGCATTTTACGCGGTCCATTATTGTTGGGTTCAGTGCGCTCCCTCGTTGTCTTTGACAATGGTTTTGATGATTCTAATACATTCTTTAACTTTCATAATTCATCAAATAGCTTGAGAATAAGGTGTTAAGTTCTAGATAATCATTAGACCATCTAGGAATATAAGAAAATCAACCCTTGGGTCAAACCCCCGGTTAGACAGGATCTAAGAATATGGGGTTGTTCCTGGACCATTTTTGGACAGACGCGGCCAAGACAGGACCGCTATCATGAAGAGGCGGTCAGGTTAGGATCGTTTCTATATAGAGTCGACGCTAAAACAAGAAAAGGCTCAACATAGAGTAACATTTGGACAAACGCGATCACGTGATGTCTGCTACTTTATAGTAGTAGTCGTCTGATGGCCGCTATTATCCAGGGTACAAAAAAACACTGATAGTTAAGTGCTTTCAAGATAATTGGGTTTTAAGGGTACAACCAGCTCGACGTCCTAGTGGGAATCTCAAGTTCGCGGAGACTTACAGAGGCCTTAAAATATGATTACCTGGTCCGACAGAGGGAATATCTGGCGAAGAGGTTCACAAGTCCAAGAAAGTGTTCCTACCACGTGCAAAGTGTAACTAATAGTCACATAACAGAGTATGTGCTATATACTTATGAAAGACTGGGAGATGAGAGTGAGATATGTGAAAACAGTGATCAAATCATCCATATAACAATTTCACAAACCATAGGAAATACCTTTTAAAACAAAACTATATTGTTTAGGCAAAATTAACATATAATGAAATTAGGTTTAAAACATGCTCCTGCTAACCAAAAGGTGCCTAACATGAGTAGGGCATGATCAAGTGAAATATGGCATAATCATAGCATATAATATCATGAAAATTAACTAAAGTTTGGACTGGTTTTTAGAACCAGAACATGGTCATGGAACAGACCACCTTATATCGATGAGGTCAGTCGTGAGACTGCCATTACCTAGAAGCAGTCATCGGGACACCGCCTTCTGCCTTCTAGACAGAAGGGTCAAAACCGTGTAGTTAAGGCCTATTCTAGGGCAAGTGATGCATGAAAACTCTAGTAAACGTGAATGTAAATCATGATAGAAGAAAAGTAAGGCATGAAGATGCATAGATTTACGTGAATTAAATCAAGTTGTCATATTCTTCTTAAAGGACAGGGGTGATGACGAAGGATAATTTAGCTCTCCCAGTCCACCCAAACCACCTAAACCCACAGGGTCATTCATGCATGACTGGCTTATACTTGGACGTTTAGGAGTCCCCCATGACGTCAACCTCAGGTTACATCAGGTGCATGATAGTCACACATTCAGATGTCCTAGTCCACCTTTGCTTAGGTCTGGATAGCATTAGGATAGACTAGTATGCCTTTTCTTTATTTGTCCAGTTTGTCAGGAGTCTGTCAAGTCTGTCGTCAGCTTGCGATGTTTGTCCCTTTTGAGTATAAAGCAAGTCGGATCTTATGCGCACGTTGTGGACTTGCTAGTGAATTAAGGGATCAGCTTTTCTTTCAGTGCATCAGATCTAGTCACCCATAGGGACACATCGGTGATTCCTAGTCAGTCATTGAGCCGTCTCCCTTCTTTGAGAGTGACCCCACCTTGGAGTGTCCACCACTAGCCTCACTCCCACAGTAGTGTGAGCATATAGAACGTATACTAGATGAGCAGGTGACGGTTACTTAGAGTGGAGCGTACCCGCGCTACCTGGTACGATGACGAAACCGTTGGAGTGACACATGGGTAGCTGCACCCCTTACTCTACGGGGTCGAGTTCGTCCCACCCAAGGAGAATTGATGGGAATCAACATCGGGCACTAACCATTTAGTTTGTATTTATGCCCTTTTGTTTGCTTTTATATCCTTGGGAAAATGGGTTTGCAATTATAAGACTTTATAAGTCAATTTATTAGTCCTTAAGGATCTTTGGGTTTATTTGTAAAAGTCCAGTAGGTCTAGTAGGGGCCCCCACCTTCTTCCCAATTGATCCACCTAGGCTCTAGGGCCCATGTGGGACTGGTCAAAGATCCAAGATGGGCTTCTAGAAGCTTGACCATTCAAGGGGACAAAGGGAGGGAAAAGTCCATATTCCCCTCCCCTTGGTCAAGGGGGCGCCCCCCTCTTTATGGAATTTTTTTGATTTTATTTTTTGACCACATCGGGATTAATTATCCCATCCCTTGTTTACCCCTCCCTAACTCTAGATCTGAGGATAGTATAGGTCATTTTGTAATTCATATAAATACCTTGTATGTCTCATTGAGGCGCAGCAGTGAAGCCACACTCGGTTTGAGTGTGGGGTGGACGTAGGTCTGGTTGACCGAACCACCTTAAAATTCTATTGTGCAGTGGTTTGCTTGTGGCGTGATCATCCATATCTTCTACCCTATTCTCAGGTTATTTGTGCGCTCTTCATTAGAAGCACGTCTGTGGGTGATTTCTGTTCGAACTTATAATTGTTGCTAAGTGTTTAACTGTGTGTCTGAGGGACACATTTGTGCTAAGACTTTAGAATTCATCAGTCGCATTTAAGTGTGGTAAAAAGGTTTCTTCTGCTATAAATTTTTGAAGGGGATTCATTCACCCCCCTCTGAATCTTGGTCTATCCACCCAACAAGTGGTATCAGAGTGGGTTACTGCTTCTTCAGGTCATAGTCGATTCCTACACAACCAAAGGTTTCGACTGGAGCTCCCGCATCTTCGTCGTGTCGGGCCCCATCTCCGCAAGATGTGGATGCTCGGGCCAGCAAGGACGTCATCATCCCAGCTTCTGACCCACCTTATAAGCGATGGACACCCTAGTGGAGGGTCGCCAAGGGTAGCAGCAGTAGTCTCCCTCCAGTTGCTCGAGAGTTAATGGAAGGAGTCCTTCTACCTGTCGACTGACAGAGGGTGAGAGGCCTACCACCTAACTCCATTGTGGCAGAGGGACATCGCAGGCTATATTTCGTTGCCTGCATGCTCGCAATCTTAGAGGAGCAGCGAGTAGCGATGATGGAAGAAGCCTCTCGCATATAGAGGGCTTGGGACGAGCTGAATGCCTAAAGGAGCACCCTCGAGCAGGACAAGAAGAAGCTTGAGAAACTATATGAGGCTCTGGCGGAGGCCAAATGGTGGACCAACCAGGCGGTGGCTGTGGCCCAGTACCAGTTGAAAGTTCTAAAGGTGATGAGGAGCATGGCTGAGAGGGAAGTTGCCACAGTGATTGACTGGTTCATGTCATCGAAGGAGTTTTGAGATGAACTAAATGAGCAGGCCTAGTCCATCTATGAGCCAGACAAGAAACTTGGGTTCTAGAAGGGCTGCGCCACTACCCTAGAAGCCACGACCAAATCCACTGGCAACTCTAAACTCCTCAACGTCTTGCCTCCCTCCAACTATGACGAGGAGGATAAGATAGAATCGACCGGCATCAAAGATGATGGAGCATTGGCTGAGCAAGAGAGGCAATCCGTAATGGCATCCAAGGGTGAGAGTGTTGCCACTAATCAGAAGAGAGGAGTAGTCATCTTGCCGGATAGCATCCCAGTGTGCACCACAGTCCCTCATGTCCCCACTCCTTTAGGTGCTGAGCGTCAAAGTCCTGCCAAGGAGTGAAGAAATCTATGCTACTATTGCCTTCTTCCTTTTTATTTTTTTATGTATGAAGACTACCCTATGAGGACTGCTCTGACGTTTCTCTGATTTTAGGGGAGACTTTTGTAACTTATCTCCCAAAATAATAATGAGAAGTTTCATGTCACCTAGTGAGTCTTTCCAAATGTGTCTTCATGTGCTTTTGCTCTGGGGTTGTAGATTTCCTCATTTGATCAGGGCCATTACATAGTCTCCTGAGTCCCCGGGTCTCTCTATCTTCTGAATGGCTCGCGTGATTATACCATTACATCGATTCCAGGTGAACGATCATTGCTTCTGGAGTCCCACCTGTGGTTTCTGGATGGTTCACATTCTAGAATCACTGCTTCAGGAGTCCCACTTGTGGTTTCTAGACAGCTCATCTTTAAAAACCATCACGTCGGTTGGCGGTGGTCAATTAGATAAGGGAGCCACCCATGACTATCAGGGTTAGACTTCTTTGCTATAAATAGGGGCAGTTGTGGGAGCTTTGGTCAAAGAAGTAGAGTGATCTCTTGGCTCCTCAAGAGAAGGAAGTTTTCCCCACATTGGTGATGTTGAACCGAGGATCTGGAGCTCCCTCGGATGATAGGGAGGGATCATCTAAGCATCCCTACCCTCATGAGGAGTCTTCTGCTCCGCCCGTCTCCGGCTCGTCCTCGAACATGGTTTCATCGGGCCACATGATGGACGCCGAGTTGAGAGCCTTCTGGACTAGATACCAAGTAGGGTGGAAGGCTGTCCTGATGAAGGTCCATAGGTTGTACAACATCAAGGGGGTACTGAGCATCTTCTTGGACCTTGATGAGCCTAGCTTTGATGAGTCAAGGCCCTCTCCCCCTTGTTTCCCTAGTTTGAGGTGATCGGGCCTTGCTCATCAACACTCACCACTGGGCATTATGTATCTTTCCCAGACCATCTATACTAAAGGAGCCTCACTTGTCCCCCACTCTTCTGTTTCTCCTTTGTGCGATTGCTATGTGAATGCTTTCTGGCAGGTAACCTAGAGGGCCATGCAAGAACCTTGAGGGGTAGAGCTCTATGCTAGGACCGGCTAATCTCACCATACAAGTGGATTGATTGGTCCTGACCATGACTTTTCAGTCAGGTAGGTTATGCGTGGCTACTTGGCTAACTTTGGTGAGTGGCTGGTTGGTCCTTCTGATGGATGGAGATCTGGGACCTATTATTTGAGTGGCTCGTTGGTCACATCTCTAGTTAGGAGGGGACTGGTTGGCCTCACTCTTGGAAGTGTAATGCTTCCATGTCAATCATGATGAATGCAATGTTCCTATAAGCAAACCATAAGGACCTATAAGTCGTGCTAGGCATGGACTCTTTATTGAAAATAGGCCTTTAAATTTATATAATTCTAGGTGCAAGGCATTCCTCAGCTGTCTAATGTGGCTAGTTGATATGCCCCTTTTCTGAGCACTTCTATGATTTTGTATGGGTCTTCCCAATTGGGTGCCAACTTACCCGCTGCTAATCATGGGTCTACGATATTGGCACGCTAAAGAACCAAATCACCAGGGAATAAGAGGCGTTCCTTGACCCAAGCATTGTAGTATTGGGCTAACCATTACTGATAGGCAACCAATTATGTTTGGGCTCACTCTCTATCCTCATCCTTTTAATTCCTTCTGATCCTGGGTCCGACCTGACTTCTTCCACATCCACTGCTCTGGGCATCTACCCGTTCTCCCACTGCTTTCGAAGTTTTAGTCCTTACTCTTCTTCTTGATTTTTCATTTCTTATGTAGACCTTTCTTGTGATCAGGGTCTCAGCACCTTAGCGAGGGAGTTCTAGCTCTCGCCTCTCTTCCTTCTCTCCTTAATCGTTTGAGTCAGGTCTAGACACCACTCCTTTTTGTTAAGTCACTTCAAACCTCTGCTTCCTCCTTTTATTTGCAAAAGAGGACTATAAATCTCACAATGGGGGGTACACGTGCTTTAGGGCATATCCCTGGTAACATGTCAAAAAAAAAGAAGAGAAGAAAGAAGAGAAGAGAAAGAGAGAGAAATAGAGTACAAGAGGAGGGTCGAGGAGAGCAGCACTCAGTCGATGCCCTGGAAGATATCCTTGAGGGGGAGGATCTCAAAGTAAGGAAAGTCTGCCATGTCGCGTAATCGACCCCTCTACCCCTCGAGGTGCGCCAGCTCCATTTCCACGGACGCTGCCTCGGCTCTGGCAATGACGAGCGCCTCACTCTCCCTCTCGATGGTCGCCTAGGCCTCGGGCAGCTCAGACCTGGCTGCAGCGAGATAGCCCTCTAGTTTCTTGATTCTATTCCTAAGGGCATGGACGTCACGGTGACCTCCTTCCAAGGCTTTCTCATGCTGCTCCTCGCTGCTTCGACGCACCCCCTAAGCTTGCAGATATTCACCCTCTTGGGCCTTGATGGCAACAAGCTCGTTGGGGGCCCGAGTCTCAAGGAATTTATGATGATTCACGTATTTCAACAATAGTGGGACTCGTCACAGCCATTCCTCCAGCGGGCAACGCAGCACTTGTAGTGCACCAGTTAGCTGCATCACTATCGCATGCACCCCTCTATATGTAAGGGAGGGGTCGGCAAGCATCATCGACTGAAGCATCAACAGCATCTGTCGAACCGGTGCGTCCGAAGCTGCGTGGCCGATTGAAGGTACCACCGAAAGATTGAACTCCACTGCGAAGTCCACGGCAGCCCACATCTCTGCATCCACCACAGTTGAAGAAGAGGGAAGTGCCATGGCCAAATCACTAGGCCCTCCTACTTCAAAGGATAACTCTCGGCTGGCCACCGCAAGAGGAGCAGGCGAAACCATCGCCGGATCCCTTGACACTGTCACTTCGTGGCCTAGTAAGGCAGGGGTCTCGGTCTCGGTCGGGGGAGGGATGTCATAGGAAATCAGACCAGACGTTATTGCCAGGAGACCCACAGCCCCTTCTGCTTGCGATTCCTCCTCCTTGGGAATGACGATGCTTGCAAAGATCCCCCGCAGTAGCTAGGTCTCCTTCGGTGTCGAGAGCATCGGAAGAGGCGGAAGAGGAGCTGTAAGCTCGAAGCTGGCCCCTAACTGCAGAAGCGACACTAGTGGCTCCACCTCTGGCCCCCAGCGCGATCTCAGCCTGTCTGCTGTCCCTAGACTTAGAAGCTCCCTCGGCTTGGGGATAGCCCTGCGAGCTCCGGTAACACACGCTTCTGGGAGCTCTGCCTCCTCTTGAATATATAAGACAGGGTTAGTCACCCATTACCTGAGGCGAATTGCCCAAAAGTCGTAATAAGAAAAAAGGAGATCCAAAAGGTCCCCATGCCCACCAGAGGCTTGTCCATCGACCCGGGGGTACCGAAAGTTTCTGCAGCCGCCTCCTGCCGTATAACTTCAAATAAAGACCCCAGCTTGTTTGGGCCCACGTGGTCTCCCTCCGGTCCGCTGACCGATAGGCTCGTGGCGACAACCTCTGCAACCTCCGGTGGGGGGCAGCTCCTAATAGTCAACAAGTAGCAGACACAAGATTAGTGGATGGTCACGGGGGGAAGCCCTAAGTGAATGGACTCACACTTATAGGGGGTGGCTCAGGAGGTCCGAACTCCTCGAGCACGCCTTCCCCTGAAACCACCTCGTCAGAGGAATAATCATAATCCACCTTCTCGCTCGATGAGGACGCGGTCCGAGCAGGCACTTCCCTGACCTACGCGGGAGTTTCCCTCGCGCGGTCAATAGCCGGTGCTTCCTCACGCGGGCTTGGCAATGGGGAGGTCCCAGACCTTAGCCTCCTCCGCACATAGACGCGCTCCTCTGGGAGAACTCCCAAGTGCACCTTTGGTTCAGTGACCGCTTCAGGGCCTGCCAAACAAAACAAGATTCGGATCGAGTTGGAGCCAGAGAGTCTCTGAAAGATCAAGGAAGGTATCTAGGGTTACAGAGATGGTTACCCTCTTTGACGTCTACGGCAGGAGGCGGCTCGTTGCTGGCCTCCTCAGCAAGAGCTGTGGCCTCGGGAATTGCGGTCTCCTCCGCACCGGCTGAAGGGAAGAAATGCATGTGTTATGCATGCATAGAGGCCCTGCCCTGGGAGGTGGATAAACCCTGAAGAATACCAGTGCCCTGGGAACCTCACCTATGGAGCGACCCATTTCAACCCAGGCCGTAGCAAATTTCGTAAAAGAGTGGATGGAAGGCAGAGGAGGAGCTGAAGCGGTCAGAATGGCCTTCATCCTCCTTCACTCCACATCCTTTTGCCCAACCATTTTGGCAGCCACCGGCACTTTCGCCACGGGCGACTCCACTCGAGATTCCTCGATGACCTTCGGCAGGGGAGTTGGGGTGGAAGCTGCCACAGCCCCAATCAGAGGCTCGTCCACTTCTGGGATCAGCACATAGGCTGGCTCCTCCACGCCAGCTAAAAAGAGAGAAGGAAACAAAGAAATGCTCAGATATGAAGTCTTTACACTGTAGTAGACGTGGATTCTGGAGGACGTCCATGATGGAGGAACCTCACGTACAGGCTGGCTCGGCTCAACTAGGGCAGCAGTAAATTCCTCAAACATCGGGACTGGAGGTGTCTGGAGAATGGTCTACGCGGCCTGGGCAACCTCTATCTTCCGTCGTTTGGCCTCCCATCACCCGACAGCCTTGGCCTCATCTAAGGCCTTCCTCATAAGCGATTTCGCCCTGGACCTCTTTGCAGGAGGGGGCAGAGGAGTTGTAGTTGGTGCCAGACGTGCCGCCTCGATGTAACCCAGTTTCTCCACTTGCCGCAGAAGATTGCAATACGTCACCGTCTGAGTGCTGTCTGGGTGGTCTGTAAAAAAAAGGAAGAAGACAAGAAGAGCAGAAGAGCTGATTAGCATCTGATATCCCAAGAAGGATAGTGATGAAGAATGCAGACAGGGAAGAGATTATCAAATTTCGTGGGGGCTAGTGTAAAGCCGAAGGGTTATCGACCAATAGCCGAGTGATGGCTCTTTGTCCCTACAGGCTGCCTCCCGCACCAGCCAACATACTTCTCCGATCGTCTGGCAGTGATCGACAAGAATGGCTAAATCCGCATGCTTTTTAGCGGCGAGATGGCAAAAAAGGCTAAAGTGGTCCATCCCCACCCGTCAGCATAATAATAGGTAATTTGCAAACGCTTGCCTAGGATGACCACCGGTCGATCCTCGACCGTCAGCCCATGCACCCAGAGGAGGACATTCAGCCAGGTGGTGTCCTTGTAGTTCTCAGGTCTCTGCTCCTCCCGCCTTATGAAGGTGCGATATGGGCAGGTCTTGTCACTCTCCGGATGCCAGCTCTTTGCATGGGTGCCTTCTTCCTCCATGGGGAGTAGATAATTGATAAGCTCCAGACGGTCACTCCCAATGCGGCAGAGGTCCCTCAAGGTATTCTCGTACTCATCCTTCACCACTGGTGGGACCTTGACCTGCGGTGCGGGCTTCATCTCTCGGGCCTCTCGGCACACAGCCAGATATGCTACCACCTCCTTATCCTTCTTGCTCTTGAGCCGAAGGAGATGATCCGGTTCGATGTCATGGACCGGCACCGACTGCTTGCTCAGGAATTTTCTTTTTGCTCCATCCCAGCAGTCGGTCTGACATGATTGATAGAAGCCCGTCCGAGCGTTCCCCCACTTTATATACTCGGCGCCCACCCGACGAATGCAGCCTGGAGCTGGCACCCAGAAAGTTGCATTGTTTGCCCGATGGAAGAAGTCCCACCAGGTCTTGGCATTCTTAACAGTAGGGCCTCCTCAAAGGCTTCGCATGGGTAAGCTGAACTGTGCACTATGAACGGGGATATGCTGGTCATATCTGAAATTTCATCCAAAGCGAAAGGGGTAATACATCTCTAGCCATGCGGTATCCCCCTTCCCGAAGACCAGCACGCTCGGGCAAATTGACAATGCCCAGTCACGAAGCTCTGGTTCCAACAATGGGCAGACGACATTCTGTTGGCTGATAGGATGAACATACTTTTCCACCTGGTTGTCTTTATGCTCCCTTTTATTATTTGCTAGGGGACTCGAATGGGCAGCCAATGTCCAGAAGTGGATAGTGCCTGTCGCGTCCTGGGGAACCGTTGTCAACCGGCCCCGGATGTTGTACAGCTGTAGGGACGTCGCTCCCGACTCCGCGCCTGTAAATTTCAGCATCCGCGGCACTAACCCCCAGCCCTGGAGGGTGCGTGGAGCATACTCTAGGAATAGCGAGCAAACCCACGCGTTGAAGAAGTGCAGTGGGCAGACATACCGAGCTTGTCTCAGGAACTGGTGAACACTGACATCTCCAAGCATCTTCTATATCAAACAGAGGGCCACTGGGCATAAAGACAATTTAATTTCCCAGGCCATCTGGCAGGCTGGGTCGATCACATCGGGCTGAATGACTATCTCATCCCCATATGGCATGGCGAACGAGCACAGCCAGTACGTCAAGTAGGCCACGCAGTGCATCAGTGGGTCAACCCCTGTTGTGTTAGGACCACTCCGATGCCCCCTGAAAGGGATCTTCACGTCGATCTTGGGCTTGCTATGCTTCTTGTGGGCAATGGTAGCACCAATATGCAGGAAGTCTTCATACTACTTTAACCTGTCATAGAAATATTGCAACCACAGGGTCATGCGGACCCTCTTCCTATCTCCACGGGGAGGCTACCTCTTGCCGTGTGCCATTTGATATAACTCCCGATACGCCTTCATGAGGTACCAGTACGAATAACCAAGAGAATAAAAGCCATCCCCGTTGGTTTCGTCCTTGATGAGGTCAGGGAGGCATACTTCTTCATAGGGCTCCCCGTCAATGGGTAAGCCGCTCAGCTAACTTAGGCTCCACAAATCCAGTGAGGTCTCGCCTTCCGCTGTGTAAAAGGTATTTATCTCTACGCTCAGGTCTTCAATCATCCCACAACAGAGCCCCTTCGACATGGGGTAGCTATACCGAGAAGCGTAGACACTGTGGTACACGCCAGCCCGGATGAGTAGTGGAGCATAATTGAGTAGCACATACTCCGTGAACTCCACCGCTCCCTCCCTGAAGGTGTGCGGGTCCTAGAGCTTCAGCTCGACAAACCAACCCAAAGCCAACTCATGCTTGAAACGGATGGCCAAGCAATCCAACAAAAAGGCTCTTCTCTGTACCCCCACTTCAGTGGGGTTGTTCGCCCTCGACCCATCAGGCAGTCGTGTCCCATCGGGCTGGTGTGAATAGGGGTGCTCGCACTAATCTATCCTCTATCGACAGCACTACCTCGATCCCCAGCACGGGCTTCCATTCCCTGGACTCTCCCACCAGGTACATTGGGATGCTTCGAGGGACGCTATATAATAAGCTATCCTGGGACTACAAGATGGCCCTCTCGGCTTCCCTCACAGCTTGGAGTCCCCTCTTCTCCCGATGCCGCAGATGCTTCAGGAAGTGGATGAGGTGCTTATCCTTTGGATAGTCCTTCCTATAGTCCCCCGTGGCCAGGTCAAAGAAGAACCCGCCTTCAGCCCAGACAAGCCTCCCGAAGTCCATGGTCTCGGTATCGGAACTTGACGACTCGGCCAGTGCAGCAATCTCCGCATGCTCTTGGTCTAAATCTCCAATGTTCAGCCACGTGACAATTGGTACCATAGGCAGAGGAGCAGACGTGGCACCAATAGCAGCAGGAGCAGAGGAACCACTATGAGTAGCCATCTATCTGCAAAGTACAATAAATCCAAAGTCAGAATGAGCAAAGAAAAATGGAAGAAAATTATGAAGGGGCTATGCTACAATTGAAATAAATAAGATCCTGATAATTTTTGGCAAAATTTTGACAGAGTTTTTCCTAGGCCGGAGGCGTAAGGGGAAAACACGGGTGCACATCCACAAGAAGTGACGGCCCCAACAAAGTCACAGTGTGCCCCGAGGGTGACACCGAAAGTTCCTCTGGTTGAAGTCTTCTCCCCCCTTCGCCAGTGCGCTCCCTGAAGTCTCAGCCCGGTACGCCCCCTAGGGCCTCTACCCGGCACACTCCCCAGTCGCGTTTGCCCGGCGCACTCGAGGTGGCCATCCCCGGTACACCCCAGTCGCGCTTGCACGGCACACTCGTGATGGCCTTCCTCGGTACGCCCCCCAGTCGCGCTGGCCCGGCACACTCACGGTGGTCTCTCCCCGACATGCCCCCTGGCGGTTTCGCCCGGCATACCTGAGTGTTTCCCTCTCTGGCACACTCGTGCCCCCTTCCAACGGCACAGTCGTGCCCCCATTTATCCCAGTACATTACCCGTGCCCCTTACCCGGCACACTTCTATGCCCTTGCTCCCCGGCACACTCGGTGTCATTCTATCCCCGCACACTCGTGCCCTTGCAACCCGATGCGTCTGGCTCCGCTCTACCCGGTGCGCCCTCGCGCCCTGCGTCTGACACACCTTGTGCCTTCCCAATCCGGCACCACCGGTGACCCCGTCATTTCCCGCAGCATCGGAGAAGGAGGAGAAGAGAGGAAGAAGAAGAAGAGGAGAAGAGAATACGAAGAAGAAGAGAAAGAAATGAGAGAGGGAGGGGACGGAGTCTAGGGCTCCGTCGTTCCCCGAATGAAAAGGAAGATGAAGGAGAAGAAGAATGGAAGAGAAGAGGAAGAAGAAGGAAAGAAGAAGAAGAGGAAGAGAGGGAATGGGAGGAGCCTAGGGCTCCGCCGCCCCCCGAGCGAAAAAGAAGATGAAGGGGGGTGAAGAGAAAGAAGAAGAATAGGAAGAGAGAACAGAGGGAGAAGAGGAAAAGGAGAGAAGAGGAGAAAGAAGAAGAAGGAGAGGGAGAAGAGAAGGAGGGGAGCCTCTCGCGATGGCCTCCTCACCCTAGCAAGGGGAAGATGACAACGACGGCGACGGCCGCGGTGGTGGTGCTCGGTGATGCAGAAGGCAGAAGAAGAGAAAGGGGGGAGGTCTACTCGTCTCACCGCGGGAAGGAGAAATTTCAGACGAAATTTGTGACTGATATTTTAACTGTTCGAAATTTGTAATCAAGAATATGTGACGACCTAGTTCCGTCTGAAATCCGTTACAAAAACATCTTCTCACAAAATTTCAGACGAAAAAAAACCGTCTAAAATCTCACATTTTATGATGATAATTTAAAGCTTGGAGGCCGTGATCAGAATTATCACCCGTCATTAATGTACGTAGCTCGAGTTAATTTGAAGGGGGGTTCAAGGTAATTTATTTTTCAATTAAAATGAATCGATTTTAAGTTTAGACTCAGATTTATTTAGGTAAACGAGTTGAACGCTGATCAAATTATGTTTACTAAACTTCAATTCTGAGGTAGTTTGGTTAATTTGTTTTCATTTAATTATATCAATATAAACGTGTATGATGATATGATTTTTTTTAATATTCATCGGACTTTATGGAGTAATTATTTTGGAACCCCTAATTACTCAAAAATACATAAATTCTTTTCGGTGGACCTGTCGCAGTAGTGGCCAGGGGAAACCCACGAGCACATCAACGCCGGCCGAAACATCAACCCTGGTTCTACGTACCTTCTCGATGTTTGACGAAGCAGGAGAATCCAAAAATGGCATAAGAGTAATTAAGGACCCAATTTAACCCAGATACCCCATCATGGGGGGTACTCGATGGAGGCGGCCGCCATGTCGCCATGCACTAGCAGGTAGTAGTCGGGCTCGGGTAAACGCCCGGTGGACCCACCGCAAAGATCACGTTCGGGTCGGGGGCGTGTCGGTGCTGTTCAGCTGGAACGCGAGGTACAGATGCGTAGACTGCGATATGATGGCGGTGTTGTCCGGCACTATCTTGAGGCTCCCCTGGTCCGGGGGGCAGGCTTTCCCCGAGATAATACTGCTTCACGATTCCGGGTCCGGACCAGGGGACCCACCCGGCAACGGCACTGGATCCGTTCATCCTGCCACTGTGGGCAGATCCGATGGCGATGTACGTGTTGTTGCCGGGCGCGGCGCCGCGAGGATGAACCTCCAAAGGCTCGGCCCGCTCTGCTCGCATTGTGGAAACCATGTAGATTGTAATATTGTTAGATATCAATATATAATTTGCATGTGAAAAGGGAGGCTTTGGTTGTGAGTCGTTTAAGTTGAAGTCACGGGGCAATCCAGTCAATAAATATTGGTGTTTTTTTTTGAAAAAAAATTTTTTAATTAAATGCATGTGCGTTGCGTTCATGCTTAAACAAAATAGAGCTGCGAGTTTGATCGGGTCAACTCAAACCTTTTAATCACTGAGGAATATCTCGACTCCCTTAATTATCGGCTCATTCACAAGTTCGTAGGTTTGTTAATTTCTTGAAGTTCATCAGGCGTACCATATTATCCACTCATTTATGGCAGATATCAAAGATATCGCCTGAACCTCCCCATGGCCAATTCTGCATTTATCAATGTTAATGTGGTATGATCCTAATCTCTCTTCGTTCACGTCTACTCCAAATTTATAAAAAGCCAGACACGTTCCAATCTCCCTATAACATAGATGGATAAGCATATTGGGCATTAGTCAACATCTAAATGATCTCATGCACCACGTACGGAATTTATAAACAGAGATTTGGCTTGAACGTTTCTCTGAATCTAAGGTGAAACGTTTGCTATGTTTGGAAACAATTGTGCAGGGGCAAAAACCACTTTTCAGATTTCCCTCCTATCATAAAGAAGGCACACAAAGTAGTGTGGGTGGGACTGATCGGCCCAATAAAATTATCTTGGGTCTATCTCTTGGCATGTTACGAGTTGTAACTTACAACTCATGTTGCATCATGTCAACTTGCCCAAGTCCAATCAGTAAGAAAAATCAAGACATTAGGGGAGTTCAGGTGGCCTTCATAGCTTCCACAGCATGCCCCCTCATAATTACTGACCCACCCATCGCTTGTTGCCGCTTTGATAACACGTTAGGGAAAGCCCAGTTAGGGTAAGCTCAGGTAAACTACCCCAGGGTTAAGCCTAATTGAGTTTGATGATTAGTTCTTATTTTACTTATAATAAGAAAAAAAATAAAATAATTAAAATAATTAAAAATATATATCATAAATAAGAAATTCACAAAACCTTACGCTACCCAACCCCATGAAACTTATTTAACTATTTTGGCCCAATAATTAAGTTACATGCCCTTAACCCTCACCATACCTGACCTCGAAGAACGATGCATTAGGAAATAAACATGCAATATTTAAAAGGCTAAAGAATGTGACGGAGTAACCTTACTGCGTCGTAAAGTGTGATGGTCTAGGGTAGGGGCGTTACGCTGATCGTGACGCACCTCCCAAGGGCCATTACAGACACCAGAGGGTGAAAACAACACAGTGAACCTAAACAGTAATACACCGGGGCAGGTGCGCTACAAGACTCTAATGCACGAGCACAGGGCCGTTAAAGGCACCTGAACACATAAAAATCCACAGTTTTTCTACGCTGTAATGCACCAAGGATGGGGCATTACAAGGCTCTGACGGTCCCACGACTGACCATCGGGCCAACCACCCTATCAGGTCAAATGGTGAATCGGTCATGTAACGCGCCTCTATAGGCACGTTACACAGAGTGTGACGCCCCTAGAGTGGGCCGTCACAAGACAGGTAACGCACCACTCATGGTCCGCTACAGTGTGATGGCCTCTGAAAGGACCGTTACGCGAGCTGGAAAATGAACGGGCAAAGCTCGAAATCGAACTCCCTCTCGATCGAGTCAGATCGACGGGAATCGCAAAAATCCTGCAAAACCTGCCATACCACAACCTCCTACAACTAATCCATACATCAAAACATAAAAACAATGCCCATGGAGTGATTTTTCAAGAATTTAGGCTAAATTACACTAAAATGGGGTTTTCACAGAAATCAAAGAAAATGGTCGTGCATGTGCATGCATGTGATGGCAAAACGATCCTAGCGAGGTGAGGAGTTCATCCCCCTACCTCAATCACGACAGAAACTGAGTTTAGGCCGCATGCGGGCAAAGGGACGCCGCGGCTCCTCTCGCACTGTCTCGCCTCCACGCCCCACGAACCGCGATGAGGTCAGCACCTTCACGTTCCTCACGATGAGCCTGTTCCAATGGTACCTCCCACACCTCGATCCGCGATCGTTGGCATCGAAACCGAGGGAGAGGAAGAATGGGCGCGTGAGAGAGAGAGAGGGGGGGTGAGAGAGAGAATCGAGAGAGAAAGAGAGAGAGAGTTTGAGTGAGGGGAGAGAGGGTGAGTTATAATTTTTATAAATATTTTTTTTGATTTTTATGCTCAAATTATGAGGGCATTTCGCTGGACCCCGAAAAGGTCCAATCCATTCTAAATTGGCCAGAACCCCACACCCTCCATGAAGTCCAAAGCTTCCATGGGTTGGCCACATTCTATAGGAGGTTTATCCGGGGGTTTAACACCATCACCTCCCCTATCACTGATTGTTCAAAAAGGGGACCTTTGTGTGGACCAAGTCGACATCCAAAGCCTTTCAGGAGCTTAAGCAAAGGATGACCCAAGCTCTGGTCTTATACCTCCCTGATTTCTCTAAAGTCTTCGAAGTCACATGTGATGCATCCAGGGTAGGCATTGGTGGGATCCTTAGTCAAGAAGGACACCTGGTGGCATTCTTTAGCGAGAAGCTATGTGAGTCTAGGATGAGATACTCCACCTATGATAAGGAGTTTTATGCCGTGGTTCAATCCCTCCGGCACTGGAGGCACTATCTGTTACCAAAAGAATTTGTCATCTTTTTAGATCATGAGGCTTGAAAGTACCTTAATTCCCAGCAAAAGCTAAATGCTCGACATGCTCACTAGGTTGAGTATATCCAATCTTACACTTTTGTAATCAAACACAAAGTGGCGAGCGAGAACCGCGCAGTGAATGCACTCAATAGGAGGATATCATTGCCGTCCACTATCCAAGTGGAAGTCATAGGGTTTGAGAGAATCAAGAATGAGTACCCTGATTGCCCTAACTGTGGGAACATCCATACCACATTATCTACCCAATCTATCTGGGAACATGAGGGTTTCATCCTTGAGGACAGGTTCCACTTCAAGGGACCAAGGTTATACATACCATGAACCTCACTCCGTGATTTCTTGGTCTAGGAGTTACATGTGGGAGGCCTAGCTGGTCATTTTGGGGTACATAAACCATTGCATTGGTTGAGGGTCAATTTTATTGGCCGAGTCTCAAGAGGGATGTGGCCTAGATAGTGGGCCAGTGCCGGACATGCGCTTCGGCCAAACAGGTTAAACAAAACATTGACCTTTATACCCCTCTCCCCATCCCCGATCGTCCATGGCAAGACTTGAGTATGGACTTCGTTTTAGGCCCACCAAGAACCCAAAGAAAATATGATTTGATCTATGTGGTGGTTGATAGGAATAGACCGAAGCGGGCGTCCCAGCAAATCACGGTCTTCCTCAGACCGTGCTAAATCCCAATACCCATGTCAGTTCAGCTCCCCTGGGATGGTCACCCATGGACCGTCCTGACCCTAGACGATTCTAAGTAAACTGTAGAGTTCATTTAAATGGTCCCTGTGGGACCATGTATCACTCGCCTTCCCCGACGGCGATCAACCCCATCCCGCCAGTGGCAAGGGCTCGTGGGGGCCTCCCAACCGGCCCTATAGGGGTTGAATGGCCCTCTTCTACCCACCTAGGCTACATGCATGCATTGAAAAGGGAAATAGGGGAGTTTTAGGGGGCCTACCTCGGAGGTTCACGGTGGCTTCTCCACCGCCACCGTTGCCGCCTCTGACGGTGCGTCTACGTCCTCCTCCCTGGCAATGATCGCCGTAGCGTCTCCCTCGGCCATGGGTGGTGGCAGTGGTGCCCCTCCTTCAGCCATAGACAGTGGCGCCGTCTCCTCCGCGGTGGTCACCGGTGGTGGCAGTGGGGCTTGGGCATCTCCTTCTCTGACCATCCTTCGCGCCAATGCTTGGTGCTTGAAGCGCATAAGAGAGATTGAGAGAGGGTGGGGGAGAGTGGAAAATGGGAATGAGAATAAATAAGAGGGAGAGATGGTGAGCTCGGTGGGGGAGAGTGGAGAATGTGGGGAGGGGGTGTTCGCCGTCGGTTATGGTGAGGAGGGAGATGGAAGAGTTGGTTTTAATTTTTTTGAAATAGACGGTACCTACACAGTCGGTCGATCGACCGTTCAATCCGTGTATTAGTGACACTCCATATGCATATGCACGGTCAAACCTCGACCATGTATCTTATTGAACGGTGTCTCATAGGGTTGTGCTAATACCATGATGAAATCCCAGCTAGCAATACCAACACGGACCTATACAGAACGTTTGTATTATTGGGTGGTCTCAAGTTAGACCGTGTATGTGCTAAACTGCTAAATGATGTTTCTGGGCTTTATTTTTGAGGCATCATTGATAATCTTTTGGCTAGAATGATATTGTTTTCATGATATATTATTGTAAAATCCTGTTCATGATCTCTTTTACAACGCCACTTCACTTTGCCTGCAACAACCTATTTCAGACACTGGAAAAGATGCATTCAAGGAGCTTTAAGCCAATACCTGACCATGCATGAAATAAAGTATAGTTGGCAAATAAATTACAGTTGCCAATCATCAAAACTGCACACACGTCATGAGAGCATTGTTGCGTTGCCAATCATCAAAACTACACAGTACAAGCTAGCTGCCTATCAAACCAGAGGAGTCTCAACACAGCCCTATTAATTATATGTTAAACCTAGGTAATTAAGTCTTAGTTCTAATTATGATTCTGTAACTATGGAATTGGTTATATCAAGTACCCATCATGATAGGTTTCATATTCTCTATGTGTTTTAAACCTATTTTGAACTTATGACACTTCCATACTCTTGTATTAATGCCATATTTTCACATGCCTCATGAATTTGCATTAGTGATGATTGATCGCTATTTTCACCACAGTCCCTTCTCATCTACAGTCTTTCTTAAGTACATGGTGTGTATCCTGGTGCGTGGGCATTAGTTACACTTTGCACTTATTGTAGATATTTAATCTACCCGCCCCCCCAAACTAGCAAAATAACGTATGTATGAATAAACACATGAACAAAGGGGCGATGGAGATATGAATGAACCGTGATTGCCACCCAAGGATTGCCAATAGGAAGAGATGCTGCAATGAACGAAATCCTACTACGTACCTTGGGAAAGGAAGAAGAAAATTGCGGCCAAAGGTGACCGCTATAATGTGATCACGCGTGAAGAACATGACGTGGGGAACTTCTAGGATCAGACCTCCTCTCCTTCCAGCTGGCTAGAGGAAGAGGGCCTCACGTCATGCTCATGCCCTCCTGCAAAACAAAGCCAAACAACAAGGGAAACCTATTAGAAACTATGCATGTAGTATCAAATCCCGGATCGCGTAAAGTAAGCATGAAAAATTGAGGGAAGAACGCATCGATGAGATTTTTAACCCCTGTAAAAGGGACAAAACAATAGGTGTGTGTGTTGTGATGATGCATGAACAAATAGAAGGGAAAATCAAGTAGCACAACTGCGGGAAACAGAGATGCAATATGGAGAAAAATGCATGTGTAGCAGGAATTGCAGAGATTGTAATAAAACTGGGAGCAGTTTCGAAGGACGTATCTGGAGTGGGCAGATCGTGGGGTTGACAGGTAGTTGACAGGAGGCGGCCAAGGTTTTGGTCGTCCAAAAGAGCTAGATGGCTAGGTCGATGGCCTTGTTGAGGGCCTGGGCGGCCAGCCTAGTGGCCTCCCAAGGAGCTGGGCGGCCAGGTTAGTGGCCTTCCAGGGAGAGATGGGCGGCCATCAGGTTGGCCTTCTTGAGGACTGGGCGGCCAGTAGTCTGGCCACCTTGGGGTGTGGGCAGCCAGCTCTGTGACCACCTTGGGAAGGCTGGGCAGCCAGCTCTGTGACCACCTTGGGAAGGCTGGGCGGCCAGCTCTATGGCCGCCCAGGGGTATGGGCGGCCAATACTATGGCCTTTCAGGGATTAGTGAAAAATGTAGAGAATCATATATAGCACCTCAAAAAAATCACCTTCCTAAACAAGCATGAGACCCCACGCTCTCAATCAACCAAGGAAAAGAGTGTCACTTCTATGATGGCTAGACATGGTCCGCGGGATGTCCAAAATTAGGCATCTACAAATGCCCCTCCGGAACGCCCGTTTTGCAAGGGAGCCCGGTGGACTGATAAATGGCTATTTCAGTAAAGAAACAAGCCAAATAAGGACATCCCGCTCATAGAGATTCTTGAGCAGAGATTGAGCTTCACATATGAACGGATAAGCATAAGGGATAAGCAAGGCCATTCAAAGGAGTGGAAGGAAAATTAATCTAAGAGGGCTTGTATCTACAGTCGCATGGGACCCCCTAGCATAGCGCTGCGGGACTTGAGGGGACGAACACAATCCAGCTCAAGGAGATACAAGACCTAAAATAGGAGTAGGTAACAAAATCAAGATAGGGGAAAATGACCCTTAGATCTTAATATACTCATGATGATCGCATGCAAAACACACTCTCGACTTGTCGAATTGGAGTGGAATAAGGGAGTCAACAAAAAAGTGATGGAATTGAATTGAACTTGGATGATTAACAAAAGAGGGACAGAGTCCAGAGCAGGTTGATTGGCAAACCCTTCTTTCGACTATTGTCTCCTTCTTGCTGCATGAATGCTATGCTTTTCTAAATGTATTTCTTTTCAACCCTCTGCCACACCCTGCTTAAAACACTTGCCACAAGTACAAAAAGGAGAGGAGACATAAGACCCCCTCCCTCTACCATTGTGGAACCAAGAGATGAGATTCTCATTGACAAGGACCGCAAAGGAAGCTACATAGATACATGCCCTGATCCAGGCAATCCACTATCTCTGAAGTCCATCCTATCAAGTACATCAAAGAGGCACTGCTAGTTAACCTTGTCATAAGTCTTCTCAAAATCCAACTTTACGATCACCAATTTTCTCCTGTAATTCTTCATAGCAAACAGACATGCATGCGCTATCAAGAAGTTATTCAAAATATGTCTCCTCTTAATGAAGACTCCCTAGAAGTGACTGACCAATCTGTACAAAACAGTGACCGGCGCCTTGGTGATGATCTTGTAGGTTCCATTTAGTAGACTGATAGGCCTAAAGTCTTGAAATTCTTGAGCACCGGCCTTCTTAGGGATGAGGACAAGGAGGGTCTTGTTAATACCCCCCAGGTATCCCCTACCCTCCTGGAACTCCCTCACAGCTGCAAGAAGATCGTGCTTGATGACCTCCCAGCACTTCTGAAAGAAGGCTAACAGGAAACCATTCGGGCCTGCGGCTCTATCACCTGCAAGAGAAAAGACTGCCTGGTGGACCTCTTCCTCAGATAAAGGCTGGGAGATGGCATCCCTCTCCTCAGGGGAGAGGCGAGGAAGAAGGTCGTATTCGATCCTCAGCCTGTTGAACTCATCCTCCGTGAATATTCTAGAGTAGAAAATTTTGGCCTGGTCTCTGAACTCCTCTGCGAAAAAGGAGCGGTCACCCACCTTGGAAATAAAGTTGACCCTCCTCCACCCAGAAGTAATCCACTGAAAGTAAGTTGTATTCCTATCTCCCTCTTTGATCCATCTATCTCTTGAACTCTGCCTCCAGTAGATCTCCTCCCTAGCCAAAATATCATCAAATTGTCCTCTCAAGGAATCCCTGAGAGCCCTATCCGCATCATCCATAAAGCCTGCCTCTTCCAAACAGTCTAATCCCTCCAGCTGTTGAAGAATACTGTCCTTTGCTGCTCTCCCAGGGAGGGTTTACCCCCCAGCCTGAAGAACCTGCGCAGTATGCCTCAATCTTCTCACCAAAATACCCAAAGCAAAGTGGCCCACAGACTGAGCATGTCAAGCACCTGTGATAGTCTCCAAAAAGTCGGCCTCTCTACACCAGACCAGCTCTAACCTGAACCTGTAACTCCTGCCAAGCACTCAGCTGGTCTTCAGAAGGATGGACTTGTGGTCAAAAATAGATCTCCAAGCGCCCTTGCCTGTGCCTAAGAGAAGTGATCCTCCCAGTCAATAGAAACCAAAAACCTGTCCAACTTAGAGCAAGAAGTATCTACTCTAAAGTTGGACCAAGTGCAGTAACCCTGAGCCATGCTAATATCCACCAAAGTTGCCTCCTGGATGATGTCCGAGAAGTCCATGTCTCCATCAAAAGTAACATTCCCCGTCCTCTCTCATGGGGCAGCCACTGCATTGAAATCTCCTCCAACACACCATGGCCTACCAGAAGAGAGATGATGTCGAATCAAGTCATCCCACAGCAGCCGCCTCTCCTCCCTGGGCTGAAGTCCATACACCCCACTGAAGTCCCAAGAGAATCCATCCTTGATGTTTCTGAAACGCAATGAGATAGCCCATCTGCTAACCTCCCTATCTTCCGTTACCTCCACCTCGTACAGGTTCCAAAGGATCATGATAACCCCAGATCAATCCACTGTCGGGGAGGCGACCCCCTTGGAAAGGTGGGTCCCTCCAATTTCCCTTAAAAGGGCCACATCATCCCTCTCACATTCCGTTTCCTGAATGCCAAGGATATCTATCATGCACCTCCTAATCAACTCCTTCACTATCCTGCTCTTCTCCCTCCACCCAAACCCCTCACATTCCAAGATACCAACCTCATTGCTCACACAAGACACCCCTCTTCGCGGCTTCCTCCTCCCCAACCCTACCCATACTAGACTGAGACCATTCCCCACTCCTGATGCTCGCAATCCAGCGCTTATTAATTTTTGAAAAAAAAAAAAAACCTCAAATCCTTCTCTACACTGGCAAAGGAAACCCCCGCCTTGTCCACCACGCCCTTAGCATGCTCTGTAGTCAGCCTCTCCACCTCCCTGAGCAGCTCCCTAACCTCCTAAGTCCCCAGCCTGCATCTCCCACGGATAGCCTCTCCCTCCTGTTGTGAACCCCCCCCCCCTCACTACCCACACCCTCCTCCAACACCCACTGCAGACCTTCAAGGGCTGAATTCTGGGTCACAGTAGCATCCACTGTGACAACCTCCAACTCCCTGCAAAAGTCTGCTGACGACGGACCCGGGACGTTGGCGGGATGAAGCTGGCTTGCCAAGACCATTGCCTGAAGAGGCCCCCCATCAGAGGGCTCCTTATCCTCAGATGACTCCCGGCAGACCCCATCAATGCTGGCCAAAGCCATTGGCGGAGGAGAGCTCACAGCCAAGCTGAGAGGCAGAGGGGAGAGGGTCTCCATCTCCTTGATAGGTAGCTCATACAGCAAGGGAGCATGAATCGCCTACTTGTGTAAGTCTATACTTAATAGTCTACCTGTCTACTTACCCTTTATCGGACCCCGAGGACGGTGGCTGAGAAGATTTAGTCTACCCAGGTGAGGTTCTTCTGGCATGACAGTGGAGGGAGGACTAAGGGGTGGCATGACATAGCTTGGGGAAGAGTGGCTAAGAGCAAAGAAATGAGAGAATTGGGCATCAAGAACATCAACTTGGCACTTCTATGCAAATGGCTTTGGAAGCTAGGAGCAAGTGAGCAGGATCTATGGACACAAGTCATCATGCAGAGATACTATGATAGAGGCAGGGCATGGGACTTGGCGTCTCGGCTCCATATCTCTCCCATGTGGGGGGTTGTTCTGTTGTACAGAGAGGTCATGCTAGCCAGTGTTCGGGTCCGCTTGGGCAGTGGTGAAAAATGTCTCTTTTGGAAAGATAGATGGTGTGGGGATTTCACTTTAGAAGACTCATTCCCGAGTCTCTTTGCAGTGACTTCAGACCCCTCGGCGTCAGTTGCTCAGTACTTTCAGTATCACCCATCACCCTTCAGGAGGTACCTGGACCCTAGTCAGGGCACATCACCTTGGTGTGGGTTCTTTTTTGGTGTATAGGGATTTTTTGTGAACTCATTGACTACACTTGTACATACCATATTTTTTTTCTTTAATACAGCAGTGGTACTACCCACTTTCAAAAAAAAATCATGTTTTCAAATACGCGTGTAATTTCCATTCGTTATGCATCCCCTCAACAACAGTTCCTAACCCGTACGGGGCCTCATCAGCCTCTTGGGTGGCTTCCTAGAGTTCTTGATATCGATAATCTGATGACATCGAGTTATCGGCATCCGGATCTCCTGGGTCATCACAGTTGGTATCAGAGCGGTGTTGAGGTTATGCATAAGGAATCGAAATTACATTAGTCCAGAACAAGTCCACGTGAGTCGTCTATTGTTGACTTAGGATATTTTCCATGATTACTGATGGATTTTCTGTTGTTGTGTGTTTTCTAGATTAAAATGTCGCGTCGTATAAGGGCACGTGTACCTAGGGAGGGAAGTGGCACTTCTTCTCCTCTGGTCATTGTGTTGGTCTATGTGCCAGTGCAAGCTCAAGCGGATTCCGCTCCAGCCGCAAAAGATTTGCCGGGCAATCAGGATGGAGTGCCAAGAGAATCCTTGCTATCCCATCCACCAATTGATGAAGGGCAGGCAAGATCCCGAGAGTGTACTCAAGTTGATTTTGCTCAACCGAGCGTGCAGCATCAACAAGTCAGTCAGCCGATCCATCTCCTGTACCTTCTGCCAGTGGCGAACCCCCGTTCAAGAAAATCAAGAGCAGGTTCAAGAGATTCAAGAAGTCCAAAAAGAAGTTTAATCAACAGGTGTCTTCTAGAGCCGTTCGACAGACAACTCCTTCCTTTCAGCAGTGTCAAGGTCCAACTGCCAGTCAGTCGAGGTGGTGTCCGAGATGTGGTGGTAGCCACCCATGTAGGCCCTATTCGTTGCCGGTGGTCTATTTCCGTTGTGATCAGCTAGGACATGTGGCTCGAGATCTTCCGCTACGGCCCAAGCCGGTACAATTTTCTCAGTTCTCTCAGCCATAGGCATCACAGTTCAGATCTCCTCCACCACTACAAGCTCAGCAAGACCCTCAAGCATCTCAGCTTCCCTGTGCTGAGCAGTGACGTCTCATCTCGTGGAAGGTACATTTGTGCTTATGGCTAGATAGCCTGTGTTTTATTTGATTCAGTTGCTTCTCATTCATTTATTTCTGGAAGCTTTATTGCCCATGCCAAAGAACCGTCATTTGAGTCATTAGAGACATCAGGGTGGCAGTTGTGAAGGCTACCCGAGTGCTGGGGTTGAAGCCGGAGCAACTGGTTCCTTTGCTGTTGTCTCCATTTACGGCCTCAGGTGAGACACTTTCCTTATCATGTTGTCTCAGTCTTGTAATTTTTTTATGTATATGACCAGTGTGTTGTGTGTTGCTGTGCTTCTTTGGCAGGCTCTGCGACAGAGGGAGATCATCCCTCAATAGAGTCATCGTCTGGGAGTGGAGACGGCGGCCTTCAGGCTAGGCAGAAGTGCCCTCAAGTAGACACTGGGGTGGTGGGGGCTGGCGAGTCTTCTCAGAGACTTGAGACTGGCAAACATATCAAGGCAAAATCGGCTCTAAGTAAGCACCACATTTGCCTCTTTGTTCCTTGTTGGTCTAGCCATTATGATTGACTAACCCTGCACTGCTGGACTTGTTTCTTGTAGCTCCGCTGGAGACTGGGATGGAGGTGGCTTTCTCACCGCCCCGGGAGGTCGACCCCTTGCCCAACGATGAGGTTGAGTGTGAGATCAACGTGGAGGTGTTTCTCTATGTGATGGATGAAGTTGCCCCTAATATCAAGATGCTCCCTGACTTCGAGTCATGGAAGGCCTCTGAGGATGACCAGCTAGGTAAGGACCTCTAGGACAAGGTATGTTCTGGTTATGGCTTTGCTTGTTCTTGGAAACTAACGCAGCCACATGGTTTATGCAGAGACGACAGAGATGCCGGGGACCATGGTCCCTTCGATGGCACAAGGTGAAGTGCCTCTACCAGTCGAAGAGTAGGAGTCAGCAGCCACCTGAGATGGCTCGGGTAAGTGTTAAATTGTTATAGAGAGAGCTACCCCCTATTTGTTGGTCATTTAATAGGCTGGGATTGCTAACTGTGTTTGTGTTGTTGTTTGCCAGGTGAAGACTCGGTTGCTACTCCAGAGATGATCCAGGAACTGGTTAGCACTAGCCCGTTAGTGACATTGCCTTCTTTCGAGGGGGAGCCAGGAACGACAGGTAGCCTAGTCTCGTCTATTGCTAGGGATGTGTCTAGCATGGATGCGGAACGGGACACGAATGGGCTATGACCTATGACTGACTCGAGTGCGACCGTCAACCCCCCCTCCAAGGGGGTTTGCCCCGGTTCTAACCCGTAGGGGGGTTTTTCTGCCCCAGGTCCACCCTGTACACAGGATTAAAGGTTTTGGGTTGATTAAATTCTACCCTACTTAACCAAAATAGCTGCAACATCACAACAAATAATTTAGCAACCACAGCTAACAGAATTAGCAGCTAACAAAATGGTTGCAGCAGTAGCCTAATTGTTAAAGTAGTTGCAGCAGTGGCAACATAGCAGCAGCATCAACATAATACCAATGACAGCAGCTCTGCAACAGCAGCAGCAGTTCAAGGGCTGCAGCAGCAGCTCAGTTGCAGCAGCAGCACTCAAGGGCGGCAGCAGCAGCTCGATGGCAGCAGCACAACCCAGTGACAGCAACAGCAATATAATGGCAACAGCATAAGGGCAGTAGCAGCAACTCAAAGGTAGTAGCAGCAGCAACCCAGTGGCAGCAGCAACAGCCCAAGGGTGGCAGCAACAGCTCAATGGCAGCAGTAGCAATGCAATACTAATAGCAGCAACAGCAACAACTAAGTTGGCAGCTGTGTGCAACAAAAGTTGCATTTCCCCAAAAGAAGAAGCCTGAGTTGTCCTGGTATGGTTTACCAGACTCATGTTGATCTTACAATATGAAACCAATAAGGCAACAACCATGACTCAAGATGGTTATTGCATCCATTCTATGTGTTGGCCTGTATGTTGGACTGCCATCAAACTTGTCATCAACTATTTTGCTGAGGCTTCTTGGTTCTAAATTCCATTGTGTACTGTAAAGGATCCTGGTGCCAGTGTGCTAGGAAATTGTCAGCCATGAGCTCAGAAACTGGGTTGATAAATTGGCCTTGTGTGTTGCTGAAAAGGCAGCATTAAGGAAGAGGTTGATCTCAGTCATGGAATATTGTGGAATCAAACAAGAGTTTATTGCTGGTTCTCTAACTTTATATGCAAAAAGTCCTTTCTGAAGAAGAACAGAAAATGTTTCTTGAGGAAATGGTTAACCTGTTGCCAATGTAAAAGGGGTTACATCAACCAATTTGTTTGATTGGTTTGCTTAGAACTGCAATGATCTTGAAAGCTAGCCCTACTTGCATGTCAAGAAATGACGAGGATAGAGAGAAATGATAAAAAAATGAAAAAAAATTGAAATGAATGGAACGATGATGATAAAAGAAAATGATAAAAAATGATAATTATGTGAAAATGAAATGATAATGATAAAGAGAAAATGATTTTTTTTAAAAAAAGAAATGAATGAAATGATAATGATGGAAATGATAAATGATAATAGACGCATAGTGTTCTCAAGCAGGCCACACATGTTGGCTTTGTTCTCTCCTCTTTCACTCGGCACCCATGTCCTTCCAGGGACTTAGCCGAACGGTATGACCTAGACCTTCCATCTAAGTTAGAGAAACCTGAACTCCTTTTGTCGATATAGCCCTAGTATCGGTGATAGTCCGTCATCATGACCTCCTGTCTAAGCCGACGTATATTCTTCTGTGGCATCATGACTCACCATCTAAGCCAAATCGTTCGACATCATAACCTTGCGTCTAAGATGAGAATTCTTATGCCTTGGCGCCATGACTCTCCGTCTTAGTCAAGTCGTCCGGCGTTACGACCTTGTATGTAAGCTGAGATTTAGCCTGCCTTGGCATCGAGACCTTCCATCTGAGCCAAGTTGTTATAACTGATATCCTTGTGTCGGCATCTTCCTGTGCTGGCAATCCCACTCCACTCCGTTCAGACCTTCTGTCTGAGACCAAGAAGCCCAATATCCTTGCGTCGGTGCAGCCTCAGCATTGATAATACACTTGACTCGGTGCGCATGGCCTTTCGAGGTCTTAACAGAGGGGTACAGCCTAGACCTTCCGTCTAAGTCAGAGAAACCCAATATTTTTGTGCCGATATAGATCCAATATTGACGATCTCATCTTGATTGGCACCTGGTTCTTTTAGGGATTGATCGATGTGGTTCACGGTTGAGGCTATTCATCCAAAGCCGAGAGGATCTCGTCCTGATACCAGCTACCAGCTGATACCAACTGCCTGCTGATCAAGCCAGAGGCTGCACCCGCCGGCCCCACACCATCGTCCCTCATCGCGATGCCAGTGGGTGGGGGGCATTTGTTGATGATAAAAAATATATAAAAAAATAAAAAAAATGAAGAAGAAATGAAGATGAACCAAGCATGTCAAGGTTGTTATTTAATTTTTATAAAATATAATTTTATTTCTATCAGAACTGTGGATTAATCTTGTAGATTTACTTTCCTTCTATTATTTAGAATTTCAATGCATGACCACACCATCCGTTTAACCCTTCCGAGCCTTCCAGCTCGTGGGTGGCGGGCCAAGATCTGAATGGTATCTGGTTATTTCTAGTATCCGGATCTTAGGTCGTTACACAGGTCGATGGCTGCCCAGCCTAGCAGAAGGCTAGTGATCAGGCCATCCACCTCATTTAAATGGCGAGTGATCCAGCTGCATTTTAGTAACCACCCGTCAAAACCACATCCCACATTCTCCTCCAATCTGGTAAGAGTCCTTGGGGTGTAGTTCACATCCTCTTCCTTCTTCTCAGTAGCGAGACGAAGGCCAATACCCACCAAGGAGATTCCTACAGGCAATCCCCACTACATGCTGCCGAAGTTCTCTCCCCTATAGAAGATGACCACATTCTTGGCCGTCTAGTTCTCTTAAACGGCCAAGACATTGGCTGCTGTTGGGTCCCGTAGTGTAGGAACACAGATCTAGAGGGGGGGTGAATAGATCCCTCTACTAAAAATTATGTCCAATAAAAAACACAACCCTTCTTACAGCGGAATTAACAAGATTAATAAGATTGAGGAATTTAAACTAAGCAGGATGAACTTAATTCTCTCAATCTCACCGAGCTCACACGATTATGTAACGGATTAGACGGTGAAGCACACAATCACACAATTTAAACCATAAGACACGGGAAAATTTAAGGTGGTTCGGGACCACTATGGGCTCCCTACGTCCACCTCTCACCAAACCGGTGAGACTTTCTCCACACGCTGAGAATGCAGCAAACACGGAGATTTCTCCCTACACACATGGGGTAAAAAAAACCCAATCCACACGCTGCGAATGCAGCAACACATGGGAATTTCTCCCCACACACACGAGATAAAAACCCCAACACACACGTGGATATGCTCCACACCAAACGACGCGCAAGCGTCAACACAAATCACTCGGAGAACCCTCTCTCTGAACACCCACACAAGAATTTTGTTCAGAAGTTAATAACAAGTTCACAAGTGAATGCTCTAAGGTCAGTGATACATTAGAATGATTTTAAATATATTTTCTGCATTGTAAAGAGGGACTAAGGGCATGTGGGGACGACCATCATGTTCATCCTCGGGTTTTTGTTTTCATTAAGTTTTGGGCTTACATGAGTCTCTACTGTTAGTACAGTCCCTGGGAAGGTCAGTATGTCTTTGGACAGGTTTTTGTACATGGGGCAGGCCATGGCAAGGTCAATGCATACATATAGCTTAGGCCACCGACAAGTCTGTGCACATGGGGGCAGGCCATGGTAAGGTCAATGCACATATAGCTTAGACCATGGATAGGTCTATGCACATGGGGGTAGGCCCATGGTAAGGTCAATGCACATATAGCTTAGACCATGGACAGGTTTGTGCACATGGGGGTAGGCCCACAGTAAGGTCAATGCACATATAGCTTAGGCTATGGACAGGTCTGTGCACATGGGGGCAAGCCCATGGCAAGGTCAATGCACATATAGCTTAGACTCTGGACAAGTCGATGCACATACGGTGCAGACCTAAGTAAGGTTGACGCACATACAGGGTAGGTCCAAGTAAGGTCGATGCACATTTAGTGAAGTCCTAACTAAGGTCGACGCACATATAGTGCAGCTCCAAGTAAGGTCGATGTACATCTAGTGAAGTCCTAAGTAAGGTCGATGCATATTTAGTCCAAGCTTAAGTAAGGTCGATGCACATTTCGTGAAGTACCTGGTAAGATCGATGCACATTTGGTGCAGGCCTAACTAAAGTCGATGCACATTTGGTCCAGGCTTAAGTAAGGTCGATGTGCATTTAGTGAAGTCCCAAGTAAGGTTGATGCACATTTGGTCCAGGCCTAAGTAAGGTCGATGCACATTTGGTCCAGGCTTAAGTAAGGTCGATGCACATTTGGTGAAGTCCCAAGTAAGGTCGATGCACATTTGGTCCATGCCTAAGTAAGGTCGATGAACATTTGGTGAAGTCCCAGGTACGGTCGATGCACATTTGGGAAAAGGTCATGTAAGGTCAATGCACATTTGGGGATGGGCTATACAAGGTCGATGCACATTGGCACAGGCCAATAGTAGGTCGATGCACATTTGGGAAAAGGCCATGTAAGGGTTTGAATCCACCATGTCATCCTATGATTTCTCCCATGCTCGTAAGGACTCCCTTCCTCAGGGACTCTTGGAGGACCCGTCCAGGGTCACGTCTCTCCAACCTGGAGAGGGGTCCTCCCCTCCTCCATCTTTGGCTCAAGTTGAGGGCGGTCAGTCCTCTCTTCCCAATACTTCTGTCAATCTATTGGCCGCTCATATCTTACAAATGATGGCCCAATTGGACCCAGCCCAACTTCAGACCCTTTACAGCACCTTGCAGGGGTCAGGCACCCCAACTCTTACTGCCCCTCAAGGCTCATCTGCTCCTCTTGTCTCTTAGCTCCAGGCTAGTGCGCCCGGGATCCCTCCTACAACTAGCGATCTCACCCCAGTCCAACCCAAGATCCTTCAATTTTTCAATCTAGAGGCCGGTCAATCTTCCAATTTGGTCCATCAAATCCTTGACAAGGGGAAGGTCGGGCTCCCTTTGTCTCCATAGGTTGATCCTTATAGGCTCGTTCCTTCAGCGTCGCATGCCCTCGTAGGTCCGATGGACTTCTTGCGCGCTCAGGCTGAGATGGCCCACTTAGCTTACGTGGATATGGGACCTTCCTCAGCTCAATATCCTTCTTATGGGCCTCCCCCTCCATCTGCTTATCCTTTGGTTCCTCACTCTGGGCCCGCTCCTTTTGGTCTGCCTACTCTGTACAGCGAGCAAGAGTTACTTGATAAATGGGCCACCATGCAACAACAACTCGACTTTCTTCAAAAGTGTGTTGGCCCACAATCTTTGGCCGATGTTCCAGTTCCTAACTTCCACAACATCCGTTTCCCCCCTCAATCCGAGCTCCCCATGTACTACTGGTATGACAGGAATAGCAACTTGCACATTCATGTGAGGGATTTTATGTGAGTCGACACAATTTTAGTATGATGATCGCCTTATGGCGTATTTGTTCTACCGCTCATTGGATGGGGTGGCGTTGGAATGGTTTTATACTTTGCCATTGGAAGATGCTAAGAGCTATAAGGTTGTAAAAGAGAAATTTATTCAAAGATTTCAAGACTGGGTTGGCCTGGAATATTCTTTCACTGATTTGGTCACTGAGAAGATGAAGGCCGATGATCCCTCGACACATAGATCTGACTCTCACTGAACAACTCCATAGAGTCAAACACCAACATGACATTGAATACTAGGTTCACCGGAGCCTGAGACAACTCATATACAACCCCGAAAATAGAAGACATGAATGCAGTGGAAGCATGCATCGCGATGATGAACGCATCCAAAGGATGCGTCGCGATGCCAGCAGAATGCGTCCAACACTTACTGCTCGTCAACGCTTTGACGCGGCACAAGCTAGGGTCGCATTAATAGACGCGGCCATAGCCTCGAGCGCGTTAATCATAGAACGCGGCGGAGACCTTAAGCGTGTTCTTCAAGATCGTAGTGGAGACCTTGAGCGCATTCTCCAGGATTGCGTCCAACACTTGGACCACATTCTTAACTGCCCAACTATTTATCACCGTCGATGAATGCAGTCACACGATATAGCGTGTTACACTGAGAACATGGCCAACGTGACCAGCGCGTTCTCGTCACTATGTGAAAATCAAAAAATTCACACAAAAACCCATTTTCCATGTCCCAATCACTTCTAAACGACGGGGAAGCAACCCTAATCACCATCTCATCCTTACACAAGTCGGAAGGGATCAAACCACATGCACAACAACGTGATATGGGTGATTTTTCACAAATCAACCCATAACAACACACGAGGGAAATTAGACTCCTATCGGCCCCAAATCACGGCCAAATGCAATGAAACCATCGGGGATGGCATCCAAACATGCCAGAGGTTCGAATGAGACCATTCAAACTGAAAATCATCGCCTAAAATGGCGAACATGGCTTACACCCAAAAACATGCTGTAATTTCTCAAAAATAGAAAACCCACTCAAACTCGCACGTATTGGCATAAAAATTGAGGGAAAAGTAGAGCAGAAGGTAAGGAATCTATCCCCCTATCTCGTTTGCCAACCACCCGAGCCGAAATGCCGACACCATCACATGAACCCACGCCGTGACGCTATGAATCCACGAATGGGATCACGCCAATGCCAACACCACACTCCGATCTTCGCGCCATCATGCCTCAGGTTAGTACCACGCCGTCGCCACCTCACCCTGATCCACCACGGTCGTGTGCCCGGGGGAGAGGCAACCCCCTCCTTGCTCAAAATCTTCAGCTTCGCTGCTGCTGGCTATATCAAATTTGGCTTGCAACACCTCTTCTTCATGGAAGACCTCTTCCCAGCATCTGCAGGTGATTAAGGCTTCTGACTTTTGATATTCAGGTAGACAGGGTAGAAATAGTCCTGGCAATTATCGAGGTGACTCAACACGCTCAGATTCTACCGGGTAATCATCATAGGTTCCCCCCGGTAGCCTTCAGCTGGTGAGATGAATATAGAGATTACATCCACTTCATAGCGCCCCTCATAGTAATATTCTTACAAGGTGAATCCCAGCCCAGGGTTCAGAGAAATGCGCCTCAGCCCCTTATCTAGATTGGCAGGATACCAAAGCTTCTTAAAAGACTCCCTTTCTTCCTAGGACTGAAAAGAGGGTACATGCACCTTCCTGAATAGTTCGGATACTATCCCTGCTGTGAACTTCAAGCCTTGGATCGGGACCATTGGGTTATCCAGATCTTCAGGAATATAACAGTCATTGTCTGGTTGTGCCGGGTGCTCTTATGCTTCATAAAATATACTGGTAGGGTCATCTGGATGGGCTACCTTCAATATTCTACGAGACTCGACTATTGCATTATTGAGGCTTGCTATGGGTTTGATGAGCCCATAGGGACCTTGGTATGCCTGTAGACTTCTTGAACCCTTGCTTCATTCATCTTGGGGTAGATAACAGGTGGTTTAGCTCTGCTAATGTTGCTTATACTAGCAATATGAAATATAGCTCTAGGGCTTACATAACTCGATGGCGGCGATGGAAACTAGCTGTCACCTGAGGTGCCTTTTGTTATTTTAGTGGGAGCTGGTGGCTTGGTAGACTTGTGAGGCTGGTCCATGTAGAGAGAGGCATCCAGGAGATGACACTCAAACACTTCAAATGGGTGGAGGTCAGCAAATATCCTTTTCTCCTTCCTGTCTCGGCTATACTTGATGCACTGGTGCTCTGTGGACGACACCACTAGGTTCTCATGCAACCATGGCTAGTCGAGCAGCGTCTTGTATGAGGTGCTGGAGTTGATAACATGAAATTGCACCCTTGTAATGAAGTTGGACATTGTGAGGGTGAACTCAGCCACTCCCTGTGGGACTTCAAATTTTTGATTGAAGCCGACGATATGGATATCCCCGACTTTAGTGAGGTGAACATCGAAGTAGTATTTCTGATAAATCCAGTAAGGCTATGTTGACTACTTCACCCGGATCTACCAAAATTTTATTTATTGACTGACCATTTAACTGTCCCCTCATGCATAGTGGCCTGTTGTGGCTGACAATAGGAAGGAGCATGTCATCCTCTATAAATGTCACGCCTGCGGGTAGTGCCTCAGCCAAGCAACTCTCATATTATGCAGGAGTTTGCAAGGCCGTGATAATGGCCTGTCGGGTTTCCTTGCTTAGGGAGAGGATCTCTCAAATAGTGAACCTTGCTGGGAGCTTCTTCAATAGCTTCATGAATTGGCTTCCAGCTCAGACGTTGGAAAGCTTCATCTCTTTTGCAAACCTGGGCTTAGGAGGGTCTTGTGCTACTACTTTTGATGACCCAGCTTCATCAAGCTTTAGTTGTGCATCATTTTGCGGTGTTACATCATCAACCTATTGGCTCTCAATGCTTGGAATGGGGCTAGTCCCGCCTTCATCCTAAGAGTTGTTTGACTATTGAGGGTGTCAGTGATTACCCTTGGTTGCAGAGCTAGTCCCCTAACAAGGGTATTTCCCTTTTGCCGCCTTGAGAAATTCAGCAAAAGAGGGGATGATGCGAGACAACCTAGGGATGCAATGGGAATGGTTGAATGCACCTTGGACCTAGGTTCATAAGCACATACATAGGACAACAGACTCAATTTTGGCAGTTGTACTCACTTAGTGTGCACTCAGTCCTGAAGGCAATTCAGGGATGGTAGAGGGTCCAGTGCAGGACCTTGCTATTCCAAGGCTTGGCATGACTCAGGGTTGACCCCGGGAGGGGTTGGGACTCCCACGTTCAAGGGCGGCTAGCACGCCGAGGGCGCGGGTTATGTGGTGGTTCACTCAACTCTCGCCACAATGGTGCACACAAGCGAGTGGAATTCAGGGTTGGGCACTCACTCTCTGGACGATGACAGTAAGATATGATACTAAATTAATGACCAGGGTAGGAGACCGAATGCTTACCCAATCAGTTTGAAGAAATCAATTCTGATCGGAGACGATGGGCAAGCGGGGAAGCATGGGAACACCACCTGCATGTTGTGTCGATGTCGCTTGACCTGTAAGAATTGGATACACCACTACATCTCACGCGGGAGGGTGACCGTAGGGTGGGGGAAATAAGTTTTACAACCAAAATTTACCCCCACGCAGGGAGGGACTATCAGCCAGCTAGGCGAGGGGTGGGGAAGAGAGGAGGTCAAAGCTTCGGCCTACACTCTCACTGGCGCATGTGGACTGTTCTGGTACCAGCAACTTGTCAGGGATGAAGCTCCCTGTCCAAATGTCCGATAATAGTGAGATTAGGACCAATGGAATGCTACCAGCCTTATGTAACACTGGGAAGAAGAATCACCCCGATCGGAGCTCTGACAAGTCAGGGATGCCAAATCCAGCGGGACTGTACAGATTGTACTTTTTACAGACTAGAGGGCTCTTGTTTGGGGCAGTGCTCTTGGTTGGGCTGTCGGATCGAGTTGGGACTGCCTTTGCTGGAAAGAGGGTTGACTTTAGTTTGTCTCCATTAAAAATCTCCATCAAACTTGATCAGATTATGTGGCGACAGTTCTTGAATGCCAGTAGGGTCGAATTGAATGTTGGAATAGGAATTCAAGTCCGACACACTGGGGCTATAACTTGCAGGTCCAATGTTGGAACGGCATGGGACTGGATCTGATGGGAAGAGGGACACCTCAAAAATGCTCCAGAGCTAGAATGGTCATGTTCAGAGGCAGAAATTACCAGTACCATCCGTTCTTAAGAGGTCGCGTAGTCAAGGCTGCTGGTCGGATAGAGATCCCTTGCTGTGGATGTAGCTCCTAACTGTAAAATCAGATTGGGACGAGACCAGTCTTCGAGCGAAGCTGGATGACCCTAGTTGAGCTCCACCAAAGTGATGGGGGCATCTCTGACCCTTCACTTTTTTTGACAGCCCCGGTTGCTCATCAGCATGGTTCCATTATGTCTGTCGTAATTTTCTGAGTCGAGTTATGTAGTTTTCATATTTTTCTTGAGTCATATCATTGTAATTTTCCTTTTATTTGAGTCAAGTCCCTAGGTTAATAAGTCATCTAAGCATTACGAAATATGAATCATAAAGTTTGGTTTTCTCGGCTTCTTGATGAAGATAGACAGTTTTGTTGAAGTATAAACCGTAGAGAATCTAATTTGCCAACGGGCGATTCTGCGCGATAAATAGACTGCTTGGGTCGTAAAGATTGGGATTTTAGGTGTGTTCCCGAGGAATTATCCATGGATCTGATGTTTGTTCTTACTTGTGGGCAGCGGTAGCATGCCTACCTCATGCATGATGTCGATTCGTGGACAGTCATTTCCCCAGGTTTGTTGAGGTGTTGCCTTCTGATTGGGATTTGATCATTTTCGAAAATGATATCTAGTGGTGGAATGGTGGTGTTCCTTTATGTCTCTTTGCTTGTCTAGGTGATTTCATCTATCAAGAGATACATTATTGTCTCAATTTTCTCTATCTTCATCTGGTATCGTCATCTAGGTTAGTGTAAAGATTAGAATTTCCATATTCTACTCGGATATAACAACCTCCAAAATGCAGTCTCTTAGGAGGAATGCCCACCACCAGATCTACAGGCAGATTTTCTCTACGAAGCAAAAGTGGGAGGGCGAGGGGGAAGGAGACGGGGAGGACGAGGAGGAGACTGCGAAGGCACGGGGGGGAGAGGAAGGGGGAGGAAGATAGAGACCACGTAGGCACATAGCCTACTCCTCCTCGGTGGCAGAGACCAAGTGCAAGTCATGGCAGAGGTCATAAGGAGGCAGGCGAGGCAGTGGCTCGTCAAAAGCGTACAAACATCCTTGATGACGGAGGCGAGCGGGGACCAAGGAAGAGCACATGGGGAGGCTCCTCCCTGGCAACGGAGGCGAGCGCACGGGGAGGGAGGGTCTAAACCCATCATACGAGCTGGGTTCGCCAGTTGAATGAAATTAGACTAGACATTCAAACCCAAGTTACCCAACCGAACTAAACTCCCAATGGTTGAACCAACGACCAAAAGACTATCAATTCCCTTCGGGACAATTTGACAATTCAGGTGGGGTGACATAATCGAGAGATTGGACTCGAATTCCTCCGATTAACTTCAGATATGTGTGAGAAAAAGAAGGTGAGACCCACACCTTTTATCTGACATCGGTTGATTATATTTAAACCTCTTAAATGATGCTTCATCACATTTCTTAAAAAGGGCAAAAGTTTTCTTAAAATTTATAAACACCCAATTCACCCCCCTCTTGGGTGTCATTGATCGCAGGACTTCAGGCATTTCTAACAGAAGTAAGTGGAAAATTGGCAGAGTAGGGACAACGACTTCTGGGGCATCCTTAGGAATAGACATCTTCTTAAGTTCCTCTTCGATATTGGCAATTTTCTGAAGGAGAGTATTGGTATCAGCCTCGACCGGGGTCGGGTTGGAAGGGAATTGATGAGGCATGGACCTTTTCAAGAATAGGGGAGGGGATGAATTATGTGGCTTGGCAAAAGAATAGGCTGCCGTGGCAGGGACGGGGGTAATCGGACGAGAAGGAAAATCGGATGGGTTCCCTTGATGGACTGCCTGGTCATTAGAAGAATTAATTTGGAAGCCACCTGCAGGCTGGAGGGGATTTGCGGAGGAAGAAGGGATAGATTTCCCTTTGAGAGCAGCCTGGATCTTTCGGCGTTGTGCCTCATCCAGTTAAGAGAGAACATTAATTAGGTCATCCATGCTACGAGAGGGGGAAGCTTGTCCAGATGTGGATTGAGTGGGTTGCATTTGAGATGAAGGATCCCCCTCTTGATTAGTGTCAAGCATGTAGACCTGAGAGGTTTGTTGTAGAGGGATCGGGCAATGGATAGGAGCATAATCTCCCTGATGATTGAAAGCTTGATGTTGAGAGGGAGGGTATTGAACCGAAACATAACCGCCCTCTGCCTAGAATTACTGTTGGGAGAACTCAACGGCCTAATCAAATTGACCGGCCTCACCTTCTTCTTGAAAGTGCTCCAAATTAGCCATCTTAACAACTCTACCGGACCTGAGCATCAAGACTTCTAATGACTGACCGAGGCTATCACCAAAATCTAACAAGCAATTGGAAGAAACTAACACCACACAGCAATCAAACTGTAATCAAGTTAAATGCCTTACGCCCAATTTTACAGGTTCTGTTCTGCGATTAGGGTGACTTGTAAACAGATAGTGAATTAGCTCTCAGTAACAGTGACACAGAATGTAACATCCTGGATCTTTGGCGGATCTTTATTGGGGACATCACTATAGATTTTATCACTAGGTTGCCCAGGTCCTTCAAGGGCAATGATTCCATTTGGGTGATTGTAGATCGGTTCTCAAAGACTGCACATTTTCTAGCCATGAAGAAGCAATCCGTGGAAAGCCTGACACATTTATATGTTGAAAACATTATCAGATTGCATGGGGTTCCAAAGTGCATCATTTCAGACCGAGATCCTCGCTTCACATCGAGACTTTGCCAAGGATTGCAGAATGTCTTTGGATCTCAATTGAAGCTTAGCTCAGCATATCATCCCCAGATAGATGGCCAGCCTAAGAGGACGATTCAGACATTGGAAGATATGTTGAGAACATATGTACTGGACTAGAAGGGAGATTGGGAGCGACACCTCCCTTTAGTGGAGTTTGCTTAAAATAATAACTTTCACAAAAGTATAGGCATGGCTCCATTTGAAGCTTTGTATGGAAGACCATGCAAATCTCCTCTATGTTGGGAAGAGGTTGGTGATAGACAGTTGATCGGGTCTAAAGTGGTGCAAGAAACGTTTGAGAAAATTCAGCTAATCAAACAAAGACTGAAAGTAGCGCAAGATCGGTAAAAGAGTTATACAGACAATAGAAGGAAAGACTTGACTTTTGAGATTGACGAGCATGTTTCCCTCAAGGTATCACCTGCCAAAAGAGTGGCGAGATTTTGCAAGCAATGAAAGTTGCATCCGAGAATTATCAGACCTTTGGAGATTTTGGATCGAGTGGGTGACGTGGCGTATCGGTTGGCACTACCTCCATGTATGGTAGCAATCCATCCGGTGTTCCACATGTCTATGGTCCGTAAGTATGTCCATGATCTTGCACACATCATCAGTTATGAAGGCTTGGAGTTCCAACCAGACCTGTCATATAAGGAGCAACTAGTTAGGATTTTGGATCGTAAGGAGTAAGTTCTCAGATCGAAGGCTATGCCATTGGTGAAGGTTCTGTGGAGAAATTTTTCTGAAGAGGAAACATCATGGGAGCTTAAAGACGGTAAGAAGAAGAAATATCCCCATCTGTTTGGTATGTATCTTACCTCAAACTTCGAAGACAAAGTTTCCTTTAAAGGGGAGAGGGTGTAGTGCATGTACTAAGACTTAAAAAGGAACTTCTGGTGACCCAACATGAAAAGGGAGATAGCAGATTTTGTATCTCGCTGCCTTACTTGTCAGCAAGTAAAGGCAGAGCGTTTAAGGCCCGCGGGTAAACTACATCCCTTGGATATTCCCGAGTGGAAATGGGAAAGTATAGGGACAGATTTCATCATGGGTTTACCCAATACAAAAGGTGGACACGATGGTATATGGGTGATTATAGACCGCTTGACTAAATTTGTATATTTTTTACCAATTAAAAGTCGATGGTCTGTGGATGTATTAGCAGCACTATACATGAGGGAAATTGTCAAGTTATATGGTGTCCCTGTCACTATTATATCTGACCGAGATCCTTGGTTTACGTCACAATTCTGGAAGGGTCTACAACTTTCCTTAGGGATCCGACTCAACTTTAGCACCGCTTTCCATCCACAAATTGATGGTCAAACTGAAAGGATAAATCAGGTAGTGGAAGATATGCTCAGGGCATGTGCTATTGATTTTAGAGGGAGTTGACACGATCACTTGCCTCTAGTGGAATTCTCATACAATAATAGCTACCAAGCTAGTATACAAATGGCACCATTCGAGGCTCTATATGGTAGAAGTTGTCGTTCACCTATTTGTTGGAATGAAGTAGGAGAAAGGTAATTTCTCGGTCCCGACATGATTAGGGATACTATCGAGAAGATAATGTTTATTCGAGAGAGACTTCAGATGGCTTAAGACAGGCAGAAATCATATATTGATAATAGAAGGCGCGATCTAAAATTTCAAGTAGGAGACCATGTATTCCTTAAGATTTCTCCAGGTCGAGGTATTCGAAGATTCGGTATCAAAGGCAAGCTCACTCCAAGATTCATTGGCCCCTTTGAGATTCTTGAAAGGGTTGGTAAAATAGCATATCGAATAACTTTACCCCCTCAATTAGCAGGAGTTCATGATGTATTTCACATCTCAATGCTCAAGAAATATGTTCTTGATCCTTTCCATGTCATCACTTACGACAACCTAGAGATTAAAAAGGATTTGACATACGAGCAAAAGCCAATCAAGATTATTGAACACGAAGTACGTCAACTGCAGAATAAAATCAAACATAAAGGCCTCTAATGGGTCTAAGGATGACGAATAGGCTAAGTAGGAAGTGGTCATGTTGAACGGGTGACAAATACAATGGCCCTAGGACTAGACTTAGTAGAGACAAGTCTAAAACTTGCTCTGATACCACTTAATGTGACATGGCCTAGGGATGAGTTGGGACCGACCAAATAATCCTTGGACCTTGGAGTGCAAGCACAACCACAAGGCCAAGAGGCCTACGTAAGTAGACAATCATTGGCGCGCACACTAGACTCGGGGGTGACTCGGGGATGCCGAGTTTAGGGTGTGGGATAAGACCCTTGCTGGTAGACGTCCAGATAGGCTCAAGGCTAATCTCCCCTTAGGTACGGGTGCCCAATTCAATGAGTCGTCAATGGCCGAAGGGTGCGGGTTCACTCACTCACATCCATGGTGGTCACACAAAGGCGGTGGAAGCCTTGGGACCGGGTGCTCTATCCCTTAACTGATTGCATAATTGAGGAATATTAAATGAACAAGAACAAATGGGAGAAAGGGCCGAGAGCTTACCTAGCCGATTTGAAGAAATCGACTCCGGTCGGAGACGTGGGCAAGCGAGGAGGCGAGGGTATGCACCCGCTCGCCGCATTGGTGAAGCTTCAACCTAAAAATTTAACTTACAATCACTACACCCCGAGCAAGGGGGTTAGACTAGGGGTTGGGAATGCTTTACAACCAAAATGTACCTCCACGTAGGGAGGGGCGGTCAGCCGGCCAGGCAGGGTAGGGATCAGTGGTGGTCGGGAGCCGACTGACTCCTAACGTTGCCTTCAGGTTGTTGTTTCTATCTTTTGTAACCAGCAGCATCTCTGGGAACGTAACTCCATCTTGGGACATCTGACGGTGGTGGAACTGGATGCGTTGGACAGCTGGACGCCATGGCTCACTCCAGAAGGAAGGACCGTCTCGTTCTGAGCTCTGATGCGCCGAGGGTGCTGGATTCTGCGAGGCTGCACCGCGCGTCACTACTGCAGGCCAGAAAGCCATTGTTTGGGGTTGTACTCCAAGCTGGAGCGACGGATTGAGGCGAGACCAACTCTGGTTGAAAGATAGTCCACTCTAGTATATCCCAGCCTGAATGGTATCAGGTCATTCTCAATATCCGGATCTTGGGTTGTTACAAAGATTGTTAAGATGACATTGCTCATTGGTCGAGATACTTTCAATGCTCTCGTTACCCCTTATTCTATTATAGTGCAAGTTCCTTGTCAAGAGAAGGGGTTCCCCTCTAATATCATCATGACACATTCTTTTGCCAAGGAGGTGATGAAGCCTATGCTCAATGGCAGGGCAAGGCATCCCTTGTTAGAAACCTTCAACATCATGTTTACTCTGTCTATACTTTCATGCAAGGGGCAAGTGCCCATTTTACCAACTACTTTTCATGATGATATTCCAAGAGTCTTGGGCATTTTGAAGCATCCCATGTTGAAATTCTGACTCTCTTACATTGATATTTCTAGCCTTCCAAGGGAGTCATTTTTTAAGAAGTCAAACTTGTTTTGTACCAAAGTTTCAAAACTCCCTAACTTTCATTAATGTGATTATTTACCAAGGGAGTTACCATTCATGTTGAATTACACAATTGTTGAAACCTCATCAAATGAGAGCTCTTGGGCATTAATTCCACCAACTAGGTCGTCCGACCAAGCATGCTATTTGGCAAGGAGGGGCGGACATTCTTTTGACGACGGGCCTTCTGCCAATCCACTCACCCTCTGTTTCATTCCATCTACCAATTTCTTCCTATGGGCCACTCATGGGGTGAGGATGATCCCCTTCTTGCATCCCTTGCATTCATTGCATTTCATACATTTGCATATGCATTCATTCCTCTCTCCTATGTTTCCGAACCCATACCTTCCTCGTCTTCTGGAACCTCCGAACCCTTCCCGATCTGTTTTTAATTCACCCTTATCTCTAGAATTTCTGGATTCTTTCTCTCTTCTATCGAGGCATCGCATCCCTCCACATTTTATCTCTCTAAAACCTCTAGATTCTCTATTTCATTCTTTATTTCTTCTCCCAAGACATCGCGCCTCTTCTCCTTCTCTCCCTCTGGAACCTCCGGATCCCCTATCTCATCCCCCCATCCTTCCCGGGCATCACGCCCCTTCTTATTCCCTCCTCCCGGAACCTCCGAATTTTTCTCTCCACCCACGGCATTGCGCCCCTACCCTAAACTACGGGTGTTACAGTCTCTCCCCCCTAAAAGGAATTTCGTCCTCGAAATTAGACGAAGGACAAGGAGGTAATTGACACACTACACACCCTACCGATAGAAAGACAACAGAATGGAATAGAAATCGATACCTTGAAAATAGAAGGCTGACTTTCTACGTGGCATGAAGTAGACTCGATTGAGATGGCAGTCAACCACGCAACCATAAAGTTCCAGCCAATCCATACCAAGAATTACGTCATAGTCGGCCAACTGTAATGCATAAAGCCTCACTGGCAGTTTCCGACCACTGACCATGACCGGAGAATTTTTCAAGCACAGAGAAGTAGACATGTAATGGCCAGACGGCAACTCCACGAGCATCTCACAGGAAACTTCATTCACCGGCTTTTCGATACAAGCAATAAAATCTTCAGATATAAAAGAATGGGTTGCACCAGAATCGATAAGAACACGCACTGAGTGATCATAAATCAAAATCGTACCTTCGATCAGATTAGATGCCAACACCTCTGCACGAGTAATGTGTGTTACTCTGGCTCTCAGCGGACGAGTAGCTGCAGACGACTGCCGGGAAGGTGTAGGAACTGGCAGTTGAAACGGTTGAGATTGAGGCGGCGGAGGAAGATGAAACTGTGGCTGTTGCGATTGGGAAGTCTGCGAGAACTGCACCGTCTGCTGCCTCAACGGACAGTTTCGAGAAACATGTCCCAGCTGATCATAACGATAACACACAACTGGCAAGGAGCATGGCACACTCGGATGACTGCCACCACACCTGGAACACAACCTCGGCTGAAAAGTAACGAAATCTTGACGTGACCGAACTAAAAAATCAGACTACTAACCTAGATCAGAAAATGGCGGCTGATCGAATCTCTTCCTCTTTTTCTTATGATGGAAACCTCTGGTGCCACATCTAAAAAGAGATCTTCCAAGATTAAAAGTGGCAATAAAAAGCAGACCAACCTAAATGACAACAAATCCACTGCTTCAGTGAAGAAATCAAATCAAATGTGGATACCAAAACCATTATTGTCTTATCTGCGTGAAATGAATTCCTTCTTGGGGCCCAAACAGCTTTGGGTTCTAAAATTTTCATAAATTTGTCTCCCGTTGGGTGTGTCTGTTGTTTGTGTGGGGGGTTAAAAATATACACAGAATTTTTTTTTTGCGCGCCCAATTTGGCCCCCCACAACTCTAGATTCATGGAACTTATACGCTAATGCCCATTACATCCTGCGGCCAGTTACTGGCCGCCCAACTGATACATGCGGCCTAGAGGCGACTGTATGGGTCCTGTGCGGCCTAAGAGTGACTACCCATCCCTTTGCTTTTTTTTGCTTGATGCTTACCCTCGTTCCTCTTGTCAAGTGTGTCTCCCCTCTCGCATCGTCACTCACGCAGGGTCTGCACACCTTTCTCCTCTCACGTCATCACTTTCGCAGGGTCGGCACACCTCTCTCCTCTCACGTCGTCACTCTTGCAGGGTCGGTGCACCTCTCTCCTCTCACGTCGTCTCTCTCACAGGGTCGGCGTATCTCTCTCCTCTCACGTCATCTCTCTCGTAGGGTCGACGTACCTCTCTCCTCTCATGTCGTCTCTCTCGCAAAGTCGGTCTGCCTCTCTCCTCTCACGTCATCTTTCTCGCAAAGTCAGCGTGCCTCTCTCCTCTCACGTCGTCACTCTCGCAGGGTCGGCGCACCTCTCTCCTCTCACATCATCTCTCTCGCAGGGTCGGCGTACCTCTCTCCTCTCACGTCATCTCTAACGCAGGGTCAGTATACCTCTCTCCTCTCACATCATCTCTCTCGTAAAGTCAGTGTGCCTTTCTCCTCCCACGCCGTCTCTCCCACAAAGTCGGCGTACCTCTCTCCTCTCACGTCATCTCTCTCGCAAAGTTAGCGTGCCTCTCTCCTCTCACGTCGTCTCTCTCGTAAAGTCGGCATACCTCTCTCCTCTCGCGTCATCTCTCCTGCAAAGTCGGCGTACCTCTCTCCTCTCGCATCGTCTCTCCCGTAAGGTCGGCGTGCCTTGCCTTTCCCGTGTGTCTCACCCGTAAGTCGTCACCTCTCGCACCTGTCTCCCACTATCCGAGAATTTGCATTTGCATACATTCATTCATAGCATAAGAAAATCAACAAAAAGAAAAACAAACTAAGTCACTATCATATCACATTATGTACAAGTGTCAGAGTACAAAGCTCCGAATCTCCGTGACGGAACATGGCCTCGGCCACTGCACCACAGCCTCGACCTTGGCTGGGTCCACGGAAACACCATCATCAGAAATCATGTGCCCCAAAAAGTGCACCTCTCGAAGTCAGAACTCACACTTGCTGAGCTTGGCATACAACTGGTGATCCCGCAAGGTCTACAACACAACCCTCAAATGATGCACATGCTCCTCCGCAGACCGCGAATACACAAGAATGTTGTCCACAAACACGACCACAAACTGGTCTAAGTACGGATGAAACACCTGGTGCACCAAATCCCTAAATGCCGTGGGGGCATTGGTGAGCCCAAACGGCATCACCAAGAACACACAATGCCCATACCTCGAGCGGAACACAATCTTCTCAATGTCAGACTCGCAAATCTGCAACTGATAATAACTCGACCTCAAATCGATCCGCGAAAATACCTAGGCCGACTGAAGCTGGTCAAACAAGTCATCGATTCGAGACAACAGATACTTGTTCTTAACAGTCACCTGGTTCAACTATCCAAAGTCAATACACAATCTCAAACTACCGTTCTTCTTCACAAACAACACGGGCACACCCCAAAGGGAAAAGCTAGGATGAATGTACCCATTGGCAAGCAACTCCTGCAACTGCGCCTTCAGCTCTCTCAACTCCGTAGATGCTATACGATAAGGGGCCTTTGACATAGGCACCGTACCCAGAACCACCTCGATCACAAAATCAATCTCCCGCTACGGCGGCAACTTTGGCAACTCATCGGGAAACTCGCACATGACAGGAATATCCTCCACTTCCTGACGTTGTTGATCTACCATGACCACCGAAGCGAGAAAACTCTGACAACCCGCATCAAGCAATCTACGAGCCCTAAAGGTCGAAATAAGAAAATGAGAAGAGGTAGGCCGGATATCTTGGAAGTAGAAGGTAGATTGACGGGGATGCTAAAAGTAGACCCTCTCCGAGCTGCAATCCACCATATCACCATGGGCCTCAAGGCAGTCCATACCCAGAATCACATCAAAATCCTGAAGCGGTAATGCATAAATCTAGGCCGATAAGTTCCGCCCCTCAACCCACACAGACACCTTGTCAAAACAATACGGGATATGCACGAAACCTCCGGTAGGCAACTCCACTGCCAAATCACACCGACACCTCCAATATGAATGAATGAGATGCACCAGAATCAAACAAAACTCGAGCCGTACAACCCAAAATTAGAAGAGTACCTTCCACTAACTGTGACGCCTCAGCCTCCGCTCTGGTCATGTGCCTAACTCTGCCTTGGGATCTCTGCCTCCCTATAGTAGCTGACCGTGACAACTGAGAAAACTGACCCTACTGCTGGTATGGCTGCTGCAGTGGTGGTAACTACTGAGGCTAAAACTGCTGCTGCTGAAGCTCGTGCGGCTAACGCGGCCTCTGGGGACAGTCACGTGCCATGTGCCCCTCCTGGTCACACCTGAAGCAGATCATGGGCATCGAGCATTACCTGCCTGGATAAGAATCACCACACCGAGGACATCCACCCCGAGAACCACTCACCGAGCCCTGACACTGATAGGGTGTGGGCTGCTGAACACTACTTACTAACTGCTGCCTCGACTCCCCGCATTCCTAGTGCCTCTTACCGAACCCAGCATCTCTGAACAGCTTCTTGAGCTTCAAACCAAAAGATGATGAGTCTGCTGCTGATGCCACTGACGGAGACGCCCCTGAACCACCCACTGAAGGCTGGACGGTAATCTGCTACTGCATAACCGTCGGCTGACTGGGACCCGTCTGAGTCTAGCCGACACTGCCCTACCCTCGAGTCCTCTACAAATCTCTCTCCAACACCGCCGCTGCCTTGCAAGCTGTATCTAAGCTGGCCACACCCGAGGCAATTAGGGGATGCCTCAGCTCTGGCCTCAAACCCTGGACAAACTATTTTGTCTTCAGCTCCTCATCTACCGTGATATGAGGTGCATAACGGCCCAACTCGATGAACCTGGATCGGTACTGCATCACTATCATGTCCCCCTGGACCAACTCTAAAAACCCGCACATCTTCTGCGATCTGATAAAGGACGGACAAAAAGCACGCTCGAACGCCGTGATGAACTCCTGCCACGCAATCTGCCGATGGGGACGGGACTGAAATGTCACTCCCCACTCTGCCATCCACTAGGTCCGGGCTGACCCCTGCAACCAATGGGTTGCCCACACCACCTTCTCCTCTTGAGCACACTCCATCGAACTGAATATCCTCTCCAGCTCATCCAACCACTCTCTGGCTACCTCCGGATCTGGCTGTCCGTTGTAAAGGGATGGTTGGAACTGCAAGAACTCCTTCAGTACTCGACCGCGACCACCTCGAGATGATGAGCCCTCGCTAGCTTCACCCTCTGCTGCTGTAGAACATACTGATACATGCCCCTACAGAACTCCTCCGCTCTAAGAACTCGCACCTCTCTAATCGTGTTTCCTGTAAGTGATGCCATGCTCTACGCCTCCTGGCCTCCACTTGACTCTCCCTGCTGGGAACGAGTCCTCCTCCTCGGTGCCATAACTCCCTGGAAGCAAGAAAACTACGAATGGAATCAATAAAACACACAGCGACCCTAAGCTAGTCGCCAACTGTACGGGACATTCATGGACCTTCTGGACCACTACAATCATTTCAGGTTCTTGTATACCTCCACAACCCCGCTCTGATACCAACTGTAATGACCCAAGATTCGAGTACCAGAAAGGAATCGACGTGACTCGAACATTGGCTCACCATCCATGAGTCTGAAGACTCGGAAGGGTTAAAGGATGGTGTGAAGGTACACAAGAAGCTAAAATAACTGCAGAAATAACACAATAATCTAATAAGAAGTATAAAATAAATGAATAACTACTCACTAAAGTTACAAGGTCCAGTGCGCCTCATGTCCAAAATAAGTACAGTCAACAGAAAGAAAAGTACAAGTACGCGGGGCATATCCCAGCTCTAGCAACTGACAACTAACTCTGGCCGAACGAACCATGAGGAACCTCGGGCGCGCCCCTCGACAAACCCACCTCACCTGAAAACATAGGGGTGAGCCTCATTTCATAGGCTCAGTAGGGATTCTCACCTCGCACCAGAAAAATAAGATGACAAGGCCTGTGCAAACACAGAAGGTAACACTACCTAATGAAAGTACGACAGAATCAACAAGCATTAATAAATAAACGAAAAAGCTCTCTACAACTAGTCATACCATACAAACCAACCCCGGTCCGACAAAACACAAGTCCGTACCTGCCAGAAGACAGGATGTCTCTCTTTATTTCTTTTCTTCAAATCGTAAAGTAGGGCATTAAGTGGTGGTTGGAGAAATTTTTATTTATTTATGAGTAAATTGGTATTAATGGAGTAATTCTTTCTCCTTACGATTATGTTCTCTTAATCCCGTTATTTGTTCTGCTTATCATGAATGCATGTAACTACTACGTTCCGATATTTCACGTCGAGGCGTGACAATTTTGTGGTATCAGAGCCTAGGTTTTCTAAGGTTCTTAGGATTCTAGGTGGTGTCATAGAACTCGTGACTTTGTTAAATCTAAGGATCCAACCCGGTGAGATTGGGTAGTGACTTGGGCTTAGTTAATTAATAAAGTCTAAAACATTCTGCTAGGCTGGTTCTAATTAATTCTTCTTTTTCTACACGTAGGAGTTTGTCCCGATGGCGGCTGAGCATGCATAGTGGAGGGACATGTAGCGTACAGTGCAAGGATTGACTCGGGCCCTCCAACAGGTAGCCCAAGGAGGAGGAGCACACCATGGATCCGTTGATCTCCACCAAAATTTTCGAGGAATGAATCCCCCACGATTTGATGGTTCGGCGGATCCGGATGAAGCCGAGCACTGGTTGAAAGAGATGGACCGAATTTTCAAAGTTACGCAATGCAATGACCAGGAGCACATTCTCTTGACTACCTTCCAGTTGGAACATGATGCTAGAACATGGTAGGATGCAGTAAAAGCCACACTGGGAGACAAGCAGGTATCGTGGAAGGAGTTCAAGGAGCTTTTCAACAGTAAGTATTTCTCGAACAGAATACAAGAGAAGAAGGCAGCAGAGTTCACTGCTTTAAAGCAAAGAAACGTATCAGTTGCTGAATACAAAGCTCAGTTCTCCAGGCTGTCTTGTTATGCATCGCATTTAGTGTCTACAGAAAAGATGAAGGCCAAAAGGTTTCTCAATGGATTGAAGCTTCAGTATATTAACTAATTGGCACCTTTAGAGATCCACACTTATGCTAAGATTGTGAGGAAGGCTCAAGTCCTCGAAGATACCATGCAGATGACTGAGAGGATCCGAGGGAGGAGCACTAAGAAAGAGCAGACCACTAGTTCTGGGAGTTTCAAACCCAACAATTGGTTGCAAGAAGGCTCTTGACCCATCTTGGTTCGGTCTAGTAATATTATCCTTGAGTACTTTCTATTTTATACTTTCTTTGCATTCGTTTTGATGATTTCTTTATTTTAATCCAGCATGCATCATGTCATTTTGAGCGTTCATGTCTCAAAATCCGCTCAAGATTTCTCCTCGGTAATGGTTGATTGCACTTCAATGCTCTTGAATAAGAGATCCTCATTCCATTCTAAATTTGATCGTCTTCTCTGATCTTCCCACTTGGTCTGGTTGGCCAGCGTGATTGATGTGACACCACCTTGGGGTGATAGTCACTAGACCGATACCCCTTGGACCTAACCCACAAGTAATCAACGAACAAGCGTCGACTCACTTGAGCAGACTCACCCGCGTGGTGCACACTAGTGTCTGTAGGCAACTCGACGATGGTGGAGAGGGTCCAGGGCGGGACCTCACTGTTCCGAGGTTTGGCTAGCTTGAGGCTGATCCCCTAAGGACTTGGGATGCCCAATTCCACGGGCGGCTAGCACTCCAAGGGCATGGGTTGTAGGGTCTCTCTCACAACCCGCTCCGCGACAGACACTTGATTTGATGGTTTGGTTGAACGGGCACACACTCACCGTCCGACGGAGCTAAAGACTATACTAAACCAATAAAGTAAACTAGTAGAGGGTTGTGACCATGTGCTCACCTGATCGGCATGAAGATGCCGATCCCGGCCGGAGACGAGGGTGAGCGGGGAGGCGAGGGTACGCACCCGCACGTCACGTCAGTGCAGCTTTGACTTGAAAATGATAAGGGTACACAACTACTCCTCACGCAGGAGGGGGATCTCGGAGTGGGGGTTAATATTTTACAACCAAAACTACCTCCATGTAGGGAGGGGCTTTCAGCCGGTCAGGCGAGGTGGGGAACAAGCCGAAGTCGAATCTATCCCGGTGCTGGTTCTGAAGGGACAACAGGCTGATTGTGGGGTCGCCATGATCACCTCCGATTGTTGATTGTTGCATCCCCTAGTTGATATTTGGTGTATGATTTTAATTATATCAAAATAATTGTGCTTGTGTGTGTGTTTCATTGAGTAACATGTTCGTATCTTGATTGATGGAGTCTTATGATGTAAGAATGTCAGAAGTCATGAATCTTATGTACTTTTGGTTATTATTATGAAATGAAGTTGAAGTTTTGAACAAACACTTGTACAATTACTTTTGTGTGATGGTCTTGCGCTCTGATTTCTTGCTTGCGAGAGACTTACCATGTCGACTGTTCACGTTTTCGAGATTCCTTCCGTTGTATTAAAAGCTCGGGACGTGACATTTTTAATTAATAAATTAAACTATGGAGTTCAGCCCACAAGTATAGTCAACAAAAAGGGAACGTACACTACCTCAGGGCATACCCTGGCAACTTGGCGAATTGGCAACTAACGCAGCTCTGACAGGAACGCTCCACTCGGAGGAGAATGTCACACCTGAAAAGTAGGGGGTGAGTCTCATCTCATTGACTCAATAGGTGTCTCACAGAACCCAACCACAATAAAAGCAGCAAACAGGAACGGCATAGAAGCAACAAGTAAAGAATGACAGTGGTAGTAACAAGGTAAGAACACTGGTATGACACGATGATGGTGACCAAAACCAAAAGATGACATATGGAGGGAACACACACAAGACCTCCACGCTACCCCGACTCCCACTGTCAAACAGTCTGTCTTAGCCGACGGAACCACAGACCGGGCCACACGGCCACACACTAGACCAACACCCTCGAGAGAATCTCTCGATCCTGAACTAGAACTAGCGAAAGAACCACACCCAACCCACAGGGTGATACCAGCCCATTGAATAGAAGAGCCACGTAAAATAGAATAGACCGGGCCACCAGTAAAGTAACCATGGTGAAGAGAAACCTGTTGTAAATCCTGTTTTGATGATTGGAAACATTATTGCCTGACTTCGTTGACTATATAGTTGACTTTGTCAACCTTTCTTTGAAGTGATGGTGTATATATTTCGATGTTGTTTATTTGTCAGATGTTCATCTAAATGTTGTCTGCACATTTACATTTAGTCTATGCATAACATTGACTCGGTGCAACAATTGTCTAGTTTGCATTGAGTCGGTGCAATCTTTTAGCTGCAGCACGCAACTAAGTCCGAGCAGAGTCTGTGCATAGGTTGCATCTCATGCGCATAAGTACTTGCATGCGCACACGACATATTTAAGTAAACAAGTGAGAAGATTAGCAGACAGATTACTATTCGGGTTCATTTCAAACTCCAAGAAGGTGACATCCCAGGCACACACAAGAAGAAAGCAGAAAGCCAAACCAGAAGGAGCTGTGATTCATAAAGGATCGACAGAAGAGGATGGATGCTTGAAATGCAAAACTAAAGCCACTGATCCACTCACGTCGAATAAGCAAACAAATTCTATGTCGAACCAGTCCAAATTATTATAATACATCAAGACACTTGTTTATTAATCACATTTTTCCAGTCAAAAACTACCCGATGCACACGTTGCCACCAACAGCATTATCCGACAAAACACAGAACCAGAAGTTCCAAAACGAAAAAACATTCCAACCGACGAAACAGAACACATAATTCTGGCAGCGACGGGAAAATTAAGCTCCGAGACCTAACCTAAACCCCAGATCTAGATTGAGGCAGATCTGCGCAGCTCAGCAATCCTGGCGCGACTCCACGAGATCCAAACATAAGAACCAGATCTGACGCGAGAGATCTACGCGGAGCAGCCGACCTCACATCCACCAGCCCCCTTGCATCAAGCGTTCGCAAGCCGGACGCCTCTCCAATTCCCCCCACCGGAGTTCTCCCCAGGTATCAGCTTCGCGGATCCGGCGCGCACGAGCGCGGCCACCGCACGGGATCCGCCTTTTCTCCGGGGAGCGAGGGGTCCGAGAGATCTGGAGAGGAGATGCGCAGAAGGAGAGAGAGAGAGAGGAGGGGGTGGGTGAGTGCGGTAGGAATGGGGAGAGGGGGGCAGGGGTTATGTATATAGCGGGAGGGAACAGCAGCCAGCACCTCCTTGCTTGAAATCTACAACAGTCGTCCCCGTGCGGTTGGCTTCTCATCCCCCTCCACTCCACTTCTCTCCTCTTCTCGCTTTCCTTCTCTCTTTTACAAATAGAACCACTTTGCCCGCCACGTCTTCCGCAGGTTCATTTTATCTATCCGTTCCGGTTTCCCCCTTTTCCCGTAAAAAACTGAGGCATGGGGCAGTCCGGGATACGATGATCTCGGCTCCCGCATCGGAGACATGCTCCTAGCTTTCTCCAACATTCTTATTAAAATAAATGTGAAGAAAGCATAAAATAGAAAGTACTCAAGGATAATATTGCTAGACTGAGTCAGGACGGGGTCAAGAGTCTTCTTGCAACCACGGCATGCGAGACAGATTCCATCGTCCCCCACCCGACTCAACCGAGTGGCCTATCCAATGATTAACCGTATGCTCCTGGATCATCATCATTTTTGATAAAGGGGAACTTCAGATCCCAGAACACACGGGCAACCAGCCGATCCTTGAGAGGTTATAGTAATGTAGATACCATATAGTAATGCAACAATGAGGAGGGAAAGAGAGCCATACTTGACTTACCTGCCAAGTGAAATGATATTTTTTTAAAATTTTTAGATTTTTATGGGTTTTCAACATAAGACAACAACCTATAGCATGAACATAACACGACGTAATAATGAAAGAACATAACATAAAGATGAATGAAGCATATCATAGTGAAAACAAACTGAACAGAACATAACAAGGATGAACAAAACATATAGCAAACACCACAAGAATAGATGGTAAGCATGCATGTGACTGACGACACGGTGGGACAAGACAACACACATACGACGAGATAGTACACACGGTGGGACAAGGACATGGTGGGACAATAACAACACGACACGGAGGGACAAAAGACACAGGGGACAACAAACACGGGTGAGAACAATGCAACATAATGAGGACAAAAGACAATATGGGTTAGAAAAGACATGTGGGACACAAGACACGATAAACATGCTCTTCAATCAAAGCCCAAAATCGGATAAAGCAGAACCACTAGGTTCATAATCGTGAGGCAGAGCCCTCTTATGGAGATATGATGAAACGTGGTAAGCAGAACTGAGAAGGACATGAGCTTCAGAACAGATTGAGAGATGTGATTGAAGAAAGGAGGAACAGATCAGATAGATGTGGTGAACAGGAGCCAGAGTAAAAGATAAAGAGTAAGGGAGTTTCAACACCTGTAACCTGCACACTTAGCAAATAGATTACATATCTATCCTCAAGATAAAATAGATAAAAACACATGAAAAGGAGAACAAAGAACACATATTTTTAGATTTTTGGATTTTTTGGATTTTTTTGGTATTTTTGAATATAATGTAGCTTAATACCATATAGTAATGCATTAAGGGTCATAGGGAACGAAATACATTACCTGACTTACCTGTCGGCGGGCCAGCAGGTGAACGGGTGATAATGCTGCAAGATAGATTGTTAGCTAAATTCACAGAACATGATCAAAATAATAATTACAATATTAAACAATCAACGAAGTGCATGGGAATAATTATGAAAGTAGCATTTCAATGATATGCGGTCTAGTACGGGCCACCTAAATGATAAGTGCGGTCGTGAATAAACCGTATATACCAGCAACATATGCGGAGGATGTGCGGCCACGGGTAGACCGCACTAGTTTGTGTGATCTATCGAATGACCGCACAACCCTGGGGAATTTGAAATGAAAATGGCCCTTTCCCCTCCCCCTCCCCACCGTAACCGGCGGAGGGAGGAGAAGAAAAGGGCCACGGCCGAAACCAAAATCGCACCCCCACTCTCCTCTCCTTCTCTCCCTCTCTCACACCCTCTTCCATTCTCTCTCTCAAATGCCCCCCCCCCCCACTCTGACGATGCGGACCAAAAGCCAAGCCCACCAGCCGCCGCCATCGACCGGGGAGGAGAGCTCACCATCGTCCCCGATGGAGGAAGGATCACCAGTCGCTGCCACCGCCACGGAGGAGACCGCCACGCCGCCCATCGCCGTGGAGACTGCCGTGGAGGAGGAAGGCACGGAGGCACCGGCGATGGAGGGGGAAGCCGTCGCGCCAGCGACGTCGGGCAACGTCGCATGGGAACCCGAGGTAGGCCAAAAACCCTATCCCCGTCATTTTTTTAAGTTAATCATGCAATGGGGGGCTTAGAAGCATGTTTAGGGGCCAGTTGGGGGCGCTATGGGGCATTCCCGCCGGTGGTGGAGGCCGCCGCCGTCGTCGGGGAAGATGACAGTTGTACGGTTCTCAGGCAACCGCACATCCAAGAACATGCGGCCCCCATCAGGCTGCACAAACCTTATGCGGCCAAGGGTTAGCCGCACAAACACTGAAAACTGACATAGGAAGTGCGGACCCTGTCTGGCCACACAAAGACATGCGGCCTACATCAGGCCGCACAAACACTTGTGCGGTCCAGGGGGACCGTTATATTATAAGCAAGCATGCAAGCGGGGTAATCCGACATTCTCTTCTCTTTTTTTTCTTTTTGTTATTATTATTTTTACTATGTTGTTATTTTTTTTATTTTTTTTATTTTTTCTTTGCATAGGAAAATATTGTTGCTATGCATTAGTGTAGCGGTAGTAAAGGTATTGGGGAAGCAGACCGTGAAAGGCTGAAAGGACATTAGGGAAACGGGCTATAAAAGCCAATGAACATTAGGGGAGCGGGCTGCGAGAGCCGATGTTGAGAAGCGGGCTGTAAAGAGTTGATATTGGGAGGCAGGCCACGAGAGCCGATATTGAGAATCGGGCTGCAAAGAGCCGATATTGGGAAGCAGGTCACGAGAGCCAATATTGGGAAGCGAGCTATCAGAGCCGAAGTTGAGAAGTGGGCTGTAAAGAGCCGAAGTTAGGAAGCAGGCTACAAGAGCCAAATTGGGAAGCATGCTACAGGAGCCAAATGTGAGAAGCGGGCTGCGAAGAGCCAAAGTTGAGGAGCAGGCTGCAAAGAGCCGAATGTTGGAAAGCCGACTACAAAAGCCAAAATTGGGAAGCGGTCCGTGAAGGCTGAAGTCAAGAAAGCAGATTGCGAAAGCCAAACTTGTGAGCCAAGCGACAAGGCCAAAGATTGGGGGAGCGGATATCGAGAGCCAAAATTAAGGAAAGTAGGCTACGAGAGCCAAAGATCGGGGAAGTAGGCTACGAGAGCCAATATTGAGAAAGCATGCCACGAAGGCCGATGAGGAGCAGGCTACAAGAGCCAAATCGAGGAAGCAGGCTGTAAGAGCCGAAATTGGGAAGCAGACTACGATGGCCAAAGATCAGGGAAGCAGGCCACGAGAGCCAATATTGGGAAGCAGACTACGAGAGCTGATATTGGGAAGCAAGCTACGAGAGCTGAAATTGAGAAGTGGGCTACAAAGAGCCGATGTTGGGAAGTAGGCCACGAGAGCCGATATTGGGAAGCGGGCTACGAGAGCCGAAGGTTGAGGAAGCAGGCTATAAGAGCCAAAGTTGAGAAGCAGGCTGCGAGAGCCGATATTGGGAAGCGGGCTACGAGAGCCGAAGGTTGAGGAAGCAGGCTATAAATTCTTTTTCTTTCGGGAGTTGTTGGTGTTGAAACCAACGTAGGAGATGCTCCTGTCAATCGGACTGTTGGACTTCCTTCACAGTCACCGCTTCATTATTTTCTTCATTAGTCAGAACCTCTATCACACTGGGGACCTGACGTCGATTAATTACTGTTATATTCAGGCTTGTGTCTGGAGGGATTACCAAAGAACTGGCTAATTTTGTGAGAGCATCTGCCTGAGCATTCTGTCCTCGGTTGATATGCCTGACTATGATGAAATAAAATTTTGCCATCAGGCGGAGTGCCAAGTGATAGTAAGGGAGGAGCTCTTACTTCCGCACATCGAATAGTAAGGGAGGAGCTCTTGCTTCCGCAAATCGAATTCTCCTTCTAACTGCTTTATAACCAGCATGAAATCCCCGAATGCTTCCACCATCCGAATTTTCATGGAGAGAGGAATCTTTAAGCCAATTATTAGGGCTTCATATTCTGCCTCACTATTTGTGCTGGGTTTATTTATTGAGCAAGATGTATAGATGACTTCTCCCTCTGGAGACTTCAGGACTATGCCTGCCTCGGCCCTAACTCTAGCTACTCTAGTTGCTGAGGTGTCAATTCTAGATGCGCCATCAAAATATAATTGCCACAAGGTGGGCTGCACCTGATAGACTTCCAGGGTCTCATCTTCAAGGAGTTCTATCTCTAAGGGACAACCCTCTGGCACCGAATGCGCAGCGAAGAAGTCTGCGATGGCTTGGCCTTTGACAGTTTTCTGCGGCACGTAGGAGATATCAAACTCCATGAGGATCACCGCCCATTTGCCTAAGTGACCTTTGAGTGCTGGTTGTGATAGAACCTATCTAAGCAGATCCACTTTGAAAATCAGCTTTATTTCATGTGACAGCATATAGTGTCGAAGCTTCTTGACTGTGAAAACCTACACCAAGCAGACTTTCTCAATGAAAGTGTATTTCTCCTTAGTTCTGACCAGTCTTCGAATCAGGTAGTAGAGGGCTTTTTCCTTCCCTTCTTCATTATTCTGGGCGAGCATTGCTCCCAGGGAGTAGTGTGTGACTGCTATATATAGAATCAGCGGTCATCCTTTCACCGGTGCCCCTAGTCCCTCTTGTCCCTCGTCCCGATATGGTGTCCCTCACACCTGAGAAAGGAAGTCGAGTTCATGTCAGCATTAGAAAGCATTTAGAAGCATTTTATAAGAAGCATATATGAAGAGTCTAAGTTTTGGAGATTACCGATGCATACGGGAAGGTATCAATATCATCTTGGATGGCCTGGGTCAGCCTCTTAATCGATCCCATGTCCCGAGCAACAACCCACCGCCTCGCAATGGGGATCCACTCTGGATATAAATCTATCCCTTGCCCGATCCTGGGAAGATATAGAAAGCTCCAGATCTACATAAATCATGTCATTTGTCAGTATCAGCATATGGTAGCCATAAGCATATAGCATAAGGCATATAGAAGCATTTAGAGTTTAAGTTGTTTGCCTAAAGGAAAGGTGAGAAGCTGCCCAGCATCGTCCGCCGGTCAGTTGTTCTGAGTGACTCGAATAGGAAAGCTAAGACAGCCGCTCCCCACGCATATCTGCCAACTCTGCCCAAGTCGCTCAGCAAGGGTAGGAGCCTGCAGCTGATGACATCGGCTCTGGTTGGGAATAGCAACTTCCCGAACAGCAGGATCAGGAAGTGCCTCAAGATCCTATCTCCCTCTGGTCCAGCCTCCGCTGCTACTCTAGGTCAGACCTGCTTGATCACTCGGTCGATGTGCTACTCTGGTAACTCTCCCACGGCGATCGCAGCTCCTCGAAGCCCCAGGCTATCCTAGAGTGCCGACCATGACAACTGGGACGAGTGGTGTCCCGGCCTCACCAAATCTAGCCCAAGCAACTCCTGAGCTAGCTCGCAGTAGTCTGTGTAAGTATAGCCCATCACCGTTGCTCCATGGACCCTCAGCCCCGTAATCCTCGCAATATCCTCCAATGTTGGGATCATATGACCCCACAGGAAGATGAAGGCTCGACTGACTGGATCCCATCTCTCATGCAATGCGTACAGTAGTGCCGTGTCCACCCTCGTAACCTCTATGTTGAGCACTTCGCCGAATCCTATGGCGGCCAGTCGCTCTCTCTGATATTCGGGCAGTGCCTAGTACATCACCCGAATCTGAAGCCATGATATTTTGGTTCTTCTTTTCCCCTACATCCACCCCCACCCGCAACCGCTCCATCCACCGGCCAGCCGCAGGCCGCCGTCTCCCCCGGAAGACAACATCTCGAGGCCCGGATGGCAGGCCCCCAGCGCCCTGTCCACCAGACGATGAGCGTAGTCCAGCACCGGTCACATCCCTAACTACGACGAGAAGTGCAGTGTGGCTCCTCTCCTCCGACGATTAGCGCAGTCCAGCACCGGTTGCATCCCTAACTCTGATGAAAAGCGCAGCTGCGCGTGGCTCCTCTTCTCTGACGATCAGCGCAGTCCAGCACCGGTCGCATCCCTAGCTCAGACGAGAAGCGCAGTATGGCTCCTCTCCTCCAACGACCCCGATGATCCGCCCATTGCGCCCCCTCCGGTTTGACCCCCTCACAACATCCTCACCTAGGAGGACCATCGTAGAACACTGGCACGCCCACTGACGCCATCTCCCTTGCCAGCCGCACCCAAACTTAGCCATCTCCCTTGCCATCACGCCCAGCACGAGATCATTGGCCCCTCACATTCTCTCCATGTCTGAAATGGTATGACTTTTCTTTTGCTGGATTATCCATGCACGACAGATGATTGATAATTTGCCCATGTCATATACAGTCGTCAAATGCAAATGGAATGCAGTTGTCTTGAGGTGCTGCCTTCTCATTTCGTCTGTCGTCGATGGAATGCAATTGTAGAAGGGATAATTGTCAGATTTACGTTTCAAATCATGAGAGGTTGAAAGGCAAGCGCTTCTATTGTTGTCCGTATGCGAATATTGACGGAGATTGCGATTTCTTTGAGTGGGTTGACGATGCTACCTACAGCATTCTGGATGTCAAATATCAACTGAAGGCTATGGAAGAATGTATGACAAAGAAGTTAGGAACCTAAAATTACTGTTGTATTTTGTCATATTTGTACTTCTTGTAATTTGCCTGTTCAAGTGAATATGGATTAAGAGGGATGCATGTAACGTGAGTCCTATATTGGACATGTTATCGTCGTTAGTTGAATGTAATGCCATCTTATCATCGTTAGTCTTATATGCCCCTCTACTGTACTCTCTCCGTTTACCGTGATAAATTAGTGTTTTTTGCTCTATTTTCATGTTTGAATCTAATTCTATGAGAATTAACAACTTGTTATCTCTCTCAGGTACCTTATTATTACATAATGGCTCATCGCGTAGATTGAGATGGTATGCAACAAACGGTTGCGGGTCTCGCATAGACTTTACAAACTATGGCCCAAGCAGGCGCGGGAGCAAGGGCTGGCGATCTACATCGCAACTTCTGGAGCTTAAATCCTCCGCATTTCTATGGTTCATCAAATCCAGATGAAGCAGAAAACTGGATAGATGAGATGAATCGCATCTTCGACGTTATACAATGCACGGATCAGGAAAAAGTGCGTCTTGCAACTTTTCAACTCAATAAAGATGCACGCACATGGTGGAAATCAGTTCCGGCACCTCCAGCAGATGCACCACATAGGTGGGAAGGGTTTCTCACATTATTCCGTGATAAGTATTTTTCTGAGCATGTAAAGGAATGGAAGGCTATGGAGTTCGCTTCATTACGCCAAGGAATGATGGCAGTTGCGAAATATGGGCTGCAGTTTTTCAGGCTAGCACCATATGCAACCCATTTAGTCAGTACAGACTCATTGATAGCCAATCGGCTCATGGACGGGTTAAGGCCCGGTTTCATCCAGTAGCTCAGGACCCAGAACATCCGTACTTATACGGAGATGGTTCAGCGGGCTTATCTATGTGAAAGGAGCTTAGAAAAGGTCAAAAAATTGAAGGGCAAGGGAGAAGAATCTAGCCGACGGTCTGATCGGCGTAATAAGAATGAAAAATTCAACATCACAGAACCTTACAAAAGCCATGATAGCAAGAAGAGGAAAAGGAGTGGGAATGGTGGTAGTTCCTAGAAGAATAAGAAAGTTAAGAAATAGAAAAAGTAAGTCATGACGGCTTGCACATTTTACAAAAAATTTGGCCATTCGACTGAGAAATGCTGGAAGCGCCTCGGCACTTGCCTACGTTGTGGCAGTAGGGAGCATCGCATGTCAAATTACCCCCTTATGAAGGATCAATCGTCTGGTGGAGGATGCAAGGGGTAGGCTCGCCTCAATGCTATTCTAGAAGATGATGAAGCGCCTAAGGATGGTGGACTTATGGAATGTACTATTCAAATTTGTTCCCATCTTGCATTCAGAATGTATGGAGAAGACTCTGAAAATGAGGAAGCCGAGGAACAACATCAACAAGAAGCTCAAGCACCACCTCCACCACCAGCTCAGCCTGAGGAGCAGCCACCTTCTCCTCCACATATAGATCCAGACATGCCACCACCTTCATAATTTTATCATGGGAAGTCTTCTGCTCAAGGTGCTGGACAACCCTCTTGGGCGGACTATGAGGGTTTTGATCAGCGTCTCTCTGGCTTAGAAACATGTATGGATACTTTTGGGTGGTAGCTTTCTGATCATAGGAGTCAGTTTGACACATCCTTTGGCCGAGTCGACACATCCTTCGGCCGGCTTGATACTTTTATGGACACAATGACTGGTCGTATGGACACTTTCTCCCAAGCTTTGGACACCATTTCTACTCACATGATCTCTCTCACCTCCCACTACGAGGATACTTACCAGGCCTTTCAGACTGCCAACCATTCACTTCTACACATTGATCATCAATTGGCGCATCAAGATCTCCTTTTACACTCCTTTGAGAGCTGTCTTCCTCCGCCCCCACCTCCCCCTCCTACTGCTGCCGATGATGAGGCAGATGAGGAGGATGCCTCTGACGATGATGATGCCTCCGAGGATGAGGAGTATGCTTCTGACGATGAAGATGACGACAGGACTCCGGATCACCCTCCTCAGAAGCCATTCTTACATTTCCCCGTGTCCCTTTTCGTCCACTGATTTTGTATCCCATCCCCTCCTTTGATGATGCCAAAGGGGGAGAAGTCGCTAGTTAGGCTAGGCTTATATATGTTATGCTTGATGTATGTCTGCATGTGTGTTCTGTGTGTTTGGCATTTCATATTGTCGTCTGTGAGTCTTGCATCAATGAATCAAGAAGTCACCATCACCTTCCCTCTCGTCAATCTAGTCACTACGTGTTAGTCTTTCAGTGTCTCTGTGTCAATGTCAATGTAATATGTAATCCCAACTTCAATGAATGAAATGCACTTGGTATTGATACACATATTGGTCTTATATCCTTTCAAATAAATTGGGTGCATATGAATGAATGAAATGGATTTGGATGAATGAAATGGATTTAATTTGTTTGACGGATTATTTTTTTTTTTTGGAGAAGATTTAAAAAATTGGTTATCTCTACTCTCTATATATATATGTCTTCTTTGTAGGAAGAAAAAGGTTGAAAGAGAGATGAAAAAGAGCTACGATAGAAGGCGAGAGAGCTACAAAAAAAGAAAGTTGTAGAAAAAGAAAGTTGTGAAGTTTGAACAAGAAATTGAGAGGAAGAATCAGAGAGAACATCTGAGAGAGAAGATTGTGAGAAGAAGAAGAAGAGAAAGAGAGAGAGCTCGAGAGAGAGCCCAGTTCAGAAGTTACAGCCTAGCTCGTGACATTCAGTGCATCCAGAGCCTGATTGAAGACCTATTCGTCCATTGGCCTCTAGATCAAATCCAAGCCATCTTGCTCTTAGGAGATACATCTTTACCTTGATTTCCATTGTGTTTTTCCTTTTGTTCTTTTTTCTTTCTACATTGTAATTCTGATACCCTGTTATAGGGATCGGGGAAGCTGTGAATCAGTGTTATTCCCTCTAAGATTTCAGAGGAAGAGAGGATTGAATCCTTTAGGCTTGTGATTAGCTGGGTGCAGTCTTACGTATCCCTCTGTGGTATCAGATGAAGGGAGGATTGGTTCCTCCTTTCACTACCTGTGGTAGTGGGTCTAGTCTTCGCTGGGTGCGAGATCAGGGTGAGGGATTTGTTTCCCTCATTCAAGCTGTTTGGCGGTAGTTGTTGTGGAGTGTTCTTTACATTCTTGCATTTGCAAGGGAAGCCTCACTCGATTTGAGTGAGGGGTGGATGTAGGTCTGTGGGTGACAGATTAAACCACCTAAAAAATCTTTGTCTACCATGGTTTGGCTTGTGCGTACACTCCTTATCTTCTACCCCACTTCATAGAGTGAGTTGTGTGCTAAGTGCTCGAGATTGGTTTTGTGAGAATCGTTAATTACCGGTGTCTGAATTGGCTTACTGTTATTAAGAGTCTGGTAGTCATTCATATCTTGTCTTATAGTATGCAGTGTAAACTGTAGTCTAATTTCTTGTCCGGACTGAATTGGGTGTGGTCAAGTTTAATGGCCAATTTAATCAGAGAAATTTCTATCAGAAGTTCAAGATTAAGGAATAACCTATCTTTGGATTCATTATCAGCCTCAAAAACAACAAGAAAAAGTGTAAGAACAACAAAAGGGTGAGGAGGGAAGAATAGAGAACTGAGGAGATTACTGTGAAGATGAGGAAGGAAGGGAGGGATCATTCGACATAGACAGAGAAGAATCAGAGGTAGCATCCGGTATGGCTGGAGAAGGAGAATTATAATCACCCGATAGAGTCGGGGAAGAATCAAAAGCAACACCCGAAAGTCCCGGGGAAGAAGAATCAGGTGATGTCCCGAGATCGGGATGGAGCCTTGAGTCTTGAGAAGGGGAAGACTCTGGATGAGAGGGAGAAGAAGAAGAATGGGGGCTTGTGAACCCCAAAAGAGAGGAGAAGATCATAGAAGCTGGATCTGAAGACGGAAGATACACCACCCAAGGGTGGGAGCTGAGTAGAAGAAATGATGAATAGAAAGAAGAGGAAGAAGAAGTGGACCCCTGAGTGCACCACATGCGGACATTGTACTTGCATCGCTGCCTCTTCTTGGCAAAAACATCTTGAACATGGGCCCACTTGGCTTGGGCTCAGACCTTTAAGCTTCTTAATTATAATATCTCCTCAAATAATAGGCCCACCTGGCAGACGACCTGGCCCAGTTATAAACATGTAGCCTCATTGGGGCAGTTGCCCCTAGACACCTAGTGCTAACATTATGCCGACATTCTTGGACAGATAACTCCTTAGAATGCTGATCATCACGAAACCATAGACTCCTATCACTCGGTACTAAGATATGGAGATTTGATAACTTCACTTGGTAATCAGACTTGAAGCATAACTCCCTTACTAGAAGAGAAGGATGAAGCTGAGGGAGAGTGATACGTGGCATTGACGTGGCTAACGTGCTGATGAACCAAGGGAGATTGCATAAAAAGTACCGAATGTCTTTGGAGAATACTGAATATATGACCAATTACCCCTTGAACATAGAACTCATCAATCTTTTGGTAGCCGTATGAGTTAGCATGATCTGGGTAGAGAACCCTTCTTGGCCAGCACTTTGAACAGCTATAGAGTGAGGAGAAATAATAGCATCAATGGTAAACCTGTCGGTGAGCAATGAGATTGCCACCGGTCTCACTTGAGAAGGAACTGGATGGTGTTTGAGTTTCTTTTATTTTTTTCATTTGTGTTAACCTTTTACTATTTTTTTGCTTTGGGGGTTTCTATTTTCTTTTGACTATTTATTCTTTTTGTATTAAGGAGGCGCGTCAGGTAAGTGTGAAGAGGGGCTCACCGTTTTAGAACCACAAGAGAAGGCGCCATTTTAAGGGAATACAAAAGGGGCACGCCGGATATAGGCGCACCATTTTAAGGATGGCAGGGGGGCGCGCCGTTTTAAGGGTGACAAGGGGGCGCACCGTATTTGGGATGCAAGCAGGGGAGCGCACCAGATAAGGGTGGCAAGGGGGGCATGCCATTTTAAGATGTATAGAGGAAATGGGACTTTTGTGAGGAGGGTTAAAACGGCGTGGGGGAATAGTAACTGCGCCGGATTAACCTCTCCCGAGGGTTTATTTCAAAGGCTTTGACTGTGTGTCCTTTTTTCCTTTCACCCGTGAGCAAGTTTGATGGTTGGTTTGTTCATCTAATTAGTGGATTAAGTTGATAAAGAGGGGGGTTTAATCGTTTTAGTTGTTTATTGAGGTGAATTAGCATGAGGTTTAGGGGTTTTATTCAGGGGGGTTTGATTCACAGAGGCCCACTGTGTGTGAGATTGAATGCTCAGTTTGTTCTTGTCTTCAGAGGATAGCTCGTTCACTTGCTCTTGAGTATTCTTAGCCCCTGGCGAAAATCGGGCAGCATCTCCCTTGGACCGAGACTTGCTAGAGATAATAGAAGGCCACCAAACTGATTGCTCTGGGGTGACCCTCAAAATTCGGAGTGGCCTCACGGCGGTCCAACAACCCAAGTGTGAATGTGGAGCACTCGAGGGCTAGCCTTCAAGAGTGACCACGACTCACGGGCGATAATCCTTCAAAGCGGGATGAATGTTTGCCGCAAGCGGCCATGAATGTTCATCCCCTGATGGACTCCTTCGAACGACATGCTATGGAGAAGCAAGCCTCGTAGGGCCTTGGATGAGGAGAAGGCTGAGAGAAAGAGAAGTCAACGGAGAACACTAGGCTTGTAAAATAGCTTTTCTTTTTATTCATCCACACAAACGGGGGAAGGTTTTAAAACACAGGAGATTCATCTCCTTCAACTGCGATCAAGTCTTCATTCTTTTCCAAGGTACACGACATCATTACATCCATTCTTCATCCTTTTGGCTTTGTTAAACCTCGGTGGCGATCACGGTCAGTATCCTTATCTTTCTTATCACCCCTTTGTTCATCATCTTCCATGCCTTCCATGCTATTATGTTATTAGCATAGTTAGGGGGCGGGGTAAAGGAGAGAGATAAAAACATCAACACTCTTCTCTTTTTCTTCGACTAAAGCTCTCTCTCCCTTTCTTCTCAATTCTCCTGTGCTCTCTTATATTCTCCTTAGTTTTTATCCTCTTCTATTCTCTCTATCTGCTCTATCACTTCCAGAGACAAAGGATGAATGTGTATATATATCAGTGGAGAATCATCATTTTCCTAACAATATTGATCTAGAACCAAAATTATTTCATTAGTCCAGGTGAAATATGAATATTTTGATCATCTAAAACTCCTAGAAATCAGCCACGTGGAAAGGAATCTCACGCCAAGGTTTCTAGAGCGCTGGCACGTGATTCACTTCAGTACATCATGAGCTTACTGTCTGAAAGGATGAAGTCGAGGCACAATGTTGCTAGGTCGAGGCAGAGTGTAGCATCATATTACTCATATCTTGTCCCGTCGGATCATCAGTTAGCTGCTTCGAGCTTGTTGCCTTCCATCACAGGTTCTGAGCTGAGTGCGTCGATGCACTCTTCAGGTGCATTGAGGCACTTATTGAAAACATACTTCAAACTCTGGCTTCATACTTGATGCGTCGGTGCAGCTACTTTGGTGCTTCGACGTAAGTGTGACTTGAATACATGTTTGGTTCTCGATGCGTCGGTGTAGCTATTTGATGCATCGATGCACTCGATGAGAACTTACTTCAAGGTTCTGAGATAGGCTTCTACGGCCAGAAGTGCGTCGAGGCTTGTTTGCATTGCTTCGACACTATTGTGTTCAAAAAAACTTCAAATAGAAACTAATGTATGTAGAGTTTGTTCTTCAACGTCGACACTCTTCCTTTGATGCATCGACCTGATGTGTTCAAGGCTTTAAGCTATGTCTGCTTTAATCTTCACTGGTAAAACACATATATAAAGTTAATGATCTGGTCATTTGGGGGCTTCCCCCTTGTTTCCCCCCTCTCCCGTGGAGGTATGGGGACGTGGGAAGAATTTTTGGGATTTTCCTGCCGTTCCATTCTCAAAATGGTGTGGCGGTCGTTTCAGAGACCGTCACAGGCTGTAACGCCCCAAGGTGGGTGCGTTACAGGCCGTGATGTCCCAAGAGGGGTGCGTCACAGGGTCTAATTTTGTTGGCAGGGCGTTGGTCGCTCTGGCGGTCTCACGATAAACCGTCAGAGGGCGTGACGTGCCTGGGTTCGACCGTTACGTCTGTTCCATGTTTTTGACCGATTGGGGTCACAGGGCTCTGACGCACCAAGAGTGGACCGTCAGAGCTCTGTGATGCCCTTACTTGGGTGCGTCAGAGTTGATGTGTCCCTCCTTCTAACGCACCCGGGTAGGTCCGTTAGGAGTTGTGATGCCCCGAGGGGTGTGCGTCACAACTCGTTTCGTTCCGTCTTCTAGCGCACCAGGCTTGGTCCGTCAGAGACTGTGACGCCCCAAGGGGGGTGCGCCATAGCCAATTTTTGCTCCTTCATCTAACGCTCCTGAGTTAGACCGTTAAGATTCTGTGGCGGCCTAGCTTTGGACCGTTACAACCTGTGACGGCCCAAAGATAGACCGTCAGGCGCTGTATTGCATCGAAGTGGGTCTCCGTGCTTGCCGCGTTCGTTTTGAGTTGTGTGGATCCCTGGTTGACCCGGTTGGGACCCAATGGTCGACTTGCGGTCTCGTGAGTGTCCTAGACACCCTGAAGATTTTGGTGTCCGTGTTTTGGGGGTGTCGGAGGATCGTACTACCTCGTTTAGTGTGTCATCATGATTTTGGACCTAGGGATTAGGTCAGATTGACAGTTTAATACTGTCACGTGCGACAGTCTTGACCCGAGTATCGTGACTCAAGGACCATTGAGTTTAGTAGGTCTAGTGGGCTGCCCAGAGTCAGGTGACCTCAAGTCACCTGTTACTTCATATTACTCGCGATGGGTGCGTGCATGATTTTCTGAGTCCACATTCCGTGACCCATCCACTAGTCATAGCTTCCACGGCACGCGTGTGTCGGCCCACCGGGAGCACTGGTGTGGCGTACCAGATTCATTAGAGTTGTCTTATATCCTCAGTGGGTGGCGAATATCGTCCCTGCTATCAAGAAAGATGAAAAAGTGTGCATTTGAATAGATTTCAGGGATTTAAACAAGGCATGTCCCAAAGATGATTTTCCACTGTCTCACATAGATGTTTTGGTGGACAATACCACCGGGTATGAAGCCCTGTCATTCATGGATAGATATTCAGGTTATAATCAGATCCGTCTCACTCCTGAAGATCAAGAGAAAACCTCCTTCACCACGCCCTGGGGCACGTATTGCTATGTGGTTATGCTGTTTGGTCTAAAGAATGCAGGTGCCACTTATCAAAGGGTGATGATGGCCATATTCCACGATATGATGCACATCTACATGGAAGCTTACGTGGATGACATTCTGGTGAAGTCAAGAACAAAGGAGGAACACCCCGCTATTCTGGCTAAGGTGTTGGAAAGGGCTAGGGAGTATAAGCTTAAAATGAATCCGAAGAAGTGTATTTTTGGAGTCTCTTCAGGGAAGCTGCTAGGCTTTATAGTTAGCAAATGGGAGATCCAGATCGATCCTAACAAAGCAAAGGCCGTTATGGACATGCCTCCTCCTAAGAATATTATGAAACTTCGAGGTCTGATTGGACACTTGCAATTCATAAGAAGATTCATATCCCAACATTCCCAGAGGTGCCATCCATTCTACGAATTGCTAAAGGCAGGGGTCAAGTTTGAATGGAATGAAGGCTGTCAAAAGGCCTATGAGGACTTAAAGGTCTATCTATCCAAGCCCCCGATTTTGCAACCTCCTGTCCCTGGGAAACCCCTAATCCTATATATCTCGGTCATCGAGGACTCCCTAGGGGCAGTCTTAGCACAAGTGGACGATGAAGGAAAAGAGCGGGCGGCTTATTACCTCTCTAGGTTGTTTAACCCGGTAGAGTCCAAATACACTGCCATGGAAAAGACTTGTGCCGTCTTAGTGTGGGTAGCTCAGAAGCTCAAACATTATTTCCTAGCCCACCCAGTTAGGTTGATCTCTAGAATGGACCCGATCCGCTATCTCTTAGAAAAGTCCATCCTTTCTAGTAGGTTAGCTCGCTGGCAGAGCTCCCTCTCTCAGTTTGAGATCACGTTCGTTGTTCAGAAGGCAATCAAAGGATATGCCATCGCTGAGCATCTTGCCCATCTTCCGATTCCCCATCTTGATTCTATTCAGGACGATTTCCCTGATGAGCATCTTTCTGCCATTACTCATCATCCCTTTTAGTCTCTGCACTTTGATGGTGCACTCAATTCTCAAGGCCGAGGGATAGGCGCTGTTCTCCTCACTCTGGAAGGGTGATGATTTCCTTCGCTTATCAGCTCCGATTTTCTGTTACCAACAATATCTCTGAGTATGAGGCTCTCCTAGCTAGTTTGAAGCACGCTTACCTTTTAGGTGCATGCCATTTGAAGATCATAGGAGACTCTCAGCTTGTCCTGCGGCAAGTTCTGTCCACTTACCACACCTGTGACCCGAAGCTCAAGCCGTATCAAGATTTGGTCACACTCCTGGCTAGGTAATTCCGCAAGTTGATCTACATTCACACTCCCCGATCTCAGAATATTCTGGCTGATACACTAGCGTCACTCGCTTCCTCTCTATCTTTTCCTCTCAGTCGGAGCACTGAGACTATCATCGTTCAGAGACTGGACGCACCCTCTCTTTAGGATCCTTGGCATGCCAACCTTAGGAAAACTGTAGAGGTGAGGGTTGAGAAGGAGGATTTAAAGGAAGTATCTTTGACGAAATTAGAAGAGATTCTGGAGGAAGAAGAATTACCTTGGTACCATGAGATCGAATTGTATTGCAAAGATGGATCGTTCCCGGAAGGGGTAAATGTCGAGCAGCGAAAGGCAATCAGAAGAGCTGCCTCGAAGTACACTATCATTGCTGGAGAGCTATATAGGCGTGCTCTTAATGAAGTTCTCATGAGATGTCTAGATGATGATGAAACTTAGAAGGTGGCTGAAGCAGCGCATTCTAGCGAGTGTGGAGGTCATGTCAATGGCTAGGCTCTAGCAAAGAAGATCCTTAGGCAGGGCTACTACTGGCCCACTCTAGAGGAAGATTACTCCCTCTACGTCCAAAGGTGTCTTAAATGCCAACTCTATGCTGACAAAATCCATGCCCCAGCTTCATCTCTCCATCTTCTTTCTACTCCTTGGCCGTTCTCCATGTGGGCTTTCGACATTGTCGGCCCGCTTGGTGATCCCAACTCTCAGACCAAGCAAAAATCCTTCATCCTTACCGCCATTGAGTACTTCACTAAGTGGGCTGAAGCCGAAGCGTACGCTGAGGATAAAGCAACCAGGGTGTGCCACTTCATCATGTAGAATATCATTTTGCAGTTCGGAGTGCCAAGCAGCATCGTCACCGACAATGAACCCCAGTTTGTCTCTCAAGAGCTCCAGGACCTATGTAAGAAGTTCAATATTACATTGTATCATTCATCTCCATATTATCCTCAAGGCAATGGCCAAGCCGAAGCCACTAATAAAACTCCTCTCAAGGTCATAAGGAAAACATGCAAATCTCATACATTCTCTGATTGGCCAGAAAGGTTAGTGGAAGCTTTATGGGCTTACTGTACCTCCGTCCATATTCCTACGAGGGAAAACATCTTATGCTCTCACTTACAGGATGGAGGCGGTACTCCCATATGAGATCCTAATCCCTTCCCTAAGGGTGCAGCTCAATAAGGAACTTAATCTCAACGAACGTCGAGAGGCGTTACTCGTCCAGTAGGAACTCTTAGATGAGAAGAGGATGAATGCGGCCGATCATGTGTCCGTCTATCAAAAGAGAGTTTTGCATTATTTTCAAAAGAAGGTAATTGAGCGCAAGTTTCAAACAGGTGATATAGTTTTGAAACGTAAATTCATTCGGTCTGCAAGTCCTAGGTCTAAATTACAACCTAACTGGGAAGGACCATTTGTCCTTAAAGAAGCTTATCCAGGGAATGCTTATCGTTTAGTGAATGCAGAAGGTGAAGAGCTCGCTCACGCTTGGAATGGACTGTATCTAAAGCGTTTCTTTCTTTAAAAGTCTAACCAGTGCCGCCCTGGTAGCAAGGTGTCCTTCCTTTTTCATGAAAGAGGACCTTGAGTATGGAAATCACCCACATTACACAGCACCCCTGGTCGGGTTCCCAGCTTTGAAGACACCGTTTTTCCTTGGCCATGCTTGGGGGAAAGTCAAGGTCCCTGTCCGTTTCTCTCCTCGGCCGAATCCAGGGGCAAGAGGTAAATAAGGGGGTGATGACCATTTGTCAAGATTAGCGATTTAAAAAATATAAATGTATAATTACAATAATATAAAATATTCTAAAAATAAATGTGTGAATATATAAAACATAAAGATATAAATATAAAATTTAGACATATAAATAGTTAAAATTCTATTCTTTCCACTTTTAGAGCCCGAATCCGGTTCCGCCAACAACGAAATCACACGTCAGGCGTGTGTGAGTTTGCTCCTCGGGCAAGCTCACAGCCTCGCTAATGACCTTACGTTAATGAAATTTTGATGCATAAATTAATCGGTCAGGCCACTGACCGGATTCTTTATAATGGAAACTTAATAGCTGAAAAAATAGTTTAAAATTTTAGGCAAAGAGATATCAGATAAGCATGCGGGATTAGGTTACTTAATATTATCCGTTATTTTAATGGTGTAGGCTAAATTAACAAATCATGGGCGGGGGTCCGGCGGTTGGATGGAGGAGCATCATGTGCCGACATTGTCACGATACCTTACCGTCCCCGAGGATAAGTGCTGGCGACCACTCGATTCGACGCCTCCGCCCATGTTCGACGGTCCTGATGCGTACGACTCGAGAGAAAGGCGAAGTAATGGAATCGAGGGGGAGCCACATGTAGCGATCAGGGGGGTCGGGATTGAGTGACTCCCCGATGATGGGGGTGGCAGTTTGACGTAATTTGAGGTGGATCCAGGGGCGGTTGGGGAAGCTCGGAATAATCTGCGTTAGAGGTGCCGGGTGAGCGCGGCTGGCGCGGAGCCACCGCTCCTCCGGAGCATGTAAATTTAAAAAAGCTTTGTTGAGCATGTTATTACGTAAAAATATTATTGGATCACGATTGGATGTCAGCAAAATCAAATAAAAAAAGATGCTGGTTGTCGCCATCCAGCGAGGCTCCACCTGTACAGCACGTGAACCCGCATAGGGGGGGACCACGATAGCGATGGACCTGATGGAAGTTGATCTGCATCTCACAGGGGTTTACCTTCATCTTGCAAAACTGCTTTGCAGATCTAGCTCTGTTTATAAAGGAAATTACAGAATTATCTATGTGCATCTGGCTGTGGGAAATAAGCTTCTTATATTTCCATAGCTTGGGTTTGCTTAAAAAGAGCTTAAGCGCCGCATTTTTACAAAATGTGTACGCAATCCTATTTTTCCCATGTGAAAAATAAATTCCGTGACCAACAGCTGGGCATCCTCACGAGGCCTAATCTCTCTCAGCTCTCTCACATATGTCTGGTAATCCTCTGGGATCTCCGCCACCTCCGCTGATAGGGGACGCACCCTGCTGACCTCCCACATGATCAGGGCGCTCCTGACCGCCTGCTCATCCTCCTCCGTCCCGAGCCGCCTCGCCTGTAGTGCGGGAAGATGGGGTAGCGCTGGAAGTGTAGACCGGGGAAGTCCAACCTGCAGGAAGCACCTGTGCGGGCTGTACATCGCCAGAGCGGTGTCACTCACGAGCCTCAAGTCCAGTCCCAGCCTCCTAGGAAGCCTCAGGGTAGTGCCGTGGAGGAAAGGAGGGCGCATCACGAACCGGTCCAGGGGCACGGTGTTGATGTAGAGACACCACTCATCCCTGGTCTTCTTATCCGTTCTCCTGCACTCAAGCTGTGGGGAAAACCTGAAGGCGCTGCCTATGAAGAAGAGTAGATGGCTCCCAAAGATCCGGCTAACTGAAGAGATATCTTCCCTATGAGTGAACTTCATCCTAACTCCCATCCAGCACTCTAGGAGAATCATGGAGCAAAAGAGTGGACCCCCTAGAGCTGCAGAGCTGAGACCCTCATATAGATAATCAAGGACGGCCTGGGAAATGGAAAGACCCTGCCATAGGCCACTGATGGTGCTAAGGATAGGGGTATCTAAGACATGGTCGGCAGATGGGAAGAGTATGGCCCCGCACAAGCAAATGGAAGCGGCCTTAGCTATGGCTTCATCCCACCCACATTTGTTTTTACAATGTGCTACAACCCACTGGCTCAAGGGTAGTAAATGGATCTGGTGTGGGCCCACTATAGTGCGGATGTCTTTGGTACTAGGTATAAACTCTCCTAAGATATGGGTAGGATCCACAGGGGCAACAGTATGACAGACTAGATCTTCCTCACCCACCTTGGACCTAGGAAGGGACAAGTAGGTCTTCACCTCCTCTAGAAGAATGGTGGCCTCAAAGGATGGGAAGATGAAAGTGTGGGTCTGGAGGTGCATTTTCATGTAGCCAGGGGCGGCCAAATAATGCCTTGTACGAGGTGCTGGAGTTGATAAGATGAAACTACACCCTCATAGTAAAATCTGCCATACTGAGTGTAAATTCTGCCACTCCCAGTGGCACTTCAAACTTTTGGTTGAAGCCGGCGATACACATATCTCTGACTTTGTCGAGGCGCACATTAAAGCAGTACCTCTGGTATATTCTGTACGGTAGGATGTTGACGGCTGCTCCAGGATCTACCAGAATTCTATTCAGCTTCCGACCATTTAACTGTTCCTTCATGTACAGTGGTCTATTGTGGATGATAGTAGGGAGTAACATGTCCTCCTCAGTGAAAGTCACAATGGCTTCCGACAATGTTTCGGCCAAACACGTCTCATATTGGGCAGGCGTCTAGAGAGCAATGATGATCGCCTGTCGGGTCTCTTCACTCAGGGAGAGGATCTCCCAGATAGTGAACCTTGTCGGGAGCTTTTTAAGTAGCTCCATTATCCTGCTTCCCGCTCAGACATTGGGTAACTTCATTTCTTCTGCCCATCTAGGTTTATAAGAGCTTTGCGTTGCACCCCCTGATGGACCTGCTTCATCAGACTCTAAGTCTGCACCTTCCTGTTGGGTGTCATCCTCTTGCAGTCCCTTGCTGCCTGCCGTTTGGCCGGTCTTATCTTCATCTGGAGCACCAGAAGGTTGCTGAAGCTGCAGGTGAGTGCCCCCGACCACAAGGCTGGCACCCTGACATGGCTGCTTGCCCTTTATCATTTGCAGAAATTGGAGGAAGGAAGGGACGGCGGTGATGCCCCCACTCTAAGTGTACAACCCTGAAGGAGGAGGGATTTGGGCTCTCTTGACCTCCGGAGGGGGTATCTTATAGGGCTACTCTCCCTTGAAGATGATGTTCTAGTTGGTGGGCAGCTGGCACCCCCATTTTCGGCCTAACCGGGTTGCATGAGTAGCGGTCGCGGCTTCGGCCTGGCTTGCCCTGGCAGCAGATGTAAAGCATATTTCCTCCTCATCTTCCTCATTGGGTGGATTGAAGAGGGCAGAGAGGGTATTGCAGGAGAGCACTGTCTCCCTCTTGGCCTTGTAGGCTCTTCTTTTGGTGAAAATTTTTCTATCCCCGAAGAGTCGTCCTTGTTCTATAGAGACAAGGAGATTACCATAGGCCAACTTGAGGAATTACTCCAGAACCTCAGCTGCAACATGGTGGCAATTCCTCCGCCCAACAATATCAACAACTCTCGGAGAAATGATCTAGTGGCCTCCCGAACAAGACGAAGGGGTGCCACCTCTCCCCATAGACGTCTCCTCATTGAACGTGAAGGGCGCACTTGGGCCCAGGGTCGAGGGTGCGGCACGGATGCGGGGTAGCTGGGCGTGGGAGGAACTTAGAACGATCCTTCCAACGACTCGAAATCCACCCAGATCGAGTCATTGTGTTTCATGGGGAAGAGCCTGGCCCTATTCCAGAGGTCGAAATATGAGATTCTCCTTATGTGTTCGACCCCTCTGATGAGGAAGACCCAGTGGTTGATCCTTTAGCCTTGCCTTCGGCACGCCTCCTGCCACCAATACTTGCCCCGATTAGGGTCGAAGACCAAGCAAGACTGTCAGGCAAGGATGATCCAGCCCAATCATTGCTTGTAGAATAGGCAATCCCAGCCCCTCCTTGTCAAATCACCACAGATGAGCAAGTTGGCATCAACACTCACGACAAAGGTAAGGCCTTACAGGCTCCTGAAGAAGATCCGCAGGGCATGACCCACAAGACTTCGCCCAACATACTTCCGTCAATGGCGTAAGCTCGCGCCCGAGCCGACCGCAAGGTCTTACACCAGTTGAAACGGTTTCCCTCGAACATCACTATATGGGAAGCCATTGAGGGATTCTTTAATCAAAGTATTGCAAGAGCCAGAAGTTTATGAGGCACATGTGGCAGACCTTCAGAGGGCAGCCTGCGAAGCTTTCGCGGCCGCCATCACCTTCGAAGACAAAGATATGCTGTTGCCATCCACGTGTCACAATTGCCCTCTGTACATGAGAGGAAAGATCAATGGGCATGAAACCAACTGAATCCTGGTGGACGCCGGTGCACGGTTAATATCATGCGGCTAAAAACTTTCAAGTCCTAGTACCTAATGCCGCTACTACAAAAAGTCAAGGCGGTTAAAATTTCTTGCTTTAATCAAGACACTGAAGATGTCTTGTGTGTGTAGTGGATTTCTTCCCTGTGTGTGTGTTGAGAACCTCATTCTCGTATGGAAAACTCTCACCGGGTTTGGTGAGGGGTGGACGTAGGTTGCAGATTTACAACTGAACCACCTTAAAAATCCCTGTGCAATGGGCTGTGATTTGTGTGACTACTCCATATTCTCTACCCCCATTCACAGGCACGTATGCTAGCTTCAACGTATTCATTCTAACTATCTTCCATCGCACACTCGAGCCTTCAGGATTGCACACTATCTGTCTTGCCTGCATACCACTTTCCCCTCACGCTACTCTTGTATTTCCTTAGTTGCCTGCTGCACCTCTGCACACAGGCACTAGGGAGTCTACCTAGCCTCGGGGGAAGTTACCTTGTTCACACACACACACACTAGAGGTTTGATGAACTTCAAATCTATCTTATAGTCAAACCCATAGAGAGGTGCGTCGACCTCACACATTGGGCGTGTCGACCTCAGCAGCTTGTGCATTATGTTTTGCCATTTCCATTTGAGCGATTCCTATTAGATCTGCTGTGCATTGTGTCTAAGTGTCTAATTTACTTTATAGGAGTGATTTATGTTTTTATCAACTAAGATTTTAATTGATCAATGTTTTTGATAGGATCTATTCAACCCCCCTTCTAGATCCGGTTGCACCCCTTGGGACCTGACAATTGGTATTAGAGCTAAGCTCTGTTATACTCACATCCAATGATCTGCAGAGAAAGATCCCAATGCATTTGATTTAATGACTTTATCCGTTGAACAAACTTCAATGAATTCCCTGCCCTTACTTGATGATTCTGATTTTACCATGTGTCTAGGGAAGGTGTGTGTTTTCGTTAACTCTATTGATCCCAAGCTATGGAGTCTCATATATCATGGTCCACATAAGCTGCCTTCAGATATATCTGAATGGTCTGCTACACAAAGGACCAAAAATGTTGATAATCTTGCTGCGTTTAGTCTGATAAAATCTATAGTCTGCCATCTTTTGCATGCTCAACTGTCTGATCCGTTACTCCTTGAATGCCTTGATCTCTTGGGAGACCTTCTATCTGTTGCTGAGTTCTTTTATAAGAGTAAATCTTAAAGAAGACACCAGGGAGTGGTGGCGAGGCTACCCCAGAGAGACGATTTTTAGGCTGGTTACCGTCGGGCCCCACGTCTTGCAGCCAGAGTCCGGCTGAGGGAAAAACCACTAAGAGGGCCAGACCTAGGACGCATGGTCTGTGTGTGCACACGTGGTTGGGGGCAGTTGGATCCGCGTTGACGAGCGCGACCCCAGCTAGTTCTTGTTCTGTGGTTACTTGTACGGTGTCCCTGTTCCACCAGGATGCGATGAGGGGGACACCTGAGGCGCGGTCTAAGACGCTAGGGGGCGCATCCGGCCTTGCTTCTAGTGGGCAGGTATTCCTGTCACGTGAGACGTGACTCTCCTGTTTTCGGATTCCATTTCTCGTCTGCGAGACGTGATTTTCTGGACCGTCCAGGGTTTCCGAGGTAGTGGCTAGGGTGCCAGTGGCTTCACCGAGGTTGCGTCTTGTTAGAGTGGTGTCCGAGACCAGGTGGTCAGGGTTGCACCTTGGATAGCGTCTCCAGGTTGGTCCTGTCTGGGAGGACAGGCTTTACGACGGGGCTGTCGTAGGTTTTACCTCGGTAGGTGGTGTTAGTGTGGTCTGGTCCTCGATGGTGAGATCGGGAGTCCCCTTTTTCCCGTTACTGGTAGGAGTAGCTATAGTGTCGAGTTTTTACCGGCCACTGGTTCGTTGTTCCTACTGTAGTTGTAGCTTTCCTTTTCGCTACCGTCGTTGTTTCCGGTTGGGGTTCCACGGGACCCCTACTGAGCCAGTGACAGGAGGCTCACCCCTGCTTTTCAGGTGCAGCAGTTCTTCCTCGAGGTTCGATGGTGCTGTGCGGAGGTTCTTAGTTGCTAGCTTGTCGGGCCGAGTGTTCATTCGGTGTTGGGTACGTTCTCTGCCTTAGACTGTATTTCTGTTGGACTGAACTCTACTGTTGTAGTTGTTTATTTATTTCTGTTAATTATTAAATTGTCCTGCTTTATTTCTTATTTCTTTGTACCTCTACACTCCTTTTAGTCCTTCCGAGCCCTCCTGACTCGTGGACGGCGTGGTGGGGACACCACCGGGTCCACTACTGGGCCCATTACTCGGAGCCGATGCCGCACCGCCCCGACTGCACCAAGCATTGCAATAGGTAGCCCAAGGAGGGGCGAATCGAGAAGTTGGAGATCTTCACTGAAGTTTTCGCAACATGAATCCCTCGAAGATTGTTAGATCAACAGACCCCGATGATGTAGAAAATTGGATCAAAGAGATAGAGCATATTTTTCATGTGATGTAGCGTGTTGACGAATAGATGATTCTGCTAGCCACCTTTCCATTGGAGCGTGATGCTCGATCTTGGTTGGAGTCAGAAAAGGCTACTCTGCCACATGACCAAGTAACTTGGGGAGAGTTCGTCGAGTATTTCAATAGCAAGTATTTCTCCGATTGGGTGCAGGAGAAGAAGGCTGTGGAGTTTGTCGCATTAAAGCAGTAGAGCTTGTCTGTTGTCGAGTATGAAGCTCAATTTGGAAGGTTATCTCGTTATGTGCCACATCTGGTGGGCACGGAGAAGATGAAGGCCCAGAGATTCTTAAATGAGCTCAACCCTTAGTATATCACTCAACTGGCACCTATGGATGTGCAGACCTATCCTAAGATGGTTAGGATGGCACAGTTGTTAGAAGATGGTATCGAGTTGTCAGATCAGATTTGTGGGCGAGACAAGAGGAAGTAGGTAACCAGTTTTGGTTCTTGCAAATCACCTTTTTCTAAGAAGAGGTCTAATGGTGGAGGCGATTTCTCCAAGGATAAGAAGGCCAAAAGGAATGCCAAGTAGTTGGTTTCTATCTCTACTCTGTCTGAAGATGTTTGTAAGCATTGTGACAAGGCAGGTCACCAAGCCGAGGAGTGCTGGAGGAGGTTGGGAGCTTGTCTTCGATGTGGAAGCCATGATCACCAGATTCCCGACTGCCCGTTACTCAATGAACAAGCCGGTAATGAGATGGGTCGGGCTGGAGCAAGGAAGCAAGGCCGTCTACAAGCTCTACAAGATGTCGAGCCAAGCGAAGGAGGTATCGTGGAAGGTACACAAGATGTTTGTTCGAAGTCTACTTTTGTGATGTTTGATACCAGAGCAACTCATTCTTTTATCTCTCAGAGTTTTGTTGCCATGTTGTTCGTAAAGCCCATTTTGTTAGAATCTGAATTAGTTATTACCACCCCTATTGGATCTAGGGCAGTACCTACCCTCCAAATTTCATGAACTTAGGTCAAGGGAATAAGGAGAACGAGGGATGAGAAATTGCTGGTTTAGCGCAGGCGTGCAGAAACTAGGTCATCCTTCTAGTCCAAAATCTGGAGTCTAAAGTCGGTTACAGAGGTAGGTTATCTCATGAAAAGGCTAAATTAACATGTTAGGAGTAAAAGTCCTCTGATTCCTTCTAATTTCATTGATTGTAAATGGAGTATTTTGTGTTTTTCTGTCACTGCGTAACTAGGGATTTCATAGCATGCATGTTTCCATACCTTAAAGGAAAAGATGTTAATTTTTGCCTAATACATGCTACCCATCCATCTCCATGATTTTATTATATTCTATTATGTCATGTTTACGTATTTAGCATGATTTTCACAAGGTTATTGACCTTAAAAATGGCCTCACGTAGTCTTATATACCTTCTGCCAATAGCAGGCAGAGGCAGTCTTCCCTAAATCGCTAAACTTATGATAGCGGTCCCAGAAGAACCGTTAATACCAGAAATAGTCCTCCCGAGACCACCTTTGTATGTCTGTGTTCTGTATTTTTGTTAACTCGAAACAGATTGTAGAATAGCCCTACTAATCACATGATAAGTGTAGATAATTAAGTTTTATTCCTATTTATGATACTGTATTCATATATTTGGTTATGTCAACCATCCATCTTGACAGATTTCATGTTCTTTACGTATTATAAACTTATTTTTGCTTATGCTACTTTCATGCCAAAGCTTATACTTTTGTATTAATGATCACATTTTCACGTGCTTCATGTACTCATTTAATGATGATTGATCGTTGTTTTACCACGATCCTTTCTCGTCTACAGTCTTTTCTTAAGTACACGACACGTATTCTGGTACAATGTCATTAGATACACTTTTACACTTATAGGCACACTTTCTTAGACTAGTGATCCTCTCCGTTGGATATTCCTTCCACTAGATTAGGTGATCTTGTTTCAAGACTTCTATAAGTCTCCGTGAGCATGGGATTCCCACTAGGACGCCGAGTTAGTTGTACGCTTAAAGCCCCATTTAAATGGAATTAAGTACAAAAACCGGTGATTTATTGTTACATCATAAGACAAAAGCATAGGGGAGGGAACAGGTGATGGAGTAGGTAATGGAGCGGGTGCAATGCCAGATAAAGAATCACAGGGGTGCCCCTGGCCTTGGGACTGAGATGGCTGCCTAGGCAGCACTTGTTGCTACTGCTGCTTACTGCGGAGATCCAAAATAATTTTATGCATAACAGCCTAATCGATCCTCTTATCATTCTCCATACCATAAACAAATTCTCAGAACTCGAGGCAATTTTCAACCAAATGCCTCTGTTGACGATGAAACTCACAAAAATGGAGTAAATTTTTGACCGCGGATTGGCAAGGCATAACCGGAGGAAGTTGCAATGAGCAAGTGGCCATCAAAGCCCTAAAGATGTCTGTAAAGGATTCCGGCAATGAAGGGTTAAGAGCCCGCTTCGGGCAAGGTGGATGTTGAGGGGTGTGGGAAGGTAATAGAGATGGTAGTGGGGATTGTGTAGGCAATGGTAATTGCGTAGGTAGAGGCGCAGGGCTAGCGAGTGGATTTGGAGGAGTCGTGCATGGAGTAGGAATGTAGTGGACTGCATCCACCCGCTCGGGGTGTGGTGTTTCCTTGACCGGAAGGGGAGACACGTGCAGGCATGAAGAGGTGAAAGGTTGACTCATGGAAGATTGATGTGAGGAAGGATATGTGGGGGTACGTGGGTATGTGGGAGTAGAAGGCCGACTCATGGAAGGATATGAGGTGGAGGGCTGACTCATGGGGGATGATGGATAGGAGGCATACGTGGGAGTAGAAGGTGAAGGAGACTCGGGGTCAAGGGAAACTAAGAGTTGTTGGCAGATGAAGCGGGCTCGACTATACAATTATTCCCAGGAAGTGATATCATTCAAGGCTAAGATGCACCGATACTCGGGCGTTGTATTAGAAATAACCATCTTGTTCTGCTCTCCCTCTGGAATGTGCCCCGGGACTTGAGCGGCCAACTGATGCCAACAGTCAGCAAATGTAGAGAATTCTTCGTCGGGCTTCATCTTCTCATGGGCCAGATCAACCATGGAATACCTGGACCCTATCTGGTCTTGAAATTGCTGAATAAATTTCTCTTGAATGGCTCGAAAACTTACTACCTGCTCTTGCAGCCTATATTGCAACTTCAATTGTCTGTTGGCTTAGCCTTCACTGATGAGTTGCCTTTAGGTGGGCAGAGGCGAGATGCGGCAAAGACGGGGAGCAATCGCCAGAGCAGGAGGTCGTCGAGCCAGAGGAGGTGATCACCTTGGATGTGCCCAGGACTCTTGAGGGTTCCTCTTCTGCCCAAGACAAGGGCAAGGGTGTCCTTCTTGGAGCGGAACCAAAGCGACGGGAGTCTAAGCGGAAGGCTCCTGAGGGGCGGATGTTGTTGTCCGTCATGAAGGCCTTGGCCTCCGAGCAAGGCAGGAGGAAGAAGGCGAAGGGTCTGCGCCTGGTAGAGGAGCCTCCTCCTGAGGCGGCCCCCTGTCGGGTGTCTTCTATCACCCCTCTAGAGAGATTGATCCCAACCAGAGTAGCCTCTCCCGAGCCTACTAGAGTGTACGGGGAGGAAGGGGCTGATACGAGGGGCCCGACTGAGCTAGACGTCACTACGCCGAGCTTTGGAGATGAGGAAGGGGATGTTCCCGTGTAGACTCCACCTCAGAGGAGTCCCGCCCTACAGCGACGGTGGTTCACCGTTCAATCCTCCTTGTACCAGAGTTGCCAAGCGTTGGTGTCTCCGGCCATCCGGGAAGAGTTCTGGCGCTACTCCCCTCTGATGCTCCTTGAGAGGGTCATTGAGGGAGGATTGTTCATGGCCCAGTTAGGGGCTGATCGCCGACCACTAGGTGAGGATGGAGGGAAGCGAGACGGCCCAAGCCAAGGGTCACATCGAGTCTGACCGAAAGGTCGAGCGACTGTCCACCGAGCTTGGGGCCCTCCGGAAGGAAGTGGCTTCACTTCAGATGCAAGATTGCGCGAGCCAAGAGAAGGCACAGTTACTATCCGAGCAGCTATCCCAAGCTCAGTACACTGCTGAGCTAAAAAGACATCTCCTGGAGGAGGAGCGCCAGGCTCATGCGGTGAGCTCGAGGCAGTGGGGGGTCTAGTGGGAGGAGCTCGGAAGCCATCTCTTGGGAGCCGAGCGAGCAAAGTGAGAGGCTGAGGTGACGCAGGCTGAGGCTAAGGCGAAGTAGGTCGAGGTCGAGATGAGGCTAGCCAAGGCCGAGACAAAATTGGCCAAGCTCGGGGCGAAGGAGGCTGAGGCTGACGAGAGGGTGATCGAGCAATATTTAGGCTCAGAGGATTACCTTGAGGCCTTAAAGAAAAATGCCTTCGCTTATTATGGGTCGGGCTACCGTCGCGGGTTGCGGAAGGGCTTCGCGCAAGGCTTCAAGAGGGCGGTGCATCTGGCGCAGGCGCAGGTCCTCGACGAGCTCATTTTCGACCCTAGGCAATGCTATGACTCGGTCAAGGAAGGTTCGACTTCTCCGTCGTCGACGTTGAGTGGTGAAGGGGAGAGTGAGGCTCCTGCTACTTCTGTGGAGGAGGGATTGCCTGCTTCGACTGCTTCAAGAGGGCACACGGTGGTGGCAGTTCCCACACAGGTGGGGTCAGTGCCTAAATTGGTCATCACCAAGTGGGCTGGGAGCCGGTGGCCTTGTACCGCTGAGACGACGCCGAGCGTGGAAGACCCTCAGCCTACCGAGCCTCAGGGACGGTCGCAGACCTCCTGTCCTTCCCCTATATCGATCGACTAGGTTGTTCTCGCTTTGCTGGCCTTTCTCTTTTTTGTATGGTGGCCTTTTAGAGACTAATTATGTACTTTACACTTTTTCCTCTTGTGTATAATGGAAGTAATGTTCAAAGTGCGCTTAAATGCTCCTTTCCATGTTTGACTGAGTTAGATCTACCGTATCTGCGGTTGTCAGTGAATCAAATATCTCGCACAATTTTCTTGCTGAAAGATCACGTCACGTGCCGATCAGTCACTTCACGGATGATGATTTGGCACCTTTCCATTCTTTGGATGTCTTAAATGATCTACCCATTGGCGTATTCCCATAGAAGGGTTTTGATAGTAGGGGGCATAGCTGCTCCTCGGGGATGACGTCCACCCTTTGTTCGAAGTTCCTTCCCATTTTTTTGAGGGGAGATTCAATTAAGGCAAAGGTCTCCCCCTTCGGCCTATAAAAGGTCCCAAAGGGCGCCTCCTCCTCTCCATGCTGCGCAAGGGGGCTTTGTTGTGTTCCCTGCTTCTCTTCCTTCTACGGCAAGACCGCCCCTTCTTCCTTTGGTGAAAATGCCATCTTCGTTTCTATCCTCTAGTGAAGCATGGAGGCCATCGATGAAGATGAAGATTTTATCAGTAGCTGGGGTGTCCGGGCTGCTTTGGCGTAGAAGAATGGATGACGAATGGCGGGCGGCGTACAAGAATGGAAGGCGCCTAGCGGGGTGCTCTTCTAGGACTTCTGGACTGCTGCCACACCAGGAGGGTGTAGACGCCTAATTTTGGACATCTCGTAGATCCCCAATGGACCTTCGTGTGAATGACGCTTAATTGTGATACTTGTTGTACCAATGTTTTGAGTTTTAAAGCCCAGCCCATAGCCTTAAAGCTATTGGGCCTCATCCACTTAAGGGGCCCAAGGAGCATGGTCTGGGCAGCCAGAGACTTGGCCGCCCTCCTCTCTTGGGTGACCAACGACCTGGCCGCCCTCCCCTTCAAGGAGGCCAAAGACTTGGCCACCCTCCTCTGTTTACTCGGTCAGAGAACGTGGCCTAGCTCGTGGGCACGTTCTTCTCCCCGTCTTGCATGATCTTTTTCCCATGATTTGAAACTCTGAGCTCAATGGACAAAAGGGGTGATCCCCAAGGTCCAAAAAGAGAAGGAAGGATGGAGGCACAAATAGAGGGACGGACGGACAGAGGAGGAGAGACGGAGGAGGCCATTTTGGGTGGAGCGGAGCAGATTTTGCACTCTCACCAAGTTCCTCCCAGAGGGTGAGAAGAGTCGTGCCAGTCGTCTTCCTCCTACTTCCCTTGATTCAGTTTGAACTCCTTAGCTCATATTCCCTACTTGCATCACAGCTTCCAGGTAGGTATGTTACATGTAGTATAACTCTTTAGCTCCTACACTTAGAGATTTTCCTCCCAAAACAAACGGGAAGGTGGGTGGTCGAAAGTCTCAGCCATCCCCCCTTCCCACCACCCCTAGGTAATCTTGCCACCATCATTCCTGTTCTGTTCATTCTATTAGAGTAGATACTACCCCTTATGTTTTACTAATGGCCTCTCTTTCATTTCTTCTTTGATCTACATTGTAGGACTTCAGCATAAGGGATAGAGCAGGGCTCCTTGCCCTTGGCCGGCCGAGGATGAGGAAGAGGGAACCTACCATCTCCCTATTTGGATTATCTCCCGCCATCTCTCTGGGCCAACAATAACATCTCCCGGTGCACCACCACTGTAATTCCGTGAACTGCAACACACCATGCCTCGAGCACTGACTCTGCTGATCACCAGCCACACTCGCCACTACGGTTGAGCTAGCTGCTGCCATATGCTCCCTACCTATGCTTGTATCTGATTTTGGAACCATGGACACGTGAACACGCTTATTGAGGAGTGAAGAAAATCATCAAAGGACACCGGGCCTAAAGGCTGAAATACCTCTAGCCACCGGACATCATTCCCTCGAATCTGTCCTGGCCAACACCAATCCATTCTCGATTCTCAGGTCCTCAAAATATCTATCTCCTGAGCTACTGTCGCGTGGACTACCATGCCAAGAGTCACATCACGAATCATGAATGACACCTACGAACACTCATCCTCAAGTCCCGAACCTGCCGCTGAACCTTCACATCTCACCCGCAGCCACGCACGACGCATCCAAGGTAGTGCACAGTGACCCTAAATCTCCACAATTCGAGCCACAAATCAAGCCACCGCCATACAATCTCGAACCAAATTTAGGACTAACACAGTCCATTCACACATAGAAAAGTGGGAGTAGAAAATTACTGGGACATCTCTGCCCAATCCTACCTCAAAATCTATAAAAATAATCGGGACTGGCACGTCATCTCTGACGCCACAAAGCATAACGAGAATACCAAGCTCAACAATCAGCAGCTCACCAGGAAGATCCTCCACTCGCCCGTGTAACTCCTCGAGATCCGATTCCCAAATTATGGGCAATTTTTCTCCCCTTTTTTTTCATCGGACCACGAAGCATTACGTCGTACGTATCGTGGAAGCACAAACATATAAACATGCATACATTCGCATGAGAGAGAGAGAGAGAGAAACCACAATTACACGAAATGTAATTAGTATTTCAACCATTCATAATTTCCATAACAAAGTACATGTCCATTGTCACAACATAAATATGAGTCCACATAGGCTCACCACCCTATAACCATACATATAAGAGAGACATCCATCCATAGCATACCCAGACAAACTATGCACTAGCACTACTCCTCAACTGCAGCCTTCTCCTCGACTTTCTTTTCTATCAAAGTGGCCCTAACCCGGGTGGAGTAACTCATTCCACCTATTTAAGTGGAATGAGTTAATCCACTTTAACCCTATCTGACATGGGTTAAGGAAAAAAGTATCAAACAGGGAATAAATCACCCGACCCCGGCCACCCTAACCCACCTTAACCCATTACCAAAGTGGCCCTTGGTCTTTTGATTTTTCCTTTTTCATTTGGGGCTTGTCCCCATGTGTTGCGTGTTGCAGCGTAAGGAGCTTTCTCCTTGTGTGTGTGTTGGGGGGGGCTTCTCCTCGTGTTCTACTGGGTTGCCAGCGTGTGTGTGTCTCTTTTGGCCAAAGAGTGGAAGCCTCACAAAGTTGGTGAGGGGTGGACGTAGGCGTGCTTGGTAGTAGCCGAACCACCTTAAAAACCTCATGTTGTAGTTTGTCGCGTGATATCCATCTCTTCTGTCCCTCTTCAAAGGTGTTTCAATCTATTTTTGTGTGTTCCATGTTACTTTGCAGCCAACATTTCTTGCACTGATCCAATATTGCATTCGATTTGGCATCACTCCCTTGTTGCTTTGTAAATCTCTAAAAGGTGGTCAAATATTGAGGGTAGGATCTATTCACCCCCTCTCTAGATCCTCTCATACCATCGAACAGTTGGTATCAGAGCAAGTTCCCGAGAGATGTGGTCCAATGTCACGCCTTGATCCGATAGCAGCGGAACGTATTGGTCGAAACATGGCAGCGATACAGTCTTGAATAATCAAAACAAACCATAAGACACAAATACAAGGCTAGACAATGTTGACATATGATCTTTATTAATAATCAAATGTGAATATTACATCTCTGACTTAACTTACATTAATAAAAGAGAAGGGCTCAAATACACCTTAATATAAGGGGAAAGACTAAATGATAGGATGAGACTCAAGAAAATGAAAAGGCACTGACTAGATTCTCCAAAACACCCATCACTCATACCCTTCCCCGTCTGATTGATTATCTTCGACATTATTACCTGAAAAATGTTAAAATAGACTGGTGAGCGAAAATCTCAGTAGGAATTACATCTCTCATCAAGTAGGATATAAGTGATTAGCCAATTAATCATGTTCATGAGCATGTAATGCGACGCGAGGATGATCCATATGGAACAGACTGTGAAGAGCCAGTGGGAGAAGTTTGTGTCTGATAAATACAAGTCTGATGAAAGATTACACCACTTCATGGACTCCTTACTAGAAGTCAGCAATTCAGCAGGATACATTCTGAGCAAGCTGAGAGACACTCAAGCCTCATCTCACCTGAAAATCACACAGAATCTTGTCCATGCCTTTGACATCAAAATAGAACTAGAGCATATCAGAGATCAGTTGAACATAGTTAGAAAAGACCAGCAGGCAATGACGCAAAGAATCAATACCATATCTGATGAAGTTCAGGGTAGCATTATCCAACTGGGAAACATATATGGTAAACTAGATATTGTCAAAGAATAAGTTCAGAATTTGGCTGGCAGTTTCAGAGATGTGGTTACCACTCAAGCCACTCGTTCCTCCACCTCCATGGCTGAAATGCACCACCAGCAGACCTCTGACCTAGAAAACATGTGTAGTATGTTGTAGAGCTGGTTTGTGGATTTAACTACCACTGTGAAGGAATTACAAGCTCAAATTCAGGAAAATGATGGAAAAGTTATGGCTAAATTTACTACTCTCGGGACTAAAGTTGAAAGGATTCCCAATGCCTTTCCATGAGCTGTTCCACTAAGAGAGCTTGGCAGTTCTAGCAGAGCACCCATCAGAAGGCCTAGACTGAGATGTGGCAGCTCTAGTAGAACTTCTGCAGTAGACGTTTGATGCTCTGGAATCCCAATTCATGGCTGAATTTCTTTTTGATAATGACAAAGGTGGAGAACAGTCATGGTATGATGAGCTGATGATGCAACACTGACTATCTATGGAGAGTACTTGGCAAAGGGAGAGTTCATGATGTGCTGGGGAGAGTTCAGGGAGAGTTCATGATGTGCTATGTGCTGGGGGAGAGTTCATGATGTGCTATTTTGTATCTGAGTGTTGGTTTGACAAACAACATTTCTTTTCTTGATGTACACAATGTATTAGTTAGTTAGTGCATTTTAGTGAGTCTTGCATATGTTATGTTTTGTCATCAGTCGTGTACTTTGATTTGACTTAATGAATGAAAAATGAAACTTTGCCAGTTTGCATACTCTTAGTGATCGGCTCCAGAATGGAGGACTTCCCGGGCAGGTCACCCATCCCGGTACTACTCCCCATTAAGCACGCTTAACCGAACAGGATTAAATTGAAGTCTGCAGGAGGTAAACGGTCTGATAGAGGGCTGCTACAGTCTCAAATGGTTGAATATAAGGCTGCTAGAAGATGACAGATGGTCGAATCTTGGGCTGCCAAATGATGGTAAGCGGTCTACTATTGAGCCGCGAGGCTTACACCGCCTTACAAGGTTAAAGGGATTATGCAGTCGAAGTCTAAGCAACGAAGGGGTCACCGAAGGTCGCACGATTGGCCGCCAAAGAGTGGTAAATGGTCCAAGTATGGGCCGTGAGCCTCAACCGCCTTACAAGGTCAAAGGTCGTACGCGGTCGTAATGTCGGCTGCTAAGGTCCGTAGACGGTCCATCGATGGATCGCTAAATACATGAAACGATCTAGAGTAAGACCGCGAAGGTCCACCACCTTTGAAAATGGTCTCTGGCAGGACCGTTTGCCTCCTAGAGAGTCGAAACCAGGGGTATCTCAATAGAGTCCCCTCCCAATCGATCCAAATTGATGGGAAAATAGTTTTACCCCTGTTCCCTGCCTTGCCACATCCATTCCACATCCATTTAACCTCCAAAAACATAAAGACGATAGACATGGAGGGATTAAAACATAAATGATAATTTTCATGCTTTTAAAACATAAATTCGATGTGCATGCTACTTAAGAGATAAAGATGAGGGGCATGGAAGGGAGATCAAACCTAAGGAGGTAAGGAAGCCATCCCCCTGCCTATTTCAAAACGAAAACGTCGATCTCTTGCTATTCCACCCAAAGGAACCACGCTGTGGGTTTTCCCGCCTCCACTGTCATGCCCTGAACCAATTGCAGCGGAACGTGTAGTTCAAAACGTGACAGTGTAGTAGTCGTGAACAATCAGAGCAAACATAAGACACAAAATTTTAGGGCCCATTAATATGGCAAAACACAATCTTTATTGATATTTCAATATTTGAATTATAAGACTGGACTTTACTTACATATAGAAAGAAAAAGGACTCACTATTACATTCTTATGAAAATAAAAGAGTCAAGACCTAAAATGACATGATGCATGTTGGGTTAAAATAAAGAAATAATCAAAACGAATGTAAAGAAAGATAAAATAGAAAGTACTCAAAGATAATATTGCTAGACCGAGCAAGACGGGATCAAGAGTCTTCTTGCAACCACGATGTGCGAGATAGAGTCCATCGTCCCCCACCTGACTCAACCTAATGGCCTATCCAATGATTAACCGTATGCTCCTAGATTATCATTATTTTTGATAAAGGAGAACATCAGATCCCAGAACAAACGGACAACCAGTCGATCCTTGAGATAATATAATAAGGTAGATACCATATAGTAATGCAACAATGAACAGGGATAGAGAGCCATACCTGACTTACCTAGTGCAGGTGAAACGACATTTTTTTATTTTTTTTAGATTTTTAATATTTAAATTTTTATGGGTTTTCATATAAGACACAAACACAATAACATGAACATAACATAATAAGAAAGAGCGAAACATAACACGACAAAGATGAACTAAACATAACAAAGACAAACGCAACTAAACATAACATGAGAAAAATGAACAAAACACCACATCATGAGAGAAGCAAACATCACAAGAACAAATAACAAGCGTGCACAGGACTGAAAGAACACGGTGGGACAAGGCAACATAACACGGTGGGATAACACACACGGTGGGACAACACACGCGATGGGACAAGGACATGGTGGGACAAGAACATGGCGAGACATGATGACATGTGGGACAAAAGATATGAAAAACATGACAGACATGCTCTTCAATCAAACCCAAGATCCGATAAAGCAGAACTGCCAAGTTCATAACCATGAGACAGAGCCCTCTCATGGAGATATGATGAGACAAGATAAGTGAAAGCTGAGTAGGGCATGTGCTTTAGAACAGATCGAGATATTAGATTGAAGAAGAGAGAGCAGATCAAAAAGATGTAGTCAGGAGCAGAGCGAAAGATAAAGAGCAAAGAAAATTTGAGCACCTGCAACCTATACACTGAACAAACATGTTATACCTGTTCTTAAAACAAATAGATAGAAATGTGAACAAAGGGAAAAAAAGACACATTTTTGTGTTGACAATTTGCTATTTTTTTAGATTTTTGAAAGCACACGCAATGCCCAATGAACCTTACTCATTCCAGAGCATTGGTGTATAGATTAAAAGCTGATCGACGACCTACTTCCACCCAGCCGACTTCATCGTCACGTTTTAGCCAATGACCATGGGACAGAGATTCAATTCCCAAAATCCGTTCACGTGTCTTTCCAAACGCGCCCTAAATTCGCACGAGTATTCGAAGTTCCGATTTCTGTAGAAACGTCGGCCGATCTCCCCTCGTCTCCCAAATCGCACAGAGATGGTGGAGAGCGCGGACGGCGGCGAGAAGCAGCCGCTGGAGCTCTTCCTCGGCATTGGCTTGGACAAGCGCACGGCCGAGAACGCGCTTGTGAACGCCAAGGTCACCGCCAACCTCACTGCCGTCATCAAAGAGGTAATCCTGAGGAGTCCTCGGTCCCTCTGCAACGCACGTCTGCATGATGTGCTTCCTGCTTTAGTTATCCTTTTTTGGGTGCTCATTTCTTTCGTTGGGTGTCTGTGGTGGGGTTTGAATGGGGTTTGAATGGATTGCCCAAGTGGCATGTGTCGAAGGAGATGCACATTTTGGGTCTGTATGTCGAGTGGACGACGACGATAATCCACAAGGTGTAACCTTTGGGCATCAATTTTCCGATGTTGATCTTGATAGTCCCTATTAGTCAAACATTCCAGGCGGAGGTTAGAAGGAGATAGAAATGGTTGTTGTTCGGGGACTTTAGTAACTGATCTTCCACGAGTTAGACCGGAAGGGTCATTGCTTCCCACCGAGACTGGAAGATATGTCCAGTCCGAGGCCACCACTTTCAAAAAAGAGGGGGAAAAATCCTTTTCTTGCGCATTTAATGAAACTGCCAGGACTTAAATACTGCATGCACCGTCGACCTACCTGAGCGGCCTCCCACAGACCACTTATTTGTGCTATAGTGCACCGAGGCCATCACTTTGATTATCATTCCACATTATCTCACATCTAATTGGTGCTTTGATCTCCCCTATTTGTCACCTGATTTTGCATGATATTTGTCATACTTGTCATGATCATTGTTCATTGATTGTTAGATTTAGGCTAGTTTATTGCATGCACTCCGGTGCACATAGGGCCATACATACAGGAAGGGCTTTTCTTCTGAATGAACAGCAGATTCAAACATTTTCCATGCTTTTCTACACCCACTTTTGCATCAATTTCAGGACCAAGAATCCTGCACGTTTGAATAATTCCTTCAATGAATAAACCATATGCTAAACTTTCATAGATTGTTTCATGACAGTTCCTCTTGAAGTTCTCCACAGGCCGAAGGAGACTCCCTGTACAATGAGCTCCATGATGTCTTCAGGAGCACAGGCTTCCATTATCTCATTTAGAATGCTAAGAAACCCAAAACTGGACCATACTGCCACAAACACTTGATGCACAACAAGCTGAGATCCAGTTGCACATTTGAGTATGATGCTACCAATGAATTGAAGTGGGTTAGGACAATATCTGACTTCAGAACAGTGGAGGGGTTGTGGATTCACTAAAATTATAGAAATTTGAACCCACCAATGACTGACAATAGGGCCTTCGAGACCATTAAAAGGATCTTAAATCCTTTGAGTTCCTTCCACTGCCTTGACAGTAGGGAAGCTTGAGAATTCCACACTTCTGCAAAAGGTCCATTTATCTACTTCCCCTCCAACCCTACCACAATTGGCACAGAGGCATTACTTTCTATTCGACGCCTAAACAGGGATGGCAACTTGAAAGCTAGTAAAGACCCCTTGATTACCAATTTGTTTTTCCACGAGGCTCTGCTCCACTTCCACCTGGTCCCCACTAAGTTGCTGAGAGAACTTTCGATGAGGCTCTCCATGTCTAAAATCTCCCATTTAAGAACCTTGAGCTGTTTGTGGCTTCTTTGAGAAGGATGGCAACTCAAGGTCATTTTATGCTGCCTGATTCCACCTGACCTGAGAGCATTTTGTACCTGGCACAAGCACTTGGCTTGCCATGTTCAGCTTATTACGACTCATTGAGTTTCCCATCTTCATCTTCCTCCTTTCAACTTTCTCTGCAGAAGCTACAGGTGTCTTGTACTGTTTTTAGGCCTCTACAACTTTGTTCTGCGATTAGCAGCTTCTGGCATTCTGCATGCCTCCCAACATGTAACACGCTATCATCTGCCAATTTGACTCCAATTCACTCTGTGCATGTTGTATACTTGTATGCTTCTTTGTAATGAACTTGCTTGGTACGGGCTTGAAATCTCGGGCTCCTCAACTTGAAATGTCTTCTCAAATAACGGGCCCATCTGGCGGACGACCTAGCCCAATTATGAACATACATCCTCATTGGGGCGATTGCCCCTAGACACCCGGTGCTAACAATATCTGGACATTCTTGAGCAAGTGACTCCTTAGAAGGATGAACATCAGAAAACCATGGAGTTTTGTCTCTCGACATAAGCAACATAAGATTCGGCAACTCCACTGAAAAATCAGTCTTGAAGCATAACTCCCTTAATAAAAGAGCAGGATGGGACTGAGGGAGAGTAATGCGTGGCGTTGACGTGGCTGGCGCACAAATGAATCAAGGGAGATTGCATAACAAGTGCAGAATATCCTTAGAAAATCTTGAAAATATGGCCAATTGTCCCTTGAACATGGAATCTAGCAGACCATTGGTGGCCGTGTGAGTTAGCACAATCCGAGTAGAGAATCTCTCTTGGCCAGTGACTTGCACAGCAATCGAGCGAGAGGTAATAACAGCATCAATAATCAAACCTCCAGTGAGCAAAGAGATTACCACCAGCCTCGCTCGAGAAGAAATTGACACTAGTGTAAAGGAGCTCCTCTTAGCAACCATCTTTGAAAGTGTAGGCTCATCATCCCCAAAACAACCAGGGACTAGGACTCGGATCGGCATGCGGCAAATGAAGTCTTGAATCTTGAAACACACGACCAGCATTGAACTGTCTTGACTTGGCTTGTCATCTCCATGGGGACCAGACCCAAGAGGCATCGAAGGTAATGAACACCCACTCCGTGGGGTGAAAATAAATGGAGAAGTGGAGGTAATAGGTTTGGAAGGTGCAGAGGCTTCAAGCAAGGAAGGAATGGTGGCAATGATAGGCTTAGGTGTGGGTGTGGGTAAAGGTGTGATGGTAACGAAAGGTTCGGGTGTAGGTGTAGGAGGCAAAAGCATAGGTGAAGGCGAAGCTTGCTCAGGCTCTGGCAATGGGGGTAATGGTGGAGAAGATGTAGGTAAAGCTAGTGGTAGTGTAGACGATGGAGGTGGGAGTAGTGGGTGAGGCGAGTTGGGGAGAGGAGGTGGCGGGCAGATCTGACAGAATCGGGTCCAGGTCCGAACCACTATGGATACATTAAGACACGGGCATTACATGCATGGTATTTATTTACTAGAGGAGAGACTATTGAGGGTAAGGTGGGGGCATCCTTGACCATCCATTGTGGTTGCAGGCATGGCCGCTTGCCCTCCCGAGAGGACAGAAATTCGGTGAAGGAGGGGACCTCCTTGCTGCTTGCATGCTCAGGGTAGAGCCCTGGTGGAGGAGGAATTTCTGCACCTTTGACTTCAGGCTGGGGAACCTCGTATGGTTGCTCGCCCCAAAATATAATGTTGTGATTTGCCTAGGGAAGATGCCCCCATTTCCTTCCAAACCTCGTAGCATGATGGGAGGTGGAAGCTTCAGCTTGATTTGTCTCTGCTGGTGTGAGGCATATCTCTTCATCCTCTTCTTCAGAGATTCAGACTGTTTCAAACATAGCCACAAGGGCATTGCAAGATACGACATTGCCTTTTCTCTTGTTCTTTGACTTCTCCTTCTTTTTCTTCACAGTCGCCAGCTGCTCCTTTGGGGGTTTATCCCATATGCTGGGTTCTTCAGCTTCTTCTGCTAATTTCAGGGACTCAAAATGTTCCCAAGGGACATATTCCTTCAGCTGGACGGGCTGTTCATATTCATCTAGCCCATTAATATTTTCTTGAAGTTGTTCCACCACCGGATTGTCCTCTTTGTGCACCCGCATAGGGATGTGCTTCTTCTTATTATTGGTGGATCTTTTGATGACCAGCTGAGGAGCCGTCTCATGCCAGACGGGAGTGATAGCCAGGGGTTCCGACTGAGATGTGACACCCCGTATGTGAATTCCTACGTCACGACGAGGCACTGCCCCTCTCCTTACTTTTGTCGGCATGGTGTGCCAATTCCCTTGATCTTCTACTGGCGCCAGGATATAGGTCTCATAGCGATGCTAAGTGCAGGCCTCTGCCACTTCTTTGGGTAATTACTGATATAGAGATATCATATTGACTGTTACCCTTAGACTGGGCATTTCATGCTGGCGCAGAGGATCGACTTTGTGCTCCCCCATTTGTAATCCCCCCTTCTTGATTAAAGACTCAATGTTGTCTTTAAAATTACGACGGGGCAGGGGGAAGGCCCGGCCCGGCCGGGGAAGCCCACGTCGACGGTGGAGTCTCACGCGCTGGACATAGGGGTGCAGATGCTGCAGTCCATGAAGCCCATCCGCCAGATGCAGCAGCAACACGCCTGCACCTTCGCCCTGTACGCCCATGACCTCACCCGCCAGATCGAGACCCATGCCACCGCTTCGTCTCTCGCCTCACCCACGACGTACGTCCTCCAGTTCGCCGGTCGTCTACGACTCCGACCTCCGAACCGCCCGCCTCATGACCGGTACTTGCACAGCAACCAGGAGTGGGACACGAGCACCATCATCTTAGTGTTCCATATTGCTAGCTTAATTAGGGCTCTTCTTGTGATCGTCTGTGTGCGTGGGCGCAGGTGTGGAGTACATCGTCTCGGACAAGGTCTTCGAAGGGCTGCCGCCGGAAAAGCAGGTCGAGGCTGTGGCACTCCCACGCGTACGAGATCAAGTCGGGGCTAGCTCCGGGTGTGCCCCAGGGTGCCGGAGGCGCTGAACAAGCCGGAGCTCCAGGACCTGAGCAGGACCCACGGCAAGTTCTGGTACGTGCAGTACCTGGCAGGTGGACCGGGCCGACCGGCTGCCCCTTGGTGCGGCGGCCCTCACGATGTCGCCAGCCGCAGGGGGTGAACCAGGGTAGGGTGAAGCCGGACCTCGTGAAGAGCCGGGGCGGCATGTACGGGCTGTCGAGCGAAGAGCTCGGGGTGCGAGCGTCGGAGGGTTGGGGGGGTTGGGACGGCCACACCCCGCGGAAGCGCATGAAGGGTGTCATACATATTAGCACATGTTATGCTTGCTCATACACATTCCACAACATTTAACAAACCATACATATCTACACATTATGAAGAAGAAACAACAGAAATATATACATATTCCATTCATAATACGTACACGTATATAATCATGATGTCACTATCAGGGAGACTTCTTTCAAGATCGCAAAATATTTGAAGGTTCAAAAAGAGATCAAAACTATCTACAACCTCAACTCCACCTTCTGTTAGCGACGTGTATCCCGTAGGAGCTCTCCGTGTCGAGCCGAGGTTGCTCTAGTGGCCGTGTTGTTGCTGGCCAGATATAACAGTAAGTAATTAAATTTTATTAGATCGGGTTGCTAAAGTAGAAGAAATAAAATTACTTTTTAATTAACAGTTTAAATATTTAACAATGATACCAGAGTTCAGTCCAAAGGAAAGACAAGCAGTACAGTCATCAGAAAAGAAAGACGTACACTGAGGTCGAGGGAAGCCCGATGCAGGTACTGCTGGCAGCTACAGACACGCCACACTAGGAACCGCGGAAGCAGAATGACGCCACCCACCTAAAAAGTAGGGGTGAGCCTCGTGTCACTGGCTTAGTAGGGGTCACGCGGATCCCCACTGAAAAATAACGCAGTAACACGGAACAATAGCTAAAATAGTAGTAGTAGTAAAGCAAGAAAACTAAACTACAAAGCTGTAAAAGAAAGTCAAAAACGGAAGGAGTAGGACAGCCAGAAGAAAAGGGGAAAGAAGTCGTACTGAGCAAACATGGCTGTCGAACTAACCTCGGCTCCTTGAGCTACTCCAGGCGGCAACAGAAGGGTAAACTCCAAACTGATGAAGTCAGGAGTTACCGATCCGTCGTCGAGACACCAGGCAAGCGAAGACCTACAAGAAAGAGGCAAAAGCCCTAGAAAAACCTATACAGATAAGACAGACCCTAAGGCATACACAACTCAATTGCCATGCATGCTCTTCTAGACACGACCACACACATACGACCAGAACGTCGTGCACACAACACAATACTGACCTCGGGCAAGATCACGAGAGGGTTAACCCAGGAAGGTCACGACGTGCGAGAAACGCGAGAGTCACGTGTCACGTGACGAAAGCACCTCCTCACTAGAAGAACAGCCAGCTGCATCCACTGATGTCTTATGCTGTGTCTCGAGTGTTCATCTACGATGCCAAAAACATGACAGAGACTGAGACACTATTTGAACAGAACCAGGAACTATAGTAACAAGTGACTAGTCAGGGTCACGCTCGTCGGTGTTCATCCAAATGCCCCTGACCACGTGTGCACACACAAGCTCAATGCCATAAGCTAGGCCTATAGCTAATTTTCTCCCCCAGCAGACGCTACTGTCAGGCAAGGGAGCCCACGAAAACTAGCTTAAAAACCATGTCTCGAGAATTGCCACACCACCACTCCCAGGTGGGCTGACACGTTGAAGCGTGTCGTCAAGCTATGACTAGTGGAGGCTCACTAGACACAGACTCCAAAACACAAGTGCTGGAGTGCAGACAGGCTAAACAAGCACTGTCACACGTACTACAAAGCACTAAGGTAGCACAGTAACTGCCAACAGACTCAGGACAAGGCAACTAGACCTACTAACGCACGATCCTTGAGTCTCACGACTCGGAGGCAAGATCGTCGAGCAACGACGGAGACACGCCGCCAATCGATCTAATCCTAAGCCAGAGGAAACGACACAATCGCATGAAACGACTCATGGGGACCTGAGGAAACACCGAGACCCTCAGCACACCTGGACACATAGACCAAGGTAAGACGATACCTCAAGGCATCCAGACCATGTCTCCAGCTACCCAAAATGGTCGAGACATACACAAGGTCCTCTATCAACCACTGGGTCACACTAAGTTGACCAAAACCTGACAACGACTCACAGAATAGGACACAATACACAAACAGTCATGGCTACCTTATAACGTGGTCATAGCCCTCATAGGACATCAGGAGACATCCACGGGACAGCAGGCGAACCACGAGGTCAAGCCAAGATAATTAGAAATCGTAACACCGGTAAACCATATTGGTAGTCATAGAATGGGCCATTCGGGGACTATAGCAGTCAAGGAGTAGACCACTGAACTCAGTCAACCCTCAAACCGACCTATTCAACCAAACCACCAAAGCGGTCTAAGATAGACCCGCTACACAGACTCAGCAATTCAAGAGTGAACTGCCAGACTAACCATCCTAAGACCTGGACCTAAGACAGACGGACTGTAGCGGCCCAAGAAAAGGATGCTACGATGACCATACGGACGAGGGTTAAGCCGCCAAGGCTAACCGACTCAACTACAGACCAAAACCACTGCGTGGTCTACCAAGGGGCCGCTCAGGGGACTGAATGGTCTATAGGAGGACCGCCCAATCGAACTGACCTACTACAGTAGTTCGGTCAAACCGATCAGAGCGGTCAGGGACTGACCGCTCAAAGGACAGAATAGTTAGGGGCAAACCGCTCCATGGACCACCATAGGCGAGCTGAACGGTATATCGACCGACCGCTCAATTGGCAGAACGGCTAGGCGCAAGCCGTTCAAAACAACAAGAGAAACAACACGGATGGGAGGAAGCCATGCAATGGGGATAAACGGTCCTCACTAGGCCATGCAAACCCCAAGACAGTCTATCGTGTGACCGCGTAGACCCAAATCGACCTTCTTATAAACGGTCACAACCATGACCGCGCAACACCCTAAACGTTTACTGTTAAACCATGTAGGCGTCACGGTGAACAAACCAAGGGATCGGCCAGATCTCGGCCTTTCCACGCCCCGTTTGTCCTGGAACGAAGGGGATACATTCACAATGACGATACACAACATTTAAACTCCAACGGGAGTCAAATCGGCTGGCAAACGGCGAGAAACGGACAATTCTACGGAATTGTCCCAAATGGGGTTTTCGTGTTTCCCGGGCTCCTACCGGTCCCAAATGACCACCATTCGACACGAAATCAGTGTCAATGGAATGCTGACATTCCAGGGAGTCATTTGACACTAACTGATCTAAAAATCGTCGTCATTTTTTGACAAACCCTACGAACTCCCAAAAGCCATGGTTTTTCCTAAACGAGCCCAAACTCATTCGTTCTAGCACCGTTTGACATGAAATTGCAAGGAAATGTGCAGGAGAAGTAGGTGATCCATCTCCCTACCTCCACCATAGAAACCGTGCGCCGAAGCGACTAAACCACGTCGAAAACCACTGAGTCAATGAACCGCGTCGGCTTTGAATCCACCGAGGGATCGTGCCGCGCCACTCTCCATCCGTCACTCTGTCCCACTCCAGGTTCACTCCATTGCGTCCCTGCCTCGGCTAGCTCTCCAACGGTGTGCGCCCCGCGTCGAACAGGCCAGAGAGGAGAGAGAACGAGAGAGAGAAAGAGAGGTTGAGAATGAGGGAGGAAAGAGGGTGGTGAGGGTTAAATAGAAAGAAAAGTTTCCTAATTTCTGAAAATCTAATTTTTGTGTCAAAAATCCACTAATTCAAAAAATATGCAAAAATAGTCAAAACGATCCTCTCAAAGAGTACATCACAGCTGTAGCATCCTCGAGTCGCAAAAATGTGCTTATAGGCCTTAAACCGTTCAAAAATAACAACAGGGATATTTTAGCCATTTCTTATCTAAGGGTTGCTATTTTGAATAGAAAAATCTCAACTTTACCTTTTAACTCGACGGTGACTGTCGTTTCTTTAACCTCTACCATTTCAAACCCTTCGTGAGCCCTCACTATTTGGCACGTCTGCACGTCTCAACGCGGAGGTCGACACCTTCCTCCACCTCCCTTCGTAGTGGATCATAGCGCTTCAGCTAGCTCCAACCTTCTGCTGTAACACTCCAGCAACCGTAGCTACCTTCTCCTCCTCCTTTTCGTTCTCATCATGACTTCTCTGGTCACCCATGGGAAGAAGAAGGATGCGGCAACAACTCAGAGGGCAGTTGCTCGAGCTCTTATGCATGCCGCTGTATGGATGGAGCCTCGATTTAAGCATGTTCATGACAGACCAGTTGCTACTGCACTGGCAAAAAGGAAACATGCTCTGACCAGTGCTACCAAGGTTGACGAAGGGCTGTCTCAAGGGGAACTGGCAAAGAGGAAACACCTATCCGCGGCTAAAAAAGGGAAGGAAAAGGCAAAGCCTACTCCGCCTCAGCCAAGTGCCACTCCCGTAGTTAGGGAAGAAGAGAGTGACCCAACCAGAATCCTGTTTCTGAGGTATGTGGATTTCAGTGACCATCAGATGCTCGATAATTTTCCTGAACTACTGCTACTCATTGAATTCCAAGGTTGGAGGAGGTTTTTGTCTAAACAGAGGGTGTACTACCCTTTTATGGTACAATAGTTCTATAAGAACTTAGTCTATGACCAGAACCACTGAGCCCTTAGGACTGAGGTCAAGGGGGTCAAGATCAAACTTTCCACAAAGCTTCTTCACAAAGCTTTACATATTCCCCAAGAAGGGCTTATAGAATCTGAGTTTGAAATTGATTTGTCTGAAGCATACACCATACTAACAGGCAAGCCCAAGAACCCTCAGGATGACACTCAAATTCTTGTCAAATACTTTGACACCAATAGGTTTCCCCCCTTGCAGCGTCTACTCCACCACCTGTGCACTACCATGATTACCCCACAAGGGGGTGGCAGAAGTAGGCTTACCTACCTGGCCGGGAAGCTACCCATTCTTTTGTATCACCAAATTATGAATTGTAGGGGATAGTCAACTCATTCTCCGCCAGGTGCTCACCAAATACCGCACCCGTAATCCCAAGCTCAAGCCTTACCAAGAACTCGCTGCTGCGTTTGCCAAACTATTTACCAAACTGATCTTTGTCCATGTCCCTCACGACCAGAATATTCTGGCTGATGCCCTTAACTCATTGGCATAATCCTTAAAGTTCTCCCTGGGTAGATGGTTTGAGTCCATCTCCATCTACAAGCGTCATGCCCCTATTGTCCATGATGCTTCCTACGTAATGATCAAGGAAAAAGTAGCAAGGAAGTTCCAAGAGGGAGAAATCTTTGAGAAGAGGAAAATCATGCTAGTAGAATCGGAAGAAGAACTGGCTGACAAGGAAAAGCCATGATTTTATGAGATTGCTAAGTACTACCAAGATCAGTCCTACCCTGAAGAGGCCACGATAGAAGATAAGAGAGCCATAAGGAGAGTGGCCCAAAGATACACATTGGTTGGAGGAGTGCTATACAAGAGAAGCATCATTGGTGTTCTTCTAAGATGTCTAGATGACGATGAGGTTTGGAAGTGTATTGAGGAAGCACACTCTGGTGTGTGCGGTGCCCATGTAAATAGTCAAATGCTTGCCAAGAAGATCCTTCGGCAAGGTTTTTACTGGCCCACCATGGAAGAGGATTGTGCTATCTATGTCCATAGGTGTGTCAAGTGTCAACTTCACACCGACAAGATTCACTCCCCATCTTCCACACTTCATCTAATATCTTCCCCATGGCCTTTCTCCATGTGGACTTTCGATATCATTGGTCCCCTTGGTGATCTCAACTCCCTCACTAAGCAAAAATCATTCATCCTTACTGTAACATAGTACTTCAACAAATAGGCCAAAACCAGAGCTTACGCAGAGGTCAAAACGTCAACAGTCTGCAAGTTTACTATGAAGAACATCATCGCCAGGTTCGGTATCCCAAGAACTATCATCACCGGCAATGAGCCGCAATTCATTTCTCAGGATCTTCAGGACCTCTGCAAAAGGTATAAAATTACATTGCATCATTCATCACCTTATTTCTTGACATTTTTCACTTCGACTAGGTGCACGTCGAAGTAGTGCTTCTGGTACACCCGGTAGGGGAGTATGTTGACTACTGCTCCTGGGTTGATCAGGACCCTATTGATAGGCTGCCCATTCAGCTGCCCCTTCATGTAGAGCGGCCTGTTATGACTGTAGGTGGGCAAGAGCATGTCGTCCTCCGTGAAGGCCACGGCCACCTCCGGTGGCATCTCCGCCAAGCATGCCTCAAGGTGTGCTGGCATCTGGAGTGCGGCAATGATGGCTTGCCGTGTTTCTTCATCCATGGATAGCATCTCCCAGACGGTAAACCGAGCCGGGATCTTCTTGAGATGCTTGACTATTCGGTCGGCAGCCCGAACCCTGAGCAGTCTCATTTCTTCGGCCTTGCCACGTCTGCCCCCAGCTTGGGTCTGGGGCGCCGGGTCAGAGGGCGGCTCCTCCACCGGACCTGGCACTGCTAGCTGAACCTGGGGGGCCTACTGGATTTCCTCTTTTTCCTTCATGAATTTGGTAAGGTTAGGGATGCCATCAAGCTCTTCCGCTGGCTGGGATGGGATCGTCGCCGGTAGGGTTGGAGGGTTACTCGCGGGCGGAGCCAGGCGGCTGTTAGCCCTCTTGGTTGGCCGGGGTTCTTGTAGGTGCACCTGATTTTTTGTGCAGGCCCGAAGGAATTCGGCGAAGGAGGGAGCACCCTGACTTTTCGACTTCTCGGGATAAAGGCCTGACGGTGGGGGAATCTCTACGCCTCGATCCTCGGGCTCGGGGACTTGGTAGGGTTGTTCACCCCTTAGCATGATATTGCGGTCATCCTGAGGAGGGTGCCCCCATTTCTTCCCCGACCGGGTGGCGTGTCGGGAGGTGGACGATTCGACCTAATTCGCCTCTGGCGGGTTGCAGGGTACTGTGTCCTCCTCCCCCTCCAGAGAGAGGGCGGTGTCGAACAGCACCGAAAGGGTGTTGCAGGTGACGATGACCCCCTTCCTCTTCTTAGCTCTGGCTCTTCTCTTTGTCTTCTTCTTTTCTGCGACAGCCGGTGGCTACTCTCGAGGGAACTCGCCCCACAGGGGAGGCTCTTGCTCTACCCGGGCTTCTACTTCGGATTAAGACTCATTTGGAATGTTATGAAGATTGATTAACATCTAATAAGAATTCTATCATGAATAGATCAAGCATGAGTCTTTCCATGAAGAGCATTGCATGTAAGCATAAAAAATATTGTTATACACATTAAGACATAGTTGAGTCAATTTCAAAAGATTTGTCTTTCCATAAAGAGCATTGCATGCACATTAAGACATAGTTGAATCAATTTCAAAAGAACAACAATGAGTCATAGTTGGACATAATCAAAATAATAAAATCATGCATGTTCCACACATGCACAACATTTACCTCCTTCACGATGAACGAATGCCCCTCTCTTTCCTTTCGACGATTCATAGCTCGATTATGAGACCTCGATAGCCCCATTCCAAGTGTCAGTTCCCAGAGTTTGCTCAGAGTAGTGAGATCCCGGGAAGTTAAATGCCTGAAATCCCCTCCGTTTCCCTCTCGGTAAGATTTTGTAGTCATGTGCTTCACCATTGTGTTTTCTTCATCGTGAAAATCGTTCTTAGAGGGATGTGAAGCCCCTGTTCCTTCCTTTGCATTGCATCAGAGGGAGGGGAAAGTGGTCATCAATCTGTCTTGATAATCTATATGTATTTCTCTCTCATTGTACTCCCTTGCAGTGTGATCATCACAAAGTCGGTGTCCTCTTCCTCCCCGCCAGCATGAATCGACACGATTTTATTGCATAAACCTGTAGGCTTGCAATCTCCTTTCATCCCCCTCTTAAAGTCCATCAGAAGAGGGAGAAATCTATGGGAGGATTGGTGCTATACGCCTGTGTGGTTGCCCTCTCATTTGGCCCTTCATATGGCGTTGCCCAGTTGATTTTACGATGCTTTGTTTTATGCACAAATGATCTGGCATGCTGTAGTTCCCTGATCCGATGCCTCTGCATCGCCTGAATTGGCGCACCTAAGTGATTGATCTAATAGCCGCCTACATGGATTGATCTTGTCACGTCCCGAGATATGTAGCATAATTAAGTCAGAAATATGAATAGTTAGCAAATAAGCCTCAAGCTAGAATGACAATCAGAGTGCTAAACATTCAGACAAATAAGAGTGAACACCATATAAAAATAAACTCAAACTTTCCCAAATCATGGAAAATCCTCCACGGCATAAAAACCCCGTCTCACGGCCCCGCCTCGGCCTACAAACCACGGAAATGGAACGCGGGGAGCTAGGGAGCGTCACCCTACCTCAATGGAGCGAATGCTCCACCGAATCGACAACGAAATCACGAAGAACGCTTTTAGAAGCCCTCGTTCCTTCACGAAATCCCACGATCTTTACGCCGCCACAACTGCCTCGCCGTCGCCGTCATCGCGACGCCGTCGCCCCGCGCCGTCTGCAGCCGGTGGGAGCTCGTTGTGCGATCGAACAAGAGAGAGAGAGGGGAGAGGGGCGTGATCACGAGAGGAAGAAGAAGCAGAAAGAAGAAGAAGAATGAAAAAGAAAAAGAGAAAAGGTTGATATTTATATCTTATGATTATTCCATGTTGGACTTTTAGGTCACGGTAAGTACCAAGCAACACTTTGTGACCTCAAAAGACAAAGGAGGTTTATAACTCACTTAGGGACCTTTCTGTTCACAATTATCACACAGTTATAGTCCTTTATTTACATAATGCCCCTAACCATAAATAAAGGTGTGGTGATACTGTCAAACCTTTCGTGCTTATGGCCTGAAGAATCCCGTACTCAAAATGCCATTGGAAAGCTCCTTTTTCAATAAACTATGTAACCTTGACTAGGGATTTTCTCGAGTACCGTTCATAGGGCATGCTCTTTCATACTATATTTGAGAGTGAATGATTTACTGTTGTCGCTCAATTACCTTCACATATATTCTACTGTATTCGAATACTTGAGCATCTAGAACTTGTGATTAATGTCGCTTTGTCAGGAATCAAAGCACAGGAGTCTCCATGCAAGGTATGCTTGGTGACACGTATTCAAGGACCAACTGTGCTACTGTGACTGAAGAATCTCATAGTTGACAGTTAGATATATTTACCATTCAGAGATTCTTAATTGGATTATTTAAGTGAACCCTATTCTTGTAATGAACACCTACACATATTGTCACGTCCCGAGCGCGGAAGATTACCTGGAAACGACGTGACGAGTCTATAACGTTCATGTCAATCAGAGCGTAGTGCATTCAACACAAAGACAGAGTGTGCAAGATAGCAATGACAAGGGTGCGACCATGCACGCACGTGACGTCACACTTCCCAGTACCCACGAGGCCATGTCTGACCGCTCGATCTGAGTCGCGATTGACCCTCGCCTAGGCACCAGCTCGATGCACTCGCCTGTCACCCAGCTACAAGCCCCTTGTTTTACAGAGCTAACACGGCCCACGTCACGAGAGGAACACTCTATAAAACACGCGGATACCCGCTTTGTCATGCATAGACCCGGGGATCGACCATTGTGTCAGAATTATCCCGCGGCTTGCGTCTGTTGTACCTCAGCCACTATGGCCCACTTGTAAAGCCATACAGCTCTCAGAAACTGTACAACCATTTGGAAATATGCACTCGCATCCATGTTCGGGCCCTCAGCCCTCTTTTGTTGTGTCACCTAACGTGAACCCCTCAGTACCTCTGACCTCGGTCAACCCCATCCTGTCTTGTGTGAACCTACAGCTGCGAAGTGCTCCCTGCTTGTAGCAACCCTGAAACTTCAAAATAAAATTTTAAATAAAATTATAAATAGTGACTTATATCAAGTCGCCATTTTATTAAGTAACGGATCTCTGAAAAGATGTCAATTCATTAAATAACGACCCTTTAAAAGGCGTCAAATTATTTCAACCAAACGGTAAGAATACTTAGAATAAGGGAAGTAATTAACGCTCTACATCAAGGCGCCAATTATTAAAATGAAGACTTTCCATGAAGGTGCCAAATCACTAACTGATGCCCCTGCCCCTGTCGCCAATTAAACAGCGCCCCTAAACAAGGCGCTATTTCACTGAGAACTATAAAACGGAAACCTGTTGCCATGTTTTGTTCGAATAGGGAACTGAGATGGGATAAGGAACTATACAGGTAAGGATTCAAACTGGGAAAGGATTAAGATGGGAAAATAATGTTCTAATAGGATTCTTTCCCAGGATAACTCAACCCCAATTGACCTCCAATGACCCTTAGGACTCTTTACCTTATAAATACCCTGCCCTCAACCCATGAACTCTCTGTTCGTCAACCCCTACCAGAGCTACGGTAAGGAAGATGGTCTTCCTTTCTGATTAGTTTATTCTCTTCTTCCCCTTCTTATTTATGTTTCCTGAGGAGGGTGGTCGCCAGAGGACATGCGGGCCTCGAATGAATGTTAATGATAAATAAGAGGAGGGATCGCGGAATACCTTAAAGTGTGGAGATGTGAGTCAACTTCCTTCTCTTCCTGTCGGCCGGTCGATGGAGAGAGTCTCACTTCTTGATTACCCTTGAAATAAAGATAACAACACCAACAAAGAAATATGGAATTAAAAAAACCAGGATATGTAGTACCAAATCTCAAGTGAAGATAAACGTAAAAGTATGGAGATGAACACACGTGTTGGGGTGTTGCCCCTTAAACCCCTGTGCAAAGGGTTAGGATAAAATATGATGAATGAAGGGTGAAGTGGAGACATGTAAGTGTTGCACTAATGGAGGCTCAACGTGGTTGAGAAGAGCAGGGGAAATATGATGCATGCATGCAGTTTTAACTATATGTAGTGAAAAGAAATAGGGGGAGTAAAAAGAAACAGAGGAAGTAGAAGAGCCTGTGATTATTCTCCTAAAAATGATGGCTTTAGATGCGCATTCGGGAAAAAGTCTCTGATGGGATGAAGCCTTAGCCGCAGGGAAGACTCCTCCTCAAGCCAAGAATCCGACAGCACCTCCCCGTTGGTTGAAAAGTTCCCCCCTGGGCATGAAATCACAGGGGTATTTATAGGGAGAGGAATCGTAATTCAATTCCCAGAACAATTGGAATGATCATTTACGGAAGGAGATAAACATGGGAAGAGTCCTTCCCAAGTTTGGAAAGCCACCGGGAGGACTCCCCAGTTGAAACGAACCTTGAAACAAGGAAAGAAGGAGCTGCTGGCGAGCTTCGGAGGTTACAGGGAAATGGCGCTGGACACCGTGGTCGCCCATTGAATGGGCATCCACTCTCATGGATGTTAATTCAAAGTTAATCTATGGAAATCTGAAATAAAAAGGAATTCATGTTTGAGTTCACAAATGCTAATTCTAAAGAAAATCTGAATTTCTGATAGAATCTGAACTCAAAAATGGCAAGAAAAATAGCATCTGCGACCACGAATGCTTACTGAATTGGCATCCGCCTAAATAGACGCACATAATCAAGAAAACACATATTTAAAGAATTAGCATCTTCTTCATAATGCATAGGGATAGGGGCGTTAAAGGTAGCAGACCTTTAACTCAATATGCAGGGACTATAACTCACTAGACGAGGCAGGTTAAAGCCACCCAAACACGAAAATCCACAGAAAACTCACAGTTCACGGATGATATAATGCACCTCTAAGGGTGTGCCAAATGACTATAACGCACCGGGGCAGGCACGTTATGTCACCTGGGTTTCGCGACTCCGGAGGTCAGAATCGAAACCCCCTCTCGATTGATCGAAATCGACGAGGGATGCATAAAAACACAAAACCAAACTATCCTGCTAAGCCATACCAACATTCCAAGCCTACGCATACCACTAGAATTATAAGACAATGCCCATGGAGATAATTTCAACATTAAAAGATTAAAAATGAACTAAACAGGAATATGCACAAAAAACAAGGCAAAGGGCGCCGGACCACGGCGCAAGTGGTACCGGTGGTGTCCTAACGAGGTAAGGAATCCATCCCCCTACTTGGATTACAGCAAGAACGGCGATTCGATGTCGATCCGGCGAGAGGGTGACGCGGCACCTCCAGGATCGGCTCGACTCCACGCTCCGCAGATCAAGGAAAGGTGGGCGTCAACACGATCCTTGCGACGCGACCAATCTAATGGTACCTCCCCGACTTTCATCAGCGGCCGTTTGGACCAGAAATCGAGAGAGAAACGTAAATCGAGAAATTAACCCCAAAATCACCCAAAATAGGAATTGCACGAAAAATGATAAAGATGGCGACGTATGGTGATGCATGAGGCATCAACGGATTCCTGGCAAGACGAGGAGTCTGTTCCCCTACCTTTTGCGCGACGAAGATCGTAAATCGGTGTAGATCAGGTGACGGGGGCCACGCCGTCCTTCTACTTGCACGCGTCTCCACGCTCCACGATCCGAGAGATGAAGGGTACCGACATGATCCTCGCGTCGAGCCCGTCCCGTCGGTACCTCCCATGCATCGACCGGGGTCCGTTTGGACCGCGAACCGAGTGAAAGGGGGAGAGAGGAGAGAGAACATGTGAGGGAGAGAGAGAAGAGAGAGAGAGAAGTCGAGAGAGTGAGGAGAGAGAGGGAGTGGCGTGAGATTTTTATAATATTTTATTTTATTATTATTTTTCGAGGTATAGTAGAATGAGCATACGATCAGGAATATTACTCGTCCATCACCTTAAATTCATTCGATATTCTTAATCCACCTAACAAAGGGTTAACATGCTTGGATTTTACTTTTACTCGGTACCCTGCACAGCACACCTTCCTAGGCTTATCTTTACCGCCCCTTGAGCTTATAGCGCACCTTGGAGGGAGAAGGAAGATAATAGCTTTGGGAAGTTCACGAGGGGGGCCGAAGGGCTTGGGGACATGCCTCTCCTACCCTATTGCCTATTCGGGTTTAGTCTGTGGCTTACAAAAATTTTAGTTGTCCTTGCCTTTATAAGCACATGCTTATGCCCAGGGTTTTCCTTGCGAGGACTTTATCCTCTTGACATGCTCTTTTAATTGGAATGGAATTTACTTCATGCATGCTTACGCCCAGGGTTTTCCCGATGGGGACTTTACCCTATTGACATGCTCTTTGGATTGGAATTTACTTCATGCATGCTTACGCCCAGGGTTTACCATACAGGGACTTTGCCCTCTTGTCATGCTCTTTTGATTGGAATGGAGTTTACTCAGGCTTTTGGCAGATATGTTCCCTTTTAGGCCTTGACATCCACCTACTAGGGCGGTGGGTAGGTTTGGTGGACTGGCCAAGTCCTCTGACAAATAGTAGGTAAGGGTGAATTGGTGGCGTCGCCATCGACACACGAAGGGCTTCGCACAATGGTTTTCTTAGGGGTTTAAGGATCACCAATGTAGGATTTTACTGGGGAGTTCATATCAATGGGCCCTCAAATTATTAGATGGGGGTTTTGAGAATATTTAAAGGGTTTCATGTCACGCCCCGAGATTATGCAGTTGAAACAATCGGGATCGTGAATAGCCAGCATGGTAAGCCTCGACTGAGCAATATAATCAGAGCGTAAGAACAATCATGCAAGTAATTACACCATAATTTAATCAACCTTCACTTGCATTTCATATTAAATCATAATCCAAGTACACAATGTATTCGACTCTCTTTAAACTCCGAAACACAATAAAAGAAAAATTACATATAATGACTTAATCTAGACATATTTCGACAATTATAGGTCCGTCCAAGTTTTGGATGACCTACTGCCTCACATCCGTGAAATGTGCCTCAAGCAGCGCATTCCCCAGTGGCAAGGCTCCGCACAGCGGAGGTATTTCCACAATTTGTTGACACCTTCATAAGTCCGGGGGCAACCCCCGTTCTCCCATAAAGATACTAGGGGCCTTGGCTACGACCAAGGCCCACCAAGGCCCAGACTTTCGTGTCTACCACGCGGTCCACGTCATAAGCTCGATGCAGCCAGTTGTCGACGCTGCTACTATCAACACCAATTTCGACAGCTCTAGGGATGAGGAGGAGGATATTTTAATCCTACTCCCCGCCACAGCTAGTACCTCAATTCCAGCACTTGAAGAGGCTTCCCCATCTGTCCGTGAAAATAGTGAGACAGAGGAGACCCCTGGGGCCTCCCAGCTAGCCAAAGAGCCCAGTTTACTGGACCTCCCCTGCGAGGGAGGTCTTCAGAACAGAGACTGTGAAGCGTCACCGGCACTAGCAGGCAACTCCAACCAAGCCTCTGGGACGCCAGGCAACAGCTGTCAGCCCGATAGGGATGGCCTAGGACAACCTCAGCCCGGGACTAGTAACGACAGTCCTCCAGTCCCCTCAACCTCAACCGTTGGCTCCGAAGACCATTGGGTGTGTAAAGCTGACACGGACGATGAAGACTTTGTCGACTTCCAGCCAGCACCTCCCGAACTGGAGGACGGCAGGCAGGCAACCATCGATGAGCTCATCGAGATCAATCTGAGCGAAGATGAAGCCCCTCAACCAACCTTCCTCAGCGCTCTCCTCACTGAGGCAGAAAGGTAGGACTACAAGCAACTCCTGCTCGAATACAAAGACTATTTTGCCTGGATATACAAAGAAATGCCAAGGTTAGATCCCTCCGTAGCGGAGCACGACCTGGCTATATCTCCTTCAGCCACTCCAGTCAAACAGCCCCATCGACGCATGCGCCACAAGCTGGAACTCCAGGTTGTGGTCGAGGTCAACAAAATTTAGGAGGTTGACTTCATCGAGCCATGCATCTACTCGATCTGGCTCACCAATATTGTCCCAGTTAATAAGAAAAGTGGTCAAGTCTACATCTACGTCGACTTTCTGACACACCTGCTAGTGAACTTCCATTGGACCCCCTCAAACAGCCCATTAATTTTTTAGATGAGTAGTTGGTAGGAGTGACCACAATACACTCTGATGTTATAGTACTTCCAACGGCTATAAACCAATGTATTGTTCATCAAATTCTCGTAGATAATGGAAGTTGTCCATACGTTATTCCGTACAACTGCCTTGTTCTGATGGGTGTAGATCTTTCTCACATCACACCACTACACACTACCTTATTCGATTTCTTTGGCTCTGCGATCTACCCTGAGGGACAGATCTCCCTTCTGATCACTTTTGGAACTGCCTCCGAGGGACACAACCTTTGTGGCCGACTTCACGGTTGTGCGAGGCATGACCGGCTATAACGCCATCATCAGCTAAGGAAGCCTAGGGGTCCTGAAAGGGGTTCCCTTGTCGTACCACCAGAAGTTAAAGTTTCCCACTCCTTACAGAGTAGGAGAAGTTTGAGGTGACCAGGGCTATTTGATCTGCACTAAGGAAAGGAGTGTGGAATAGGCCCTACCAGAGAAGAAGGCTAGGACGGATGCACCACAAGAAAAATGGGAAATACTGACGTACTTTACAACGGAAATGTTTCCATCGAAAATACATCAGAACTATTATAACTTTCCAACGGATAATTTTATGTTGCAAATACGTCGGTAAATACCGACTGATTTGTGACTTATTATTTCGGGCGAAACTTCATCTCTACAAAGATACAACTTTCAGGCAAAGTAGTCTTCGTCGGAATTACGTTGGTAATTACCCACTGATTTTCGATAACAAAATTACCGTCACTAATATTTACATATTTTTATGTAATAATTAACTCATATGAATAGAAATATGTGTGTAAATTCTGACTTATTTCTGACCGAATGAGATTCCGTCGGAAAAATGTGGAATATCTTATGTTTAACCGTAATACGTATATGTAATAAGTAACAAAAATACCGACCAATTTGTGACCTAATATTTGGGCGGAAATCTGTCTCTAAAAGAGACAACTTTCAGACAAATTAAACTTCATCGGAGTTATGTCGGTAATTACCCGCTGATTGTCGACAATAAAATTTCTGTCACTAATATTTACATATATTTATATAATAATTAACCAAAATGAACAGAAATATGATTGTAAATTCTGACGTATTTGCAACCGAATGTGGTTCCGTTGGAAACACCTGGAATATCTTATGTTTAACCGTAATACTTATATGTAATAAATAATAAAAATAAAAATAAATATATTAATAGTTTAGCGGGATAATATATCACGAGTAGTTGACAAAAGTTGGGGGAGACCCTTCGTCTTCCAGCGACTTTAGGTCTTCCACCGACTTTAGTAAACAAATACAAATACTTTAGTAAATATATCAATTTTAAGATTTTTTGATATTATTATTTATTTTATTATAATTATACTATTATATTTATTATGTTTATAGTGACAAATTATTATATTTATTTTCATGATTTGTTTGTTATTTTCATGCCTATGTTATAATTATTATATTTATTGATTATTAATTTTTATGAATGTTTATTATTATTATATTTACTTTCACTTTTGGGTTCACCTGCCGTATGTGAGAGCAGTAGAGTAAAATGAAGGATAAGGGTGATGAATGCATATTATAGGTGAGAAATAAGTTGACAGAGGTAACAAGTGCACATTAGTGGTGACAAATAGGTTGACAAGGGTGACAAATGCGCATGAGGGGTTTCAAAAGGCTCTTAACGGTGAAAAATGCACAAAGGCGACAGCTCCCAGGGGCAAAGGCGACGGCTTCTGCATGCTAAGAGTGAAAAATGTCTATTAGTGGTGACAAATAGATCAACAGGGGGTATAAATGTGCATGAAGGGTGACAAATGGATCCTAACGATGAACTATGAGCATGAAGATAAGTCCTACTGATATTAGAACCATCGACAAACCCTGCTACTTATAGAGGAAGAACTCCCTTTCGTAAAGGTAACCCTTACCTGTGATAGATGGTATCCTTCATTTGACTCACACATCAAGGGAATGTATGGGTCCATTAACGGCAACCACATCACACAAAGATCAAGCATCCATCATGCAAAGAAAGGTTGTAGAAAAAAAAATTATATTGATAGGAAAAGAGGGTACAAGCGGTTACAGGTTACTCATCCTCTTTGGGACGGAACCTGTCAGGTTGGAGGCTCAACACCCCCTTGTACCAAAATAGGTGGTCCACCTTCGCCAAGGCATCCTGCCACCCTTACAGGTACCCCTGCTCGTATTCTTCCAAAACGTCACCGCCGCTGCTCTCCCTTGATGGTTGGTCCGGCACCAACTGGGCTTCCTTTCGAAAGCACAACTGTTTGGCGGGAACCTGCTCTGACGAAGAATCTAACTTCTTAGATGATAACATCTTCACGAGAGTGTCTTTGACTGCCAAAGGAACTCAGGATGTCAAGTTTCCCACAGAGTCTCTATTTATAGGAAGGAGACGAAGATCCTTCCATCTCCCCCAACTTTGTGGAAATCGAAGCGATAGGGTGTCGGTCATGATGAAGAATCTGACTTCTCAGATGATGACATGTGACTTCTCAGATGAAGTTGGCGAGAACCTGCTCAGATGAAGAATCTGACTTCTTAGATGATGACATCTTCACGAGAGTGTCTTTGACCACCAAAGGAACTCAGGATGTCCAACTTTGTAAAAATCGAAGTGACAGGACCACGAAGATCGTTCCATCTCCCCCAACTTTGTGGAAATCGAAGCGACAGGGTGTCGATAATGAGATTGCTTGGACGAGAGGCTGGAGAGAGATATTGCAACGACTAACACTACATAGTGGTGACAAATAGTCATCAATGGTGAGAAATAGGCATGAAGGCTGACAAATGTCTCGTAAGGGTGATGAATCAATAATAGAAGCCACAATATGTTATGAAGCGAAACAAAGGCAACACCTAGCGAGCAATAAGGTTGACAAATAGCTCATTATGAGTAACAAATATCTGTTAGAAGTGATAATTAGCTCTGTGACGGTGACAAATTACTCATGGCAGTGAAACTTGAAGAAACTCAAGTTCGTTTGAAGGATTTAACCGTGTATGGGTTTCTTAACTCTACCAACACGGATCTGAAGCTTTCCTAGTCATCAAACGACACTGATTAAATGAAGCGAAATGTTTGTATTATTTTTCTATCATTTTTCACAATTAGGTAGTTTTAAATTATTGTTCTAGTGTTACATTTATTAATTATCATTTCTATATTTTTATCAATTTTATAATTATTTTAGTAGACATTCGGCTCGGACTCACTCGGTGCTAAATCCTCATCCTCGCCAGCGGAATCGCCTAAAAAGTCATCAAGTGTAAGTCTACGAATAGGCTTAGTAAGATTCAAAAACTCAAAGCATACCTCTTATACAAGCATGACATACTTAGCCAGTTTCTAGTCGGAACAAGTTCTTAACACTTACCAACTTGCGGAAACAAAACACATGGTTTCAAAAAAAATTGAAAACATATCATGTTGTGTCCCTGGGGTTTTGATGATGTCAAACACTTTACATTTCTGAATTTAGACAAAGAACAGGCTGACAGGATAAATGCCAAGCGAAACCAAGAAGAGCAGATGCCGAGCGAAACCAAGAAGAGCAGATGCCGAGCAAAACCAAGAAGAGCAAATGCTGAGTAAAACTAAGAAGAGCAGGTGCCGAGCGAAGCCAAGAAGAGAAGGGTTTGAAAGATATAAGCCAAGCGAAGCCCAGAAGAGCAAATGTTGAGCGAAACTAAGAATGGCATGTCGAGCGAAGCCAAGAAGGGCAGGCTTTGAAAGATATATGCCGAGCGAAGCCAAGAAGTGCATGCCAAGTGAAGCCAAGAATGGCATGTCAAGCGAAGCCAAGAAGGGCAGACTTTGAAAGATATATGCCGAGCAAAGACAAGAAGGGCAGGCTAAGCGACGCCGAGAAGGGCATGTCGAGCAAAGTCAGCCAAGAGTCGAGCCTAATGCAGGTAGGTCTGAGATTTGACTGCCAAGAGTCGACCCAGACACAACTAAGCTCAGTTGACACAACTAAGCTTGGACGATGCAACTGAGCTCAGATGATGCAAACTAATCTCGAATTTCATGAACCAAAGCTCAGACTTCATGAAGCCAAAGCTCGAACTTCATGAAGCCAAAGCTCAGACGTCAAAAGGATCACGTGGATTGGGGTCATGGAGACAACATGCCTCTAAGTGCAGCCTGAAAGGAGTTAGAAATTAGAACTTAATGGAATATGTATGCATATGTACATAGCCAAAAGGAACAGGTATCAGAACTTATAAGTCAGTTTCAGAGGTCAGTTCAGAACAAAATAGAACGAATAACATATGTCAAATAACATATAACATAGTCCATCCTTCTCGATGGCTTATTTGGGAACACCAGTCTGTCGAAAACTGACTGTCGGGACGGCGCTTCCTCCCACACAGGGGACTGGCGTCGTTCCTCCGACCGGTTCCTTGATTCTGTGCTAGGCACAGGTTGGAACCGGAGGGGTGCTGCCCAGGCCCCGGAGGTAGTTTCTCATGGCTTGCTCGATCCCTTCCCACTCCTGGTCGGGGAGAGCAGCCGGTAGTTGTGTGTTGATGATGACAGTAGGATGAGTGTAAGTCGTGAACGCTGGGCGGGCAGCATGGTGACGATGCCTGTGGCGTTGGCGGCGGGCATTTTCGGGCAGCGCTGGTGTAGCAACTGTCGGTTGGTAGGTCGGGGTCGCCATCTCGCCCCTTTCGTCTCCTCAGGCCCTCCTCGGGTGAGTGTAGCTTGGCCCTGCGTAGGCCAGTGCGGTGGGTTGGGCTTCCTTGGGAACCCAGGCTTGTTTCAGTTTAGTCGGCCTGTGAGCCGATACATTCCTTGGTGCCGCAGCCGAGACGACGTGCGCCTTCTCCTACAGCTTCTCCAGTCCTTGGAAAGAATTGTGGACTGGGACGGCTGGTATTACGTGGTCTGGAATCACCTTGGACTATTGTCTGTTCAGATGGACTCGGATGGTCCCAATAGTCATGGACTTTCCCGAGGTGGATATGCGGTGTCCTGGGGCAGCATCGGTGTTGTTCCTTTGGAGCCTCCTCCGGTGAGATGCCGATCCTTGGTGAGACGGGCTGGCGGTTTGGTGCACATGGTCAGGCCGGCGGTTTGGTGCACATGGTGCACGTTGCAACTCAGCGTCTCTGCCAGCACGTCGTTGTTGTTCTTGGCCACAGCTTGGCTAGCAGCAGCTTCGGTGGCCCCGTGGGCGGGGGCGTCGATCTTCGGTGAGTCAGATGCCTCCACGTCCAACATGTTGACGAAGGCTACCCCCCAAAAGTTGGGGAAGCCGACCACGGGAGGGAAACTCCCAAAGCAGAGGGGGATGGTAAGGTAGCCATCCCTGATGTGACTTTCGACGACCTGAGGGCCGAAGGTGACCGCCATTCTTGGTGCTGAAGTGTGACTTTCCTGCATTTGCAAAGATGAACTTGGGTTAAGTTAATTCATAAAAGAACCCTAAAGAAAATTCATAGAAACATTCTTAATTCCTTCCCTTACGCGTGTAGGATCTATCTAGCAATCGTGATGGCTGCGGAGCGCAGGCAATGGCGAGAGATGCGGCGAACTATGTAGGGCCTGACTCAGGCATTGGAACAAGAGGCGTAGGGAGGCACTCATCATGGTGCCGGCGACCTCCACCGAAACTTTTGAGGCATGAACCCACCTAGGTTTAATGGTTCCCCCGACCTACACGAGGCGGAGCACTGGGTGAAAGAAATGGACTGTATTTTCCACGTCATGCATTGCAGCGATCAAGAGAAAGTGTTGCTAGCGACTTTCCAACTTGAACGAGATGCCCGCACGTAGTGGGAGTCAGTGGAGCCCACGTTAGCAAATGGCCCTGTGACATGGGAAGAGTTCCTCGAGCACTTTAATAGCAAATACTTCTCTGACCAAGTCTAGGAAAAGAAGGTGGCCGAGTTCACTTCACTATGACAAAGGAACTTATCTGTGGCAGAATACGAAGCACAATTTTTTAGGTTGTCCCGATATGCGTCGCACCTGGTGTACATCGAGAAGATGAAAGTAAAGTGATTCCTCAATAGGCTGAAGCTTCAATACATCAACCAATTGGCATCGTTAGAAATCCACAACTATGCTGAGATTGTGTAGAAGGCATAAGTGCTAGAAGACACCATGGAGATGACTGACCAGATTAGAGGAAGAGACAAGAGAAAGGAGCAAGCTACTAGCTCCAAAAACATCAAGCCAATGCCTGGCAAGAAGAGGCCCAATGGTGGGCTGAGTTTTACCAAAGATAAGAAACCGAGAGAGAATGATAAGGAGAATGGGTCAGCTGCCCCATCCAAGGTAGTTTGCAAATATTGTGACCGGCTAGGCCAAAAGATGGAAGAGTGCTAGCAAAAGTTAGGAGCTTTCCTGTGATGTGGGAGTAGGGACCACCAGATCCCCGAGTGTCCCCTTCATGCTAAACAAGCTACATCAGAGAAGCCGCAAGAGAGTCAGAAGTGGCAGGGCCGGCTCCAAGCCCTTCAAGAAACTAGAACTGAGGCCGCCGAGGAGGGTGGTAGCAAACCTTGATCACCTTGATATCTAGTCACACATGAACTACAAAAGTAACCAAGCAAAACTGGCCAAAATGACATGAAGCAGCCATGGCCCAGTTTCTCTTGTCCAGACCATAGCACAAGATAATCTGGCATGAAAAATATAGTATTCAGATACCTGCTCCAAAATCTCATGAACAGTATACATGAGACACCATCAAAAATATATTCATGAAGTGGCATTGCTTCTCATCCCAGTAAAGTAACCTGCAAAGTAAGATAGCAACATATGAGTTCATAGAGCAACAACAGACATTTTCCACAACACTTACACATAATATTTTCACTTCTATGTATATGCAAAGCACACAATATCTTGTTATCATCAAAATCATTATCAAAGATAAAGAGAGGGCACAACGAACCCAACAATTTGATTAACTACAGATGAAGGTATGAATTTTTGATTATTTACGCATGAATTCTCTCAGCAGTCACACCCCTCCATGACAGTTCATGACAAGAGTGCTCAGAACCTTGGGTTCTGGTGCGAATTGGATTTTCATCTCAACAGGAGAGTTTGGGTTAAGGGCCCAAGCTTTCTAATGAAACTAGTTTCAGCTCATTTGGTTAACTATGGGCCAAGATATCTTTAATTCAACAGGTGACAACATTTTCTATAATTGTTTCAACCTATTATCATAAACTCCCTCCTCTCCTCTATTAGGCCTAGTTTCCAGAAGTTATACTCTTCATCCAATTTGTCCTTCACCCAATGGCCATTGCATGGGCTTTGGTTTCACCTAATTCTGACCTTCCTAGGTTAAGTTATTCCCTAAAGAACCATCAATAATCTCTCTAGATTTCTAGTTCATTGTTTAAATATAGGCCTGAATTGTACCCAATTGGATCATTGCCCAATTAGTTGTCCTAACACCCTATCTTATTTGTCAAAAAGCTAGATGGGTCAATGAGATTGTGTGTTAACTACCAGCAATTGAGCAACTCATAATCAATAATAAAAATCCATTGCCAAGAATTGATTAATTATTTGACCATATTTCGGGAGCTCGATATTTTTCAAAAATTGATCTCAGATCTGGTTATCATCATTTTAAGATTAAGGGAGATGGTGATGGAGATGGCGATGCAGGCAATGGGGGTAGTGGAGATGGAGATGGAGAGGGTGAAGAGGGAGGTTGTGGTGTCCACTATCAACGTATCAGCATAACGCGTCGAGCGGCGTTGGGGGTAGAAGTAGTGATAGGGGAAGTGGTGGTACCGGCTTGAGCAAGAGCTTGGGTTGGTGAAGGTTGTAGAGATGGGGTAGGAGACGATGAAGGTAACGGGGATGGGGATGGAGATGGCAACGGGGTAGGCGATGGCCTAGGTAGGGAAGTGGGTAAGGGAGTAGATGACAGAGTAGATGACGGGGCGGGCACCACGATAGACGCAGAATCACAGGGGTACCCCTGGTCTTGTAGTGAGGGAGACGGTTGCCTGGGTGGCATCTGCTGCTACTGCTGCTGACTGCAAAGATGTAAAATGACCTTATGAATAGCAGCCCAATCAATCCTCTTCTTATCTTCCAGGTCATAAACACGCTCCTGGAACTAGGGGCAATCTTTAACCAAATGCCCCTACTGGCGGTGATAATCATAAAACTGAAGCATATTCCCCACCGCGGGTCGGCAAGGCACAACTGGAGGGAGCGACAATGTGTGAGTGGCCATCAAAGCCCTGAAAATATTGGTAAAATATTTTGACAATGGAGGACGAGGAGCCTGCTTCGGGCAAGGCAGATGCCGAGGGGCATGGGATGAAGTGGAAGGTTGTGGAGAAGGAATTGGAGGTTGCGAAGGGAAGGGCACATGGCTAGTGGAGGGACTAGGTGGAGATGTATGTGGAGCGGAGTGGGTAGGTATGTAGTGAATGACATCCACTTACTCGGGGTGTGGTATTCCCTTGACTGGAGGTGGAGACATAGGCGTGTATACGGAAACAGAGGGCTGACTCATGGAGGGTTGGTAGGCGAGAGGTTGATGTGTGGAGGCGTAGGGCTGACTCATGGAGGGTGCGATGTAAGCAGAAGGTTGACTCGTGGAGGGTGAAGGTTGATATGTGGAGGTAGATGTAGATGGCGGGGTGTATGAAGATGTAGAAGGCGGAGAAGACACGGGATCAAGGGAATCGTGGAGTTGTTGGCGAATGAAGTGGGCTCAACTGTACACCTTCCCGAGGATCTCCTCTCCCTCCCTATCAACACTCCTCCCCCCCTAATTGGCGTCCTCGACAAGATCCACTTCCGCACAAAAAATCATATCCTCTACCTCCCTGGGCGGGGGAGGCAGTGCTAGGACTGGCTGTTGATTGAGTCCTTCCAGAAGGAAATGGCCGTCTTTGTCTTTGTCTCTGCCTCCCCACAAGCTCTCCCCCGCCCAAAAACGCCATCGGAAGGGGCTTCCAGTGTGCAAACTGCAGCCCCTCCCTCAAAGGCCAGACATGCCTGTCCATGCTACTCGCCGAACATGTAGGAGAGGAGAGGGAGGTCCCCTACCTCTAGGGCTCCCTCCCCCTCCTCGCCACCACTACAGCCCTCGCCTATGGAAGTGCCGCCTGCTGGGAGGCCAGAAGCCGGCCCCCCACCACTCATTGCTGTGGTCAATGCTCTCGCTTCCCTCGAAGAGCCACCTGGCCAACTGCATGCGTCAACGGGAACCTCGCCCTCCTAAGTCTGCTCCGTAGGCACCTCAGGGGCAGCCGGAAAGCGACCACCCTCCCCAAGCAAACCCTCTACCACTGCGGCGTATCCACCTACCTCGAGCCAGGGTCTCCCCACCCCGGACCCATCGCAGACAACCCGCCTGGGACAACACCAACAGGGCCACGACAATAGACGCCGCCACCGTCGTGGCAGGACTCGTCTCGACCACCGATAAGGGGCCACAACCGACGCCGGTGGAAGGCCGAGGACCGGAGGGCCCACAGAAAAAGCATCGGAACTAGGTGCACAGGGAGGAACCACCGAGTTGATCGGGTTGGGGACAAAACCCTGTTCAGAAACCTCACCATCCAAATCGGGACCACCCGAAGTGGGTAAGTTCCAGGTTCCCATCGAAAGACCCAAATCGCCCGCTACTAAACCTGGATCCAGAACCCGACGACTTAGGCAGCGGATTAGAAATTCGAATCCCCGCCAATCCATCATCTTGAACCTCCGTCAGGTGCGAAGGAAACCCTAGGGTTGTGGCCGCCGCCCCACCAACCCAAAGAAGGGTTTAATTCCTTGGTCCAAGCGAAAGGCTCGGGCAAGGTGTCTACTTGTTGGTGCCACCCCTTTCCTTGCCATCTGCATTCTATTTATATTCTCCACATAACTACAATTCGGGAAGGTTAGAGATACGCCACAATAATCCGTAAGTCTCCAACCGACTGTAACAACTCTAACGAAAAAACAACAATTCCAACTACCACTAACAATACCTAACAAATCATGATCTCCATTGCCCAAAGTATCAGAAGAAAAACCAGCCAGCCACAAGCAGAAGCGAAAAAAAGATCATAACGACGAAAAGGCGAAACCAAAACCGAACCTCGATGAAGTAGCCGGTGCCGACGTCGACCAGGACCTTGTCGGCGCCGTCGAGCGTGCCGGGCAGGTAGAGGGATGCCGTGAGGGGAACCAATCTCTTCTTCCCTAAACACAGAAATCTCAATGGTGTAAGAAATCCATGGACGACAACAAGCGAGACAGAAACGGTACCACCCGCAATTGGAGCCCGTAGAGAGAATGAGAACGGGATGGAGGGTGGAGAAGGCTGCCTTGGGGACGGAGGGAGAGGTCGTTGGATTTCGTTGGAGGCGATCTCGAGGCGGGCAGTGGCCGTCCTGATCTTGTTGAGGCCGTTTGGAGGAGGTTGACCCCCGATCCGACTGCACCTTGACGGCCTTCAGCTGCTCCACGCTCATCTTCTCCATATCCGAGCTCATCGGGACGCCAGCGGCACCGCCGCCGCTTCCCGGCCCGCCTCTCGACGCGTTCTGTTCTGCGCCGCGTGTGCTTTGCCTACTCTCTCTGTGCCGGAGCCGGACACCATCGCGAGGTTAGAATGACCAGCCTACAAAATGGAGCACTCGGGTATATACCTACGTGAATACATGAGTGGGATCTCAATTTTGAGTCCAACTAGTTATCCGTCTCGTACGGGTATCTACTTATCTATTCGAGAATGGGGTGTGGACCAATTCCGTCCCGAACCGATAACCATCTGAGACGAGTAATAAATATTTCCCATTTTTAATTGGTGTAGGTGACACGCAAATATATGATTTTTGATATGGGGGAGGTGATGACGCTCTTGAGACTGTGGAGCTGCAGGCGAAAGCCCGTGGCGGCGCCGAAGCTGCCGCCTCCGCCGCCCCGGCACGCCCAGAACAGTTAGGAAAAAATCTCACTATATTAAAATATATTTCCAAATAAAAACAACCTGATAGTAATTTTTTTAAGGGCGCTCGAGTTCCCCGCATCTCTCGCGCCCGCCGGACTGCATCCTTCTCACCTCGACTTGTGGCATCGTCTCCCTCACCCGCGTCACCCCCATCGGCGCCGTCTCCCTCACCCGATGGTATCGTCCTCTTGGGATCTCCCTCACCGCGGGCATCGTCGAAACCCACGAGGTATGCAACCTGCAACCCCCCTGCACCCCTCCCCTCTCCAGCGTCATTCCGATCACGGCCACCCATTTCCCTTGCACCTCCCCCCCTGCATGGCCTCGTCTCCGGCGTCCCGGCCACTTCCCCTGCACCCCTCCCTCTCTCCGACATCGTTTTCCCATATGGCGACTTCCCCTGCACCCCTCTTCCCATCGGCCACGTCCGCTAGTGCCCACACCTCTTCCGGCGTCTCCACTCCGCTCTCCCTCTCATCTTCTAGTGGCGGCCGTGTCCCCCCTGCACTCCTCTCCCTCCTCTCTTCTAGCCGCCCACGTCTGGCCTCGTGCCCCTGCACGCCTCTCCAGACTCTCTTCCGACCGGCCGCATCCGGTCGCGTCCCCTTGCACGCCTCTCCCTCCTCTCTTCCGGTCGACCGCGTCCCCCTGCACGCCTCTCCCTCGTCTCTTTCGGTCGGCCGCATCTCACCGCGTCCCCCTGCACGCCTCTCCCTCCTCCCCCTACACACCTCTCCCTCCTCTCTTCCGTCCGGCCGCGTCCCCCTACACGCCTCTCCCTCGTCCCCCTGCACGCCTCTCCCTCCTCTCTTCCGGACGGCCGCATCCCCCTGCTTGCCTCTCCCTATCCTCTTCCGGTGGCGGACGCGTCCCCCCTGCACCCGTCTCCCTCTCCTCTTCCGGCGGCGGCGAAGATGCCCCTCGCACGCCTCTCCCTCCCCTCTTTCGGCAGCGGCCGTGCCCCCCAACACCCCTCCCGTCGTAGCCTTTGTTCCCCACTCGGCCGTGCCCCCCGATCCCTCTCCACAGATGTGGCCCGTCCTTGTGAATGATAAGGATCTCTATTGAATTGTTACTTTAATAATATTTAAATTCAGCACCGGCAAGGATTTATGGCTTCCAATTATGGGTCTCTTGATTGAGCCGGTTTAGTATGTTCAACCTCTATTAGGTATTCATCGAAAGTTACCCCCAGTGAGCTGTCCTCTACTAGGTAGAAAGTGGAGATGGTGTCCACTTCATAACTCCTGCTATAATAGTATTCTTCAAGGGTGAAGCCCAAACCTGGATGTTGAGAGACAAGCCTCAGTTCTTTGTCCAGGCTGGCAGGGTACCAAAGCCTTTGGAATGCTTCTTTCTCCTTGCGAGGTTGGCTGGAAGGGATGTGCTGCTTTCAGAACATCTTAGCCATCTGGCTTGTTGTGAATGTCAACCCTTGAACGGGGACCGACGGGTTCTCTATGTCTTCAGGGAGATGACAATCACTATCTTCCTGTGCTGGATGCTCCTCAGCCGTGTAAAACAAGCTACTAGGGCCGTCAGACTGTACCACCTCCCATGCTTTGAAAGGCTCGATAGTGATGCTATTGAGACTAGGAATTGGCTTAATAAGACCTTCTGGGATCCCGATGTGGTTGTGCTGCTGATCGACCTTGGCTTCATTGGCTTCAGGGTAGGTGGCGAGAGGTGCTACTCTGCCTACATCCCCGGTGATGGTGATATGTGAAACCGTCTTTGGCTTAACATACCCGGGTGGCAGCGATGGTAACCAGCCGTTGCCAGAAGTGCTTTTTGATGCCCCGATAAGGGTCTTGGCTTTAGAGGTCTTCAGTGATCGTTCTACATATAAAGGAGCGTCCAATAGATGACACTCGAACACTTCAAATGGGTGGAGGTCAGCAAATATCCTTTCTTCCATCCCCTCTTGGTTGTATTTGATGCACTGGTGCAGTGTGGAGGGTACCACCATGTTCTCATGTAGCTAGGGACGGCCAAGCAGAGCCTTATACGAGGTGCAGGAGTCGATGACATGAAACCCCACCCTTGTAGTAAGACCTTTCAGAGTGAGTGTGAAATCTGCTACTCCTAGCGGCACTTCACACTTTTGATTGAAGCCGGCGATACGCATTGATAGCCACAAACCCGTCGTTAAAAAGTCGTGCCATAATTTCAAAATATTCACACTCACTCACTTTAAGAGCTACACTTCAGCAAGTCCATGCATGGTCTGTGCATTTGATGCATGACCCTCACTCCCAGTCCGTGCACGTTACATCTGTTAAGTCTGTGCACGTTCACTTATGTCCGTGCATGTTTCTGTGAAGTCCGTGCACATGGCCTTTTGAGCTTAAGTCCAAACATCTCAATGTCCATGCATGTTTTACTCTCCTGCTTATATAAGTCCATGCATGTTCTGGCCTTGGTCAAGAACAGAAGTCCGTGCACGTTACTCTTGACAAGTCCGTGCACAATTGTCCAAGTCCGTGGAAGTGTTGAACATGTCTGTGCACGTCATTTCTCCAAGTCTGTGGATGCCTTAAGCAAGTCCGTGCACACCCTTGTTAAGTCTGTGCACATTTTGACTTCACTTCATAAAGCCCATGCACATTGTGCATCTGTGCTTACATGAAGTCCGCGCATCCTTAACCATCATGCATATTTGCTTTAAGCCTAAGCCAAAGTCTGTGCAATTTTTTGAGTCCATGTATGGTTCACCAAAGCATTCTGGGTCTATGCACATTTCACAAAGTCCGTGCACATTTCTATAAAGCCCATGCACTTTGTGTTTAGCTTAAGTCCGAGCATTACAAAGTCCGTGCACACTCTAGTCCGTGCATGTTTCTATAAAGCCCGTGCACTTTGTGTTGAGCCTAACCCCGAGCATCTCATGTCTGTGCACATAAAACCCTGTGCATCTTTCTCACTGTCTTCAATGTCCTTGCACGAATACACAAACCCCATGGACATCAAACCCCGTGCAGGTTTCTCATTGAGACAAAGTCCTTGCCCAGTCTCATAAACTCCTTGCATTCCTTCATAGAGTCTATGCATGTCAAACCCCGTGCAGACTTTTTTGATGTCCAACAAGTCCGTGTTCATTGGTTCAAGGCCGAGCACATCTTGAAGTCCTTGCTTTTTTTTTCTGTAAACAAGTCCACGCACTTTGTGCACATTTCAATATGTTATCCCCATGCATATTTCTCTTCTCTGCACATGAACCTTATATTAAGTGTTGGTTAAATATGATAGGGATTTGTTTATTTCATGGAACGTGGATCTGGAAAGGGGCTAGAGCACATGATCCCAATTCCGTCATTGGCTGGGCGGATCTCCAGAAGAAGTTTCTCGACCGTTTCCAAACGACCGAGCGAAAAGTCTCCTTAGCCTAGCTTTGCTCCCTCCGACAGAAGAAGGGCGAGAGTGCCCTCAACTTCATCAAGAAATGGTGAGACCTCAGTATAAGGTGCATCAACCCACCAGTCCAGGAGGATGCCATCACTATCTGTCGTCGAGGCTTGGCGATCGAGGTCAGCGAAAAGCTTCTCAGCACCAACATCAAGGGCTTCGACCAGCTCAACTCGATAGTCGTCGAGATAGAAATATTCTTCGCTGACAACCCAAGCTACGCTTTAGAAAAGGGTAAGTAGATGCAGGAACGCCAGCCTGGTAAGGAGGTGAACATCATCGAATTCACCCTCGCTACTAAAGCCGGCAAGGGAGCCGGAACGAGCGATTCCAACAAAAGGCAAGCTGATAACCCAGCTGCTCCCTCCTTCTCAGAGCGTATAAAGACGCCCTTCTCCTTCAAGAAGGAACATACAAAGATACTTTTCGACCTCTGCATGGTTCAGAGGATCGTCAAACTTCCTGAAGTTCGCAAGCTGGACGAAGCCCAGAAAACTGACGATCCCAACTACTGCCTATACCACCATATGCTAGGTCATTCTCTTGAAGATTGCTACATCTTCAAGACCCAGGCACAGAAGCTGATCCGAGATGGCTTCATTCAAATTAAAAGCGGTCTCGTCGATCCTCTGCAGCCACATATGTGGTCCAGACTAGCCAAGGCAGCACGTGTGGTTCACCATCCGGCTAATGTGATCCAAATGATGGCGGCGTTCTCTCTCTCTGATGATGAATCGGAAGAGCCCAGCACCAACTAAAGAGACCGTTTGATCTGGTACCCAGGATGGAGGCCCTGGAATGATCGCAGACCCCTCTCCTTCCCCAGGGAAAGAACCCGGTGACTTCGAAAATCTTACCCTGCGATCCGTCGACAGACTACACTCAGTGGGACTTTAATCACCCCCAGTATTGTCCCTTTCATGAGCGAATCTGCCACGTGATCGAGTCCTGTGAGGAAGTCCAATACCTCATTGAGGAACAGATCCGGTGGGAGCAGATCGATTTCAACTGCAGGGAGCAGCACTCGCGTGGCGGGACACAGAGTGGGAAGTTACTTTCAGATCTCGTCCGCTTCGTCAAATAACTTGGAGGGAATTTGTCACGTCGTTTGAGCGTACTTATAGTCTGACTTATCTCAGAATAGATAAGATGTACCAGTTTATGGAATTGGCTCAAGGTGACATGACTGTGCTACAATATCGCAACAAGTTCATAGAATTGGGTCGATATGCGCCCCATATTCTTGCTGATGAAGGTTTGAAAACTAAGTAATTTCTGTGTGGCTTAAAAGTAGAATTAATGCAGCCTTTGATTGCAACTAGGGTGGCAGAGATGGATGCAGCATATCAGGCAGCTGCGGCACTAGAACTTGATATGGCAAGATCCCGAGGGCATACCCAAGCTGAGTTAGTTCAGCTGAGTGTGCAACATCAGTAGGTCAGCCAGTCGACTGCGACAGGAGTTCCGTCTTCTGTTCCTATTGCTAGTGGCACTCCCTTTTCCAAATCCAAGTTCAAGGGAATGTTCAGAAAGTCTAAGAAGCGGTTTGACCAGCAAGCTTCTTCTGGTACTGTGCAGTAGCAAACAGCACCCTCTATCCTTCAGCGACAGGGATCAATAGTAGGTCAGTCGAGACTGTGTCTGAGATGTGGTGGCAGTCATCTGGACAGACCGTGTTCGATGCCGGTGGTTTGTTTTTGTTATGATCAATCGGGGCATGTGGTTCAAGACTATCCTCAAAGGTCAAAACCTGTGCAGTTCTCTCAATTCTCTCAACCACAGTAGTCTCAGTTCTGACCTCCTCCATCACCACAATCTCAGTAGTATTCTCAAGCTTCAGTCTCTTCGTCTTACCAGTCTTCAGCAGCTGACAAAAAGCAAAAAGGGAAGGTTTCGCGTATAACTCGTGCTGAAGCTGTGGCATCTTATATTGTGGAAGGTACAATTATGATTTATGGTCATGCAGCTTGTGTTTTATTTGATTCAGGTGCTTCTCATTCATTTATTTCTGAAGACTTTATTGCCTGCATTGAGGAGCCGACATCCGAGATGTCCTGTGAGTTGCTTGTTGAATTACCTTCTGGGGATTTCATGTTCACTCCTCTGTAAAAATTTTCAAATTCACTTAAATGTTATCAAGGGTGCTACAAATGGGACATGCCAGAATCAAACAAAACTCACGCTACGCAACCCAAAATCATAACGGTACCTTCCACCAGCTACGACGACTCTGCCTCTGCCTAGGTCATGTGGGTAATCTGGCCTTGAGCTCTCTGCCTGCCCACACTCGCTGACCGTGGTAGTGGCAGATACTGGCCCTGCTGCTGAAACTGCTGCTGTGGGTACTGTCGCTGCTGAGGAAACTGGGGTGGCTGACGCGGCCTCTGAGGATAGTCACGTGCCATGTGTCAAGGCTGATCACACCTGAAACAGATCACCGGCGCCGTACACTACCTGCTTGGATATGACTCGCCACACTGGGGACACGACCCCCGAGATCCACCGACCGACCCCTGTCGCTGAAGAGGTGCCAGTTGCTGAACACTGCCCGAAGAAGCCTGTCGCTGATCCTTGCCCTCCTCAGCACAGCGCGTGGAACTGAACGCCCGCTCCATCTCGTCGAGCCAACTCCGGGCCAAATTAGGGTCTGGCTGGCCGCCATAGTAAGGTGGATGGAACTGCATGAAATCCCTCACTGCTCGGCCTGGCCTACCCCTGGTCGACGAGCCCTCACCAGCATCACCGCCAAACTGCTAAGACATAAGCTGATACATCCCACGAAAGAAATCCTCAGCAACCGGAATCCTCGTGGTATCCCCAGCATTAGTGGCAACTGGTGGTACTCTACTCTGCTCCTCCTGCTCCTGCTGAGAGCGAGTCCTCCGCCTCGGCGCCATGCTCGCTCTTGAAGCAAAAGATAGAAAACACAGAAACGACAAGGTCAACAAAAACACGCGGTGCCCTATGCCAGTGTCAACTGTACATCATCATTGTGGACTAGTGGACCACTACAATTACTTATGATTCTCATGTATTCCACAACTGCGCTTTGATACCAGCTGTAATGACCCAAAAATTCGATTGCCGGGAAGACCCGATAACCCAAGACTCGAACCACCACCCACAAGCTCGAAGACTCGGAAGGGTTGAAGGGAAGGTGTGGAAGCTACATAAGTATCACAGATAATTGTAGAAATTAACGCAGAAAAGAGTGTTGACTTTGGTGACCTCATATTAACCATGGTAATATTGTGTATTTTGATGAACCTTTATACATGTCAGATCCGTACATAAAAACACATTCAGTCATTTCATCAAATGGTTGGCATACATAAGCATTTATATTCTTAAGGACTATGCATGCATCAGATATAGGTAAGTAAGGTCCGCGCACATGCTCATAAGGTCAGTGCTATCATTATCAAATCTACACAAGGTCAAGGTGTACAAGCTCATAAGGTCGGTGCTAGCATTAGCAAGTCTGCACAAGGTCAAGGTGCACATGCTCATAAGGTCTACAGAAGGTCAAGGTGCACATGCTCATAAGGTCGGTGCTAGCATTAGCAAGTCTACACAAGGTCAAGGTTGGCTGCACTCCATTTAGAGTCAGGGCTATGCCAGTAGCGTCTTACACTTAGTAAGGTCGGTGCAGGTTTAAGTGTCAGAGGCTCAAGGTCAGTGCATGTCTTGGTTTACGCATGCAAAGTCAGTGCATATTACTGTTCAGCATCTCAATAGGTCTGTGCATGCTTTAGTCTTTTGACATAGCATAGTCGGTTCATTGCTGCACTCGTTGCATGTAAGGTTAGTGCAAGTTCCTGTGGAACTGCACGCATGGTCAGTGCAGTATGGTGATGGGATCCGTGCACATTTCCTTTGGGCATAGCAATATCGCTACATGCACGGTTGCAAGTCCGTGTACATTCCCTTTAGGCATAGCAAGGTCGGTGCAAGTCTTGCACGTTGGCCATTCATGTTTGTGCAAGTCTTTGCATCATGCATACAAAGTCTATACATCGTGCATATAGGTCCATGCAAGGGTTGTGCATTACTGCCTTGTGTCTATACATGGTTAGTACACATCTACCTTGTGTTCATATAAGGTCAGTGCAATATAGTCTTGTGCCTATACAAGGTCAGTGCACGTTCTTCCTTCTTCATATAGAAGGTCGATGCATGGTTTGTTGAATGCATGCAAAAGGTCGGTGCATGTTGCATTTCCTGCATACAGAAGTTAATGCACTTCATACTTAGGTCTGTGCTAGTTGCATGATATAGTCTGTGCATACGCTGACAATGTATTTGACAAAATGATATATATATACGCACACACATATAATGGCCCATTAGTTTATTATACATAAACACTTTCTCTCTCTCTCTCTCCCTCTCGAGATCTCTCTCTTCCCCTCCGTCTCCCTCTCTCTCTCTGCTACATGCATTCTCAGCCATGCCACTGCGGCAGCACCGACCCCTTGCTAATCTCCCATCCTCCGCCTGCACTTCACCACCGTCGCCGGCACCTCACCACCACAACCACAGCCATACACGCACTCCCCCATGCCTACTCGCGCAAGCCTCCTCATGCAAGCGCCCCCCTCTCACCATTCCCTTCCCACCGCTCCACCATAGTCGCCAACCCACACACCCCCCTCGTCTGCCATCTCACACTATCCCTCGCACACACACGACAGGCCCCCATGCGAATAGCGGCCTCTTTCTCTCTCTAACCAGACGCACACCACCATCCCACAACAGCCATTCCAGTTCTACTCTCACCACTGTGAAAGCACCGTGAAACTCTCTCTCTCTCCACGTAGCCACCTTCTCTCTCTTCGCTCACCCTAGCAGCCAACGTCACCGAAACCAGCCCTCACTGCGGCCTCCACTGTAGTCCCCCTCTATCGCCGCGTCCCTCTCTCTCACACCTTCCCACAGCGTCCGGCGAACACCTCTCAAGCACCACCTTGTCTCTACTCCCTCACCCTTCCCCCCACTGTGAACCTTCCCCCCTCTCAATCGCTCTCCCTCTCCCTACACATGCACAGCCCACCGTCGTGTCCCACTCTCTCTATCTCTCTTTCTCTCTCTTCTCTCGCCCTCAGAGATAGGGAGGGAGAGAGAGACCTTTTTTTTTATTTCTTAAAGAGACATTAAAAAAAATACAAGCAAAGGTAGGAGATGGAGAGGGGGAAAAAGGGATTAAAAGTAATAATAAAAATGGAGGGAGGAAAATGGAAGTAGAGAGGGGAGTGAGGACTTAAGAACAATAAATATACACATTAAAAATCAAATAAAAATAGAATAAGTGTGTGAGGGGTAGAGAGCGATAGGGAGAAGAGAGATGAGAGAGAGGACGTGAGAGAGAGAGAAAGAGAGAGATAGAGAGAAGGAGAGAGGGCTTTCTTTTTTATCTTCTGTCTTCTAAGAGGCGCCTGTCCATCACCACCCCGAGCATTGCTGAGATGGGGAAAAAGAATGAGAGGGGCCTGGCCCCGAGAAGAGAAGAAATTGACGTGGATCCTCCACGCTGTGCAAGCTTCAGGGCATGCGCCCGACAAGCTGATATCCCTACAGTGGGGAGAAGATTTGAGCAACTTGTCGGAAGAGCCCAACTAGCTTATATCCCCCTAATGGGAGGTTGACAACTATCCCCAGTCCTGCATCAAGGACTGGGGCAAGAAGAAATGACCAGCATGGTCAGAAGCTATTTCAGGGGTGTGGGTAACCCCTCATTGGGCCAACAATGGCTATTGCAAGCAGCTGTGGCCGAAGAAGATGACTACCCACCAGTGGCAGTTGAAGAAGAAGAAGAAAGAAAAATGACGTCGTCGGTTGACGATAATGGATATGAAGACGGCTTGCAGTTCAAAGCCAATGAAGTTGCTCCCCAGAAAAGGGAGAAAAGAAAAGTCTCCGTGTCCGAGAGGCTAACCTTCCCCGGTCAGGCAAGAAGGAAGGTTCATAGATAGAGAAGGTGTTGTTGCATCCCTACAGTTTTAATGATGTCATACAGTATAAGTTAAACATGTTTAGTCTAAGATCACAATTGTTTTGTCATTACCTTCTTTGTGTTTAATCTGAAAGATGTCTTTGGACAATGTCTTCATGAAATGTAACTCAGTGCACTTTGTAGCTAATATACATTTCATGTTTGTGTGTTCATTGTTTAACTCTGTGCATATTTCAATGTCCATGCATATCTCGTGTTACGGCCAGAAAAAATAGGTCCGCGGAAGTTTTCTTGTTGTTCACATAAGTCCGTGCATATCTTGCCTTGCATAGAACTAAGGTTTGTGCAAAGTCTTATAAGTCCATGCAGATCTCTGTAGGATCGTGCTTGTTGCATAAAGTCCATGCATGTTTTATTTCTGTTGAAAACATAAGTCCGTGCAAGGCTTGCCTCCGTGTATGTTTTAGTTGTGTTGAAAACATAAGTCCGTGCATGTGTTGGTCGTGTTGAAAAACATAAGTCCGTGCATGTTTTAGTTTTGTTGAAAACATAAGTCTGTGCATGTGTTAGGATTGGGTAGAGCCCGGGATAAGATAGTAAACTAAGTCTAGAATAATCCCTTTCTAATTCTATGAGAATTAACAAGTTGTTATCTCTATCAGGTACCTTATTATTGCATAATGGCTCATCACGCAGATTTGGATGGTATGCAACAAACAGTTGCGGGTCTCGCATAGGCTTTACAAACTATGGCCCAAGTAGGCGCGGGAGCAAGGGCTGGCGATCTACATCACAACTTTTGGAGCTTAAATACTCCATGTTTCTATGGTTTATCAAATCCAGACGAAGCAAAAAAGTGGATAGATGAGATGAATCGCATCTTTGATGTTATACAATGCACGGATCAGGAAAACGTGTGTCTTGCAACCTTTCAACTCAATAACGATGCACGCATATGGTGGAAATCAGTTCCGGCATCTCCGACAGATGCACCACACATGTGGGAAGGGTTTCTCACATTATTCCGTGCTAAGTATTTTTTTGAGCACATAAAGGAATGGAAGGCCATGGAGTTCGCTTCATTACGCCAGGGAATGATGACAATTGCGGAATATGAGCTACAGTTTTCCAGGCTAGCACCATATGCAACCCATTTAGTCAATATAGACTTTTTGAAAGTCAATAGGTTCATGGACGGGTTAAGGCCCGATTTCATCCAACAGCTCGGGACCCAAAACATCCGTACTTATACGGATATGGTTCAGCGGGCTTATGTATGTGAAAGGACCTTAGAAAAGGTCGAAAAGTTGAAGGGCAAGGGAGAAGAATCTAGCCGATGGTCTGATCGGCGTAATAAGAAAGAAAAATTCAGCATCACGGAACCTTACAAAAGTCGTGATAGCAAGAAGATGTCTAGGAGTGAAAATAGTGGTAGTTCTCAGAAGAATAAGAAGGTTAAGGAAGAGGAAAAGCAAGTCATGGCGGCTTGCACATTTTGCGAAAAATTTGGCCATTCGACTGAGGAATGCTGGAAGCGCCTCGGCGCTTGCCTACGTTGCGGCACCAGGGAGCATCGCATGCCAGATTGCCCCCTTATGAAGGATCAATCGCCCAGTGGAGGACGCAAGAGGTAGGCTCGCCTCAATGTTGTTCTAGAAGATGATGAAGCGCCCTTTTCTCTCCCCTTTTTCTTCTCTCTCTTTTTTCTTCTCTTTTTTCTTCTTCTCACCTTTTTTTTCTCCCATTCTCTCTTTTTTTTTCTTCTTCTTTTCTTCCTTTTTCGCTTACCCTATAAATAGCGGGGTGGGGGCGGTTCAAACGGGTCACCCCTTTCGAATCCCCCACTTTCCCTCTCTCTTTCTCTCCCTTCGGTGGCCGAGCGGACGACGCCCCCCGCCCGTTCCTCTTCCTCTTTTTCGTCCGTCGAGCGCCGCCGTCGAAGCCGCCTGAGCCGTCGTTGCCGTCGTCGTGGTGAGAAGGTGGGCGCAGAGGCTTTACCCTCCTTCCTCTCCTCTCTTCTCCCCTCTTCTCTTTCCCTTTCTCTTCCCCCCGTTCTCCTCTTTCCTCTTTCCCTTCGGGGCAACGGATCCCTAAACTCCCCTCCACCTTCTTCTCTTCCCTCCTCTTCTCTTCCTCTTCTTCTTCCTTCCTCTTTTCTCCCCTCTCTTCCTCTTCTTCCCCGACGTCGGGGAACGTTGCTTCGGGCATCACTGGTGGTGTCGGCGAAGGAGGCGTGCCGGGGGAACGCCTGTCGGAGTGTGCCGGGGAGGAATGGTTAGGGTAGCGTACCGGGGAAGGGCAACTCAGGTGTAGTAACCCTGATTTTTTTTGAAGATATAAAAATTTAAATTAAATAGTGACTTAATTCAAGTCACCATTTTATTAATTAATGGCTTTTTAAGTAGTCGTCACTTAAGTAAATAACGACCCTTTATAAGGCATCAATTCATTTCGAAGGATGGTAAGAATCCTACTTGGAATAGAGAAGTAATTAACGCCATGACTCAATGTGTCATTTAGTAAAATGAAGACTCAATATATAGACATCAATTTATTAAGAAATGCCCTTAACCAAGGCGTCAATTAAACAGCGCCCCCAGCCAAGGCGCTATTTCACTGAGAATGGTAAAACGAAAACCCGTTGCCGTGTTTAGTTCAAACAGGGAACTGGGTTGAGATGAAACACGAAACTAAATTCTATATGGGTAAGAATTATATTGGGAAAAGATTTAGATGGGAAAATTAATATTCTAATAGGATTCTTTTCCTAGAAAGCATTGTCGGCGGGATCTGTCGCTTTCCTGTTAGAGGTATAGCAGGTATACACCTTCATGTTATCTCAGTGTCTGAGAGTCGAACCATTCTCCGCTTCTTTGAGGGCTGCAGCCCCGTGCGGGGGGATGTCCCCAGTCTGTCAAAGACTGACGGCCGTGCTGATGGGGCCTTTGCCAGTCTATCAAATGCTGAAACCTGACTAGGTAATGTCTGGGCGCCAACGGCCGTCTCCGGTTGATGGAGCTCCGAACTTCGGGGAGCAGAGTTGGGTTTTCGATAGACCCCTTTTCTCTTCTTCCCTTGGAGGGGCGAGGGACTAACATCCGGAGTCTTTCGACGAAATATCTGGTGAAGAAATTGAGCTTGCTCGGGCTTATCTGCCCTGGCTCGTTTGATTTCATGGGCCTCTTGCTTGGTGACCCAAATTTTTGTCATCTTCCGGGAACGTTGTTGAACTTTGTTCCTCCCATGCTTAGATTTAGACTTCGTTTTGAAGTCTGGCTTGTCCTCCTGCACTCGGAGAAGGAGGGTGAAGCGGTTAGAAGTCGGTATGGTCGGGACGTGGCTGTCCCAAGGTAGGACCAGCCCGCCACCGTCTAGCCGGACGTGAAGGCTCCCAACCAGAACGGTCTTCCCGGACCTGGAGATTTTCACCGCAAGCTTCTTGCTTTGGCGGCTTCGTTGTTGCCCCCATTTCGCGGGGATGGTATAAGAGGAAACAGCTGGACCGAGAAAACTCGGTCGGGCAGGGAGCGGGACCGGATGCCCTCGGCGGATGCAAGGACAGCTGGCGCCGCAGAAACTTCTTGAGGAGCGGGGATCACTCCTAGGAAAAAGGGGGACCCCACAACGGCCGGAAAATCTCCGAATACGATCAGGGTTGTGTTTGGTGTGAGCGGCTACGACGAGAGGTCCATATGTAATGGCTGCCATTGTGTGGGTTGAAGACTTTGGTGAAGAGAGCGTGCCTTTGGTGCCGGAGTCCTCCCCTCGCTTCCTCCTGAAGGGGGTAGAGAAGGAGATCAGAGCCTTTATTGAAGTTATAGAAAACCCTTGGCAAATAGATGAAAGGCGAGAAAGGTCCCACCGGGCCTGCCAGTCTGTTGAATGAAAAGATGAATAAACTAACAAAAAATAAATGTCCCGAAAGTGCGTCCTCAAGTCTGGCACGCCCAGTGGGACTAAACTTCCCTTCATCTCTTCACCGGGATTGGGGGCCTCACGGCCTCTTCTTGAGATTCTAAATCATTCCTCTTGCAATCACAGGGGTCATACTTCGACGACTACAATGGATGTTTCCTTCGGACCACTCCTCATTGCGAGCCATGTCAAGGAGGTCTACCTGGCCGTCCCAGTGTAGTTTGGGAGCTTCCCTATGGTGGTCAGCTTCCCCAATTTTCTAGGAGTGGCCTTCATCAACTTGCTGAAGATCGAGGGGCCCAATCCCATCGAAGTCCATGGCCTCACTACGGGGGCTTCTACCATCAATCCTGCTACCGTCAGGCTGTCGGTGACTACTTCCAACCACACGGCAATCAAGACGGTGGGCTGTTTTATCCACCACGTCCATTTTAGTGCGGACTCGGCCACCTAGAAGATGGCTTCCCGTCGAAGGAGGAGTCGAAGGAATGCTGCTACTATGACCCCTAGGGGCCGAATCTCCAACACCGGCAAGTCGGTCCTGATCGGAGCCATCCAAGTCCACCTCAATGGCCGGAGGGCCGATGTGATCCCCGACAGAATTGTGCCAAATGTCCCAGTGCACATCTCTTTCCAAGCGCTCGGGAGAATAGAGAAGAAGAATAATGGAGCGGCTCGTCAGCTGAAGAATGAATTGGCCCCCAGGCCACCCAAGATCAAGTAGATCTGGGTACTAAAACCCACTCGGGTCCCAACGTCAACTCAGCCGGGACCCGCTGGAGCCGACAAGCCCAGGCAGGGTAGGGTGAAGAATAGTGAGATGTCGACAGAGGCGTCTCGCAAATTACCTGTCCAAGGCAATGAATGATAGGAGAAGGCCTTTTTACGTGCTGAGAATCACAGTAAGACTGCCAAGAGGGATCAGCTCGCTTATGGGCCCCCAGCACAAGCAAGGGTACCGCCATCTGTGGACTACACTGACTATAAAGAAGAAGACATCACCCGGGCCATGCACGGATATCTCCGTGGGGCCAGTAATACCTCCTCAGGGAGGCAACGACTGCTACAAGCCATCACCACCGCAAAAGAGGGTCGAGAGTGTCAAATCGACCCAGTGGAAATAGAAGATGCAGAGTCAGGATGCTATGGGCATCCCTGCCATGAGGAAGACACACCGAGAGTCTCGGTGTTCGAAAGATTGACCTTCCTTGGTCAGCTGACTAGACGTGCAAGGAGGAAAAGTAATAATATACAAGTCTACACTTGCAATGTGGTCGGAGCGACCAGCCATTATGGGGCCCTACCCGAAGAACTTGAAGAAGTTGCCCGGATTGCCGAGAGGCCCAGTCCTGTCACAAGAAGAGGAAAGGCCACAGGTGAGGCATTGCAGACCCTCGTAGGGATGACAACTCCGGAGGAGACGCCAGCTTCCCTAACCACCAATGTGATCACAACTAAAGATGAGAGTGGAATGCCATCCACCTCATCCGAAGAGACACCATCTGAGGAGCGAGGAAGCCTTCCCATCCCTTCTACCAATGAACCAGCCTTGTTGATGTTGCTGCAAAGCTATCGACAAGAAATTGAAGTGCTAAAGAAGCAGCTGAGCGAGAGAGATGCTCACACCTCTGCGCCTGGGTAGCTTGAAGTCCCCCCTGGGATAAGAGGCGGTAGCGGCCATACATTTGAAGTCTCCCCACAGGCAATTGCTCCATCGTCAGTGCACAACCACACTGGGGGCATTGCTACCCTGCAACAACAAATCACAACTACGTCGCAACCTCCAATCCTCCAATTCCAAGGGGCTCCTGCCACACCTCATGCGGCCGTGTTGACAACACCGCACATGCAACAAGCCCACTTCTATCCAAGTCCAGTTGAGCTGGCGGTGATGAACAAGCTCATGGTCGAGCAGATGATAGAAATGAAGCTGGCAGAGAGGAGCGATGGTGACTTCGCCTCATTTGATGTCTACAGGGTGCCATACCCTCCCCATCATGCTACCAAGAGGCTGCCCCCTGGCATTACTAAGCCTTTAAAGTTTGAAAAAATCAACGAGCAAGGGTCTCCACGCGAGCACATTGCCTACTACACCAATGTGATGGGTGACTTGGCGACTGACGAGTCCTACCTGCTAAAATTCTTCGGCTCCACATTGACAGGGCTCGCCTTCGAGTGGTACTCGAGCTTGCAGCCTGGATCCATCATTGATTGGCCAGACCTGTAAAGAAAATTCAAAGAAAGGTTCCACATTACTTAAAGGGAGGTGAAGGTAGTTGAATTATATGAAACCAAGCAGAGGGCCGATGAATCCGCCCTGGAATATATCAAAAGATGGAGGAATCTCAGCATGAGGTGCAGGCGACCACCACATCAGGAGGACGCCGTCCAAATATTCAAGCAGAATCTGTGAAGAGAAGTGCTAGAAAGAATGATAGGCACTGAAATCAAGTCATTTGACTGACTGAATAATGTGGTAGCAGAGGTCGAGACATTCCTCTCAAAATACTCGGCCGCTCCTGCCACTTCAAGCCAAAAGAACAGGTCAGCTGACAAACGACCGACATCTCAAGAAGTGCACGCGGTCAATTTCAAGACCTTTGAACAGCAGAAGGAAAAGAATAAAGGGGCAGCCGAGTCTTCTCCATCCAAGCCTGCGACCGGCGAGAAGGCCCGTCCCTACGGGACAAAATGAAAAAGCTATACTCGTTCCCCCGAGATAAGACTCGGCTCTTGTTTGAATGGGCTGTAAAGTTTGACAAGATCACTCTCCCAGAACCAAAGAGGCCAGGTGATCTCAGAAGAAAGGACGATCCTCGTTTCTGCCCGTATCATCAAATGATCGGGCACCCTATCGAGGACTGCTATATTTTCAAGCATAATATTGAGTCCTTGATCAAGAAGGGAGAATTACAAATGGGGGAGCACTAAGTCGATCCCCCGCGCCCGCATGAAATACCCACTCTAGAGGTGACCATCAACATGATATCCCTATATCAGCAGTTACCTGAAGAAATGGCGGAGGCCTGCACTCAACACACCTATGAGGGCTACGTCCTCACGCAGGCCGAAGATGAAGGAAATTGGCACGCTATGCCAACTAAAGCAAAAAGAAGGACGGCGCTTCGTCACGGTCCGGGTATCCATATACGAGGTGTCATACCTCGACCGGAGCCCCCGGTTGTGACCCCCGTCTGGCATGAGACAACTCCTCAGCTGGTCATCAGAAGATTCACCAGCAATAAGAAGAAACACACCAGAGTCCCGTTTGTATTTTTATAAAAATCCCTTTCAAATCCCAACTTAGTTTTGTCTGCCACTGTCTAGATCCGACCATCTAGCAGTAGAAAATACTTTTCCCTAACCAAATATACAAAACCTTTCATCAAAAAATATCCCCATCTTCCCCTCTTACCCCTCTATAACTTTCATGAAGACTTCAACATCTAGATCGGGGGTCCACATCACGGTCAATGACTGTTCTCCGTCAGATCTCAGTCTGCCAGACCAGATTTGGGACTGTAAATAGCCCTGTTCAAAATTCTGCCATCAATATTTAGGCCCTGTTAAAATTCCTAGATCACAGAGAGTCGAAGGATTTCAAGAGAGCTTTCCAACGGCGCTGGTTTTGCATCAATCCTATGTCAGGAGTGATCGCAGCAGCTGATCTCGTCGGGTCGTGCACTGTAAAATAGAAGCTGCAGCCCATGGGTAGCAAGCTTCCCACTAGGTGACCAGAGCCGCTCGGCCCCCACCCGGTGTTCCAGTCCTACCATCTTCTAGGAAAGCGCTACTCCAAGAGCCATCGTCATAGCGGTACCACTCCGGCCCCACTCGGACCAGTTGACTAGCAAGTGGGCCCCATAGCCAGCAGCTTGCATCGTCCGAACTGTGCCGACGGGGTGATAGTAGTGCTGCCCGTCAACCCAAGATCGATCCTCCCAGGCCTACGTTGTAGCCCTTTACCTCCCTGCGTGGAGTGGGTGATAATTCACTGTTGTAATTATTGTAATATTCTGTTACCGGGAGTTACCGTACTTGGCCGGGATCGCCTACCCCACGCCCGGAGCGTGGAGGTATCGTGTCCACTCCTCTCTCGGCATTTTGGCTTTACTAGTATATTAGAAATCCAGTCATTTGACCGCTTGAACAATATTGTGGCCGAGGTGGAAGCTTTTTTGGCATGATCTACTCCTACATCAACCGCTGCCCCTACACAAAAGGCAAAGGTAGTAGAGCGGCGTTCAATGCCAAAAGAAGCAAACACTCTTGACATCAAGTCATTTGAACAGCAAAAAGATAAAGGCAAGAAGGCGGTTGCACCTTAGCCTGCTAAGGTCGGAGATAATAAAGAGGGTCCCTCGCTTCGGGACAAAATGAAGAAGGCCCACTCTTTTCCCAAAGAGAAGACCAAGATTTTATTTGACTAGGTGACCCAATATAATATGGTCACTCTGCCCGAGCCAAAAAGGCTAGAGGACTTGAAAAGAAGAGACATCCCAAGGTTCTGTCCTTATCACCAGATGCTAGGGCACCCAATTGAAGACTGCTATGTGTTCAATGATATCATTGAAGGCATGGTGAAGAAAGAAGAAATAGAGTTGGGAGAATGCAAGGTTGACCCTCCACAACCTCATAAAGCGCCACTGAGAAGAGCTGCTGCCAATATGGTCTCTTTATATCAGGCATTGCCTCAAGAAATCGCAGAAGCCAGCACTCAGCGCACTTACGAAGCCTATTTTCTAACACTGATAAGAGAGCAACAGGGATGGCAACAAGTCCTTGCAAAGACTAGGAAGAAAGCCACACCCTGCCCGAAGGTGGGGGCACATGTTCGTGGCATCACACCATGACCCATCCCTCCAGTGACAGCACCAGCATGGAGCAGCCCCCCTGCAGTCATTAGAATGCCTACACATAATCAGAGAAGATAGATTCTGCTGCCAGTGGTTAAAGAAATTAGTCCAGAAGCTCGGCGACTGTGGGACTACATAAACGGGCTAGATGAAGATGAACAATTCAGATTGAAGCCCTTTCTGATACGGAACCATGTCCCATGGCACGAACTAGAGTAGCTCTCGTTGGAACAACAAGGGGAAGCTGACAAAGTATCAGAATAGGACGACAACTTGTTCTGGGGGCAAGTGCCAGCCGAAGGCAAGAAGAAAAAGCAAAAGAAGAAAGGAATGGCCGGCAAGGCTGAGACAGAGATAGTGCTCTCCTATAATACCCTCTCCGCTCTCTTCAATCTGCCTAGTGAGTAAGATGAAGAGGAAATATGCATCACACACGTTGCCGAGGCGAGCCAAGTTGAAGTTGCAAATGCTACACATGCAACATGGTCAGGCCGAAGATGGGGGCGCCAGCCGCCCGCCAACCATAATATTATCTTCAGGGGAGAGCAGCCCTATAAAATACCTCCTCCAGAGGTCAAGGGAGTCCAAATTCGTCCTCCCTCAGGTTTATACAATCAGAGTGGGGGCAACTCTGTCGCCCCTTCCTTCTTGGAATTCTTGAAAATGACAAAGGGCAAGCAGCTATGTCAAGATACCAACCCTACAGCCGGGGGTACTCACCCACAACCTCAGCAGCCTTCTGGTGCCCCAGATGAAGACGAAGCCCGCCCGACGACAGGTGACAAGGGACAACAAGAGGACGACACCAAGCAGAAAGGTGCAGGCTCAGAGTCTGATGAAGCAGGCCCATCAGAGGCCGCAGTTCAAGGCTTTTCCAAGCCCAAGTGGGCAGAAGAAATGAAGCTATCTAATGTCCGAGTCGGAAGTAGGATAATGAAGTTACTCAAAAAGCTCCCGACGAGGTTCACCATCTGGGAGATCCTTTCTTTGAGTGAAGAGACCCGACAGGCGATCATCACTACTTTGTAGATGCCTGCTCAATAAGAGACATGTTTGGCTGAAGCATTACCGGAGGCTAATGTGACCTTCACTCAGGAGGATATGTTACTCCCCACTATCAGCCACAACAGGCCGCTGTACATGAAGAGACAGCTAAATGGTCGAGAAATGAACAGAATCCTAGTGGATCCCAAAGCAGCTGTCAACATCCTGCCATACAGAATATATCAGCGGTACTACTTTAATGTGTGCCTCGACAAAGTCAGAGATATGCGTATCACCGGCTGCAATCAGAAGTTTGAAGTGCCGCTGGGAGTGGCAGAATTCACCTTCACCATGGCAGATTTCACCACAAGGGTGCAGTTTCATGTCATCAACTCCAGTACCTCGTACAAGGCACTACCCAGCTGTCCTTGGCTACACAAAAATATGGTAGTACCTTCCACGCTACACCAATGCATCAAATACAATCAAGAAGGGAAGGAAGAAAGGATATTTGCTGATCTCCACCCCTTCGAAGTGTTCGAGTGTCATCTTCTTGACGCTTCTCTATATCTGGAGCCATCACCAAAGACCTCCAAAGTCAAGGGCCCTATCACGACGTCAAAAAGCACTTCTGGCAATGATTGGTTCCCACCGTCGCCACCAGGATATGTCAACCCCAAGATAGTCTCGCACATCATGAGCACAGGAGACGTGGGCAGAGTACCACCTCCCGCCACCTATCCCAAAGCCAATGAAGCAAAGGTCGATCAACACCATGGCCTTATAGAAATCCCAGATGGTCTCACCAGGCCAATACTCAGCCTCGATGTTGCCACTGTCGAGCCCTTCAAGGCATGGGAGGTGGTACAATCTGAAGGCCCTAGCAGCTTATTCTATACTGTTGAGGAGCACCCCACCCAGGAAGACATCGACTGTCATCTCCCTGAAGATATTGAGAACCCATTAGTCCCCGTTCAAGGGTTGACATTCATTACAAGCCGAATGGCGAAGATGTTTCGAAAGCAGCATATCCCCTCCGGCCAGCCTCACAAAGTGAAAGAAGCATTCCAAAGACTCTTGTATCCTGCAGCACAGACAAAGAATTGAGGCGTGTCTCTCAACATATGGGGTTGGGCTTCACTCTCGAAGAATACTTTTACAGCAGGTGTTATGAGGTGGATACCATCTCCACTTTCTACCGAGTAGAAGACCACTCACCGGGGGCAACCTTTGATTAATACCTGATGGAAGCTAAACATACTGAGCTGGTTCGACCAATAGACTCAAAATCAAAGGTCATAACTCCTTGCAAATGCTGGGAGCAAGTCTATCCTGAAGAGACAGCTCTCCAGGCCAAATTTGACACGGCCAATAGTAGCGAAGGCGAAGACATCGATGAAGCAGGGCTATCCTCCTCCTATGACACTCCTTCGATTATGATGTCAATAGCCCTCATGCCAATCAAAGAAGTTTCTACCAAAATTGGCTAGGGTACACCTACTGCTAGGAAAGAAAAGGCCACTTCTACTAAAGATATGATGATGCAAGGAGACAGAATCATCATTTGCCATGAAGTTGCAATGCTGCTCCAGCTCAGTAATGAATAACCACTAGTCCTTCAAGACTGCAAACATGTCTGCAAGGATCGAAGCCCTTAGCTCGGCCCCTAAAACCGCAGCCATGGTATATCTACCAGCAGAACAATTTATGCAGCCGTGGTCAGCTGAACCAGAAACCCCCCGACGAAGTCCGGGTGAAACAGAATGAAGAGGCCGAAGTACTCGAGCTCGAAGATGATATTCTAGACTTTGTTGACCTACAGCCAGCACCTTCGAAAATAGAAGATGGAGGCCAAGCCACGGTCGATGAATTGATAGAAGTCAACTTGGGAGATGAGAACGACCCTAGGCCGACCTTCCTTAGCGCCCACTTATCTGCCAAAGAACAGAAGCTGTATGTTCAGCTGCTACAAGAATATTGGGATTGTTTTGCCTAGACCTACAAGGAAATGCCACGACTCAGCCCTATAGTTTCACAACATGAGCTAGCTATAAACCCTGAGATTGAGCCGATGAAGCAACGGCCATGGTGCATGAGGCCAGAGCTCATTACTCAGATATGCAAAGAATTGGCCAAACTCATTGATGTGGCTTTTGTCAAGAAAACCAATACATCACAATGCTGGCTAACATTGTGCCCGTGAAAAAGAAGAATGGGCAGATTCGGATATGTGTAGATTTTCGAGATCTGAACAAAGCATGCCCTAAGGATGACTTTTCGGTGCCAATCACGAAAGTCATGATTAACACCACAACCGGCCACGAAGCCCTGTCATTTATGGACGGGTCATCCGGCTACGACCAGATATGGATCGCGGAACATGACCGGGTCCATACTGCCTTCCGAACCCCCAAGGGTATCTATCACTACAAGAGGATGCCGTTCAGATTGAAGAACACTGGTGTAACTTACCAGTGGGCGATGACTAGAATATTTGATGAGCTGCTCTACCACAAGGTCGAGTGCTACATAGATGACCTGGTGATCAAGACCAGAAGAAAAGAAGACCATCTGCAAGACCTCCGAGTTGTGTTTTAGAGTCTCAGGCAATATGAACTAAAGATGAACCCTATGAAGTCTGCATTCGGAGTCTCAAGTGAAATGTTCTTGAGATTCATTGTCGGATATTGGGGGATTGAAATAGACCCCGCAAAGATCAAGGCGATCTAGGAGTTTCCCCCACCAAGGAACTTCTCTCAGTTGAGATCTCTGCAAGGCCGCCTGGCTTACATGCGGCGATTTATATCCAACTTGTCAAGGTGATGCCACCCCTTTCATAAGTTGATGATGAAGGATGTTCCCTTTTATTGGGATGAAGAATGCCAAATAGACTTTGACAAGCTGAAGGACTATTTGAAAACTCCTCCAGTACTTGGCGCACTGGTGAAAGGGTGGCCGCTGATCCTGTATGTAGCAGCCACACACTACTCCCTGGGGGCAATGTTGGCCCAAAATAATGAAGAAGGGAAGGAATAAGCCCTTTACTACCTCAGCCGAAGATTAGTTAGAACTGAGGAGAAATACACTTTCATTGAGAAGGTCTGCCTGGCGCTGGTCTTCACAGTCAAGAAGCTCCGACACTATATGTTGTTGCATGAGATCAAGTTGATAACCAAAGCAGATCCGCTAAAGTATATCCTGTCACATCCGGCACTCAAAGGCCGCTTGGGCAAGTGGGTGGTAATTCTCATGGAGTTTGATATCTCCTATGTACCGTAAAAAGTCGTCAAGGGCCAGGCTATCGCGAATTTCTTCACTACACACCCGGCACATGAAGACTGTCCACTAGAGACAGAACTCCCTGATGACGAAACCCTGGAAGCTGACCAAGTGCAGCCCTGTTTATGGCACTTGAATTTTGATTGCGCGTCCAGAATCGATGCCCCGACAACCAGAGCAGCCAGAGTCAGGGCCGGGGTAGGCATAGTCCTGAAATCTTTTGAAGGAGAAGTTATGTATTCCTCTTGCTTAATAAATAAACCCTGCACAAACAACGAGGTAGCATATGAAGCCCTAATTATTGGGTTACAAATTGCCTTGTCTATGGAGATTAGGATGCTTGAGGTATTCGGGGACTCCCTGTTGGTTATAAAATAGTTGGAAGGAGAGTTCGAGATGCGGAAGTAGGAACTCCTCCCTTATCATCAACTGGCACTCCGCCTGATTGCAAAATTCTATTTCATCAGAGTCAAGCACATCAACCGAGGAAAGAATGCTCAAGTAGATGCCCTTACAAAGTTGGCTAGTTCCTTGGCAATTTCGCCAGACATAAGCCTGAATATAATAGTAATTAATCGACGCCAGGTCCCCAGTGTGACAGAGGTTCTGGATAATGAAGAAGATAATGAAGCGGCAATTGTAGAGGAAGTCCAACAGCCCGATTGGCAGGAGCATCTCCTATGTTGGTTTCAACACCAACAGCTCCCGAAAGAGAAAGAACAAAGAATGAAGCTCCTCAGGATTAAGGATTCTTATGAGACGAGAAACGTAACCTTGTTCCGAATAATGGCGGATGCCCAAAAGAGAGTCTTAGTCCATTGCTTGTCTCTAGCAGAAGCTTGGCAAGTAATGCAAGAAGTCCATGTCGGGTCAGCCAGGGCACATCAGGCCGGTCCAAAAATGAAGATTGAAATAAAGAAGCTGGGTTATTATTGGCCCTCTATGTTCAACGATTGCTGTAAGTTTGCCAAAGCTTGCCAAAAATGTCAAGAGCATGCCAACATGTCAAGAAGACCACCGACACCATTGCATCCCACCATACCGAGTTGGCTATCTGCTCAATGGGGCACAGATGTGGTGGAGCCTCTGCCAGCATCGTCATCATGATGCAAGTATATCTTAGGACCATCAAAAATCAAAATCATACCTTCTACGAGATTAGATGCAATGGCTTCTGCATGAGTGATATGAGTAATCCGGCTCCTCGGTTTCCGACTAGAAGCTACAGAAGATTGCTGGGAAGAAGTTGAAACTTGCGAATAAGACGGCTGAGATGAAAGTGGTGCAGGAAGATGAAATTGAGACGGCTGCGGCTGGGTGAACTGCGAGAACTGCGTCGGTATCGACCTCATCGGGCAATCTCAAACAACATGACCCGGCTGATCATAGGGGAAACAGACTACTGGTAAGGAACACGGCATGCCTAGATGATTGCCACCACACCTCGGACACGGTCTCGGTTGGCTCACAAAAAAATCTCGACGCTGCTAAAAAGAAGGAACGAATTGCTAAACAGAATCAGAAGATGCCGGGTGAAAAGAAGAAGGTGTCGATTGATGTTGCACAGAACCAGAAGACGCTTGATGGTCAAATTACTTCTTAGACCTTCTAAACATCCGTCTCGAAGTACCACCAGAAGTAGGTGCAACAGACGAAACTCCAGGTGTAGACGACTGAAAGGACTGCTGAAATGTTACAATCAACTGTGCAAAACCGGACTGAGAAGACCCATGGGATCTTGCCAAATCAAGCTCGATTGCAACTGCTGCCTGATATGCTTCATCCATCACTTTCACACGAGTAGCAAGCAGCGGCACTCTCAATTCAACTTTTAATCCACGCAGGAACTGCTTAGTCTTTAAGGCTTCATCAGCAATAACGTGGGGCGCATACCGACCCAACTCAATGAACTTGTTTCGATACTGCAGCACAGTCATCTCACCTTGAGCCAAATCCAGAAATTGATGCATCTTGTTCATCCGGAGATAGGCCGGACTGTAAGTGCGCTCAAAGGTAGTCACGAACTCTGTCCAAGTGATCTGACGAAGCGGTCGGGAATGGAAAGCAACCTCCCATTCTGAACTCCACCACATCAATACTGCACCCTGAAGCTGAAAAGTAGCAAGCATGACCTTCTCGTCCTCCGCGCATTCCATCCAAACACACGTTCAGTCACTTCAATCCTTACCTTGGCAGCATCCGGATCTGACTGACCTTCATTTGTCGGACAAGGGGTTTTTGTGGGGGCCTATAAAATCCCCATTATTGTACTACTTGGGCCCACTTTGACTTGGTGTGAACACAAGATGGAAAGGATATGGACTTTACTGGTGATTGGTTGTGTGAATGCACCGTACAAGGAGATTGACTGATTCCTTTGCACAAGACTCTGTGCTTTGGACTTCTTCCTCACGAACTCTCCTCGAGCTGGTACGTAGACTGGAATTGAGTGGGACTGGGACTAGAACGGGCTCGAACTGGGGTGAGAGAGGTTGGGTGGGGAAGCCCCCCCTAGGGGAGTTCACCCACACCTGGGCACAGCCGTGCTTGGGGCGAACTCCCTACTGGGTGAGCCGCCGTCATGAGGGGCACCCCCTGGGGTCTTCTTGCATCGTTTGTCACTATCTTTTGATAGACTTAGGTCCCTGGGGGGCTGGTATTGACCCGTGGGAGTCAATTGTTTAGTGTCATTACTGCCGCTCGCAAGGTTTTCGGGAAAATTTCTGACACACATCGGGTTATCGAACTGCTTGGCTAGCTGGGCCATTGGGCTTATACTTAGTCCCGGGGTGAGGGTAATAGCTTGTAAGGACTGAGGTAAGCCTTCTTAGGTGTGTGGGCCCAGCCTTGGCGAGGTGTGCCACATTGCATGGCGGGTTGACGGGCAATCCCAGGTTGGCCCGGGGGCTAAAAGTTAACGGCTCATTCCCGTGTGTCTGAGGGTCGGGGGTGGCCCTAACTTGCTGGAGGGTCACCGTATGATGCGGCTAGAATGTCCAAGCCATGGTTTGGCCCTGGCTTGTTATAGAAGGGCTGGAGTATACACATCCACAAGGTGCTCGGGGAAATTCTTGACACGCGACCACGGGCCATATAAGTGTGCTACGGGACCTCGAAGCCCATATAGTTGTCTGGGAAGGGCACTCCTTTGGCTTTAGAATACTGAAAGGAGGCATTATGGGGATAAACCCCGGCCTCATTGCTGGGTGTCGCGTGACGCGACTTGTTGTCGGGGCACCCCTGGGTTGGTCGGGGTGGCATAGTTGAAGGTGGGTGAAGCCATGTACTGGGTGATCTGGGATGGTCCCCATTAATTGTAGGTGTCGCCATAGATTGCTGGGAGCAGTTTACGGGGTTCCCTTCACTGGTTGCGAAGGAAGGGAGGCTGGTCCTCCAGTATTGCTTCTAACCTTCAGAAGAGCGGGGAAATTGTTCCTCGGGGCAAGCTGTTAGGCAGCGTTTGTTTGCAAACTGAGTCTACAGTTTCTGATTGCTTAGTTCAAGGAAGCCATACTCCTGTGGAGTAAGGGGTGGACATAGATTGCAGATCACAATCGAACCACCTTAAAAAGTTCTCTGTCCTAGTTGAGTGGTTTGCTTGTCGGATCTATCTTTCTCGATCCTTACTCGTTAATTGCTCGATATATTGCGCCTCTATCTCACTACCTTGATTAGGCTCTATATTCATGTCTGCTCAGTAGTTAGACTGTGGGTGTTACTCTACTACGTTTCAAGTATTCATAAGTTGTTTCTATCAAATTTTTGAAACGGGGGTGATCTATTCAACCCTCCCTTCTAGCTCACCTTTCGCTCGAGTTATCAATTGGTATCAGAGCAGGCTACCCATTATGTTGTTCAACGGCTAGGGTAACTCTGGATCTAATGGTCCTCGTAGCTTCATGGCTGAGGGACAGTCCATCAGCCGACCTCCTTTCTTTGATGGTAACAACTATTTTTTTTGGAAAAATAGGATGGAGGTGTTTATCAGAGCTCAGAGCCACAAACTCTGGAGGGTGATCACCATAGGGCCTTAAGAACTTCCACCTAACAAAGATGCGTGGATGGAGAATCACATCAAGCTTTAACTGGACAGCCCTGAACATCATCCAGTGCATAGTTCACCTGGATGAGTACGCTTGCATCTCAGCATGCAAGACAGCCAAAAATATGTGGGATGAATTAGAGCTAATCTACAAAGGTACATCCCAAGTGAAGGCAACTAAGGTAAATCTACTCACCTCTGAATATGAATTGTTCAAAATGAAATCATAGGAGACTATAACTGAGATGTATGCCAGGCTGTCGCTGATTACAAATAGTCTTAAGGGGTTTGGGAAAGAGATTTCTGAAGGGGATGTTGTCAGGAAGATTCTTAGATCATTAACCCCCGCATGGCACACTAAGGCCATTGTCATAGAGGAGTCTAGGGATCTGGTCAATGCTCCCCATATAGGCTTTGGCAATATGTCACGGAATGCAATGGGCAGAAGTCTCTCCATGAACACATGGCATGATGCGGGACGACGACGAGGACTCGACTCGGACTTGTTACGACCTTGGACTCTATAGGACGACGTGACTAGTTAGACGATGCGACCAGCAACAACAACACAACGCGGCACCTAAAGAGCTCCAGAAGAGGTGATATGCCCCAAACATGAAGCGCCAACTCACTATCGTCCGCATCGAGCGAAGCGCGACGATCTGCATGGTTGAGTAACCAGCTTTGAGTCTCGGGTGGTCGGCTCACTCTTGCGCTCAAAACGAGTCACGAGACGGGTCTCGCACTGACAACTCACTGCAGTGATTAATATATAGCAAGCTAATAATATATCCTACTTACATGCAGTGGCATCTAGAATGCATACTAGTTAGGCAAAATAAGACAAAAGAGGGTTGGCGAGTGTACCTCCATGCTCGGGGCGTGGGGAAGACTTCCCGGTCAAGATCCGTCACTCCCGATATAGTAATTAAATTAATTACAGCATTCAAATCATGGCCACTCCACGCAGAGAGGTAAAAGGCCACAATAGCAGTCCGAGAGCGCCGTTCAAGGGTTGACGGGCAGCAATTGATGGCGCTCGGGTGGGCGCGGTTGGCCAGTTCAACATGGTTCACTCGGGCCCGCAGGACAACAGGTGGGACCCGCTGTAGGGACGATGACTTCTGGGGTGACTTCGGGCTGCAACAACTAGTGGGGGCGCTCCTGGAATGTCCCGGGTCGATCCTCGGGAGTGGCGGTCACCGGAGCGGTGGTGGGTGATTTCTGGGGATTTATTTCCCAAGGATATCCCACAGCTCACTTTCTAGCTAGAACTGCGCACTCCGATGAGATCAGCTATCACAACCAGCCACAATGTCGGATCGAGACACAAGAGGTACTGTTGGAAAGAGGACTCAAAATCCTACGATATATGGGAATTAAAGACTCGTCCAATGGTGGGAATAAAAATGGGAGCGACTGCAAACTAACTGTGCACTCTGTCCCGGAATACCAAATAGGCAGGACAGAACCTGAGCTCCTTCATCAAGGGCTTTCCCACGACTTGGCAATCAAGTCCGTGCTCATTTCATACCCTGTGCATTTTCCTCAGACAAAGTCCTTGCATGCTCTGCCTGCAATCAAGTCCATGCACATATCATACCCTGTGCATTTTCCTCAGACAAAGTCCTTGCACGCTCTGCCTGCTATCAAGTCCGTGCTTAACCTTACTAGTCTTGTATAAATGTCAGTGTATGCACTGTTGCAAGTAAGTGTATGTCCGCGCATACACTGTAACAAAAGCTATGCATGTCCGAGCATATGCATCATGCCTTCTCTGCAAGTCCGAGCATACATTAACACCCGAGCATGTTTTGCTCGCTGTTAAGCAAAGTCGGAGCATACACTATAGCAGAGGCAGTGTATGTCCTTTTAATGTCCTAGCACATACACCAGCAAAGTCTGAGCACATACACTAGCAAAGTCTGAGCACATAATAACATCCGTGCACTTTTTGCTCGTAGCATGTCAGAGTCCGAGCATACACTATAGCAAAGACAGTGTATGTTCTTTGTAGGTCTGAGCACATTGGAGCTAGTCCAACCCCGTTCATGTTTTGAAGTCAGAGCATACACTATAGCTAAGCCAGTGTAAGTCTGAGCAGATTCTGTAGCAGCCAGTCTACCCGTACTAAACAAACTCCGTGCATCCTTCTTAGGTCCAGTACATTTTCAACTGACCCAATGACTATTTTTGTGTTTATAGATAATGTCTCATGGAAGATAAGGATGGCAAGTGATCCAAGGCTAGTGCTATGCCAGGATCGCAACATGTGTAAAGTGGATGGTAAGATGCTGCCACGTGTGGAGGCTCTAGGGCAGGATTTCGTGGAAGACACGTGCCCTTTCTACTGCTGGTATAAAAGGAAGATTTCTCCCTTCGGAGAAGAAGGGTTGTAGACAACTTCCAAACGAGTAGAAGCAGATCTATGTGATCCAAAAAGAAAAAGAGAGAGGCAGAGAAGAGGAAGAAGAAGAGTGTTCGAGAAAGAAAGAGTGAGCAGTAGAGAGAAGGAATCAAAGAGGCATAGAAGAGAGAAGAAGAAGAGTGTTCGAGAAAAAAAGAGTGAGCAGCAGAGAGAAGGAATCAGAGAGCAGCAGAAAGGAAATTACATAAGACATGACTCAATAAAATGAAAATTACACATGATAACATAATCAGACTCCTCAAAATGATGACGATGATCCGAGCCAAAGAGATCGCTGTGAGATGCCCTCATCAATGACCAACCTAGGTGCTCCCCAATATAGGAGAGGTCTCAAATAGGGACAATCTTGCCCCTCAAAAGTGAGCGTACATGCTAAATCTACCCAATAAGGGCTATTATGAAATTCAAATCAATATGCAAACCAACTGATCAAAATTATGAATCTATGGCTTGGCAAGAGTGGCAGTATAGTTCTCCGCGGGACGTCATGAGCCCAGTCGTCTGTGTTCCAAAGGGTCTAAAAATTAATGACACAAAGTCCCGACACAACAGACTATCTCTTTGAGGGGTAGTGCCTTAGAAGGAAGTTGAATCCTGATATCTCTCATCTTGCATGAAGCTTATCTCCATCCTTCTTCTATTTCTCCTTAGGCTGGGTTGTATCCCAGGTATGACCTTAGTAAGGACACCGTTCTTTGGAGGATAGATGGTTGTTATGAGCCATCCTTATATGCACGCCGTGCTCAAGGTGATGCGGGACGAAATAAGACTCGATACCAATTTGATGTGAACTTGAGACTCTGGGCGATGACGCGATTAAATTGACTACGCAACCAGCAACGACATGAAAAACTTGATACTAAAAGAGCCCCAAAAGAGGAGTATGTGTCATCAACAAGAAACGCAAGCTCACAATTCATCCCAAGTAAGGAAAATGTGTGGATCTACGCAGTTGGGAAATCGGTAGGAGTCAAGGGTTGTCAACTCACACTTGTGCTCAGATTGAGTCACCAGATAGTCACTCTCTCTCACTCAAAGTGATGATTGAGTTTGAGCGAGTTAGGATCCTATCAATCTCACATGCAGCAGCTTCAAGAACGCATATGGAATCAGCAAATGTGACAAAGGAGGTGCGAGAACGTACCTCCACGCTCGAGGTGTGGGGAAGACTTCCTAGCCAAGCACGTAACTCCCGGTACAGTAAATAATAAATAATTACGGACCCAATTTACTGCCCACTCTACTCAAGGAGGTAAAAGGCTACATAGTCAATCCTACTCGTAATGCCCATACCTGCTCCTAAACACAGTCTTATGAATGTCCTCATCTTTGATCCTCAGTTAGTGATATCTTGACCTGAGATCAATCTTCGAGAAATACTTTGATCAAGATATCTGATCAAATAACTCATCGATCCTTTGATGCGGGATGGGACGCAAACTTGGGACTCTAACTCGTGGATGTCCCTAGCGAGGGAAACGTGTGGATCTGAGCGGTTGAGAAATCGACAATGAGTCATGGGTATCGGCTCTTTCTCATGCTCAAAATGAGCCACGAGACAGGTCTCGCCCTCTCTCGCAGCGGTGATTAAAATTATTTAATGAGCTAATTTATCCTATCACATGCAAGCAGCAGCATAAAGAAATATATACAAGTAAAGTAAATTGCCGAGAGGGGAGCGGACATGATACCTCCACGCTACCAGACATGGGGAAGACGTTCCCGGTCAAGACTCGTACTGCCGGTATAAACAATTAACCAAAGATTACAGAAGTGAATTGTACTGCCCACTCCACACAGGGAGGTAAAGGGCTACAATGGTGACCTGGGAGTAACAAGCTTGGGTTGACGGGGAATGGTTTGGGCAGCTCCGGTGGTGGCGTGCACCGATAATCGTGGGGTCCACATCCTGGTCGGTGGACCGATGGCACCGGGAGTTATACTGCTGCGATGGGGACTCTTGGAGGGACGATCCCTAAGAGTGGGATGTGCTGGTTCACCTTGTGGGAGGTGAGGCGGCCGGCCTGGGGGTCGGTGCTCCTTGCTGTCCACGTACCTACTCTGCAGTTTCAGAACTATGCGACCAGGCGAAAACGACTGCTGCGATCAGACCCGATGTCATATCGATGCGAGACTGGCTCTATCGCAAAGCTCTTTTAGAGATCTATGAACCTAGACTGTGACAAGAATTTTATGATAGAGGGACTTCCCGTGGGTGAATATTAACCTGACTAGCTCACAGATCTAGAGCAGATAGGATAGAAAGTGGATCTGCCTGAGAACTTGATTAGACCGGAGGGAAGATGGTGGATCTGGGAGCTAGGAATTTTATGGGGGGTAGAGGGGGATGTGAGGATGACACACAAAAATTTTGGGAGTACACCCATATCAAATAACACAAAAGCAGGATGGGAATAAATGTGAATTATACCTCCAATGAGTTCCCCTTCGTTGGTTGGTTCCTCATCTAGAACGACATTCAATCTAGCATGCCGCTTTCATCCACCATTGTTCCTTGTAGATTGTTGATCTTTCATAAGAGGATAGTCGGGCATGCGGTGCTGCCGACTTCCACATCTTAGGCAAGCACCAAGACGCTTCCAACACTCTTCGATCGAATGACCGAATTTATTACAAAATGTACATGCCATTGTAAGGGCCTCTTCTTCTTATTTTACCTTCTTGCTCTTACCGTTGCCACACGCGTTACCATTACGAGATCTCTTCTTATTGTCACGGGACTTGTACGACTTAGTGATGCTAAATTTTTCTTCTTTCTTTCCTTTCCTTTATTGTTTATGGCTCGAACTTTCGCCGCGGCTTGTGAACTTCTTGACCTTCTCGAAGGTCCTTTTGTACAAATGGGCTCATTGAACCATCTTGACATAGGTCCAAATGTTTTGTGAGCTGAGTTGTTTGATGAAAGCTAGACGTAACCCGTCCATGAATCGGTTCGCCTTCAATAAATCTGTACTAACCAAGTGAGGAGCATATGGTGCTAGCCTAGAAAATTGGAGTTCATACTCCGCTACTGACATCATGCCTTGGCGTAGAGAAGCAAATTCTGTAGCCTTTCGGTCCTTGACGTGCTCAGAGAAGTATTTGGCTCGAAAGAGAGTAAGAAATCCATCCCAAGTGAGCTGAGCTTTTTGAGGTTGCGCCTTCCACCAAGTACGAGCGCCTTTGTTTAGCTAGAATGTGGCGAGACAAACTTTCTCCTGATCGGTGCATTGCATGACGTTGAATATACGGTTCATCTCATCGATCCAGTTCTCGGCTTCGTTTGGGTTAGAAGATCCAGAGAACCGTGGGGGATTTAAACTTTAGAAATTACCATGCAAGTGACCCATGCCAGCCCTTGCGCCAGCTTGGGCTACAATTTACAGGGCCTGGGTAGGACCTGCAACAGTTTGTTGCATCTTGTCCCAGTTCACACGATGAGCCATTGAGAAATTGAGGTACCTGACGAAATAGACACTTAGTTATTTGGGGGCATATTTACAGATAAAATTATTAAGGTCTTTGTTTATAAAAAGAATAATATGATAAGACGCCACGGCCCACGAAACGGGGAGAACAAAGAGATGAGTGGAAACAGGGAACAAAACCACGGCGGTGGCTGATGAGCAGAAGACGAAGAAGACGCGGGCCGGAGAGGGAGAAAGAGAGAGAGATAGAGAGAGAGAGATTACCGCATCAAAGAGCACAAGATGGAACAGCAGCTTCGTCGACGGCGACGAACTCTTGCTGGCGAGAGCAGAGGTGAGCAGGGTGAGGATGCTGTAGAAGCAGGTGACCACGAGCGCCGCCAGGAGGTATCTGCACGAGACACGCGAGCTTCAGCTCGGTTCGATCGGTTCACACACACACACACACACACAGAGCTCACATGAAAGCCGGCGAGTGTTGGAACTTGGCGCTGCGGGTGACGAGGAGGAAAGACACGGGGAAGGTGGTCGGGACGGGGACGGGAACCGCCTTCGTCTGCTTGCTGGTGACCAGGACGACCATGGCAGTCAAGCTCGCCGCGAACAGGAGCAACCTGAGGGCCAAGTCCGCGCCCAAGAAGTTCACCGCCGGCGATCCCCCCGTGCCGGCATACTCCACCTCGGGCACGGTCTTGCCTGACCTCCCGGTGGCCGTGCTGGGTGGGGGCGACGCCATGGCTCGTGTCGAAGGAGATCAAAAGGCAGGATTTCACTGGAAGGGAGAGTACCTAGCACTCGTTAGCATGCAACAGCAGCACCAGCTGGAAAAGAGGAGGTGAACGAGAGGATTATATAGAGACGCAGAGGTGGGGGATCAGTCGGCGGCACCATCATCGCTGTCCTGCCTCCACCCCGTTCAGATGTGAACCTGCGGCGCGTCGTGGAGCATAATTTATTGGACAAATTGAGTACCCTTGAAAACTTTAAATCTTATGTCCACACCTCTACTTCTAAAACTTTCACTGATCTGTCTGAAATCTTTACGGCAACCGCATCATAACCTTACCGTCAACGTTACCTCGTCATCGTCTCTCAAGTAAGATTTGTCGTCTCGGACGTCTCGACTGTATCATTCACGATCTGGGATAAGATGGGATGGTTTCATACAAGTGCATTCATTCATACGCATTCATCCACAATCACATGTTCACAAAGTAAAAACTTCTTTTTCATTTCATCATGTCAATTGTCACATAGTGTGTGTCAATCAAAAATAGAAAACCCAAAAATAAACAAAAATGTCACTCTGCCGGTCTATCTCCTGGGCCGTCACTATCCTCGGTGCCCTCGTGTCACTTCAGCGGTGGCTCCATGGCGCTGTGCTCCTCTTCTTCCCTTGGGCGCCTCCTCTCCGCCTCCTCATTCCTCCGGTGGGTGGAGGAACTAGCCAGGATGTCTCCCACCGATGCACTCGGCGCCACGCTCCGTGAGCTTCCGGCTGCGCCACTCCGCGACACGGTCCCCTCGGGTGCTCGACCCATCAGTCGAACGGTCCGCTCCATGGTTCGTAGCTCGATCTTCAATTCAAAAATCTTGAGGCACACCTCGTGAGCCTCGGTCTGGTATCGCTCGATGTCTGCCACCTCTCCGCTCAGCCTGGTCACATCTCCCCAGAGTCGGTCAACCTCCTCTCGGAGACGGGGCACCTCGGCTGCTTCTGCCAACGCTGCAGCTAAATCCCTCACCTACACATTACATTGCATATTGGTCAGTCTAGGCCTCTGCATAATCATGAAGCATTTTTAGGAAAAGCTTGGTTTCTCCGCGAGGGTAGCCTCGGCCTCCTCGGCTCGAGCTACGGGCTGGGTAAACTCGGCATCCTGCTCAGCCCATCCCCCGGGTGGCTGTGAGGAGGAGGATGGCGCATCTAGTCCAGTCCTCTGGGCTCCCTCGGCCCGCTGCATTTTAGAAGGTCGGTTAGGTTGCAAAAGGCATTTCAGTTTTTAAGTCTAGGAAAACTCACCACAAGCTCTAAGGCTGCTCGGTACTCGTCCCACTGCTGCACCATAGCATGGACGAGTCCCTCGAGCTTGGCTATGTGCCCTTGTGGGTCTAGCTACATTTAGAAAATAAGTGTCATGCATAGCAGTCATTCATTCATTCATATAGAATAGAAAAGTTGAGTTTAGCATTCATACCGGTCGTCGGGTGCCGTGGTAGACCTGGCTACCATACCGGCACGTGAAGGCTTTTAGATATGCCTCGTCGTTGTCCGCCCATTCCGTCACGGCCTTGCCTTTGTGTTTCCAGTCATGAACATACTTCCTGGCACGGCCGCTCCAGTCAATGTCACTGCCAATCCCTTTGGCAAATTTCCCCGGGCATTCATCATGACGATGCGGGAACCTCACCGCCGGCTGGTGCACTCCCCTCGTCCTCATAATCAGCCGATAGTGCAGGGGCTCGATTACATTGATGTAATGCAGCGAGATATCCCATCCCCTGTAGGCTAGGGAGGCCTCAACCCACGGCTGTCCCGTATGGTCCTCGTCCCAATACGGTGTCCACCGCACCTAAAAGGGCCGTTCATTTGTCAGTATTTAGCAGCATTTTAAAAAGCATAAAAGAAGCAAGTAGAAAAGCATGTAGGGAGTCGGGCTATTTACTAATGTGTGCGGGAATGAGTCCAAGTCCTCTTGGATAGCCCGAGTCGATCGCTAAATCGACCCCGCACTCCAGGCAACATTCCACCGCCTCACGATGGGAAATTGACCCTGATGTAGCTCAACACCTCGGCCAATCCCGAGCAGGTACAAGAAAGCCCAAAATTGCATTTGTTAGAAGTGTCAGCATTTCAAGCATGTTAGAAGCATAATGGAAAGAATAGAAGGGCATTTAGGCATTTACCTGTAAGAAGGGCGAGAAGCCGCCGAGCATGGTCACTCGGTCGGTGGCACTGAGCGAATGGAACAGGAAGGCCAGCACTACTGCTCCCCATGCATACTTTCACACCCAGCTCAGATCTGCCAACAGAGGAAGGAGCCGATAGCGGATGACATTGGCCCGCGTTGCTAACAAAAGGTTCCTGAACAGCAACATAAGGAAGCATCTCAGGACTTTATCTCCTTCTGGCCCCAGCCCCGCCGCCACGCTCGGACGTGCTTGCTCGACCACTCGGTCAATGTGCTACTCTGGGAGTTCACCTACTACTGTCGCTACTCTCCTGAGTCCCAGACTCCCTTGGAGCACCGATCGTGACAATTGGGATGACGGATGCCCCAGCCTCATCAAGTCCAAGCCGGGTAGCTCCTGAGCGAGCTCCCGGTAGTCGACGTATGCCCACCCGGTCACAGCTTTGCCGTGCACCCGCAAGCCGCTGATCCGGGCCATGTCTTCTAAGGTCGGTATCATGTGCCCCCACGGGAATATGAAAGCTTGGCTGACCAAGTCCCATCTCTTATGTAGAGCCAGCAGGAGTGCCATGTCCACCCTCGCCACCTCGATGCTGAGGACTTCCCTGAAGCCCATAGCAACTAGTCTTTCCCATTGATAGTTCAGCAACGCGAGGTAGACCGCCCGGACTTGTAACCATGTCGTGTCCATCTCTTCCCCTGCACAATTAGGTGATAGGGTTAGTCATAGAGTCATAAGATTTAATGGCATTACATTTATAATAATTAAAACAATAAAAAAATCAGAAATCAGAAAACTCAGAAAAATAGATTTCCTATTCTGTTGAGCTAATCGCACCCACCCAGATGCGTTAAGGGCATAACGGCTACTGGCAGGGCCATTATGCTCCTACGCAGTCAGTGTGGTTTGCTCTACTTCTTGAGCCGGTGGAACTGGCCGCAATGGCCTACAAGCAGTCCTAATGAGTCCCCAAACTCATTCTATGCCCTCCAAACCCACGTGCAATCCAACTTAGAAATTTAAAATTTGATTTTTTTAGGGCAGAATGACCTACCTCCGGGTCTTACCCTCACTTTTTCTTCACCAGCGGAATGACCTCTCCTTCAGCGCCGGTGGCATCACCAGCCTCTTCTTCAGCTTCCCTTGCTCCTCTTGCCGCCGTGGGAACCTCCTCCTCCGTGGGATGGGTCACCGCCGTCGCCGCCGTTTCTTCCTCTGTCGACGGGCTCGCCGGCGGGGAGACTGCGCGTTCCGCCCTCCCCTTGACTTTTCGCACCGCCTTCCTCTTCTTTCCCTTCTCACGTGTCATCGTTGGCTGGAGGGAGCTTCACCGGAGATGGTCGCCGGAGGGAGGACGAAGGGTTTGTTTTGGCGGGGTTTTGTTTCGGTTGGGAACGATTTGAATGAATGAGGGAAGTGAGGGGCCCATTAGTTTTTTTAGTAGCCCAGAGAATTTAACGGTCTGTCGCGCAGCCGTTATGTTGGCATAATGCATGTCATCCAGTCCGCCATGTAACTGGGTTGTTGAATTGCTGAAATCGACATCCACTATTGTTATAGCCAATGTAGAGTTCCAATGAATATCCTTTGTAGAAAATTTAAGGTAGATGAGATCGGAGTTCAAGGTTGACATATTACGTAAGAGATACTTAGGCGATAATAACGGCATAACCATGATTCCGATAAATCTAGGTAGAACATGGCTCCTTAACTAGGTGCCAAGATAATAAGAATAAGCATCCATACCAATGGGTACTCGTTCTTTGACAAGATCAAGCTGAATGAATTAGTGTCCACGACATATAATTCTTTAAGGAAAATAATGGCATGGTAACCCCATTCCATTAAAGAAAATCTTATGTATACCCTACAGTATATCATGAGGGCCGGTATACCATATCAAAATGACATGACAATCAATCAGGTATCATGGGTTTTATGGGTACAATCTGCTCGGCTGTCTTGAGGGAATCCAAGGCTAGCGGAGACTGACGGAGGTCTCTATGATGAACTCGCTAGTCCAAAGGAACGGAATGTCTAATGGAGAGCTTATAAGTCACGGAGAGTTGAGTGTGTAATTGGTATAAAATATCGAGAAACATGGGACTATATTCACGGACTGGAATATAGTGCCTCTAACATATATAACCTATATTACATACGGTTAGTGACAGGTTACTGTGAAAATACACGAAAAATAGGAATCAAGAAAATAGCGCCTTTATCTAGGTCGCCAGTTACAGATATAGCGCCTATTAACTTGTCGCTATTTCTATAATATTACCGATCTCAGGGAATTATTATTCTTGTATTTTCAGAAACAACGCCCTAGTCTGGGTCGCTATTTCAAGTATTGACGACTATACAAGCTGTCATTGTTCTAACACATTTTCCAAAAGATTGCATTATATTAAATATTTTCCAGGAAGTGACGCCAACTATGAGGGCATTTATTGTCAAGGAACGCCTTAAGCAGGGGCGTTAATTCAGTTTAGTACAGCAATTGGGCATGAACAGTGTCAATAATATATCAGGAGTCAAATCGTGGATCTAGGAACATGATCAGGTAGAGAACAATTTACAGGTTCCAGAACTATGCTCATGCAGAAATTAGAATATCGGGGATTCAAGTTATTAATTTTTGGTGAATTTCAGAAAAGAGAGGTTAGATTATAATCCTACTACTAAAAAGAGTTTTGAACTAAAGATAATATCATTTGTAGAAGGACAAGGAAAGAGTAACCCTCTAATTAGATTGAGCAGTAAAAATAATAATGACAAAAACTCTGAAAATACTGCTAATTTGAAAAAGCCCAGTGTCAAGGACAAGGGCAAACAGAAAGTTGAGGTGTCTAGTGGTTCGAGCACTCACAGCACCACACCTCAGGGCAGAGGTCAGGTTAGGGGTCAACCTTCTAAAACACAAGGTCAAGGAAAATCCCAGAATAAGTTCACCTACTTTTTAAGAAGAGTTACAGGAATAATCAACCTACACCTATGCACACTTCAAGTGGGTCTAGGACATTCAGGAGATCTGATGTGAACAAGGTTAAATCAAGTCAACACCACTACCCTAGAGTACCTACCTACACTTCATACCACTTCTTACAGCCTTATTTGGTAGGGTAGGTAGAGATAGAACTGGATTGAGGTTTGCATATCAGTCATATTCCAGTCAGACCCACAGGCCTCAATTCAGGAACATATTTGGGCAATCCAGGTCTTGGAACCCAAGAAACCACAGTTTTTATGGTCAGCCTAGGACAATCATTGGTTACACCTTACCAAATGCTCACTGGACTATGCACTGGCATACAAATTTTCAATCTATCAATAATGACAGAAAATAGGATAAATCATATAGAGTTGAAACTGTTAATGCCAACAGAAACAACAACAGCAAAAAGAGAACCAACAAATCCACAAAACAATCATCTCCAAAATAAATGTTGATTCCAAAGTATTTGCTATCTTGTCTGAGTGATTTTACTACTGCTTTGGGGCCCAAACGTTCTTCGGTTCCAAAATCTTATACTTGATCTTCCTTGTAGGTAAGCCTGGCAGCCAACCACAACAAGTGCTATCTAGACAGTGGCTGCTCCAGGCACATGACTAGGGATAAAGCCAAATTCTGAATGTTGGTGGAAAAAAATACACGTCATGTTACCTTTGGAGGTAATACCAAGGGAAAAATTGTTGGTTCAGGTAAGGTAAGTAAGTGTACTACCTGCTATATAGATGAAGTTCTGTGTAATGATCAAATCTTTCAAAATCTCTTGATTCTATCTAAATCTCTCAATTCTGTCAATTCTGTAAGAAACAGCGACCGCCCAAAGGGCATTTATTTCTGATCCGTACCCTACCCAGTGTTGTCAATTCAACTTTTTTAGAAAGATTTAGCATATTCAATATTGGATAAAACTTAACAAAATCCAAAATAGCGCCTCCCTGTGATGCCGCTCATTCAGAAATGGCGTCCACGTGCACAGTCGTCAGAAAATCAATAATGCCCTTTATAATTACCTGACAGTTCTCACGGATCCCAAGGTCAGCCTAGAAATAGTGACTTCTTAAGCAATCGTCCATTCTTAATATCTTTATAAAAAATGAAATTCTAAAATGAGCGCCTCTGCGAACGGTCGTTTATTATGAAATGACGGCAGAGTCTAGGGTGCTAATTCTTTTGAATCCACCCTCTTCATTAGACTTACGAAACTCTCCCGTTAGACTTACGAAACTCTCCCCCCCCTCATTTCATTCTCTTTTCTCTTTCCCTCTACTTGTTCCACTTCCCCTGCAACTTCACTGGCGACGGTCACTGCGGCCATCATCCTCCTCTCTCACTCTCCCTCTCTTTCTCTCACACTCTCTAACCTATGGCCTACGTGGGTGGCTCTAGCACCAGGAAGAGACAACGGGTGATGGCACCCGCCATCGTCCTCATCGACGATGAAGGCAATGGCAACGAGGAGGAGGTACCTCCTGTGGTGGCAGAAGCTTCGGCAGTGGAGCATGCCGAAGATGAAGGAGGTGAGGGCGATGGTGACAGCGGCGAATTTAAGAGGGTGAAGATGGCGGTGATGGTGATGGCGGTGAAGGCGAATGGGGCCATGATGACAGTGAAGAAGGTGAAGAAGATGAAGACGATGACAGTGAAGGCGAAGAGGGCAATGGCGGCGATGGCGATGGTGACGGTGAAGAAGGCGAAGGTGAAGGTGAACAAGAAGATGAAGGTGAACGGCCCCCTCCTCCTCGTCGGGCACTGCATGGAGGACTCATGGAACCCGAACCCAGCAAGGTGAGTTCATTGTATATATATATATTTTAAAACAAAAACCAAAAATAAAACCATGTTATTGTGAATCCTTGGAGGGATCGAGGGTTGGTATGGAACCAGGAGGGTCTTTTTGTTCACTAGTTCGGACAGTAACTCCGGGCTAATGGTAGGAGGTTTGTCGGCTTAGATCGGTGGTCATCATGTCGAATGACTTGGCTTAGGCATAAGGCCATGACGCCAATGGAGAACACTTACCGACTTAGGTAAAGAGACATGGCCACTTGGCTTAGACAGAAGGTCATGATGCCAAGGGAGTAATTTTAACCGACCTAGGTAAAGTGTCAAGATGCCGAACAACTTAGCCTAGACGGAATGTCATGATGCCAAGGGCAAATTTAAACTGGTGTAGGCAAAGAGCTATGACGCCGGACAACTTGGCCTAGACAGAATGTCATGATGCCCAGACAAACTATTTATCAGCTTAGGCATAGAGCCATGATGTCGGACAAGGATGTTTAATGGCTTAGACATAAAGTCATGATGCCGTACAACTTTACTTAGGTGGAAGATCATGATGCCAAAGTAGAATATTTACCAGCTTAGGTGGAAGGTCATGACGCTGGACAAGGATATTTAACGGCTTAGACATAAAGTCATGACGCCATACAACTTGACTTTGGCGGAGGGCCATGATGTCAAGGCAGAATATTTACCAACTTAGATGAAAAGTCGTGACACCAGACAAGGATATTTAATGGCTTAGATATAAAGTCATGACGTCATACAACTTGACTTAGGTGGAAGGTCATGACGCTAAGGTAGGATATTTACTGGCTCAGGCGGAAAGCCATGACGTCAGACAAGACTATTTAACGGCTTAGACATGAAGTCATGACGTCGTATAATTTGACTTAGGTAAAAGGTCATGATGTCAAGGTAGGCTATTTACCAGCTTAAGTGGAAGGTCATGACATCAGACAAGGATATTTAACTGCTTAGACATAAAGCCATGACGTCATACAACTTGGCTTAGGCAGAAGGCCATGACGCCAAGGCAGGTAATTTACCAGCTTAGGCGGAAGGCCATGATGTTTGACAATGATATTTAATGGCTTAGACATAAAGTCATGATGCCGTACAACTTGGCTTAGATGGAAGGCTGATGAGGACATCTCCCGGGTAGCTCCTAATGAACTCAAACAGGTGGCGATCCAGGGGAAACTCCATAGGGTAGCCTCCGCTCCGGTCATAACTATATAAGCCGCCTGCCTCCAGGATCCGGGCCACCTCTACGACTCCAACTCCGGCTGCCCTTTCACCAACTAGGCCCTCAGCCACTATCGTACGACCCAAATCTAGATGCTCTACACTCGCCACAGTGATCACTGGTGGACCCAGAGGAGACATAGGTCACTCAGCCCGCCGCACCCAGTGGTCCTCTTCCCGGGCCACACGCCTCGGGACCCGCTTGTCTTTGCCAAATCGTGCCATGGCTGCAAGACAAGGCACACAAAAAATGGTCAGCACACTAGAAAGTCAACATATGCAACATAACAAATCAAAGGCACATGAAGTGCCAAAATACAACTACAACGACTCGGACCAAGGGGCTCACAGGCCGCACGCCCTCATCTCCACCGCCGACGCACACCTCATGGGGGGCATTTGTTGTACCCGGATAATTTTCTGGCAAAACGCCAAGAAATAAGGGTTCAGAAATATTCTCAAACACCTTTAAGGCATGGGCTACCTAGCCCCTTCTACAGCTCCACAGACCCCACCAGGGGCCCTAACCAGTTTGCCGTGACATGCGGCTACACCAGCTACTAACCGGGACCATTCCTGACCACTCAACTACAGGCTTTGCCCGCACTCTACATGAGTGCCTGGGCCAACATGGGGGCGCACTGACTCTAAGCCACGCTACTTGGCACCCAGTGAAAAGGCCAGGGGCCCACCCTGAGACGCCTTCTTCCAATCCCCCAGGGTCAAAGGGAGACCTAACCGAGTCAACCACAGGCTTTGGAGGCCTACAACGTGCATATGCGGCTCTCACATGCAGGTTCAGCATTTCCCCGAACACCTTGTAGGCGCATATATTCCAACTTTCCTACATCAAACCATGGGCCGACCCGTGGTTCCAGTGTACTAGTTGGGTTCTACAATGACCCTCCAACAAGCTGGTGATGGGGACATCACCTCCCTTGTCCACACTCATGGCTCGTCTCCTCGCCTCGAACGCATCTAGCAAGGTCTAGATATCTATTTTGAGTCATATAATGTGATTCTCGTGGGACTGCGCAGATCACCCTATGCAGATCTGACCCAGAAGTAGAGGTGACTTCCAGAAGCTGCCCCACCCTCCCCTTTGCAGATCTGACCAAACTCCTTGGTCAGATCCTTCCTCTTGACGTCACCGATGATCTTCAATAAACAGCGTCTCGTTCCGACAACAGGAACCATTTTTCCCATAATTGTTTGGTTACCTGTGTAGTTCTATTCGAGCAGAACTAGAGACTTAGTGCAGAATCTGTCACGCCAAGATCTGACTAGATCTGACCATGCCGTTTGGATGAGGTGTTCTTCTTCCAGTCGTCGAAGTTCTCCAATAAACGGCACCCTGATAAGACACCGGATCTAGCCGTACCAGCCTCTACAAGTCTGCTGCATCAGATGACCTACATGGACAGAACCAGTTGACTTCCATTCGGCTCACCCGGATCGGCCCCGACTCACCTCCCTCGGCTCCCTCGAGTGCTGCCCGTCAACTCGAGTTTCAGCAGCCCCGAAAATCAGTGTTGTAGCATGTTATCTCCCTGCGAGGAGTGGGAGACGATTTGTAGATTCTAATTATTCTTTCATTGTCATGTATCGGGGTTGTCGGATCCGGCCAGGATTTCTTCCCCACGCACTAGTCGTGGAGGTACGCACTTCGTTCCTACACCACATCGCTGATTTAGTATATTTTCTATCATGCTGCATTTGTGAGATTAGGGCCGATGTCTAGTTTCAATTACTGTGATTGTGTGAGTGAGGACCATTCCTTAGCGCCAGTCAAGCACCGAGCTCGAATTGCACATGTTAGGCGACAGTGGTTCCTTAACCGCTACGATCCCGCATTTCCCTCGCAAGGGACGATCGTCGGGCTAGAGTGAGTTTCTGTTGAGAGACGTCTCCACCCGGAGAACACCACGATGGTTAGCCGCTCGGCTTACCTTTAGCGTGTTAGTGCTGGCCGCACTTCGAGTCAGTCGTACGTCTTAGCCCAGTCGCTTCACTCGTCCTGCATCAAAGGCCCAATCCGCCAGAAAGAAAAGAAGATTAGAGAAGAAGAAAGGATTTCTAGAAAGAAAACCCTCGTGAGCGGTCGCCATCCCGTTCTTCTCCTGCTCCTTAGTCCAGACGTCCTCATCTTCTGGTAGCTCGTAGGGGCCCTTGCTAATGACTCGCCAGAGCTCATAGTCTTGGGCACGGATGAATACCTGCATGCGATTTTTTCAATATGGGTAGTTAGATCTAGTGAAGTAGGACAGTCTGTGAACAGAATGCCCTTCAGGCATGAGACAGGCATGAGACCCTTGGACGCCATTCCACCATTTCTCTCAACGTCGTTGGACCCCATAATGAGAGATTGGCTCTGATACCACGTGTTGTGTGGGAATGGCTGATCTAGAGTTGAGGGGTGAATAGATCTATCCCTCTTTTTTCAGATACAAATATATTACAGCAGAATAAAAGAAACTTGTTCGAAAGGCAAGAACCGAAAACACAGGATGCAAGATTAAGGATGAGCTATGGCCTCAACAAACATCTAGCGCAAGTGAATCACACAAACAAACCACATGAACTTTAAGGTGGTTCGGACTCAAATCCGAGTCCTAAATCCACCCCTCACTTAAACCAAGTGAGGGTTCACTAGTGCCACTGCACTACACCACTATAAACACAGCAAACGGCATAACCGGCCACCCACAGACATGGGAAGCACTCTGTCTATCTTCCTATAGTACCAAGTACGGACTGAAACATCACAGACTGGTAAACACCTCCATCTGTCTTCCTACACACATCGGTAGGGAAGGATCAAGGTTTCTTTAAACATGATCAAACAAAAATAAGACTGAAGAAAAACTTTAGACAAGAAGAGTGATGCTTTATGCTGGATGCAAGAAGTCCTTTGACTGAGATGAAGAGAGCTTCAGGTAAGTCTTTGATCATCTTCTTCTTCGTCTTCTTCTTCTTCTTCTTCTTCTTCCTCACTTGCAAGCTTACACTACTGCTGGCTTCTTCTTTTCTCCAAGGATACCTGCTAACCACACCTCCAGCCTCTGCTTGTGCCTCTCTACCCTTGCTCTTTTATACTGTTAAAGCAGGCCACTTGGTGCAACACTTTGCCTGGATATGTGTGTAACACCCGTAGCTTAGCGGATCCTTTATGGTGTGGATCTAGGATTCGTCCGGTAAATTTTGGCCATTTTTAGAAATTTTTTGGGAGAATGCATTAGAACATGATTCACTACTTTTAGCGTAGCAGAGAGCATAACGGATCAGTTCTGCCCCGTTAAATAGCATCACGGATCAGCTCTACCCCGTTATATAACATAACGGATCAGGTTAGGGGCATTAAGGTTATATAACGTGCCTCCACTGGTCCGTTATGTCCACCCGATCTACTTCCATTTAAACCGGTCATAACGGATCAAGCATGGTGTGTTATGTAACATAACGCACCACTCCTGGTCCGCTATGGCCACCTGAGTTATTTTTATAAAACTTAAAGACATAGAGAACATAACGGATCAAGGTCGATCCGTTAAGGTCACCAGAACGTGGAAAATTCACAGTTTTCCATAACTATAATGGTCATATGTAGGGGCATTATACTAACGACCTTAACTAATGTATGCATGAGCATAACAGATTGGGTGTGGTCTGTTAAATGGGTATAACACGGCAGGTGAGGTGCGTTATGCACATAACGGTCACTGGCATGACCGCTATGTGAGCTGGGTAGCGAGCGGGTCCGGTTTGAAACCGAGCCACCCCCCGATCGACCGAAATCGATGGGGTTCACTACAAAAATCTGTAACCTACCTTTCCTAGTATCCATACCAATCAATAAGAGCTACAAAACAAAAATACGATGCCCATGGATGATTAAAAATGCTAATTACCACATTCTTAGGAAAAACCAAAAATGGACATAAACTAAGCTAAATGGGCATTGATGGGCATGCATGCGGTGTCAAAACATTCCTAACGTGGAGACTATCCCATCCCCCTACCTCGTTCACACCGAATCGACCGTTCCGGCCGCATGCACGCGAAGTGGAGGCCGCGCCCCTCTCACCTCGTCCCATCCAACCGTCTCACGAACCACAGAATGGAGGGCGTCAATACGATCCCCTCACCGCGTTGGTTCCAATGGTGTCCCCCGCGTCCCGGTCGGGCCCTGAAAATGACAAACCAAGAAGGAGAGAGAAGGAGAGAGACGCTGGGAGAGTGTGAGAAATCGAGAGAGAGAGAGAGAGATAATGAGAGAGTGAGAGAGAGTTTAGTGGGTGGGGGGTTTAAGGGTTAAAATTTTTTTAATTAAGCTGAGATTGCTCAGTGTTTAGCTACATTTCCCATTTGGGATCTTCGTGTTTTTCTTGTGTTTGTTTCTTTGTTTTTCTGAACCTGTTCTACAAGCTGTTTGTCAGTAGAGGTTAAGCTGTAATTTCTTAGCATGCTGAGAAGTGTTCGCTGGTCGGGTTAAGCTATAACTCCCCAACGTAAGCTATTAGTTAGCGGTGTTGGCAAGCTATGTAGCCCTGCAGATTAAGTTGTGAATCAGTAGAGAAAGCCACATTCCAGTTGGAGTGTGGGGTGAATGTAGATCTCTAGATTGAGATCAAACCACCTTAAAAGCCTACATCTATTGTGCGATTGAATGTGTTGCTTGCTTTGCTTTAATTCCTTGTTCCTCGCTTAGTAGATGTTTGATAAGGGTAGTGTAAGATCAAGGTTATAGAACCTGTTCAGTCTCAGTTTTTATTCCGCATTAGACTCTGCTGGTGTCTAATTTTTTAATCAGGTGTCAGATCCATTCAATCCCCCCTTTCTGGATCTCCTATAGACACTCCAACTATAAGGTTTGGTCTCTAGACGTCCATACAGTCTTATCAAAAGGTAGTTTTTAGGCCCCGATATCATCAGGGATACTACAGAGAAGGTAAAGATTATTCAAGAAAGACTCAAGATGGCACATCATAGGCAGAAATCTTATGCTTATAATCGAAGGCACGACTTGGAGTTCCAAGTAGGAGATCATGTGTACCTTAGGGTTTCTCCAGGTCGTGGTATTCGAAGATTTGGCAATAAAGGCAAGCTTACTCCAAGATTCATTGGCCCATTTGAAATTTTGAAAAGGGTTGGTGAAGTGGCATATCGATTAGCTTTGTCTCCACAATTAGCAGGAGTGACGCAGAATGGGGTTGGAGGAAGGATCGATGGCAGCTCTGGGACACGGGACATGGGTAGGACTAGATAGCTTGCTACCTCACGCAGCTCAGCCTCACACCGGATGGTCTCACACCAGGCGACACACTCAAATCTCACAAAATGAGAAAGGAGGGAAGGGAAAAATAGCAAGAGGGGAAGCTCTCACGTAGGTTGCAACTCTTAATAGTATTCATCATGCTAAACCATTACATTAGCCACAAATAAGGGATACCAAGCCTAGCTAAAAGCCTGCTTCCCTTGAGGGCTAGGTATGCGGTTAAAGCGCTGAAACTTGAAAGCATCTTGTAGAGAGAGAAGGATATGGGAGATGCTCCTAGCAGGAGGTACCACGGCACCTTCATACCGGGCATTGCAGTGGCTCTTCCATATCGACCAGATCACCATGGGCAACAGATAAGTGCATACAAACCCAGCAGGACAACGAGTATCACATTGCAGCAATATATGCTTCACACGATCCATGATAGATAGAGATGTATCGAGGGACAAATGCCAAACAGATTGAATCCAATCCCAATGGAACTTCCCCAACTCACCATGAATAAAGAGTGATTGGCACTTTCAACATCCGGAGCTACCACACAGCAGGAGCACTTAGAGGCCAGCGAGATAGCACAAGTAGTCACAGCGGTATCCACCGAAACCGCGTTATGAAGCAGCCTCCAGGTAAAAACAGCCGCCCTCATTGGCAAACCACGGGGCCACAACCCTTCAAAGTATCGGCAAGGCGCACCATTATTGGTGATCATGTGGAAAGCAGTCTTCACAGCAAAATCCCCCCCGGGGAAAGCGTCCACACCAAACGGTCCGAGCCCGGAGACAGGGGGAAATTGAGCAGGTCACCCATGAGAGAGGATGGCAAGGACAACAAGGACCAAACTGAGTGAGAGAGATTTGCAAGAGCATCCCTTACTGAGATGGTAACGCAAGAATGCTGAGAGATATAGTCCATGAGAGGCCGTCTGCCAAACCAGGTATCATGCAGAAAATCCATAGTACTACCATCGAAAACAACCCATCTCACGCCCAGGAGGAGAAACTCTCTCGCCTTTAACAAAGATACTCTTCCTAACTCCATAAGGAAAAGGATTAGCACAGCATCTAAGATGTCCTCCTTACAAAAATTTTTGCTGAGCAAAGGAGCTCCGTAAAGAGGAACCGGAGATAACAGACCACAACTGCTTCATAGTCATAGCCACTTGGAGATCCTCCAGAGAACGGATACCCAACCCACCTACAGTAAGTGGCTGGGTAACATCATGCCAGGCCACCCAACGTCGATGTCTCTTATCATCCACCGGCTACAGGGGTATTTGTTAATCCAAAAGGCATAACAGTAAATTCATAATGCCCATACCTGCTCTAAAAAGCCATTTTATGAATGTACTCTTCTTTGATCCTCAGTTTGTGATAACCGGACCGGAGATCAATCTTGGAGAAATATTTAGCTCCAGAAATTGATCGAACAGCTCATCAATTCTCAGTAGCTGCCAAACTTATTCTAGATTGTAAGGTGGTTCAGTTGCTGATAATCAATATAGAGTCTTATCGATCCTTCCTTCTTCTTGACAAATAGCACGGGTGCTCCCCATTGGGAAGTACTTGGCCCAATGAAGCCCTTTTTCAATAACTCCATTAGCTGCTCTTTTAGCTCCTTTAGCTCAGCGGGGGACATTCTATAAGGTGGCTTAAAAACAGGACCAGCACCAGGGACAAGGTCGATTGTGAATGAAACTTCCCTCTCTGTGGGTAAACTGGGCAAATCTTCTGGAAAAACGTTGGGAAACTCTCAAACTATACATATGTCTTCAAGTTTAGACTCCTTGACTTCTGTAGCAGTCACAAAAGCTATGAAAGCCACACATCCTTTGTTTAAGAGTTTACTAGCTTGGAGAGCCGACATAAGAGGTGACTTGTTTCGAATCTGAGGGCTTGTGTAGACTAACTCCAGGTAGTCCTCAAAAGTTACCTTGCATTCCGGTAATCTACAACTACCTTGTGTGTGGATAGTCAATCGGCTCCTAGTATGACATCATACCCCTTCATATCCAGGCATATCAGATTGGCTGGTAAATTTTTCCCTTTAATCATAACTTTGCAATTTGGGTAGTGGTGTGTAATCTCGGACTCGCTTCCGAGAGGAGTAGAAATGGCTAAGTCTAATAATTCAGGTTCCATAGAAAATGAGGTAGCGAATCTTTTGGAAACAAAAGAATGAGTAGCACCGGTATTGAATAAAACTTGTGCAGCCTTAGAACAGACAGTTAGTGTACCTTCAACGAGTCCACCTTCTGTTGGTTCCATCTCTTGCAGTGCTTGCAGACGGCCTTGCTTCTTTGCTGGGCGCTTCTCATCTTTGGTGGTTTCCTTATTCATTAACGGATAGTCTGGGATCCGGTGTTCTCAAAAGACTAGATTTCTATTGCAATTATTTTTTCCAGGATTTCTTTCTTTAGGTTCTATTTGCATATTTGTATTACATCTTCTGGATACAGAGGACGCCGGCACCACATGCTGAGATCCCTTCATTTCTTGATATATTCTGCAGCTATTTCATTGTCTTTTTGCTTGGTCACTGTTGGCATCCACTTATTCTCTCTAAATTAATTAAGAATTAAGCATAGGGAAATACTCCCTAAAAAGAGTAAAATGGCATAATGCCAAAGGAGCTCTACCAGTTGAGTCGGCCTCGGGAATCGAGATGAGTCACCAGACCAGGTGACACGACATAACAATCGGGGATCACCCTGAGCACAGGGCACTGCACCAGTCACGAGGCCCAACCAAGGGTTCTATCCAGCTAGCCATGACCCGTGGCGACATCAATAATCGATCGGGCCTACTCCCGATCACTCAGTTTGTGGGTTTACCAGCGTCCAACACAGCTACCCGGGCCGACCTGGGGACGCCCTGACTACAAGCCACACCATATGGCACCCAACAATGATGCTGGGGTCTACCCCTGAGTCACCTCCCTCCAACCCTTTGAAGTGAAAGGGAGATCCATCTGGGCCGACCACAAGCTTCAGGAGCTCACAACACCCTTATACGCCCCCCCACACACGTGCCGGGAATTTCCCCGAGCACTGGGTGGGCACGTATGCTCCAGCCACTCTAAAGCAAGCTGGATCCCAACTCGAGACTCCCAGCAATCCATCGCGGCCTGCACCACCATCGGGCACCCTCGCACGTGGATCAACCTACATGGTCAGGTCGCGCGGATCGACCTGAGCAGTCAGGTCATGGGGGTCAAGGGGGCAGCGCCCCTTGGGGGGGTTTCCGATGGCGGAGCCCCCAGAAGAAAATCTCTTTTTATAACAAGGGCATTCCTATCTTTTGGTAGTCTAAACCCCCAGTCAAATCCCCAGTCAAACCCCCAGTTAAATCCTCAGTCAAACCCTCAGTCAAACTGATGGGGTCATCACCACCCGATCCCAAACTCAAGGCCCGTCTCCTCGCCCCGGGTACATCCAGCATGGTCTACTTATTTATTTTTGAGTCCTATGTCGAGAGACTCCAGGCCATTATTAATGGGCTTGAAGATTATGAACAATCCAAGATCCGGCCCATTGAGCTGAAAGAATATGTCCCCTGGAAGGAGTTCAAGTCCCTCGGGCTAGTCCCCGAAGTGGAAGCCCAAGCAGAACAAGAGTCTCCCTTGTGGGGTGAATTCCCTCAAGAGCAGCCACCTGTTGCTGCAGAAAAGAAGAAGAAAAAGAGAAGACCCAAAAGTAAGAAGAAAAAGGAGGTCATCGTCGCCTGTGACACCCTCTCTGCGCTGTTCGACGCCGTCCTCCCTCGAGAGGAAGAAGAAGAAGAAGCATCATGTGACCCACCGGAAGCGAATCAGGCTGAAACATCCATCTCCCAGCATGCCACCCGGTTAGGGAAGAAATGGGGATGCCCTCCTCAGGACAACTGCAACATCATGCTAAGGGGCGAGCAGCCATACCAAGTCCCCGAACCCAAGGTTCGAGGTACGGAGATCACCCCACCGTCGGGCCTTCATCTTGAGAAGCCGAAGAGTCAGGGCGCTCCCTCATTCACTAATTTCCTTAGGGCCCGCATAGAAAAGTAGGTGCGCCCGCAAGGACCCTAGCCAACCAAGGGAGCCAGCAGCCTCCCGGCTCCGCCTGCCAGTAATCCTCCCACTCTACTGGCAGCGATCCCACCCCAGCTGATAAAAGAATTTGACGACATCCCTAACCTTGCCGAATTCATGAAGGAAAAGGAGGAGGCCTAGCAGGCCCCGCGGGCTCAGGTAGCTGCACCAGATCCAGCGGAGGAGTCACCTTCCGACCCGGCACCCCAAGCCCAAGGCGGGGGCAGACATGGTAAGCTCGAAGAGATGAAGCTGCTCAAGGTGCGCGCTGCTGACCGGATAGTCAGGCACCTCAAGAAGATCCCGACCCGGTTCACCATCTGGGAGATGCTATCCATGGACGAAGAGACGCGGCAAGCCATCATTGTCGCACTCCAAACGCCAGCACAACTTGAAGCCTGTCTGGCGGAGATGTCGCCGGAAGTAGCCGTAGCCTTCACAGAAGATGACATGCTTCTGCCCACCTGCAGTCACAATAGGCCGCTCTACATGAAGGGGCAGCTGAATGGTTATAAATAAAGCCAGACTTGTGGCTCAAAGATATAATCAGGAGTTAGGTATTGATTTTGAAGAATCAAAGATGCCATTCGGTTATTGCTTGCATTTGCATGTAGATATGGCATAAAATTACACCAAATGGTTGTAAAAAGTGCCTTCCTAAATGGTGTAATAAAAGAAGAGGTGCATGTGAAACAACCCCTGGTTTTGAGCATGATGAATTTCCAAATCATGTATTTAGATTAAGCAAGGCCTTATATGGTTTGAAATAGGCACCGAGAGCCTGGTATGATAGGTTGAGCTCATTTCTCATGAATAATGGCTACTCATGAGATAAGGTAGACTAGACACTCTTCATGAAGGTACACAAAAATGATATCCTTGTTATTCACATTTATGTTGATGATATAGTGTTTGGTTCTACCAAAACTATGATGTGTAAAGAATTTGCATAATTAATGACTATTGAATTTGACATGAGTCTCATGGGTGAATTACAATTCTTTTTAGGACTGCAAATCACCCAAGGCAAAGAAGGGTGTTTCATTAGTTAGGCTAAGTATCTTTTAGAATCGTTGAAAAGATACCACATGGAGAATTCTAAGACAATTGGCACACAATGAGCACAAGTGCAACACTCGATGTTGATCAGACAGGTAAGTCTATGGATGCAAAGAATTATCGAGGTATGATTGGCTCACTCCTCTATCTTACAGCATCCAAACATGATATCCAATTTAGTATGTGTCTGAGTGCTAGATTTCAGTCTGATCTTAGAGAATCCCACCTGAGTGCTGTCAAGCGTATCTTTAGATACCTTGCTGGGACTCAAGACTTGGGAATTTGGTACCCATCATCTTGCTCTCTCACATTGGTTTCCTATTCTAATGCTGATTATGCTAGCTGTAAATTGGATAGGAAAAGTACCAGTGGTTATTGCCAATTTTTGGGAGGGTGTTTAATTTCTTGGGCATCCAAGAACCAACACTCGGTGGCTCTCTCTACAATAGAGGCAGAGTATGTCACTACTGTGGTACACAAGTACTATGGATAAAACACGAACTCTGAAATTATTTTGTTAATCTTGGATGTGTCCCAATTTTGTGTGATAACACCCTCTAGATCCCAGCCATGCACCCTAACAATTGGTATCAAAGTAAGCTCTGATCCATCAGATCCAACGATCTTCAGAGGATCCTGTTGGTTTTAGGTGCATTTCTAGTTGTGCTTAGACTATTGCATTAATTTGTTCTTGAATTGATTTCCATGGCTCATCCACTGGTTTTCAATGGTTCCAATTTCGACTCATGGTTTAGCAGCATTAACAAGTTTGATAGATCTATCAATCCTAATCTATAGAAAATAATTTCACATCGTCCAAACTACCTAAGGATAAATCAAAATGGACTGATAGTAACATATCTAAGAATGGTGATAATCTTCAAGCTCTAAAGTTAATTAAGGGTTCTATTGATTCTGACATATTCCCTTGATATTGTAACGAAGGTAGAGAACGTGCCAATTCGAGATCATGAGAATTCAAGGATGAATTTAAGACAAGGTCATGCCACGAGAGAATTTCGACAACATAACGACGTATTCATTAACTTTAATATTCCATTAGTAACTTATTGAACAAGGTTTTAAGTTTCAAATGTTGGTGTAGAGGCAGGAAAATGGTTCCTAGGCCACGTACCACCGTCTCTATTTATTTGTAGGGGAAGTCGTCTCGCGCCCGTGGAAGCCTACAAATCACCAGGAAGCCGAAGAGACGTCAGAAGGAGTCCCGGGTGTTATCCCAGGGGACAACCCTCCGATGCTTAAGTCAGCAAAGGAATAATAGAGCACAGAGAAGAGCAGGGGGAGAGAGAGAGAGAGATCACCGTAGGAGGTCATTGAGTCGATGGAGATCCCCCAGATGAGTGCTCGTCGGTCCCAGTGCTCACTCGAAGAGTGCTCGCTGGGTGGTAAGGCTGTTGGGAAGAAACTCTCTCAGAGTGTAGGCCGTCGCTCTCTTCTTCACCTTGTTTGGCAGGGGTAGTAGTTCTATTCTCTGAGGCAGCGTAGTAGCAGAGTGAACCACCATGCTCTTCTCTTCCGTCGATCTTCCTTTTATAGGGGGTTGTCCTGGAGTGAGGAGCCTCATCGCTTGATAGGGAAGGGCGTCCATAGTAGAGTAACATTTCTCCGCTATTGCGGTGGAAATTTCCCATTGGAGGTCTTTGGTCTATTCGCTTGGTCTGGTTAGCTGAAGATTCCTATCTGGAGTTTAATTAATCATCTCTTTCCTTTCCGTTGCTCTGGCCACTGGCCGTGTTTTCCTTTTCCTTAGTTAGTTAGTTCCTCTAGGCTTGCGTCATTTGGTTGCCATTCCTTGTGATTAGTTTGAAGTTTTTCGGAAGATTTCTATCGCTCATTGGTTGGGGATGGGTGTTGTTTGCCGTAACGCCCACTTTTTGGGTCACTCCGCTCCATTTCTGCTTCATCTCCATGTTCCATTTCGCTTCCTTTACACCTCTGCTCACTCCCTTGCAAAGAGGACGTTAAGGAGGGGCATCTGTTGACACCTGTTTTATGACCGATAAGTTGGGTTATCTCCTTATTCATTTTAAATGATGCTCCAGGTTGTTCCCCCTTCTTGAGTCTTCTTGGATAGTTTTGAGGTCTCTTTCATGGGTCATTTTCTCCTTGATTGGGTCTAGTTCCTCTTTCTTATCCGCTGAATGAAGCTTAGCAAACTTTCCATTCCATTTTGCCACTCCATGGCCCCTAACGCATCTCTCCTGGCGCGTTACGATGGTCTGACGCACCTACTTTTGACTATTACGTGATCCCGGAGTCCAAAGCCAGCGTCTTCCCTATCGTCTTATCTTCCGTCTCATCTACTGTCTTTGTTCTCTGACGGTTTATCATGCATCTGTCACGACAACGTAACACGTGTTTCTTTCACCGTTACAAAGCCAGTGTCTTCCCCATCATCTTATCTTCCATCTCATCTACCATCTTTGTTCTCTAATGGATTATATTCTATCCATCACCACAGCCTAATGCGTGTTTCTTTGACCATAACATCCTTCCAGAGTCATGTTTTCGAAAACTTTGCCCATTCATCGTATCTCTTAGTGGATAAGATTGTGTAACAGACCGTTCTAGGCGCGTTACATCGTTGTGGCGGTTTATCGTAAGGCCGTTACATCAATCAGAGTGTTCTAGTAGAACTGCTCTTTCTCTGCTACTCCATGGCTGGATTAAGAGTTTGATCTGTTGATTTCTCTCTTAAATCTTATCATCAGAACCTTCTGTTTGTTTCTCTGGACTCTTGGCTGTTGGGAAGAAGCTGAAGCTTGTGGGAAAAACTGCTGAGGTTGAGGTGGTGGAGGAATCTTGAACTGAGACTGCTGTGGCTAAGAAAACTCAGAGAATTGCACCGGCTTGGGCCTCAGCAGATAATCTCGAACCATGTGTCCTAACTGATCACAGTGAAAACAAACCACCGACAACGAACAAGGCTTGCTTGGGTGGCTACCACTACACCTCAGACACAATCTTGATTGACTAACAGTTGAATGTTGACGCTGTTGAAAGGAAGGAGCTGTCTACTGAATGGCTCCAGAAGACGCCTACTAAGTAAACTTCTTCTTGGACTTCTTCAATCTCTTGAACTTGATTTTAGAAGAGAAAGAAATGCCACTGGCAGCAGGTGGAACTCCTGGCACAAACTGCTAAAAACTCGGCTGAAATTGCACACTCGATTGTACAATGCCAACTTGAGTAGACGCTAGAGATTTAGCCATATCCAGCTCTAGCACTGCAGCTGCTTGGTGCATTGCATCCATCTCGACTACCCGAGTTGCAATTAACGACTGTCGCAACTTAGCCTTTAATCCACGCAGAAACTGCTCAATCTTCAAGGCTTCATCAGCAAGAACATGGGGAGCATACCGACCCAATTCCATGAATTTGTTCCGATATTATAGCACGGTCATATCACCTTGAGCTAATTCCATGAATTGATGCATCTTGTCAATCCTGAGGTAAGTAGGACTGTACGTGCGTTCAAAGGATGCGATAAAATTTGTCCAGGTGATCTGACGAAGTGAACTAGAATGAAAAGTAATCTCCCACTCTGTGGTCCACAATGTGAGTGCTGCTCCCTGAAGCTAACAAGTAGCAAGCATGACTTTTTCATCCTCCGTGCACTCCATTGAACGGATTACACGCTCGGTTGCATCAAGCCACACTCTAGCTGCATCAGGATCTGCTTGACCTTCATAAGTCGGTGGGTGAAATAGTAAAAATGCTTTTAGTGCTCTGCCATGGCCACCAGGCAAATCATCGTGCAGAGCATGGTCAGCTTGAGCTTGATCTGAAACAATCACTGGAGGAGATGAGGTACCACTTTCCTCTCTTGGAACGCGACCTCGACCCATTGCTAAGCCGCTTATAGATCGCATTTGGATTGACTGTGGAGGTAAAGGTTTCTGGCAATCAGTTAAGTACCATCGTCTCCCCAATCTATGCAGCTTCTGTCATAAGATTGGCCATATCTCTACTTCATGTTCCAAACTGTCAAAGCGTAACCAATCTTATCAGAGGGAGGAGAAGCAAAGGCCATCTCAGGCTAAGGAAATTGATGGGCTAGATAAAGTTTGGGTCCCTGTGGGATCCAAAAATCTTTCACAGGGGGCCAAGGTTAATGTGAGTTTGTCGGATATTGCTTCTGCAGTGCCTGTCTCAAACGTCTTTGAACGTTTGTCCTCTCTTCGAGATGACTGTGAAGTTCTTGATCAAATGCTAGCCAATTTTCCTCAGAATACGAGAAGCATTTCGGCTGCTCACTTTGATCCAACTGCTGAGGATGCTTCTGTCCGCTCTGTTTTTCCAACAAAATCCATTGAAAATGCTATTCTCAATGTGTCCGTTTCTGCAGGGACCTCAATTGTGGCCAAGCCTGATTCTCCAGTGCCCGAGGCCTTGGTATCTTACCCATCAATCAAGCCTCAGCCCTCTGCAGGATCGCTTGAAACACTTGCTCAGCCCATCACTAAGGAACAGTGTGTTATCCTTGACTGCCAACATTTGGAGAATGGAAATGTCAATAGCTTTTCTATCACTCCTCAAGATAAACAACCCAATGTCAACTCTGAAGTTTTGGTTCTTAATCAGCACTCATGTATTGTTAGAGAGAACACCCACCTTGAGGCTGTCCCTAAGGTTTCCCTCAACAACTCTAAAAAGCTTTTGGGCAATTCCCCAGCACTTTCCATAGTTGCTCTGACTGTTGACAGTGGGCAGACTGTTAATACTACTGCTGGTAACAAGACAATTGACTTCGGTAGCCTGATTACAAAAGAGAATTTCCTATCCCAGATTTGTAACCCAAACAATTCTTCAAGACCAGTGACTCGAAGCATGCTCTGAAGGTCTACTTCTATGGATGAACTTGCAACCAGTTGTTCTCAATGAATGCAATAATTTGAAATATTAGAGGGATTTTTAATAATCTTTCCATTGGCAGAGTTAAATTTCTTGGATGCCCCAATACAAACTGAATAAAACTATCAACTCCATCCTTAAACTCCTCTGACACCACTCCGTCAACTACTCTATGATTCATCCATGAACGATCAAGTCTAGCCATATTTACCTAAAAATTTAAAATTTTCATATCAATATGTCTTATCACTACTTATACAAAAAATTTGACAGCATGCCTCGAAAATATTAACTATTTTTCACATTTGTACATCCTGATTGGTCACATATACATCCATATCCACACCCACTTTCACTTCCATTTTTACACACCCACGTTGACATCGATATCATCTTCTGGAAAAAATCATTATCATACTTGTATTCACATACACATTCATATCGACATCCACACATGTCTAACAATTTAATTCACATCCAAACATACTAATCACATATATCATAACAAAACTCTTGAACGGGCAAAAATGAAAAAAGGGTCATATCCACATTTACGCAAACACATTTATATCCACATCCCTCTTCCCACCCTCCCAATAAAAAAAGGGGCTTCGAATTTCATCTGATGTTGTAAGAGTACACCAAGTGATAAGGAGAAAAGGTTTGTCTTGGAGATCAGGCATGAAAGTTAAAATTCTCAAAGGAGTAGTTGGTTTTCTTAAAAGTAATCTCTATGCAACTCTTGAGTACATATTACCCCCCTGTGTCTATGTGTGTGACAGTGAGAGTGAGAGAGGGCGGGAGCAGGGAGAGGGAGGGGAGCCCCTCCCCCTTCCTATGTCTGTGTGTGTGAGAATGAGAGTGAGAGAGGGAGGGTGACAGAGCCGAGCCGTGCGTGTGTCTGTGTGTGAGAGTGAGAGTGACAGAGGGCGGGAGCAGGGAGAGGGGGCCAACGGGAGAGGGAGAGAGGGGAATACCTGTGGTGGGTTTCTTCTCCGGGAAGAATTTGATCGCCGCCGCTACCGGAGCTCAGTGCCACTGTTCTAAACTCCCTACTGGTGCCGCCTCTGCTGGCTTGTTACCGATGGCCCCAGGTAGCTCCGCCGCCCCTGCCTGCCCTCGCCACTCCGCTGCGAGCCGGTGAGAGATTGAGAGCGGGGTGGGATCGTGAGAGAGGAGGAGGAGGAAGGGGGAAGGAGCCAAAGGGTCTTTGGCAGCTTGTATTTTGATGAAAGGAATGAAATTATTTCACTTGTACAAATATTTATTGTGTACCTTCGTTGGAAGATGGCTTCTGTATGTTCCTGAGGGACTTTCCCATATGCTTATCTTTGCGATGCTTGTGCTTCTCATCGTCTTGCTACTGTTCTTTTCAAGGGGAGCAGCACTCGCCTCTAGGGAACTCTTAAGTTACCTCGTCATTTTCAAAGGGAGCGGTGCTCGCCTTTAGGGAACCCTTAGGCTACCTCGTCATTTTCAAGGGGAGCAGTGCTCGCCTTTAGGAAACCCTTAGGCTACCTCATCATTTCCAAGGGGAGCGGTGCTCGCATTTAGAAAATCCTTAGGCTACCTCGTCGTTTTCAAGGGGAGCGGTACTCGCCTTTTGGAAAACCCTTGGGTTACCTTATTATTTTCAAGGGGAGCGGTACTCACTTCTAGGAAGCCCTTAGGTTACCTTCTCGTTTTCAAGGGGAATGATGCTCACCTTTAGGAAAACCCTTGGGTTATCTTATTATTTTTAAGGGGAGCGTTTCTCGCCTTTAGGAAGTCCTTAGGTTACCTTCTCATTTTCAAGGGGAGCGATGCTCACCTTTAGGAAGCCCTTAGACTACCTTCTTATTTTTAAGGGGAGTGGTGCTCACCTTTAGGAAGCCCTTAAGCTACCTTGGCTTGAAGGAGTATGGCTGGTGACGATGAATACTCACTGAAAGAATTTTCTGAGGTTAACGGAGTTCCACGTCCTAGGGATCTCCTCCCCCCCAGCGTTACCAGCATGTACGCTCCTTTGCCGAGTGTTTCTGCTACCCTGTACAGGCCTTCCCAGTTCGGTGCCAGCTTCCCAGCGGCCGCCCTTGGGTCAGACACGCTTGCTCGCCGTAGCACCAAGTCTCTGGGGAAGAAGTGTCATTCTTTGACTCTGGCATTATAATACTGAGCCAGCTTCTGTTGATATGCTACGAGCTTCACCTGGGCCTTGGCCCTGTCTTCTTTGAGTAGGTCCAGATTCTCCCGCAGTGCCAGGTTGTTTCGGGCCTCGTCGAATTGTCCTACTCTTATAGAAGGGTTAGATATTTCCACCGGTACTATTACTTTCGCGCCGTAAGTGAGGTGAAAGGGTGTTTCCCCAGTGGTGGCTCTAGCAGTGGTCCGATGGGCCCATAGGATGCTCAGGAGGGAATCTATCCATGAATCACCCGCTTGGTCTAACCTGGTTTTGATGCCGTGAAGGAGTGTCTGGTTGGCATTCTCCACCAACCCGTTAGCCTGGGGGTGTCCCATCGAAGTGTAGTGGTTCTAAATTCCCAGCTCCAAACACCTTTCTTGGAAGGTGGTGCTCACGAACTATTTGCCATTATCAGTTGTGAGAACCCTGGGGATTCCAAAGCGGTAGATGACGCTCCGTAGTATGAACTTCCAAGTCACCTCGCTCGTGATTTTCCCCAATGGCTCGGCTTCGACCCATTTGGTGAAGTAATCGATGACGACTATGAGGAATTTCTTCCTCCCTTGAGCCTCCGAGAAGGGGCCCAATATGTCAACCCCCCAGCGGGCGATCGGACAGGGTTTCGATAGCACGTGGAGCGACGTGGCCAATTGTTGGTGCATGTGAAAAAACCTCTGGCACTGGGGGCACCTTCGGACATAGTCAAGATAGTCTCGCTGCAGAGTGGGCCACCAGTACCCTTGGCAGATCAATGTCCTCACGAGTGCTTGCCCCCCTACGTAGCTTCCACAAAGTCCTTCGTGGATCTCCTGAATGGCCTGGCTGGCCTCTGTGGGTAACAAGCACTTCAATAGTGGCGCTGACAGGGGATAGCAGTATAGTTTGTCATTTACTATAGTGAAATGAGCCACTCTTGCTCGCGTTTGTCGCGCTTCGACACGGTCGCTCGGGAGTTGCTGTCGGAGGAGGAAATCTAAAAGGGGATCCATCCAAGAGGGCTCATAGTTGATGGCATTTACCTGGAGCGTTAGTTCATCTATGCTCGGCGCCGACACTTCCTCTATCAGGAAGGATCTAGAATTGGAGACCACGGTGGCCGACGCTAGGCGCGACAAAGCGTCTACTCTGGTTTTCTCCTCTCGCGGGATGTCAGCCACCTCGAAGTGGGAGAACTCCCTTGTTGCAGCCCTGGCTTGCTCTAAGTATCTAATCATAGTGGGCTCGCATGCTTCGAACTCCCCTTTCACCTGATTGGCGATGAGCATGGAATTGGTATACGCTCGCACACTAGTCGGCCCCAGGTGCCTGGCCATACGCAGTCCCGAGAGGAGTGCTTCGTATTCAGATATGTTGTTCATGGTCGGGAAGTTGAACCATAGGGTGTACTGCAACTCGAGCCCTTCTGGAGAGAGGAGGATCAGTCCGGCCCCGCTCCCCGCGGCACCGGATGATCCATCGACGTATAGCTCCCAGTTGGGCCCAGAGGGCTACTCTGGCGAGTCCTCGGTAGGTAGAGTGCACTCGACGACGAAATCGGCAAGGGCTTGAGCCTTGATGGCTGTCCTCAGATGATACTTAACATCGCACTCTCCCAGCTCGATAGCCCATTTGATCAATCTGCCCGAGGCATATGGGTTCTAGAGAACTTACCGTAGGGGTTGGTCGGTGAGGACGGTGGTGGGGTAAGCCAGGAAGTATGGTCGTAACTTGCGAGCAGCCATAGCGAGGGAGAGGGCGAACTTCTCAGTCCGTGAGTACCGAAAATCTGGGCCATGTAGTGCTCGACTGACGTAGTAGACGGGTCTCATTATTCCCGTTTCCTCTCGCGTGAGCACGGCACTTATCGTGCTCAGCGTCACCGAGAGGTATAGGAATAACTCCTCCCCCTTCTGGGACTTGGCGAGGACTGGAGGTGACGCCAGATAGCGCTTCAATTCCTCAAACGCTTGTTCACACTCCTAGTCCCAAACGATCTATCCTTTCTTCTCTGGTGCCTGGTTGGCTTGTTTGATTAGCCAGAAGAAGGGAAGACATCGCTCGGCCACCTGGGATAGGAAATGGGTCAGCGCCGCGACGCGTCCAGTGAGGCATTGCACGTCCCTTATGTGCCATGGTCACTGCATCTCCAACACTGCTCGAATTTGGTCGGGGTTGGCTTCGATCCCTCAGTGGGTGATGAGGAAGTCGAGGAACTTCCCTGACTGTACTCCGAACGCAGATTTGGCGGGGTTGAGCTTCATGTGGTACCTTGTGGCGAAGGTCTCCGCTAGGTCGTGCAAGTGCTCGGTGGCCTGGAGGCTCTTGACGAGCATATCGTCGATATACACCAAAAATAGAAAATTCATTACATATGCATTGTAAAGAAATTGGATTAAGTGCATTACGCATGAAGACTAATGGGTTCAAGCATTGAAGTTATTAACAAATATTGAGTACATATTAAACATGAAATAGGTTTAAACTGTACAATAAACATGATCCTTACCTAAATGATGATGCACTAATATGGATAATAACTAGAAGAACCTTCTCCCTCATCGTCTGGGTTCTGATGTTGATACGCATAAAAAGGTTGCATGTATTCTGTATATTCACTATAACCAAACAATGAGGTATCTAAGTTCTGCATCCCTCTTTGGATCTCTCTTGGAGTGTAAGGTTGTTGGCTTGAGGAATCCAAAATCAGCATAAGAATCTTGAGGAAGAGAAGAGGAACTGGATGGAACTGGAATTCTGGTTGATGACCCCACCCATAAATGGCTGCTTCCTGTTGGCCACCTCCATAACCTGATAGATGCCCATGTTGGCTCTGTGAATCATATCCTCGCTCACTATGATTGTATCATTTGCCTGTGTTTGTGTGAAAGGAGGAAGGAACACCAAATGTGCCACCGCCAATAGTAGCACCTGCAGCTGCACTGGGATGATTATCATTATCATTATCATTATCATCATCATCATCATCATCATCAGAACCATAAGAAACCAGTCGTTTTTTAGCCTTTGGGGATGCTCTTTTCTGTTTTGGTGTGATCATTTCATCCATCTTTGACATGAGTTCTTTACCCCTTGGCGTGTGCCTCAAGTAAATCTGCTTCAACTGCTCAATTGTCAGGTCCTCTCGAGCAGCAGCACCAGTCCTCTCAGTTAGCTCATGGACTGATGTACTTCTTCTTAAGGATGGAGGTGACTTGACCATTCTATGAGTGACTGGCCTGCTATCTGCTTCTGAGTGTCTAGCTGGCTCAAACTTAGGCTGCGGCTCATTGTCATGAACAAACAAAGCTGGGTCCCTTCTCTGGTGCGCATGAGTATCTCGGGCCCTCTTTGTTGCTCTTTTGAATTCTGGATCTCTTAGCTCATCTTCATCTAGTATGTCCTCTGCCTATGTTCTATCAATATCAAAAACGGGCTCATCAACCTGCTTTCGTGATAATAAATGTATATACATATGTATATATATGTGTATATAATGTAAACACACATATGTATGTGCGGTTAAACAGGCACGTACATATACGTGTATGTATATACATACGCATGCGTATGTACTTGTACGAATAAATACCTGGCCGCACATGTAAAGACATCATACGTCGAGTCAGGGCCGTCTTCTTCCCCGGACGGTGGAACCTCGAGTCCGACCTCAAAGAACCAGTACACCCGCGGGCACCGCCCGGCTCATCCTTCGCCCGTGCTACCCGTGGGTGGGGGGTATTTGTGGACGTGTAAAAGCACACATCCATATGTCCCTACCAGTCCAACAGCAACAATAGTTTCAACCGAAGAGACCATGGAGAGCACGTCCCATTCGGGCTCTCCGAACAAACAACATGCTACCGTGGAGTCATCTCCGGAATCATGACAGCGAAGAGAAATCAACCCCTAGGGAAGCTCACTACACGTGGGCCCCCGAAGAGAATCAAACGGATCGTCAATCGGGTCTAAAATATGCCCAAAAATCCACCTTAACGATAGCCCGTTGCCCCTTCGGCGGCACGCCCTCGCACAGTGCTCGTCGGCACGCCCCCTGGCCCTTCGCCGGTACGCCCTCGCGCAACGCTCGCCGGTACACCCCCTGGCCCCTTCGACGGCATGGTCCTGCGAGCCCCTCACTGGTACACTTGGGATAGCCCCCTCAGCGGCACGTTCCTGCAAGCCCTTCAACGGCACACTTGGGACAGCCCCTTCAACGGCACCCTCATGTGCCCTTTCAAAAGCTCACCTCGTGTAGCCTTCAACGGCACGCTATATGCCCCCCACAACGGCGCACCAGTATGCCCCTTCAGCGGCACACCTCCAACTGCCCTCAACGGCACGCATGCAAGGGCCCTTCAGCAGTACGCCTCCACATCGGCACAGACCAAATCTTATGGCCACGCCCTACGGATCCTTAGTGCGCAGTGAGCGTGCTGAGGTGTCACCCCAGGAGGAAGCCACGCTGCCTATCCCCATGTCAACAAGGACAACGGGACGTCAAATCCCCATAAATACATCACTTTCCCGCCTTCGTCGCCCCGTGTTCAAAGGGCCCTGTGACCCATATTAGAACTAAAATACAAATACACACCAATACACTCAAAATAAATACAGAAAAATCTCAAAACTCTGACAGAGACTCCATACTATCTCCCAGCCATAAGGATGTCGGCGTGCTGTGCGTTTGGTATCGGCGGCTGGCTCTGGTGTCCCCACCGGATAGCCTTGAACATGAGGTCGATATCGAGCACATAGAATTCAATGAGCATTGTGAGCGGCCCAAGTTCAGCCTGAATGGTGACCACCCCATGACACGGCCTCCTTGAATTATCATAAGTTGCAATAGTAGTTGGGGTAGGCCTCAGTGAATCTTCTGAAATATTACAGGCCCTTAAAGTGCTGGGAGGATAGACATTAATGGAAGTCCCAGTGTCTACCAATGCCCCATCTATGCTTACTTTGTTCAGAATGATGGAAATGCATAGCGGCATCTGACGAGCCTCGGGAGGTGCTAACTCAGTCTTTGAAAATGTAATGGTCGGCCCCTTGGAGATTGTAGCCAGGGCGGTTGGTAAACTATCTACTGCCATGTCTTCATTGACCATAACCTTTTGCAAAAAATCCCGCAGCGTGTTTTGGTGAAGCTTAGACAGCTTAATCAATTCCATAACTGAATTTTTAGCGGGCATTCTATCTAGGTGATGTAACAGGTCATACTGAGTACCTGGTAGTGGATCTGCCTCTTCCTGATCAGCAGCCTATTGTGAGGACTGGGGATTAGGTGTGGGTGCACCAGTGGTAGGATAATTCTGATGGAACAAATGCCCACTCCGCAGGGCAAGGTTCTAGGCCGGCACGGCATAAGATAGGCTCATGGTGGGAGGCTTAATGGGCCCGACGGGGTGGATGAATGGCGTGGGGGTAGGTGTAGCAGAGGTAATGGGGGTAATGGGAGTAGCGGTGGTGGTGATGGGTAGTGCGGGGAGGATGACTGGTGAAGGGTTGGATGGCGGTGTGGTGATGATAGGCTGTGTAACACCCCAGATTATTGCCAGATCTTTATTGGGTCTTGGCGGATCTTTATTAGGTTGTTCGGATCCTTTTGGAAGAGTTCGGATTACTTTTGTAGCTCCCGAGTTGAGTTTTACTTTCCGTGTGGATAGTATTCATTTAGTCATCATCAAAATAAATCAGATATGAAACATGAGGAGGGGGTTCAACAGGAGGTATGACTACAGAAGACGATAGACAAGGGAGAAAGAGGGATCCACACCGAGCCAGGGGAAGAAGACGCCTACGATGAGCACTGCGACCGGCAAGATGTGGAGGGAGACTACGAGGAGACCGCACAGTCACCTTTATAACCGCCCACGACAAGTCGGAGCCACTCTTTACGGGTCAGGTGAAAGGACGCATGTTGCAGTGTCAGGTGACCGTTCGGAGCCCGCGCTCCCAGAATCGGACAAGACTTGGGCCATCATGACCCGCATGGCCGCTGCCACTGCCAAAGTACATTGGGCGCCAAGCCAGCCCTGAAGCTTTCGACTCCCACGATACGAGGAGTCCAGCTTTAGACCTTGCGCTCCACAAGAGACCCTCTCCTGATCGACTCTCAGCCGCCTGCGTAGTGCTCGGCGACTGAGAGTAGGGGGAAGTGAGGAGGGTAAATCTGGTATGGCCCAAATTCAGCCCGATAACAACAGACTCACTACGGATCGAGTACAAAAAACCATCCTAAAAGGTGGGTGCATATGCTCGGCCCAATATATGGAGGCCCAACCTAGAAGGGCATCGAGTTCCATAATACAGAACGGCTATGGCCCAATGACCCAAGCGTGATTTTCGCTGGAAGACTCTCCGGCGACCGACCGTTGCCTCCATGGCGGTGGTCTTGACCCAATAACGGGTGAGCACGCCCTATAAGCGCCGTGAGACTCGCCCCGGGACTGGCCGATGTCGGGGAAATCACCCTCCAATGAGAAATTCCCGCCATGATAGCGGAGAAACGTTACTCCACTACGGAGGCCCTTCCCTATCAAGGGAAGAGGCTCTTCGCTCTAGGACAACCCCATATAAAAGGGAGATCGACATAGGAGAAGAGCACGGTGATTCATTCTGCTATTACGCTACCTCAGAAAATAGAGCTACTAGTCCTGCTACACAAGGAGAAGAAGAGAGTGACTGTCTACTGATGGAGGCATCACCGCTACTTCACTTTGGCTCGGGTCATCCACACACCCGAGATTGGATTGAGTTCGTGCATCAAAGGCGTTATTTAATATTTTCTTAGAATTTTTAAAATTTCAAAATTCAGGGTTGCTACTGGCGCGTTAAAGCCACCCGAACATCAAAATCCACAGGAAACTCAGACACGGACCACATAACGCACGTCTAGGGATGCGTTAAAGGGGCATAACGCACCGTGGCAGGCACGTTATGTCACCTGGGTTTCGTGACTCCGAAGTTCGGAATCGAAAACCCCTCCCGATCGATCGAAATCGACGGGGGACGTGGCGAATTACAAAACCTGCTAAACCTGTCAACCCATACCGATCATACAAGCCTAAGCATGACACTAGAAATGAAATATGATGCCCACGGAATTGATTTCAACATAAAAAGGCTAAAAATGAATTAAAATGCACTAAACAGGAACATGCACGAAATACAAAGCGAATGGCGTCAGACCACGGCGCAATTGGTGCGGGCGGTGTCCTAGCGAGATAAGGTATCCATCCCCCTACCTAGATGACGACGAAAATGATGATATGACAGCGAGCCGGTGAGAGGGAGAAACGGCGCCTCCCTACCCGACTCGACTCCACGTTCCACGAATCGAGGAATGGTGGGCGTCAATGCGATCCTCACGACGCGACCAATCCAACGGTACCTTTTCGACTTTGATCAGTAGCCATCTGGACTAGGAAATGAGAGAGGCACGTACATCGAGACTTAAACCCTAAAATCACCCAAACTAAGAATTACATAGAAAACGAGGAAAGTGACGACGAATGGCGACGTAGAGGGCGTCAACGGATTCCTGGCGAGATGAGGAGTCTGATCCCCTACCTTTTTGCGCGGTGAAGATCGTGAATCAGTGCCGATCGGGCGACGGGGGCCACGTCGTCTTCTAACTCGCACGCATCTCCACGCTCCACGATCCGAGGGAAGAAGGGTACTGGCACAATCCTCGCGTCGAGCCCGTCCCGTTGGTACCTCCCAAGCGTCGACCGGGATCCGTTTGGACCACGAACCGAGAGAATGGGGTGTGGAGGAGAGAGAGCATGAGATGGAGAGAGAGAGAGCGGATTGAGATATTTGTAGAAAAATTTGATTTTCTTATTTTTTAAAAAAATAACCTTAAATTACACACAAGCAACTACCCGGGGGCAACCCCGGCCACTCACATGCGGGCTTTCCCCGCATCTCACGTCACCTACCGGGCCAACCCGGGGGTGCCCCGACACTAAGCCACGCCGCATGGCACCCAGTGAAAAGGGCCGAGGGTGTCACGCCCCAAGCACGGAAGGAACCCGAAGGACGTGATGAGTTTATATTCAATCATGTCAATCAGAGCAATAGAATTTTGACAACGATAGAGCGCGCAATAAAATAAGACACAACTAACAATTAATTTGATAACATCAATAATAAATGAATTGATTTCATCACGACTTAACCATTAATCCATAATTCATAATAACCTTAACCGATGCCATGATTCATCAAACCAATAATGTTACTAAACAACAAAAGACTTAGAAGGAATAATAACTCGAGGACATAAGCCTCATACATCACGACTCGATTGAACAAAGAACAAAGACTCAAAAGGAAAGACACGATGCTGCAAGTCCTTGATAGCAATATGTTGATTTCCAGACACTATGTAACTTGCGCTGACACTTGAAGGCTCTATACTCATCTCTCTTGGTCATCCCCATCGGGTTGTGATTTAGAGTCTGAGTTACCTAAAAAATATTGAAAAATAATTGATGAGCGAACGCTCAGTAAGAATTATATCTCTAGACCCCGACTTGCTTTAAATGATTAATACATTATGCAACATGGCATGTTCATGCATGAAGAAAAATGCAAGTAAACTGACGAGAGTGTAATGACAATTAATATCAAGAATGAGCTAGTAAGATTTCAAGTTTATCAAGTACGATTATCAAGGGGACCACGCAAGTAGTATCAAGTTATGTCACAAGATAGTGGCTACTTATTTATTCAAGTACTTGCTCATTCTGGGCCACGCAAGTTAAGCAAGTCAAGTCAAGCACAAGAGAGAGAGAGATTGTGGAATGTCATCTTTCAAGCTAGTCATGCACTCTGGTACAATGCCACACCATAATCATTCATCTCCCATGGGCACTAGTACTTTTCGGATGCTCCTCCCAGGATCAGATTGGTCCCTATATGTGCAAACATTGGTCATGTATTTTGACATCCACTATAGTTTTAGTAGCCAGGGGGTGGCCCAATTGGGCTTTAAGTGGTCTTGAGGCCCAATCTAAAAATAAACCCCCTAATAGACCCTTTTGATTACACGAGCCCATTTAACACTCTCTTGACCCAAAACAACTCAAGAAGAAAATAAAATTACACACTATATACCAAATAAATACTAAAAATGTCACGCTCAAAAGGGAGACTCCAGACGGTCTCCAAGCCACAGGGATGTCTGCAAAGCTCGGGTGGTGCTGCATGTCCAGTATCAACGGCTCGCCGAGTCATGTTTGTAGCTAGCTCTGGTGTCCACACCATTTCTCCCCAAGTGGGAGAAGCTCGACCCCATTGAGTAGGGGTCTGGATCGCTCTAGTATCGCTCCAGTAAATCTAGATCTATCCTCTGTAACTCTGCCCAGGTGATCCATGTGTCATCGGACACAGGTCATCCTCTCCATTGCACCAGATAGCCCGGGTAATCTCCACTCTAGGTAATGGTCACCTGCTCATCCAGTATGTGCTCTATTCGCTCACGCTGCTGCTGGAATGAGGCAAGTGGTGGACACTCAGGGTTGGGGTCACTCGAAATGGGAGGAGACAGCTCAAAAGGCTCGCTAGGAATCACCGCTGGGTCCCTATAGGCAACTAGATCTGACACATTGAAAGTAGAGCTGATCGCATATTCCTCAGGCAAGTCTACAACATACGCATTGGATCCGACTCGCTTCAACACTCGAAAGGGGCTGGCACCACGAGCTTGTAGGTTCTTCACGGTTCCAGAGGGAAATCGTTCAGGCCTAACCTTGATCATGACATAATCGCCCTCTTGCAACACACGGTGGTGCCGATGTGCATCGGTGATGTGGGACGAGTCAGCGAACATGGGACTCTAGCTTGCGGGCATCCCTAAGCAAGGAAAACGTGGGACCATGCGCAGTTGAGAAACCAGCTATGAGTCTCAGGTATCAACTTTTTCGCGTGTACTCGGATTGAGTCACGGGGCCGGTTTCACTCTCTCGCTCACAGCGGTGATTTGAAAGAATATAGTGAGCTAAATTATCCTAGCATGCTCTCTAGCAGTGGCATATAAAATATATACAAGTAAAGCAAGATGCCGAGTAAGGACCATTGTCATTGAACAAAGAAATCAACCCAAAAATCTGGCAGCTTCAAGCCTTCATAGACGGGCTAGATGAATATGAACGGCCCAAATTGTAGCCTTTGTTGATGAAAGATCATGTCCCATGGAAGAAACTAGAATAACTTTCGCTGGAATAATAGGAAGAGTCAGAAAAAGTGGCAGAAGAAGATGACTGCCTGTTTTGGGGGCAGGCACCATCCAAGAAAAAGCAAAAAAAGAAGAGAAAGGGCCGTAAAGCCAAATGGGAGGCGGTACTCTCCAGTAATACCTTGTTCGCCCTCTTCAACCTGTCCGGGGAGGAAGATGAGGAGGACATCTGCTTCATGCCCGCAACTAAGGTGAGTCAAGCCAAAGTAGCAATTACTGTTCATGCAACTCGGTCAGGCCGAAGATGGGGGCGCCCGCCACCCGCCAATCATAATATTGTCTTTAGAGGGGAGCAACCTTACAAGATACCCTCCCCAGAAGTTAGGAGAATTCAGATCCCTCCTCCACCAAGGTTATACGGCCAAAGTGGGGGTAGCAGTGGTGTCCCTTCCTTTACTGAATTTCTAAAGATGGCCAAGGGCAAGCAACCCTACCAAGGGACCAACTCTACAACTGGGGGCACCATCCTGTAGCCTCACCAACCTTTTGGTGTGCCAGATGAAGATAAGACCAGCCCGACAGTAGGCATCAAGGATGTCACGTCCCGAGCACAGAAGATTACCTGGAAGTGACGTGATGAGTCTATATCGTTCATGTCAATCAGAGCGTAGTGCATTCAACACAAAGACAGAGTGCGTAATATAACATTAAAACCTAATTATTTATTTAATCATAACCATATTTATTCCCAAATAGTATGACGACTAAATAAGAAGAAAATTACAACTCTTGACTCAAGAAATAAAAAGAGTAGACAAGGCTTTGAGACTCTAGGACGCAGATAGCTCTAGAACTTCACTCTTGCTCATCCCCATCCGTGTTGGTTTCCTCATCAGACTTACCTGAAAAAAAGAGGGGAAAAACTTTATGAGCGAACGCTCAGTAGGGCTAAATCTCAAACACTAGCATGCTTTAAGTAGATTACCAATTTATCATGAAATGAGGCTCCATATTTTTTGGGGAACAGCACGTTGTTATGGCTGGTCGTGGATGGCTCTGGAACTGGGGTGTTCTGTTCAGGCTGGGACTGTTCTCAGGTCGCATCAGTAGGAAGGTGATGCCGTCACGGCCACTCCCGAAGTCCGATCGAGGCAGGATCAAGTCGAGGATGTCCGTGGTCGAGTTTTCTTCAAGCGGCAACCAGGTAGAGCACCAGACAATGTCGGGGTCGAGAGTTATGCCCAGAAGAGTGGGAGGGGGTCTGGATGGGTCCTGACTGACCTGATCAACTACCTCGGGGTAGAAAAATCGAAACAGGCTGCTCCGAGCTTCAATCGATGTCCCGCTTGTTGCGTTGGACAGATGACTAGTGGGGATCCACTCTGGATAAGTGGCGCGCCAAGGAGAGCTGTGGTGTGGTCGCTGGAGCCTCTGTAAGGCGCCTCAGGTAGCAGGCCGGACTAGTTCTGTGCAGTCTGGGGAGAACAATTCTCAGGAAGGTGGCACCGTCACGATCACTCCCGTTGTTAGAAAGGTGCGGGACCAAAACAGACGCATCCGTGGATGAAGCCTCTTCGATCTCCAACCAAGAAGGATACCAGGGGATGTCGGGGCAGAGAGATAGAGGTCATAGAATGGAGGGGTGTCTACTCTGCTTCTGATTAGACTGACCTGTGCAACCGAGAAAAAAAAAATGGAACGGACAGCTCCGGACTCCAAACGAGGCTCCGCCAGTTGGGTTGGACAGAAGACTGGTAAAGGAACGTCCCAGCCACATGGCGCACCAAGTGGAGTTGGGGTGTGGATGGAGCAGCTTCTGCACCAGTCCTCTGATCTTCCATCAGATGCCAGATGCGCGATCTGACAAGAACGGACCTCCAGGACAGCCCCGAACTCGGATGAAGGCGGTATCACCTCGACGTCAAAGCAAACTGGGAGAGCTTTCCGTCGATATATGGCACTCCTCTAGAAGTTGCCGAATGATGCCTGGGTACGCTCTGCAAATGGGATTCTACTGCTGACTGTGATCTGGTGCAGGGTAGAGTGGTAGAAGTAGGAATGTGGGAGAGGGGGTGGATGACCCTAGGTTGGAGGGGGGGAGTAGGCTGCCATGTAGAGACCATATGCTGCACTTGTGGATAATATGGGAACATCCTCTGCTTCTCCGGCAAAGTCCTTATCTGATACTTTTCTGGTGTTGATCAGAACATTGGTTGCGAATGTCCCTACCAGCGATGCACTTGTGCCAACTACAAAAAGTTTTGCTCGTCTCCACCTCCACCATGCCCGTCTCCACCTCCACAATCACTACCCCCTCCACCTCCAACTCCATTACCGCTAGCATGGCCACCCGCCCCACCATTAGTACAGCTAACTATCAGCTAGACAAAGCGCTTGCTCAGCGGAACCACACCATCAGGCAGTGACAGCAATAACCGGGGAACGAGGGGTGCTGCGGTGGCAGCAGGTACCAATTGGAAGACCCCAATCCCATAGGAACATGACAAGGAAGAGTGAAAGGCAGACGAGAACACTAAGCGGCCACCAGAATGACCTGGCATCGGCGCAGCGGCCACAGAGACGGGAGCGTCTGTTGTCGCCAGGTGGAAGCGCTGGAAGCGACGATGCGTAGTCAACAGATTGGGCGAGAATCAGCAACTACCCGTGGCACACTCGCCATCTTAAAAAAAATGTCAAAGAAGGGGGAATCAATCGAATGAAACAACATCTAGCAAGAAAGAAATAAGTCTTTCCAAAGTCTTGTGTAAGAGCAGGCAAACAAAATGGATGGTAGAGTGAGCAAACCATTGCAAAAAACACACATATTTTAGATTCTCATCAACGAAGGATGCATAGAATATTCAGATATGGACGGCATGTTGGAAGAGGAAGCCCAGGAGAAAGGATACCGTTGGTGGCGGGCAAGCTAGCAGCATCGGTGGAAGATCAGAGGCGACGGTACGGGGCACAAGACGGGGGCTTCCTGGCTCTGTTTTGAAGGAACCAGGCCAAAACCTAGACGGAAGATCGGAGGCAGCGGTGCGGGGCACAAGACGGGCTTCTCGGCTCTGTTTCGGAGGAACTGGCGAAAACCCAGGCTCTCCTGCTTCTACTTCTATAGCTGTCGGGGGATGCGGGCCGTAATAAGAGTTTGCAGGAGGGAAACCAAAATCGAACAAGGGGAGCGGCGCCAGTTTCAATTTTAGAATGTCCGGATTGCAGACTCCACCTCAACCCCATACGACATGAATCAGTGAAAACTCTCTTCTGATAAGTTGTTTTGCTTCGAGTCGGCTTCGCTCAGAAGTGGTCCTGCCCCATTTCGACCTCGGCACTGATCGCGTCACCCATTCTCATGCGGGTGCGCCAGATTCAAGCCAGAACCTAAGGTCCAATTGGAAGAGGCTGCATCGACTTCCATGGCATGATTCGACCAAAACTCTCTTTTGAGAGTTGGTTGTTCTCTGAGTCCTCTATATCCCAGAGGTGGTTTCACCCCATTTTGACATCATCACAGTCTGTGGTGTCCGATCTTGTGCGACTACGTGAAGCTGGTGTGAACTAGTCTGCCCAGGGTGTGCAGCGGGCTTGTCGATCATGCCACGCCTTCCCCTGCTGGTTTTTTGGCTGAGCCTTCTTCATCTGAGTCGGACCTCTCGATGTCATAAAACCATTCCAGGTGGTTTCATCACGTGTTGTATCCGGTGCTGCTCGTGTCGCCTTGTGAAACTTGACTGCATCTGAACATTTGCCCCGAATCAAGAGCCCCACCAAAGTGCTGACCATGCTTAACTCGGTGCTCCATTGGTGCTCATTTTTTGAGGGCAAGTAGATCTGTCTATCAGCCATCCGACCCCACTAGTCTTGCAACGTTCGGAGTCTGGTGGACAGAGCACCACCCCCTGCACGCTGACTGCGCAGACCAGTCCTGCAGGACAGATTCGCACAGGCTGTCTTCCATGGCCTGCCCCACCCTCCTGTGACCTTATAACGATGCCAAACTATCAAGAGTGCCCCTACACTTCTCCAGCTTCGTCTGAGCACAAGCGGCGTCCAATTCTGCTCCTTGTGTGCTACGTACTACTCGGATCCATTCGGTTCTGTCTAGTCGGGCAGACATAGGGCAGCAGGCCCATCTCCCCTTCCCTATGTCCCCCCCTCTCGCGTGAGGGTAGTGCTTTACCGTGTGCCCCTCCCCGAGTTTTCCCTCCCTGTGTGGAGGTGATTTTCATTTGATTGTACTAGCAGGGTCGATCGGAAGCTCCATCGACGCAGCGTGCTCACCGGGTGCGCACGCTCCTTGTTGTGCCCACGTCTTCGACCGGAGCCGATCCTTCGGATAGCTAGGTATGTTTGGCTGCCACTCCTTCTTTGCTTATCTAGTATTAGTTCCACTACTGTGCCGGTGAGATGAGTGCCCGTTCTAAACGATCCACCAAAATGAGTGACTTGCTGCCAGTGAGTTGAGTGTCCATCTGATCTGGTCCCTTCGGTACCGGTCTGCCCGGTAGGATCCGGTGCCCATCCCCATCTCCCCGGGTGACTTCCACCACCGTCCTCATAGTTCGGACCGTGTCCGGCACCCCACGAGCTGCTGCTGGCCTAGCCACCACTCAGTACCCTTGAGGAGTTCACTCTTCATGCGTGTGTGATCGTCTTTCCTTCTAGGTGTGTGTGCTCACGAGTCTGCTGGCTTTAGGTCTCAGTTCCCTGTCCGGGCTTGTCCCGCGTAAGATTTGGTATCAGAGCAAGTTCTTCGACTTGCCCTTGCTCGTTGAGTCCTAGGTATCAGCCCGCCCTATGTTGTCAACCTTTGACACCTATGATCCTTGATGTCTACCCGAAGTGGTGCTCCCTACCTGTCCTCAGGCCCATCAGCCATGGCCGGACAAGGTCGGCCTTCCCATACCCCCAGTGAGTCCCTTCTAGGACAACTTCCCCACGTTGATCAAGGCCAACCCCCTCCTCCCCCTAGTGATTCCCAAGTGGGACAGCCCTCTCGGTCTAACCCTCCCGCCTCTGGTGGGGACTTTGCCCTTCTCGACACTATCCTTGATCAATTTCGGCAACTAAGGGGACGAGTGGATGCCATCGCCACCCGGTTGGACCGACATGACACTCGATTGGCCCATGTCGAGAAAATTTAGCCCGAGGGGTACCCCCAATAGGCCCTTTACCCCGAAGAAGAGGATGAGGAGGAGTACCCACGACAAGCCCCTTGGGGACGATTTCCCGTGGAAGACTGTAATCGACGACCGCAACATCCCTTAGAGGACCCACTCCACCGACTGATCAAACTGAACGCTCCCACCTTCGAGGGGTCCCACAAGCCCCAGGATTATCTTGATTGGGAGACATCTCTAGATTAGTATTTTGATTGGTACCCGATGCCTGAGGAGAAGAAAGTGCGTTATGCCAAGTACAAGCTTCAAGCCCTTGCTAAGATGTATGGCTAAACATTGAGAGTCTTAGGAACTTACGGAGAGAGAACCCTATGGCAACTTGGAATCAAATGAAGGTTACTCTCCGCCAAAAGAACCTTCTGCCAACATACTATCCGGACCTCCTAGATGAGTGGCATAGCCTCACTCAAGATGGGAAAGCCGTCACCGATTACATTGAGGCCTTCGATGGCTATCTTCTTCGGTGCGGCATCCAGGAAGATACCATAGTCACCCCTTCCCGCTTTCGCAAGGGATTGACCCCATATATCAGGTGAGAGCTGCATTTACGCGAGGTTACGACCCTAGAACATGCTTACCAGGTGGCTCATGACACCGAGAGGTTCCACTCCACTCCCCGACCTACCGATCCCAAGCATGTTGTCACCCGTTCAGGAAATACTACCCACCCCACCCCAAGACCTACTCCACCTTCGGCAGCTCCCGCACCCATTCCCACTCGGCCGCCACTTCCCCATCTAGTTGGGAACCCCACCCTGCAGTCGTCCCCTGCAACACCATCTCTTAGACGGGACAATGATGAGTGCGAAGTGATGGATTCAGAAGGGGGGTTGTCATGCCCCGAGCCTTTATTTACAGTGGAAGACTCGCTCGGGGAGATGCAAACAGCGGGCATGGTAAGCCTCTCGCAAGCAAGAAATAACCAGAGTGCGAAACAATCACACATAAGATGTAATTGCACAAGTATTTACTCAAATTCAACTTCTATTTCATTGATAGTCAAATATTCCAAATTACAACCACTAATTCATCCTTGGACAGATTTGCTAGACTCAATAAATCAGAAAATTACATAGACTCGATCTAGACAATAAAGACTCCTAAGTCTTCACTCTCATTTGATCTGACTTTCATTCACTCGCAGACCTGCCACTCGTATAGTGCGAATCTGAATTTGAATTAGATTGAAAATAGGTTATGAGTACACTTGCCCAGTAGGTATCTTCGCATCAACATGAAGGTACTATTTAAGTATTAACATTTTAGCTCTATGAATCAAGATAACATCATGCGAATGCGATAAACCAAATAACCAAGTACAGGTCATCAGAACCACAAGGTCCTTGATATGCTATAATAATGTATGTAACATATAGTAAAATGCATACAGGGGGATGGTGATGAAAACATATGAGGAACTGAAACATGAAATGCAAACGCCGTGGAATTTGGATGTTGTTACCCAGACGGCGGTAAAAAAAAAGTCATCAAAAGGAGTCCTAGACACGACTCCAGGGAACAACCTTTCAATACTTAAATCAAAGACGTACTTAAGAGAGAATTATAAAAGGGAGATAGCTAAGAGAGCTTAAGAGTGGAGTGGAGAAGCCTGCGTATATGAATGAAAACTCCTGAAGCGTTCGGAGAGCCTGAAGAGTGCTCGGAATAGTAGGTGAAGGCCTAGAGAAGTAGAGGGAAATAACTGTCAGAACCGCCTTACTCAGCTTCTCAGTGGACGAGCACTCTTGGTGGAGGGGGGCAGGGGCATGTTGTCTTCTCTCTCTACGTCTACGTGGAGAAATACGTGGAGATACACAATCGCTCCCGGAGGTAGCCTCCCCTCTCGCTGGAGAAATTTGTGGATGATTTGACCTCTCTCTCTACGTGCCTTTGTATCTATAGAGTCTCCCTCCTAAGTCTGATAGGGAACCTATTTATAAGGGTTGTCTTGACGATAGCCGTCTGTTCCTCAATAGAAAAATAGCGGGGGTCGTAGAGTAACGCTTCCTTGATCGGGAGAGAGAGATCCATTGTGTACTTACCTACTCTGTAAAAGAGGTATCATAACGAGAATCTCGGAGTTGTGGGTGTGACCCAATCCTTTTCGGAGAGAACTCCGTAGCGGTGGCGGCGTCTTCCTCGTTGGGTGAACATTACGGTGCTCATACCATGCGCGATGATTTATCCGATGAGTTGACGAATCTTTGTTGGACCCTAGATGGTCCATGGTACGTGGGTCAAGACTTAGCTCACCTTAGGTTGCCCGCATCAGACTGTATCGGGCCGGTACTAGGCCTGGCAACGTTGGGCCATACTGAGTCTGCCGACGCTGGGCCCTTTTGGGCCCGGCAAATATTTCCCTCCTCACGGGATCCTCACCCTACCCGGCAATGTCCAGATGCCCAGGACTTCATTGAAGCCCTGATCTTGAATGTCTGTTCACCTTCCTTGAATGCTTGCTTATATTATATGTTAATACACTTCCCTCGATTTTCTAAGACCATACTTTCTTGCTAAATAATGCTGTCCCGATCATAGATATATGTGCGTCACAGTATACATTAAGGTATGGAATGCCAATCTTTGACAAGTGCATACGTGTAGGGGAAGAGTCATAGCTATATTGCCAGCGTAGCTCGTGGGATACACTCGAGACTAAACTCTCGCACTTCACGTACAACATGTCATCCATAGGGACGCTGGAAATTCTTCCTAATACTCCATAGACGCTCAAAACTCTACACCTACATGAGGGGCAATCGTGAGGGGAGCGCTGCCTACCCCCTTCAAAAAAGAAGAAGAAATGGAAAGAAAAGAAAAAAGATTGATAAGTGGAATACGAATCCAGGAAGCCAGGAAACCCCACTGAAATAAATGAGGAGACTCGCGTAAAATGGAGAAATAGACCCCTCGATGAGATTACAGTAAAGGATGAATCCTAGTAGCTGGGAATCCGCATTGAGACACATGAGGAGACTCGCGCCGAACAGTGAAGTCCATAATAGAATCATAATAAAAATGATGAATCCTAGTAGCCGGGAATTCTCATTGAGACATGTGAGGAGACTCGCGTCGAACGGTGAAATCCATAATGACACTACAAACAAAGGGATGAATCTTAGTAGCCGAGAATCCCCACTGAAATAAATGAGGAGACTCGCATCGAATGGTGAAATCCCGAATTAAAAATAAGCAAAGGGGTGGGGGCGACGCTATCAAGAGTCGAAAGTCCCAGATGTATGTGTAGACGCTAGAACAATCCCCTAGTATCATTTAGAATGTCTACATGTCCCTATGTGGGGGGTTTGTTGCTCACATGCCCACACTAGCGCACCTCGGAGGAACGCTCTCAGGTGTAGATTGTTGTTTACGCTATACATATGCTCTATGCGATGTCCCCTCCACGAATGCACACCTCCCTTAGACATGCTTTGTGAGCTGCACCTTGTTTATGAATCACGGGCGCTATCCATACCCTATTCCCGATATAGGGGAGCTACCCTACATATATCTAATGTCTGCTGTTGCAGTTAAGGAGCTTTTATCACTCATAATCCATGATTTTGATATCCATGTAGATCTCATGTTCTACTTTGTCTTTTACAGGAGAGAGATAGTTGGAAGACACCTAAATATCACATGAAGCATGGTAGATTTAGGCATTTGCTTGCTTAAGGATGTCTTGAGAGAGTTTAAGCAAGTTTATTACTTAGGTTGTAATACCGGGGTTTTGTTATCATTAAAATCATTTGGAGAGACTCAACATCCCCGACTTGTCCCCCTTCACCGCCCTCAAGCTCCTTTTCCTCTCCCACAATGCCTTCTATGGCCCTCTCCCTCTCACCGCCTCCTCACTTCCCCCGTGTCTCTACCGCCTTGACCTCTCCAGCAACAACCTCTCTGGCCCTGTCCCCACCACCGCCCTCAACCGACTGCCCCACCTCCTCACCCTCTGCCTCTATGGGAACTGCCTGTCGTGTCACATTTCTGGCCTCAAGCTCCCCAACATCTAGGACCTCAATGTCTCCGTCAACCTCTTCACGGGGACCATCCCTCGTTCGCCCTCTAGCTTCCCCACCTCCGCCTTTACCGACAACCTTGGCCTCTGCGACGGCCCACTGCAAGGGTGCAACACCATTATCCGTGCTGTCCTGGATCTGGCGGAGCGCCACCTCTGAGCACCCTGGTGGCCACGGTTGTCATCTCATCCTCTCCGAGCTCACGGCCTGACGGCAGCATCACCAACTCGAGCGTCGCCACGAATGCCGCCCCATCGGTGCCTGTGGGCTCGTCGCAATGCCACCCTTCTAGGCGAATGAGCTGCGTGGCGGTGGTGGTGCTGGTGGTAGGTGACTTCGCCGTGCTCATTCTCATCACCGGCCTCCTCTTCTGCTACTTCTGGCACAAGTTCTCTAGGTGGTGTAGCCCGTCGCGTCTGACGAGGGGTACAAGAGGTAGCTCTCCATTTCGCCCACCGTACTGTGCTCAAGATCGAGGGATAAGAGAGGGGAAGGGATGGGGGAGGAAGAGAAGCAGGCACGAGATGAGTTTGATTTAGGGGGAGGGAAATCTGGTGTTAAAATGTAAAAAAATGAAAAGTATCGGGCGACCATTTTGCCGCCACTCGGGTCGATACATCGAATAGGCCACGACCATTACAGTACAAATCAAAAGAAATAATAAAAGTACAACATCTGCTGGTACAAGCTAATCAGGCCGAGCCACTGACTCTACCCAATGTAGAAACTGGCTCAGATAATGGGATGACTGGCCTTGTCTGCTCGAGAAATTCAGAGAAAAGGTACTAAAGGAAGAGAGGAAGAATAGCCAGAGAAAACCTCCTCTGCCAACTCTTTGGAAGGACCATCTACGGGGTACGATAAAAAAGAGGATGATAAAAGACATCCCGCAAAGAGTGAAAGAAAGAGGTTGGCCAAAGAACAAAAAAAAAGGAGAAAGAAAAAGAAGGAAACTGGAAGAGCTGCCCCTCTTGAAGATGGGATCGAGGGCGGAAAGAAAGAAGATAGGGGAGGGGAGGAAGGGGGGCGATAATAGACAAAGGTGCGGTGCCTGATGCCCCTATCCGTCCGCTTCTACAATCCTCTGAAGATAGTGTTGACGGTCCAAAAGTTGGGAGAAGACATGCTGCCGCATCTTGGGCCATCTCCCAAATCGCCCGCTGACTGTTGAGCACTCTTCCAAATCGGAGTAGCAGAAATTTCCTCCCTACTGCTGTTTGCATCTTCGTCCTCTAAAGTGCCTTCCATGTTTCACCAAGACAGATAGCCCAACACTTTGCGGAAAGAGAGAACTGCCAGGGATGGCCTTAAGTGATGAAGAGAGGTGGAGACACCCTTCGAGACCTTTTATAGGTCGAAGGGGAGCTACTGCCTTAAATGACTTTCCCCTCGAAGAAATGCGAAAGGCAGAAACCCTTCCCTTGAGGTGGTTACCTCGTTTCCCCTAACACCCCCTCAATGGGAACACGTAAAGTGACAAGTCATTCAAAGCATGGAAAGACGGATAGGCGCCAGTGGCCTGCCAGTTGCCTGACCAATCGGCACGCGAGATATCTGCAGAGAAAATTGCTGCCTTCCCAAACAACTATAGATATGGTGGTCAAATCATCCCAAAGGCAGTAAAAAGTAGTCAATTCGGCATTTAATATTACCGCCATCAGATATACAAGGAAAATTTTACACGGCCACATTAAAGGAAAAAGAAGAAAAGCTAATCACCACGTGCTCCTTTCCCCTTATTTTTATGTTACACAGCACATTTTAAACTTCACTTTCATCACATTCCCAAGTGATGAGCTCATAGCAATCTTGCGAGAGCAGTCATTCCGGACACCACCAACCCCCAAACGTGTTGGATCTTCCTCCCAGAGTTTCACACGATGAGCAGTTTTCTAGCGGCGCCGGCCTCACCTTCATCAGACATCTGGGCAGGAAGTTTCATCCCTGACAAGTTGCTGGGACTAGAGCAGACCACCTGCGCCGGTGATTGTGCAGACCGATATTCTGGCCACCTCTGTAACGCCGCCGAACCCCCTTCCCCGCCAAGCCGGCTGATCGCCCCTCCCTACGTGGAGGTATAATTTGGTTGTGACTCTTTCTCCCCACCCATGAGCCAACCCTCCTACGTGAGGCGTAGTTTTGTATTAAAATTATCGCAGGTCGCCAATCAAGCTACACCGACGCATGTGCAGGGCCGCGTACGTTCCCCGCTCGCCCTCGTCTCCGGTCGGAGTCGGCTTCCTCAAGCTGGATAGGTGAGCCCCTAACCCTCCTCCTGGTTAATTCTGTCATTCAATATCATATCTGAGCTATGCCGGTGAGAAAGAGAGTGCCTAGCCCTGACTGACCAGCCACCTCGAATGGCCATTCGTGGGAGTGAGAGTGAGTGTTACCCACGCCCGTCAAGGCTCATGGTTTGCCCATTGTCGCGGGAACCTCCATACCTAGGGTGAGATCCCATCTCGGCCTCGTCCTTACCCCAACCATCATGGGTTTGGTCCTCGAACTCGACCTACCATCCCTGAGACACCCCGGGAAAGGGAAGTGTGTCGTGTAAGCTAGTCTGTCTACATCGGGTACGAACATTTACTAGTGTGCTTGCGTCGATAGGTCCGATGGCCTTCATATCATTTCCGTTGCACCCCTTGGCTGTGCCACATCAATTAATGACAGGACGAATGAAATAGTTAGTCTTTGGATGAAGGCCCCAGGGTCCTCTATTTTGGCGAAAAGATGAAAGGAGGTTTAATCCCACCAGGCATGCCAAACTATGTGGGAAGAAGATTTTATTTATTTCATTTATTTTTATTTATTTTATATACATGCACTGACTCAGCATGCACGGGGTTAGTGTATGCATGGACACAGCGAATGCATAGAAGAATGAATATGCACGGGCTTTGCAACAGAAGAAGACTTGAAAATGCAAGCAAGTATAAGAACAATTGCAAAGACCAAATACACAGATGGTATGCACACTGATGAACAAAGCATTGGATTTTAATACAAATCACCCTCAAGTTAAGCACATTAAATAATAGTAATTAAATGACAGATCTAACAAGTTGTTGTCAGATAGTGTATGACATCATCAAAGCAGTAGGGATTCAACACTTGGAGGGTTTTATGTAGAGCTTCCAAGGACTGTTGCAGGCCTTGCAGCAGCAAATGTTACAACAGCCAGCGCCTACACCATGCCATGACTCACCTGGGCTCGATCGATTTCTGAGGTTGGCGCCTCCTATTTTTAAGGGGAGAGCCGTCCAGAGGTGGCAGAGTCGTGGCTCAGCAAAATGGAGAAGAAATTTCATACGATGCGATGCCCCGAGGGAGAGAAAGTGAATCTGACGGCTTATGTCCTACAAGACCAAGCTGACTTGTGGTGGAAGGCCAAGATGCGGACCACTTTCGTGGACTACCACGACGATGATATATTATGGGAAGAGTTCTTGGCTATCTTCCGAGAAAAATATTTTCCCAAACATGTGCAAGATGCCAAGGAACAAGAATTTTTGAGCCTCGAGCAAGGAAACATGTCGGTAGCTGACTACGAGGCCAAATTTTCAGCTCTAGGTCAATATGCTCCACACATATTCGATGACGCACGTCGGAAGGTGAAGAAATTTGTCAACGGGCTGCGTAGCAATGTCCGACACTATATTGCAACCCAAGACCCTTTATATATATATATAAATGAGACCACAAATTACTCTTGGGGAGGTGCACAAATTGTGCTAACTTCACCAAAAGCAACCAGCCCAAATATTATTTTAAAAAAATAATCATGTACAGGTAAACTCTGTGGCATACCCCTGACTCCTACCCAACGGCATTGAGGCTTGCTCACCTAGCCGAACAAGAAAATGCAAGGTAATGGCTGAAGCCATAAAGATTTAGGGGACATATAAGGTTAAGTTCTAACGAGACTCTCTTCCTCGCTAGGATCATTTCCACACCACTTGCACATCCATCCATGGCCGTTTGGCCCAATTAATGTCCATATTTAATTTTTCCCTAAAATGTGGTAAAAATATGTTTAAAACATGATAATTAGTGTTTTAATTGTTTATTACTTATTTATGGGTATATTTATTGTATTTCTAGCTTCTGTGGGCTTGTATAGATGCATGGCATAGCATGTCTTATGTTTTTAACAGGTTTTGTAATCAAACCCGTCGATTTCTATCGACCGGGTGAACGGCTCGATTTCAAACCATGCCCGTTCGTCACCCAGATCGCATGGCGGTCACCCCATGACCGTCATGTGTTTAACGCACCTTTACTGGCGCGTTATGCCCACATGGCGGACCACTCCAAGTCCGTTATGCTCTTGAACGGCTTAGATAGGTGGTTAGTATAACGCACCCATCCTTGATCGTTATGGCGGGGGTTTTCTGTGGATTTCTCACGTTCGGGTGGCTTTAACGGACCCCTGGTAGACCGCCATATCACCCGTGACTGAATGATTTGACCGTTGACCGTGGACTAGTAAGACGGTTAGTATGGTGGTATAGGATAGACCTGTTGTGGTGATATAGTGCCCCTCACCCGGTGCGTTATGTCATGCGTTTAACCGTGGTTTCCTGTGGATTCCTAGTGTTCGAGAGGCTTTAACGGACCTCAACCCATGCGTTATAGTGTCATAACGCATGAGTCCAGGTGCATTATGCTCTCTGGTTTCTGGCTTCAGCTCATGGGGGTATAACGGCCATGAGAGGCGCATCATATTCAGCATAACACCCCATGCCTGGTGCGTTATGCTCTGCATCTTGATTATACGACATTGTGCATTAGAGTATAACGCACTGGAGTAGATGCGTTATACTGTACATAATGCCTTATCGCAAGTGCGTTATGGTCTGCATACCTGTGTCTTGTGTTCACCTAAGTGTTCGGGTGAGCATAACGGACGTAGGGGGACGCGTTATGTAATGTATGACGCCCCTACCCGGATCCGTTATGCGAGGTAACGGCCCTATGTTGGTCCGTTATGCTTTCTGGCATTCTAATCGAGCATGTTTAGTTTCTAAAAGAAACGTACTCTACCTCGGGGCATACCCCAGCAACCTGGCGAGTAGGCAACTAATGAACCACCGACTGTAATGCTCCAATCTGAGGAGAATGTTGCACCTAAAAAATAAGCGGTAAGCCTCATCTCATTGGCTCAATAGGAGTCCCGCGGGTCCCCACTACAACGAAAGCAGTAAATAGGAACAACATAGAAGCAACAAGTAAAGAACAATAGCGATAGCAATAAAATAATAACACCAGTACAACACAACGACGGTGACTGGAACCATAAGACGGTAAACAGAGGGAACACACACAAGCCCTCTATGCTACTATTGGCACCAAAAAAAAGGAAGGAATGAAATAAAGGAGAAGAAAGAAAAAAAATGAAAAAAGGGGCCAAGCCCAATACAAAAAAAAAGGAGTGGGCCAAACAATGAGATGGGCACAATGTGAATGGGCCAAACCCAAAGCAAATAGGAAAAGGACAGATGGGGATAGGCGTGCAAATAAGAGAAAGAGAGGGGGAAAGAAAAAAGAAGAGGGATTTTCAAAAGAAGAAGAAGAAGAAGGAAAATAGAATGAAATTCACGGGCATTGTTCATGCAATAGTAGCCCGTGACACACCATCTCATCCCGTGTGACTCACTGTTCAAACTCCTCCTTTGCATCTTCTCCTTCGAACGACATTCAATGCCCATCGAAATTCTTGCGAACACATCGGTAGGTCAGAGCCCCCACGCCTTGTGCGCACGCCCGCCCACGGCCAGCCGCGCAGCGTAAGGAGAGGCCTCCCCTACTCTGTCGCTCTCGCCTACTCAGCTACGATCAGTAGCAACCATTCGAGGGAGCAGCGTCAGCTGCAGCAACAACGGCCCTGTGCGATCGACAGGAAAGCTACAACAATAGTTGGAGCAGTAGCCACGAGCAAAAAAAAATGTGCATGGGGAAGTGATAATCACTTAATTGTCAATTCTTATTCATATCACACTCATCATTTTTGGACTTTAATAATGTTAATTATGCACTTTCTTGCATGATAATCTCGGTCTCACACAGAATGAAGAATTTTCTATAATTAAAGCGGGCTTGAGGCATCTTTAAAATAAAGGAATTACATAACAACCCTCCAAGGTCAAAGGGAGACTTAACTAAGTCAACCACGGGCTTTGGAGGCCCACCGCACGCATATACGGCTCCTGTGGGTATGTTCGGCATTCCATCAAACACCTTGTGGGCGCCTATGTTCCAGCCCATCTACACCAAACCACGCATATACAGCTCCTGTGGGTATGTTCGGCATTCCATCAAACACCTTGTGGGCGCATATGTTCCATCCCATCTACACCAAACCACGGGCCACGCCATGGTTCCAGCCCCTCTATTGTGTCCAACAATGACCCCCCAGCGAGTCGGGCCCAACCCCAACACTAAGACACGTGGCAATGAGCCATCTGATCCTAGCATCCGGGCCAACCCGAGGCTACCCTTGACAACCCACCGTACAATATGGCACATAGCTCAAGACGTGGCTCATAGCCACAAAGTGCCTCCCCTTAGCTCCCACGAGCTACCGTCGTCAACCCAAGGCCTATCGTGTAGCCCCTCAGCCACCTACTCAAGCCGTTCGGCAATCCGGGACGTGTCGGGCATTTACCCAAACACCTTGTGGGCGGCTACGACAACCCAAAGAACGGCGCCCCCATGGGCCCGTACCAGCCTCTCGGAGATCAAAGTTCATCAAAGGACAGCTCCGAATGACGCAAGAAGACCCTCAGGGGCCATCCCCCGCGGTGACGACCTCCCCTGGGGCCAGTTCACCCCAGGGGCGGTCGCGCGCCCCAAGGAGGGTGACCTCCTTGGGGGCCGCACCCTCCCTCTAGCCCGGTGGTCCCACGACCCCACTCAGTTCCAGTTCGTCCCATTTGCGGACCTCGACACGGTTCGTGTGCCATTCCAGTTTGAGGAATCAACACGTAGAAGCACGGAGCGACAGCACGATGGGTTCACACTTCGGTCAACGCGCACAAGTCTCGGCTTCCACGTATCCTCCCAGTCAAAATGTCTTTTTCTTCTTAGTTAATTTAGGGAGAAACATGGACAAAAATGTAATTTTATAGGGTGGGACCACTCCCCCTCTCTCTCTTGGCGCCAGTCCACCTAAACCCCCTGGGGGGGGGTTTACGCGGACTAGCCCTGCCCCCCAGGCTGGTCCGCATAAACCCCGGCTCGGTCATTTTGCTAGCCATTGTCCTAATCGAGGCCTCTCTAGCCTTGTCATCGAGGAGCAGGTAGAGCCTCCAGCCCAGGAGTTGGTGGGTGAAGAGACTATCGAGTACACCCCGGAGCAGTCATTGATTGATCAGTTTGAGGGGACCACCACCCTTGAAGATGGGCCTCCTTAGCCGCCCTTCTCTGTCGGGGCAGTCATTCCCCATGACGTTACCCACCCGCCATCTACTACATCGGGAGATTGGCGTTGGAATGGCCTGTGCAACACCGTGACTGTGATTAGAGGCCAGCCGTATGTAGTCCTCCTTGATTCCGACAGTGCGGTCAATCTTGTCTCATCTGATTGCATTGCCCCCATAGGACTTCCAATTTTTTCTCACCCACAGCCCTATGATGTCAGTTGGGTCGACGATACATCTCGATCCATTGACATGATTTGCCTGGTTCCCCTCTAGTTTAGTGGCTACCATGAGATCGTTTGGTGTGACGTCCTCCCTATGGACAACCGTGGCATTCTCCTTGGCTGACCTTGGATGTACGATGTGGATATTCAGTACTTCGATTGCGCCAACCTATGCACCTTTTTGCATAAAGGAGAAACTATTGTCATCCAAGCCCTCTCTCCTCCTGCCTCGGCTATTATTCAATAGGAGGCTAGCCAACATTGTCCTTTATCCCCTCTTTCGATATTTTCCAAACTCATCCCAACACCCCGTCATTCATGTCATGGTTCCCCAGTCGATGTCGAGTCTGCCACTCCTACCCCCCCTAACAAACCCAAGTATAGGCCAGCACCAGTGAGCACAAAGCGTCCTAGACAGCGAGAGCGACCGACCAAACTCAAGATAGGGTCGCAGGTGGTTGTTCGAGCAGATAGGCTTGCATCCCGGATCCCTCCCCAAGCAGATATCGAGGGGATAGGTCCTTTCTAGGTCATGAGGAGAGTAGGCTCCAATGCCTATGTGGTAGAGATTCCTAGGGCATATGAGTTGGGTCTCATGTTCAATCGGGTTAACGTGGTACCATACGAGGGAGCGACAGTAAGAACCTATGAGCATTTTGAGCCAGACCATTCATTGGAGCAAAACTCACCCCATGAGGCAAGCGTCTGTAAATTGCCTATTATTATGCTGACGGGTGGGGGATGGACCACTTTAGCCTTTTCTGTCATCTCGCTGCTAAAAAGCATGCAGATTTAGCCATTCTTGTCGATCGCTACCAGACGATCGGAGATGTATGCTGGCTGGTGCGGGAGGCAGCCCGTCGGGACAAAGAGCCATAGCTCGGCTATTGGCCGATAACCCTTTGGCTTTACACTGGCCCCCATGGTATTTGATAATCTCTTCCTTGCATGTATTCTTCATCGATGTCCTTCTTGGGATATCAGATGCTAATCAGCTCTTTTGCTCTTCTTGTCTTCTTCCTTTTTTTTTATAGACCACCTGGATAGCACTCAGATGGCGACGTATCGCAATCTTCTCCGGCAAGCAGAGAAATTGGGTTACTTCGAGGCAGCACCTCCGGCACCAACTACAACTCCTCTGCCCCCGCCTGCAAAGAGGTGCAGGGTGAAATAGCCTATGAGGAAGGCCTTAGACGAGACCAAGGTTGCCGGGCGATGGGAGGCCAAACGATGGAAGACGGAGGCTGCCCAAGCCGCAAAGACCATTCCCTGAACACCTCCGGTCCTGACGTTCGAGGAATTTACGGCTGCCCAATTGAGCCGAGCCAGCCCACAGGTGAGGTTCCTCCATCATGGACGTCTTCCAGAATCCACCTCTACTTCAGTGTAAAGACTTCATATCTAAGCATTTCTTTGTTTCCTTCTCTCTTTTTAGCTGCCGTGGAGGAGCCAGCCTATGTACCGATCCCAGAAGTAGACGAGCCTACGGTTGGGGCGGAGGCAACTCCCACCCCAACTCCCCCACCGAAGGTCATCGAGGAATCTCGAGTGGAGTCACCTGTGGTGAAAGCGCTGGCGGCTGCCAAAATGGCTGGGTAACAGGAGGTGGATCGAAGGAGGATGAAGGCCATTCTGACCACTTCAGCTCCTCCTCTACCTTCCATCCCCTCTTTCACGAAATTTGCTACGGCTCGGGTTGAAACGGGTCGCTCTATAGGTGAGGTTCCCGGGGCACCGGTATTCTTCATGGTTTATCCACCTCCCGGGGCAGGGCCTCTATGCATGCATAACACACGCGTTTTCTATGTACACCACACCTATCCTTTTATCCCTTCCGAGTCTCCGGGCTCGTGGGAGGCGGGCTGAGGTTCGAGTCACGCCGGTTCCTTTCCGGTACTCGGATCCCGGGTCGCCACATCCACCGTCCGGCCTACGACCAGTCCCTCTGCCGTGGTTCCCCGACGGAAGCCCTTCATCCTCGCTCGGCTCTGCGCGCAGCGGTGCCTTCCGGTGGTCGTCTCTCTGACACGCGAAGGTGGGTCAAATCTTGCAGGCCAAGGCTGTAGCTGTGCTCCCTTTCGCTAGCCCAGCGTACGTGATTTGCAGTCCGGATCTTTCTCGTGACTAAACAGTGAAATCTTCTTCCTCAAAACCCCATCCACGGTCACCCTCGCCCCCTTCTCATTTACTCTTGGCTTCGTCTTGATGATGCCTCCCCATTCTGTCTTAACCAACTCTGGTTGATTTTCGGTGACGGTGGTGGTCATCGTTCTTTCCTCGTTGTCTGCAACACGGTGGTGCTCGGGCTGCTGTGCCGGATCTGTCTCTGCTATCGTTGCTATCAACGTTCATTGTGAACCCTAAGGGTTTTCTTCTCCATGTTCCTCCCAAAAATCGGTATATATTACTAATTCTAAATTTCATGTGTAGTCACGGAAGAAGATCATGCATTTGTCATGTGAGATATGTGTGTGTCATGTTCTTCTCATCGACATTTGTATTATCCTACTCTACTTATATTTTCTACTTAGATTTATATGTGGGCCTTATTTTTGTTACTGCTGTGGCATTATATGTGGGCCTGGCTTAAACTCCGCATGGTGCCTGGCTTAAACTCCGCATGCATGCTGCTCTGATCGGTCCCCACGGAAACCATGCATGCACATTGTTTAATTAAGAGGGCCAGGCCAGGTGCTGGCCGTGGTGTTCGAACCCACGCGTACTTGAATCCAGAAGCTTTTAACAAGTATTCGCCCTTATTTGTCACGTCATTGGAAGGTTCCTTTGAACGAGGGAATCACCGAACCGTCATGTTGCATCCTTCACAAGAGAGCATCGCTTACCCTTAGGCAGAATTTTGTCAACGACCGAATTTGGTATATAAAATTATGTTAAAATATAATCTCTCTCTCTCTCTTACTCTCTCTTTCCTGATGGCCGCTGGAGGGAAACCTCCTTCTTCTTTCCTTCTTTTTCTCCTTCTTCTTCTTCTTCTTCTCTTCCAGTCTGCTCGGCAGCGTCGCAGAGGGTGGCCCTCTGCTCTCTGGTATGTGTTTCTCTGCCTGTGTGTCTCTCTCGTTCACCGGTGAATAAGGGGTTTTTATACCCCATGTAGTAGCGACTCGTTCGAAGGTGGGAACTGGGTGCCATTAATGGGGATTTGACTTCGGTCGTCCTCGGTGGTAGGGGGTAGCCTACGTGCCGGCCTCTCCATCTGACACCTCAGTGACCCCACTGCATGCCAAGAATCTATAGGACGTGGGCGTGAGATTTTCTCTGACGGATGCACTATTGAGGAAGCATGCCATTGAAAGGGCTTGCAGGCGTGCCGCTGAGGAGGAGAGGCGCTAGGCGTGTCGCTGAAGACAACACTTGGAGGCATGCCGCTGAAGGCACCTGGCGTGCCGGTGAAGGAGGCAGGCGCGGTGTGCCATTGAAGACATTCAGAGGGCATGCTGGCGAAGAGGCATAGGGGGGCGTGCCGCTGAAGGTCATGGGGTGTGCCGTTGAAGGAACTTGGGCTGGGCGTGCCGTTGAAGGGGCGTGCCGCTGAAGGCCAAGGGGTGTGTTGTTGAAGGCACTTGGCCTGGGTGTGCCGCTGAAGGCACTTGGCCTGGGCGTGCCACTGAAGACGCTCAGAGGGCGTGCTGGCGAAGAGGCACGGGGGCGTGCCGCTGAAGGTCATGGGGTGTGCCATTGAAGGCACTTGGCCTGGGCGTGCCATTAAAGGGGCGTGCCGCTGAAGGCCATGGGGCGTGCCGTTGAAGGCACTTGGCCTGGGCGTGTCGTTGAAGGGGCGTGCCGGCGAAGGCCATGAGGTGTGCCGTTGAAGTCACTTATGCGTGTGTGTGCCGACGAAGAACCCACTGATGGGTGTGCCGGCGAAGCTGCGCTGAGCGTGCCGTTGAAGAGGCATGGGTGCGCCGTTGAGGTAGACTTGGGCCCAGTTCGAGTTCGATCAACGGTCCGCTTAGTTCTCTTCGGGGCCCACGAGTTGTGAGATTCCTCTATAACGCACCGGGAGTGGCGTGTTATGTCACCTAGGTTTCGTGACTCCGGAGGTCGGAATCGAAACCCCCACCCGATTGATCGAAATCGACGGGGGACACGGCGAAACACTAAACCAAACTGACATTCCAAGCCTAAGCATGCCATAGAAATGAAAGACGATGCCCATGGAGATAATTTCAAGCATTGGAGATAATTTCAGGCTTTACAAGATTAAAAATGAACTAAATAGGAATATGTACGAAATACGAGGCAAAGGGCGTCGGACCACAGCGCAAGTGGTACCGGCGGTGTCCTAACAAGGTAAGGAATCTATTCCCCTACCTGGACGATGACGAAAATGACAATTCGATGCCGATCCGGTGAGAGGGTGACGTGGCACCTCTCGGCCCGGCTCAACTTCACGCTCTGCGGATCGAGGAAAGGTGGGTGTCAACGCGATCCTCGCGACGCGACCAATCCAACAGTACCTCTTCGGCTTCGATCAGCAGCCGTCTGGACCAGAAATCGAGAGAGGAACGTAAATTGAGAAATTAACCCCGAAAATCTAATTGAGAAATTAACCCCGAAACTCTCCCAAAAAAGGAATTAAATGAAAAATGAGGAAGATGGTGATGGATGGCGACATAGGAGGCGTCAAGGGATTCCTGACGAGACGAGGAGTCCGTTCCCCTACCTCTTGCATGGCGAAGACCGTAAATCGGTGCAGATCGGGCGACGAGGGCCATGCCGTCCTTCCACTCGCACGCGTCTCTACGCTCCACGATCTGAGGGATGAAAGGTACCGACGTGATCCTCGCGTCGAGTCCGTCCCGTCGGTACCTCCCACACGTCGACCGGGGTCCGTCTGGACTACGAACTGAGTGAATGGGGGAGTAGAGGAGAGAGAACATGTGAGGGTGAGAGAGAGGAGAGAGGGAGATGCCGAGAGAGTGAGGAGAGAGAGTGAGTGACGAGAGATAATTTGTAAAATTTTTGATTTTTCTTATTTTTTTTTGAAAAATTACCTTAAATTATAATTTAACCTTTTTAAAATTGAAATTACTAATATGCCCATTTTAATTACATTAATACTTTAACTAATTCATTTAAATACCTAAAAACAAGAAGACCATGAAGAAATCCTGCAGCCCTCTGGCCATGCTTTACAAGCACAAGAGGCTGAAGAACTCCTTGCTGTCCCTAAAGGCAAATCACCCACGGGCCAATGCTCAAGTCACACGGAAGCTATATTGTCGCCACCGACGCCAATCCTGGAGCCAGGAAAAGAAGCTAGCAAAGCTCCACAGCCAAGCAAGACAATACAAGAAGACATTTATGTTGTCCTCGAAGCTGAAGAAGATGATGAAGGCTTCATCGATCTGCAACTGGCTCCCCCGAAAATAGAAGATGGTGGCCAGGCCACCGTTGATGAGCTGATAGAAGTAAACTTGGGTACAAAAGATGACCCCAAGTTGACCTTCCTCAACACCCTCCTTCTCCCAATAGAAAGAGAGGGATACATTAAGTTGCTGCAACAGTTTCAAGACTGTTTCGCTTGGAACTACAAAGAAATGTCGGGCCTCAACTTAATGATTACTCAACACATATTGGCCATTGACCCCAAGGTCGAACAAGTGAAGCAGTCGCCCCAGCGGATGAGGCCAAAACTAATGAGCCAGGTTTGCAAGGAGGCCAATATTGTGTCTGTCAAGAAGAAGAATGGCAAGATTCAGATGTCTATGGACTTTCGGGACCTGAACAAGGCATGTTCGAAGGATGATTTCCCAATGCCCATCACTAAAGTCATGATTGATGCTACCACTGGCCACGAAGCTCTATCCTTCATGGACAGGTCATCCGGATACAACCAAATATGGATAGCTGAGCATGACAGAATTCATACGGCTTTCCGATCACCCAAGGGGATATTCCATTACAAAAGGATGCCTTTTGGACTCAAAAACACTGGTGCCACTTATCAAAGGGCAATGACGAAGATATTTGATGAACTGCTCTACGATAAAGTCGAATGCTACATCGATGATTTGGTCGTCAAGACCAGGAAGAAAGAAGACCACCTGAGTGATCTCAAGGTTATATTTGGAAGGCTCCGGCAATATGAACTGAAGATGAACCTGATGAAGTGCGCCTTCGGCGTCTCCAGTAAGAAATTCTTGGGCTTCATCGTCTGATATCGGGGAATTGAAATTGACCCATCCAAGATATAAGGGCTTTAGACCCAAGATTATTATTAAAAATATAAATATGGCAATTTACAAAAATACGAATAAGGATAAATGCCTTAATTAGGAGATAATGGTGGATAAGAATAAAATCTAAATTTTTCATATTTTTCGTAGCCTTGCGGTCTATCGCGAGACTGCTAAGATCCTAAAAACGGTCCTCTCTTGACCACCAAACTCAGCCTTGCGGTCCATCTATGACCGCTAAGCGACTCCAGTTCTGTGAATTGAAGAAACATGAAAAGCTTAGATCTTTGGCATCCGAATCATCGTGGATCGAAGTGTGTAGACCTATAAGCCTGTTTAGGACTCTTGGGGATCGATCCTACATCAAATTAGGACTCTCAATTCGATCAAATCCTCAACCTTAACTCCAAACCATATAAATAAGACCTAGATTTGACCTGCGCGAACCCTCATTTTGACTCGCGTTGTTCGACGGTAAGGAGTTGATATTCCAGGTTGGTTCTTTATAACCTTTTGATTATCTTAGTTTTATCTAACTCTCCTTAAAATTTCATGTTAGGAGGTCAAGCATCCAGAGACTTAGGACCTTCCAAAGTAGTTGATCCGACATAGTACGCCCAGGAACCTTCGCGCCGGTCCAAAGAAGAACTAGAGATTAGAACCCTAAATCGAGGTACTTAGGAGTTCATCCTTTAGAACAATTTGTTCATCCTTGTATCTTCTATCTTCCCTCCAAATTCAATGCCTTTAAGTCAGGAGGGTAAGGAGAACGAGGGACGGGAAGTTACTGGTTTTACACAAACAAGTAGAAACAAGGTCAACTTTTTAGTTCAAATTCTGAAGTCTATAGTCTATTACAGAGGTAGTGATGCGGGACGACTATGAGACTCGATATGTGGACACGAACCTATGACCTAGACCAAAGGACACGACTCACTAGACAACGCGACCAGTAACTATACGACTAAGTCATCACCTAACGTGGCTCCCGAAGGGACAAAGATGCCCCAAAATAAGAAGCACTCGCTCACGGCCGTCCCCAGCGAGGGAAACGGGTCGATCTGCACGGTTGAGAAACCGGCGTTGAGTCTTGGGTGGTCGGCTCACTCTCGTGCTCGGATTTATCCAGCCCCTGAGGTATTGAGATTGTGGCTCGAGGTGGCAGAGCAGGGGCTCTGGTTGAGATGTGCTTGGATGAGCGGAGGATCTTATTGGATTGGGCTGTGGTTGCCCTAGATTTGGTTCATGAGCGAGTGGTTGTATGTGAGAAGCGTTTCCCATTCCCTGGTGCGTAAGGGTTTGTTGGCGTTGCTCTGAAAGGATGCATTCCAATTGGGTGGTGTTCGTGAGAATTTGTGGCTTGTGTTATGTTTCCCGAGGTGTCGTGAATTGGAGCCTGCGGAGTTGCAGAGGGTTGTTGGGATGGAGAATCTCGAGTTGTCGTTGTGGTGGCTATGCACGTGGATCTGAGCGCTCAGTGGAGGATCATAGCATTGGTTGCTACGGGTGGATTTTTGAGGATGTGTTTAGCGTTGGAGGAGTGGTTCCTCAGTGTGAGACGTGTTGTTGTCGTGCCGATGCTTGAGGTATTGTGATTTGTGGCACTGGCTGGATGGAGAATTGGGAAAATGTGCTGGCAATGTTGTCGCATGAGTACCCTATTTTTATGTTGGAAGTTGTGTTCTCAGATGGAAGTGTGTTTTAGAGAAGTGATCTTTGACAAGATTATGGGTCCTGGTTGGTTGCTGTGAGTGGCTAGTGAGGTTGATCGAGCGATCAACCATGGTAAGAAGTGTATTGTCTGGGGACCCGTGTGCACTGGTCGTGGCGCTATCGACCAGCTTACTGTGGTAGCAAGCGGCACTTGTCGATTTTGGAGAAGTGTGTCATGGATTGTGAGAGGTTGTGTCCCGAGGCTTTGTGGTAAGAGCAGATCAGAGATTGGTAGATGTCCTTTCGGATCATTTTGAGGTGAAGGATTTGATGAGACAGGACGAAGGATGATGCCTGTGTACGAAGGTCTCTAAAGAGTTGTTGGCGTTGGATATGGTGATCCCCGATCTGCGACCAGCATGGGAGGATTCCCCATACGTCTGAGTCAAGTGGCGTGAGGACTGAGGAGGGATCTTGTCATTTGATTTTGCCATGCTCCCCTGAGAGGGTAGAGTTGGCATGAGGCTCGAGATCGGTCGCGGTGTCCGAGCAAGATCTGGCTTGAGGTGCGTGAGCCTCGTGTCACTGGCTTAGTAGGCGTGGATCCCCATCGAAAAACACGCAGTAACACGGAACAGAAAATAGCAGGTAGTAAAGTAGGAAAACTAAACTACAAAGCTGCAAGGAAGAGGAAGCAGGAGTAGGGAACATGCAAGGAAGAGAGAAGCTAAAAGTAAAGGGAAAAGTCGTACTGAATGAGCTCGGCTGCCAAACTAACCTCAGCTCCCAAACTACTCCCAATAGCAACAGAAGGGCAAACTCTGAATTGGAGAAGTCAGAAGTTATCGATCCATTGACGCTGAAAGAAACCAGTAAGATAGACAAAAAGCCTAAAAGAGATCTAGACAGACCCAACATGACTAAAACATCGTGTACACAATATAACATTAACCTCGGGCAAAGCCACAAGAGGGCTAACCTGGAAAGGTCACGACACTCGAGAAATATAAGAGTCATGCGAAAGTCACGTGTTACGTGACTGGAGTTCCCCTCACTAGAAGAACAGCCAGCCGCGTCCCTTGACGTCTTACGCTGCGCCTACAATTCGATGTCTGCCAGTCGTCCAAAAGTACGACCGAGACCAAGACATTATCAGAACCAAAACAGTACTACAGTCGCAAGTAACTAGACAGGGTAACGCGTGTCGGTGTCAGTCCAAGTCCCTGACCATGTGTACACATATTGGCTCATTGCCCTGAGCCAGGCCTCTAGCTAGTTTTCTCCCCCAGCGGACGCTACTACAATGCAAGGGAGCCCATGGAAGCTAGGTTATAAATAGTGTATCAGGAACTACCTCGCCACCACTCCCAGGTGGGTCGACACGTCAAAACGAGTCGTCAGGCTACAACTAGTGGAGGTTCATGAGACACAGACTCTAAAATGTAAGTGTTAGAGTACAGACAGGCAAGAGGCACTATCACACGTACTACGAAGCACCAATGATAGTACAAGAAACTGCTAATAGACTCAGGACAAGGCAACTAGACCTGAAACTATAATGATCCTTGAGTCTCATGACTCGGAGTCAAGATCGTCATACAAAGCAGAACAAGCCGCCAATCGGTCTAATCCTAAGCCAGAGAAAATGACTCACCGTAAGAAATGACTCACGGAAAGACAACAAGTCTAATAGTACAGTCGACAGAATAGAAAAGACATACCGAAAGAGTTGGGGGAAGCCCGACAAAGGTACCAGCTGGCCACTACGAACTCGCACACCAGGAACCACGGAAGCAGCACGAACAACAACCCACCTGAAAAGCAGGGATGAGCCTGGTGTCACTGGCTCAGTAGGGGTCACACGGATCCCCACTGAAAAACACGTAGTAACACACTAAAACAGTAGGTAAACAACAAGTAAGCAATAGTAGTAAAGCATGAAACTAAACTACAAAGCTGTAAAGAAAAGGGATGTAGGAGTAGGGAGCAAGCAAAGAGCTGGGAGAGCTAAAAAGGAAAGGGAAAGAGTCGTACCGAACAGGAACGACTACCAAACTAACCTCGGCTCCCTGAACTACTCCAAGCAATGACAGAAGGGCAGACTCTGATCTAAGGAAGTCAGGAGTTGCCGATCCGTCGACAACTACGAGACCAAAGACAAGGCCTATGAGATCAGACCAAAAGTCTAGAAAAGACCTAGATAGACACAGACACGCCACGACTCGAATGTCGTGCACATTGTCCTACACACTACTAGAACACCATGCATGCGACAGGACACTGACCTCGAGTACAACCACGAGAGGGCTAACCTGGGAGGTCACGATGCATAGGAAATGCAAAGAGAACCGCGAAGAGCCACATGCCACGTGACTGGAGTGCCTCACCACCAGAAGAACAGCTAGCTACATCCACTGACGTCTTATGCTGCGCCTACTAGCGTCTTGTCCACGTACCCTACCGCAAGGACTAGGTCGAGACCAAGACACTACCAGAACTAGAACCAAAGTACCATCGCGAGTGACTAATCAGGGTCACGCCTGTCGATGTGAGTCCAAAGCCCCTAACCATGTGTGCACACACTGGCCTACTACCTAAGCCAGGCCTCTAGCTAGTATTCCCCGTCCGAAGGATGCTACGATTGGACTGGGGGCCCATAGAACTAGCTTAAGAACCGTAAACAGGGAAAGTGCCTCCCTACAAGAGCCATCACGCCGAAGCGTGCCGTAAGGCTACGACTAGTGGAGGCTCACAAGACATAGAGACTCAAAACACGAGTGCAGAAGTACAGATAGGCAAGAGAGCACTGTCGCATGTACTCCGGAGCACCAATGGCTGCACAGCTACTCTCGACAACTCAAGATAAGGTAACTAGACCTACTCACGTAATGATCCTAGAGATAGACGACTCTAAGGCAAGATCATCATAGACAGCTGAACAAGCCGCTAAACGGTCTATTCCTAAGCCAGAGGAAATGATGCTCCGTAGGAAATAACTCACAGAGACCCGAGGGGACACCAAGAACCCTCAACACATCTAGAAATGCAAACTGAGGTAGAACGATACCTCGAGGCATCTAGAAAGACGGTCTCAAATTGGACAAAGCCGTCGAGACACACATAAGGTCACATGTCAACCCCTAGTCTCACCTGGTTGACCGAAACCCGACACGACACAAACACACAGACACACACACTGCATGCACAAGCACTCCTGGCCATCCCATTATTGTCACTGGCCTCATAGGATGTCAACGAACACCCACGGGTCACAGGCAAACCATGAGATCAAGCCAAGGCAAGCAGAAACCAGAGCGGTGGACAACGACAACACTCTGGGTAAAGTGAACCATCACTCAACCGCTAGGTGAACCCAGCAGTCAAGGAACAGTCGCTATGAAACAAAAGATAATGACACTGCAGTTCTAGATTGAGTCATTAGGGTACTGTCGTAGTCAAAGAAAACACCACGCCCAGTCACCTAAACCGATCGATCTGGAAACTACCGACACACAGACACCGCCCTAAAATACAACCCTAAGATAGATAGACACACAGAATAGAACAACGGCCATCACAGCCACAACAGGACTGTAGCGCACCTCTATGGGGGAGTTACACTGCTCTGATGCACCAGGGTTGGGGCATCAGGTCAAACAGATCTGAAATCTAATACAGACCATGTAACGCACCAAGACAGGCGCGCCACATCAGCGGACCAGGACAGGGGCGTTATGGCCAACGAAGCAGAACTCAAATGAAGGGCATGTAATAGACCTATATAGGTGCGTTACACCAGCCTAACACACTAGGGTAGGTGCGTTATGGCTAATAGACCCAAAACACTAACATGGACAAGAGGCATATGATGAACCAAGTTGAGTCTGCCACAACCACATGGCACATGGGGGTAGGCGCGTCACACAAACCACCATAGCTAGACAAACGTCAGTTGAGCACAGCGTAACGGACCCACACAGGTGTGTTACCTAACCATAATGCACAGGGAGAGACCCGTTACAGCGAACTGACTGACAAGATCTTCGAGGCAGACATGATCATCGAGAGCCTGACACAGTAGCAGGCCTCGAAAACCACAGTACGTAACGGACCAAGCCAGGCACGTTACAGCATGCGACGGTCCTATACTCGTCTATCATAATAAGGGCGTAACACACCATCATAGGCACATTACAGTCATGTGACGGTCCAATATTGGTCCATCACATGACCCCTACCTCGAAGAATGCAAAATGACCTACGGTTGTGGCGGTCTATCGAGGGACCGTCACACAGTGTGACGGTCACTGGAGTGACCGTTACACAAATCAGGTGAGCAAAATAGGGGAATGGCCGAATTGACCGGTTCCACGCCCCATTCACACCGAAGCACAAGGGAAACAAAGCCATACAACGGGAAACAACCCCTAGAAGCCAAAAACATCACATGCATGCATTAAAATGCGGGATCAGGGCGATTCCAACACATTGACCCTAGACGAGTCACTAGGGTTCCCAGACTCCTACCGGCACCAAATGACAACCGATCGACACGAAACTAGGGGGGTTGGGATCCTGACATCCCAACGGTCAATCTGACACTAACTGCATTGAGAATGGTTGTCGTTTTCTAGCGAAACCTACGAACCCCAAAAATAATGATTTTCACTAAACTTGCCCGATCTCCCCCGATCGAGCACCATTCTATGCAAAATTACAAAGAAAACGTAGAGGATGAAGTGGTGATCCATCTCCCTACCTCCACTGACGAAACCGAGAGCTGAGGCTACTAAATTACACCGAAAATCACCACGCGAATCGAACCATCAGCTTTGAATCCACCATTCGGGATCATGCTGAAACCGCATCGATCCTCACTCCACCACGCATCTCAGCAACATCCCGACGTCGCTACCTCACCCGCTGTCACCTCCGTCTGTAGTCGGAGCCGACGGAACGAGAGAATGGCGATGACCCCGCCTCACCTGAAAACACAGGGATGAGCCTCATTTCATAGGCTCAGTAGGGATCCCGCGGACCCCCACCTCGCACGAAAGAAATAAGGCAAGAAACACAAGTAGCACGAGTGTAACACTACCTAACAGGAGTACGGTAGAACCAACAGGCAGTAATAAATAAACGAAAAAACTGCCTAACTAACTGCACCCCACGACCAACCTCAGTCTAACAAAACTCGAGTCCGTACCTGCCAGTAGACAGGAGCACCACCCACTAGAAGAACGACTGGATGCGTCCCCTGACATCTTACACCGCATCACAAGTGTCTAGCTACAACGCCTAAGACAAAGACAAAGACACGCTCAGTAACCAGTACTGCAAACAAGGACTAGCTGGGGTCGCGCTCGTCAGCACTGTCTGTCACCCCCAACCTCATGTGCACACTCAGACCATACGCCCTAGGCCTGTCCTCTAGCTGGTAATTCCCCCTATTCCCGGACTCAGCTATACGTGGGGGCCCTATGGTAACCAGCCTACTCACCGTCTCTCTCAGGTCAGCTGTTCCACCACTCCCGAGTGGGTCAGCACGCGCGTGCCGTAAGATGGCAATGACTAGTGGACGTGTCATCGGAGGTAATAACTGACTCGCGAAAACCACGGAATGAAGTAAAATGGGACTACAACCAACTCGGGCAGCCCAGGGAATGGCGGTCCTACACTGGGCCGCCAGAACGGTCAAGCAGACCTACACTAGGCCGCCACACCGACTCTAGCAGTCCAATCTCGGGCTGCTAGAAGGCAAGTCACAACGGGCGTAGCGGTCTATCGTAAGGCCGCTATCCCAGACAAACGGTCCTACCTTGGACCGTGAGGCATCCTCAGCGGTTGCACCTACGGCTGCCCCAGGACACGTGAATCCCAACATCAAAACATGCGCCCCGAGGGCACAACGGTCAGAGAATAGGATTGGCGGTGGAAGAACGGTCGCTAACCTAGGGTTAGTGGTTTATCGTGCGGCCGCTAACCGGAGCGTAACAGTCCAATATTGGGCCGCCTGAGTTGCCGACAAAATAGTGTCCTGAAGCAGTCCTACTCTCGGCCGCTCGAGGCGTCGTCGACCGACGATGTCATCCTTCTTTTTCTTCTACTGCCATTGGCAGGCAGTGATCTTCTTCAACCATGGCTACTTGAAGCAGTCGTTGTTGACCCAGTGAGGGGTTGCCTAGACCCCTGAAGTAGCTTCTGACCATGTTGGTCATTTTATCTTCCCCTCATCCCTGATGTAAGACTGGGGATAGTTGTCGACCTCCCATGGGAGGGATGTAAGCGAGCCAGGCTTTTCCGGTGAAGTGCTGGAATCTCCTTCCCACTATGGGGATGTTGGCTTGTCGGGCGCAGGCCCTGAAGCTTTCACAACATGGAGGGTCCACGATCGTCTCTTCCTTCATTGGGGACAGGCAACCTTCCTTCTCCTCTTCCACTCCGTCACGTGCAGGGCGGTGACAGACTGGTGCATCTTGGTGGGCGGGTTGGATCTTCTTAGGGACCCAAACCTACTTGAATATATTTGGCCTAGGGGCTAGCTTCTCTTGGCCGTGATGGCCGGTTTCTTCTTTCTCGACCCTCCTCCCAGAAAGGGCCTGGTAGGAGTTGTAGATAGGTATGACGGGGATCACCCAATCTGGGATCACTCGAGCATCGTGCCCATCCAGGAAGACACGAACCCCCCCGATCAACACAGATTTGTCAGACATGGAGAGGCGTCCGGTAACAGCAGTAGTATTCCTCCAGATGCCCCAGTGCTGGTGTCCTCCATAATTCTTGGTAGGAATGGGGCGGGCCCCATAGGTAATGTGGTGCACCAGGCAGCTGGCGACTTGAATCGGGCTCTTGAGCGAGCCCATACAGCATTGAGCCTTTAAGGCTTCGACTTTCTTTGCAGTCTCCTCGGCAAGTTCCGAGGACTCCACTTGAAGTAGGTCAGCAAAGGCCATCCCAAAAAAGTTAGGGAAGTCTACAGCAGCGGGGAACATCCTGAAGATAGTGGGCACCGCAAGGTACCCATGTTCAGCATGGCCAGTGACGATCATGGGGCCAAAAGTAAGAGCATCAAATCCTGATGACGTCATTGTTTGCCTGCAAACACAGAACAAGCAAATGATCAGCAGTCTTTGGGAGGGCCTCAGGGCCCACATATCTCGGCAAAGAGATGAAAGGACCCAGTTTAAAGACTCCCCCATTCACTCCTTGTTCGAAGCCCAGAAGCCCAAATCCTATAAGAAATCCCAGGGCCTAGTTACCGAGGGAGTCCAGACGGATGAGTAGGTGCAGGCTGTCAATCAGTCTACCCCACCCCATGTCCCGCAGCAACCCCAGTGCCATGCCCAGTTCTCCTCACCGCCACCACCACGGCCTTCATTCCCTGCACCTCAGCCACAGCAACCACCACCACCACCGCAACAACAGCCACCCTAGCAGCCTCAGTACCATAACGTTCCCCAACTAGCCAACTATGCTATTGCTCATCCCATCCTGAAAAGAACTAATTACTCGCCGCTTCTAGAAACCCTTCTAGATATCTTTTCGGCTTTAATGTACACTAGCGACATGCAACTACCTCCGAAACGCCAGAATTGGAATCCAGCTGCCGGCCAGTCTAGGTATTGTATATACCATCGGCAACCCGGGCACACTACTGAGAGATGTTATCAGTTCAGAGATTTGGTGTACAATCTACATGAGGGCCACAGGATCAACTGGGCCCAGATGCACAGACTGATCGAAGACATTAAGGAAAGAAGAAGACAGGCTAGGCCGCAGCAGGCGGCGCAACAACAGCAGTTCCAGCAGCAACACCCCCCTCTGCAACAGCAACAATAGCAGCAAGACCTCGGGATTCATCAGAATCCCATGCCTGAGCATGCCCTCGCTCCGCAACAATAACAACAGCCGCCGGCACCGGCCCAAGTCAACATAGTCCACCACCTAGCCCCTAACGCTGGATGGTCATTTGATGATGAGACTCCCGCACACCTGCTAGCCTTCCACCACACCCCTGTCCCCTCTGTCCTTCGGCCTACCACCACCCAGACCACCACTCCGCCTGCTGTTCCCTCCACTATACTGACTACCATTCCGCAAAACCCTGCACCATCACCTTTCATCACTACCGCTCCACTTCACCATTTGCCCGTCACACCTGCTCCACCTCAACCCCCACCGCTCAATCCCTCGCCATCACCCGTTAAGCCTACCACCCCCATCATTTCCCCTCTTCCTCCAGCTTCGGCCCTTTGCGGCCTGCTTACCCAATCTCGGCCCCTCCAGTGGCTTCCTCTGAATAAGGAATCTTCTATTTATTTAGACTACAAAAAGATAGGGCGTGTGCTCTCCACGTTTCCCACCCAAAAGCATGATCCAGATCTGGAATCAATGGCCATGTGGCAGCATCCCAGCTTATATACTTTACACGTGTCATGATCTTGGCACCTCCTCCATTCTGGGATCATGTGCCATTCTTAAACTCCACGAAAAGGCATCTGTCAAAATGTTAGGCTTAAAGTCAACTTCAGATAGTTAGATGTGAAATAAAGAATTACACGGAGTTGACACATTAACAGAACTGAAGTGCACAGACTCAACATGGTATTTGCACACACATGCACGGACTCAGTGTTCACCAAAAAACATATGCACAGACTTGTTATGAATGCGGGACTATGAGATGCACAGACTACGTGCATGCAAAAAGATGAAGGTTGCACAGACTATGTTATGCGTCATGCCTTAACTTGCACAGATGTAGACACATGAGTTTCTAATGCACCGAGTTGCCTAAGATGTGTGCACAGACTTTGTGTGTCCGATGCAAGTATTGCACTGACTTAATGGCGTGCAACGAGAAGTGTTGCACCGACTCAATCGCGTGCCATGGCAATCATTGTATTGACTTATGGTATGCATGCACAGACTCTACAAGGACTTAGTCGCGTGCAGCAACTAAGGATGCACTGACACAAAGTATGCATGCGCAGACTTTATATACTAGAGATGCAACCTATGCACAGACTCAATGTATAATAGAGTAAGTATTGCACCGTCTTTATTCTTATGCACAGACTAAATGTAAAGATGCAAACAACACTTATATGAATATCTGACATATAAAATGCATCAAAATACATACACCATCATGTCAATATAAAGTTGACAAAGTTAGCTATGCAGCCAACGAAGTCAACAATACTGTTGCCAATCATCAAAACAAATGTTGCCCATCATCAACATTCTCCCTCATCATTCAAGGCCAGAGGAGACCCAACAAGATGTTTTCCTTGACAAGGAGAATTAATCTTCACTTAAGTCATTCCTATTTAATTCCGTTGTGTATTGTGTCTAAGTGTTTTCATAAGAGTGGCGCATGCACTCGGCCAGGAGAGAAAGTTCTCAAGATATAACCTGGAATAAACAAGAATAATCCAGGGTTTTAATAGTACAAGCCAGCCACGACTCAGCCAGCGAAGCACACAATAAAGCATGGAAACCAAGCTCTGAAAGTTACGTGGTCAGACTGAGGCCGCTTAAGATATACACGGTCTTATACTGGACCGTGGTAGATGAACTGGGCCAAGGGAAGACTCAGCTAGGTACCAAGGGTAAACGGTCCTTTATGGGCCGTGTGACGGTTCGAACGGTCTAAAATGGGCCGCTTGTGAGATAACGACGATCCATAACTGGCCGTTCTGAAAAAAGGAATGGAGCCCACATCGAGAGGTACACAGTCCGTACTGGGCCGCCCCAACACCATACGGTCCTTCGACACTCCGTTCGGTGGTGGAACGGTCCAAGTATAACCGCGTATCGAATAGGCCAAGCTAGGCTGGGGTAATCAACCTAATTTGGCTCCCAGGCCGCCCGAGGCATAGTGGAATCGAACCAAGGTTCTGCCCGCAGCTCTCAGGCTAGTTAAGAGGCTTTAGGTTGACTTTAACAAGGCTAGGTCAAAGAAAAATCAAGGATAATCGACCAGCAAGACCTGGCACTTAGCCAGAAATACACGGTCTTGAATGAGCCATTCAAATGATCAAACGGTCCGATTCCAGTCGTGTAGTGAGTCAGACGGTCCCCTGTGGGCCGTGACTCCAGATAGAGCCAAACAAGCTATCCAAATCGAGTTATAGGTGCAGGATTTGAGGTACAACCTGCCCGGTGTCTTAGTGGGAATCACAGGCTCGCGGGGACTGACGGAGGTCTCATAATATAGGTCCTAATCCGACGGAAGGATTATCCGGCGGAGAGTCTCAACCATTACAAGAATTAAGGGTTATGAAACATCGGGAAAATAGATGAATAGTGGTCAGTCAGTTCCACCAAAGTGGAGTGACTGTTAGAATACTCCTAGTATCATTATTCCACTTTCCAACACAACTATGATTAAGATTCATGTTTCAATAAATTGATAAGAACAAGGGAATATGATTGGAAGGAAAGAAAAAAGTAATCAAGCAAGATTTGATATTAATTTAACTCTCTTTGCTCTTTCTCTCTCTCTCTCGGGGTGGGAGTCCGCCTACTGATCCCTCTAAGTACGCCCCCTCTCCCCGGTGAAGCCTCTCCAACGAGATGACCCCATTGATTAGGGTTTCTAAGAATTGGTGAAAGGGGGACGAAGTTGGGAGAAAGATGAGCCTTTTTCTTAACCCATGCGTATTATTGTCTTTTTCCAGGTCGAGTTAAAGTTAACCAAGGTTAAATTCACGGCTAGTAACGGAGGGTCATGGCGATGGCATTTTTGCACTATTTTGACGAAAGTAAAGATATCATTGCTAATGCAAATTCAGGTATGATATTTTGTAAATAGACGTTTAACAATGGTTTATATGCAAAAAACCCTATAAAAAATACAAGAACTTTGGCAGCATTGATAGATGACTCCAGCTCACAGATAGCACTGATCTCCAGAGCAAAATGAATGTAAGCACAACATTGAGAACAAGACAGAGGATATAGACTGGAGAATAACCTGGTAAGGAACAGCTTTGCAATCTCACTCTTGCCTTCAAGAATACAATGGTGAAGTGGTGTTTGGCCTTTAATGTCTGTAACATTTACATTGGCACCATACTGCAGAAGAAGCTCTATCATACCTATGTCGGCAGTTTGACATGCAAGATGAAGAAGAGAGAAGCCTTCCAAGCCTTCATCCAACTCACTTCTCTCCTCACTTGTACTTGCAGAGCATGATGAGCTTGTAGTTGATATCTTATTCAACGAATCCCCAGCTGAACATCCAGGGACACAATCTAACATTGGATCATGCTGGTCATGCATAAGCATTACCTTTGCTAAGGTTAAAGAGGTGCTAAATGATGCCTGAGTGTGCACAGCATTGACATCTGCAGAAAAGGTCACAATGTAGCGATACACTGCTTTCTTGTCATTGGTACGTATACTGTACCACATCTGCTGGCTCACACAATGCTGATCTACATCTGTCCTATGAACAAAAGCCTTTTCTGCATACTGAGACCACCCAACGTCAAAACTAGCGTCAAGGCTGACGTCAAACTAAACCCCTCCAATAGGAGAATCCTCTTCCAACCCGGTGATAGGAAAAAGAAGAGACACACTAGTAGCTAACTGCCCTATTCTCACAAATGCAGCAATATAGAACGCATACTAAACCAACAAAGTGAGAGAGGAACGAAACGCGCACCGAATTCTGAACAACCTCGATACACAAATGACTTAATTTGTTTACAATTTCAGAACTTGGCCCACTCCACACAGGGAGGTATCGGGCTACAATTGCTAATTTTGGGGTTGCTGGAACCCAGGTTGATGGGTCACACTCACAGGAGGCGAGGGATGCGCGTCAGGGCCGATCGGGTATGCTGAGGGTGAACCGACCCAGCTCTGTCTGCGTTGGTCACCCTGCACAGCGAACTTGCGAAGGCTGGTACGGCTAGATCCGATGTCCGATCGAGGTTCCGTTTGTTGGAGAACATCGACGACTTGCTGAAGTTCGTCCACTCCAAAGGGAGCGATCAGATCTTTTCAGATCTAGGCGCAGCAGCGACTGCACCGAGCCTCTAGTTCTGCTCGCATAGAACTACGCATGAACAGAAATAATTAGGGAAAAAATAGTTTTCGAGGTCCGATCGAGACGCCGCTGGTGGGAGATCATCGGTGACATCCAGAGGAAGATGCAGTCCAGAGAGCTTGCACCGATCTAGACCGAATGAGGTAGGGCAGGCTCAGGAAGTTGGTGCTGGTTCTGAACTAGATCTGCTCAGATCTCTTACGTGATCTCACGAGAATCGCTGCCACTAAAAGCACGGAACTCCGAAGGAGGCGAGACCAGCGGCAACGCGAAGAAGACTCGAAATACTTCGATTACTCTTCAGGGACCAGCTTCAGATGGCGTTAGAGGTGGGTTGGAGAAATTAAAACACAGTCATCTTCAAATCTGGGTAGCAATCAGGGACCGATCTGCGCGCCTCCACAAAAAGAATTGTTGCTGTTGCTCACAAACTCCGATCGACCCAAAACTAGCGCTGAAATCTTCCTAACTTGCAGAGGTTCTCTGGGATTTTTTGTGGAGAAGAAGATCAGAGGAAGAGGGGGATACAAGGTCGAGTCGCACGACCCAATTCTATCCCGTCACAGGATAGAACCAAGGGAGTCACACCCAAGGAACAACAAGAGCATCTCACTCCAATGTAATTTTCTCTCAAAGCCGGGGTATGCCCCGTGTACTTGTACCTTTCTTTCAGTTGACTATACTTTTATTTGGACATGAGATGTACTGGACATTGTAGCAGTTTAATTATTTATTTAATTTTTATATTATTATTTTGTTGTATATTGTGCTATCTCTGTAGTCACTTTAGCTTCTTACACACCCTCACACCATCTCTTTTTCCCTTCTGAGTCTTCGGGCTCGTGGGAGGTGGGCCGAGGTTCGAGTCACGTTGGTTCCTTTCTGGTACTTGGATCTCGGGTCGCCACATTGAGGGTCTGGAAAGCATCGGGGTTCCCAGGGGTGGGTTATCCCCCTGCGACCGGTAGAGGTAAGGCATTAGCTTGATTATTGAAGAGGGGGTCTGTAGAAGAGTAGGAGGGCTCATGCTCCCCCTCTGTGGTCGCCGGTGCCTTTCCCTTGTCGCCGACGTTTCTCCTACTAGAACTTCTTCGCACCATGTTGGCTCTTTGTATGTTTCCCCCAGACAAAGTCAGATGAAGAGGGGTGATCTCGTGCTGGATCTTGAGCCGCACGATCATGGATTAGCCATTGTTGTCACCACGATTGGAGGATCTACAAGGCAGGAAACGGATTAGAGGAGCCCAGGGTTGGAACCCCAAGGAAAACCCTCCGATGCTTAAGTCAACAAGCTAATAGAGCGTAGGTGGAAGGGATGCAGGAGGAGAAAAAGTGAGGGACATGAGATCGCTCTCCACCGGTGAGTGTAGTGTTGAGTACTCAGGATCACCTTACCTTTCCGAAGGGACTTCTTGAGTTTATATAGCTGCTTAATCTCCTGACCGGAAGTAGAGTAGCTGGAGGGACCAGGGGGCGTTATGTCCTAGAGGAGGGCTCTCCACTGTTAAAGGACTCTTGCACTCCCCTATCCTCTTTAGCTTCCCACCTCCGATCGACAGCGAGACTTTCACCCAGATAAACGCCCTGTTTAGAGAAATCTCCCCTAATTATTGGAGGGACTCTGTGTGGTGAACCGATCTTGATCATCCCTTAGGGGATTTCTTTGGCGCTGAGCGTGGGACACCGTCTTAGGGGGGGGGTGGATCGATCAGACCCTTGTGGAGGGCCGAGTGGGATGTGGGTTGGATCAGGTCCTTTTTAATGGGCCCTAGGTTGATAAAGTGGCCTTAATGGGCCTGTGTGCTTCATTCGATGGGAAAATGGCCATAGGCTGTTGTTGATATGGCGGCCAGGGAGGCCAGCACTATCAGGGTTCCGACACCCAGGCATGTTCCTCAAGTAACCCCCGAGTAGATTAAGTGGTGGAATGCCCACACCAACTTCTATAGGAATATGAAGGTCAGTTGTTGGGATGCAACTGATTGTACTTTCTTGAGCCGTCAGCCTCAGCTAGTACTTGATATTGACGAGTCTCATCTGAGAGGGCTTTAGTCGCAGCACCTTAAGGTGGTGGGTGAATATCTTGAGGTGCAGAAGGCCATGAAGAAAGAATCTCAGCAACTATCACCAATACTGCCAGAGGTAAAGGAGGACAACTTTCTGAAATCTTTGAAGTAGATGAGCCAAGTAACCATTGCCTGACTTGAGTTGCAAAAATTTCCTTTTCCAGTGGAAGTGCCGATACCACAGGTGGCTTCTAAGTGCTCAGAGTAGAATCGACATTGTCCTTATCGGGCCTTTGTATGGAGGGAAGATAGGACTGCCACATATTATCGCCATACTTCTTTGCTATTTATTCTGTTGAAAATTCATGGCCTGGATCTCAGTACTGCAGCCAAAGCCATTCCGGCCTATACACTATTCATATCTTTCAAGTATGCAGATGGATGGGGCCTAGACCATCTGAGCTTAATTTATTGTCTTGCCTCCCGTGGGCACCTGGATTTGGCCCAGCTAGCCAACCGGTGTGAGAAGATTAGGGATGTATGTTAGTTAGTCCACGAAGCTACTTCCCAGGACAAAGAAGTGGCTTCATACTACTAGCCTCTTTCTCCTTTTTACAAAGGGCCAGTAGATATGTCTTCATGCTTTGACAAGGTCATGTGCTTTTGTATTACTTTTCTGCTTTAGCTTATATATTCTTCACTCTTCTCCTTACAAATAGACCTGACGTATAGCAGCAAGGAGATTACTGCAAGCTAATTTTGCAGGCTAAGAAGCCCTGCTATTTTTATACTCATACACTAGCTCCCACTACTACTCCTCTGCCTTGGGGAAGTCATCACCACAAGGTCGGTGCAGGTCTGCCCAGACTAAGGTGAAGGTCTGTGCACATGGGGAGCTATGCATGCCAAGGTCAGTGCAGTTGCAAGGGCAGATCGGTGCACGTAAGCAGCCATGCATGCCAAGGTCGATGCACACTAGAATGAAGTCTGTGCAGGTTTGAGCAAAGGTCTGTGCAAAGTCTGGGCTTTGGGTTTGTGCGGGTCAGCTTGGGCAAAGGTATGGTCAGTGCACACTTGGGAGTGCGTCGGACAAGGCACAAGAAGGGCAGGACGCCGTGCCGGGCAGAGTCTGGGCTGGTGTGCCGGATTGGAGGCGCCTGGGAGGTGCATCAGGTAGGGGTTGGATGGGTGTACCGGATAGGGCTGCATAGAGTGTGCACCGGGGAAGGCCAGGGGGAGGTGTACCGGGCTAGAGCTGGGCTGGGCTGTGCCAGAGAGGGCCCAAGCTGGGGGGTGCCCGGCAAGGCCCGATTGGGGTGCGCTGGGGAAGGGCATGGCTAGGGTGTGTCAGCCAAGGTGTGGTTGGCATACCGGATAAGAAGGCAGGGTTGGTATAGCTGTGGCGAATGAAAAGTAATGCATTGCTCAATTGTTAGTAAGAGAGCCTCCTTTTATTCATGAGACACATGTGAGGGGTTTGATTTGATTTTCTTTTATTCATGTAGATCGAGTTCATGGCTATGTTCGGCAGTTAGTTGTATCGGTGCGAGTGTTTAGTCATTCGGGATCTCCATGGTTCTCTCTCTCTCTTTTTTTTGTTATTTCAACAAAGCCGCTCCATCGGTGTTCATTCTGTTTATTTGTCGTTTCTTCTTGCATTACTGCTCTCTCTCTTTTTTACTATTATTATTGTGTTAATTCTGGTGAAAATTTGATAACATCTCCCCGGGACCCAGATGGTAAGGGCAGTAAAGGGAATGCGCCCATAAGGAGTGGCGGAACCCAACAATTTGAGGTGCGTGCCATGGGTGACGACACCTTTAAGAAAACTTCAGAAAATCTAGGAAAACAGCGAGCGAGAAGCACTGGGCTAAAATGGGCTAAAGATGCATCGACTGGAAGCGGCCCAGGTGTGTCGGATAAGGGCAGGCCATGGGTGTGCGGGCAAAGGCACAGGCCAGAGGGTGTACTGGGTTACGCTGGCTGGGGGGGTGCACCGGCCAAAGACCGTTGGAAGTGTGCCAGGCAGAGCACCCTGAGGGTGTGCCGGGTAAGGGACAGCCATGGGCGTGCCGGGCAAGGCACTAAGGGGCGTGCGGCGAGTTGGTTGGCTCAAGGATGCATCGGATTAGGTGGGGGTTAGGCGTACCGGTCAAGCAGGCTAGGCGGTGCACCGGACAAGGAAAGGGTCAAGTGTGCCAGCCAAGTGGGCATGAGGGTGCACCGGGCTGAGGGGCGTCAAAGGTGTGCCAACCAAGCGGCGCTGAGGGTGCACCGGGCGGAGGGGTTAGGATTGTGCCTGGAAAGGGGTTAATTGGAGCGTGTCGGGCAAGGCGGGTCCAGGGTGTGTCGGGTGCACTAGGCCACAAGGGCCAAAAGGGCACCGGACAAGGCTCCAAGTAGAGATGCCAACGACAGGGGAAGCTTCAAAGGATTACAAAGAGGTTGGAAGACCATCACTCTATAGGGATCATCCCCTTTTGCCAGGGAGTGAACCAACCTAAATCGAGTGGGGAAGGGAGGCTACGCATGGAGCTTGGAGACCCATGAAACCCGGACACCATCTCCGATGAGGACTATGCTACCAGTTCAGAAGGGGGAAACCCATGGCGCAAAGGAAGCACGGAGAAGATGGACAGAGGGGACACACACACATGCAAAGCATGAGCACGTCTCAAAACCCTTCTTTTATTCCTTATGAAAGAGGACCACAAAAGTTCATGCACCGAGCCAAGAAAACAAAATGGGAGGAAGGAAAGGGACGATGCACAGTGGGGAGGGGACAGAGCATTGGCTCTTCATGCTACACTCAGAACCCCTTTTTCTCTCTTCTTCTCTCTTCACACAGACGGTGGTGGGTGGTTGTGGAGGCCCTTCTTCTTCTTCTCTTTGCACGGGCGACGGTGGTTAGAGTGGCAGGCTCTCCTTCTCTCTTCTTCTCTTCTTCTCTTTCTTTTCTTCTCTTCCCCCCTATGCGTCTCTCTCTGTCTGTTCTCCCTTCTCTTCTCTTTTTTGTTCACAGCAAAGATGGGTTGTTTTATACCCTCGGTAGTGGGAGCGTTCGAGGGCGGGAATGACTGGCATTGAATGGGATTTGACTCCCTCGTCCTTGGTGGCAGGGGGTAGCCTGTGTGCCTTCCTCCCTGGGTGACACCTCAGCTAGCCTTGCACAATCTCCATTGTGCGCCAAGGATCGTAGGTCATGGTGTGAGATTTGTTCTACCGGTTGCACCGAGTCAGGGCAAGTCACAGTGTGCCATTGGAGGGCTGAAACGCTGTGCCACTAGAAGACTGGCAAAGTGTGCCGGTGATAAGGCTGGCCAGCGTGCCATTGAAGGGTCAATAGGGCGTGCTGTCAAAGGCCCTGGAGGAAGTGCGTCACTGGCGGGGCCAAATGGGTGTGCTGCTCAGGGCGCTGAGGGTGTGCCGCTGAAAGGGCTTTGCAGGGCGTACCACTGGAGTGCGGACTGGGTGTGCCGCTGGAGGGGGGGGAAGCTTGGGTGTGCTACTGGAGGGCCTGTAGGGTGTGCCACTGAGGGGCTAACAGGGGCGTGCCGGCCAGGGGGCAGCAAAGCGTGCCACTGAAGGCACTTAGGGGTGTGTCGCTGAGGGCGCTAACGGGCATGTGCCACTGAAGGGCAGCATAAAGGCTTTGAGGCTGTGCCGCTGGAGGGCTTGCAGGGCGTGCTGCTGAAGGGCGCAGAGAGTGTGCCGCTGAGAAGCACCAGGGGGGTGTGCTATTGAGCGGGCACCAGGTTATGCTGCTAGAGGCTTCATAAGGCGTACCGCTGAGGGGCCATCTCAAGTGTGCCGCTGGGAGCACGAAGGGCTTCTTTTCATCTTCTCTTCTTTATTCCCCTGCACGTAAACACAGGGTGAGAATTTTTGGTGTCCGTAAATGTCTCCCACCTGCAGGCAGTACAAGCGAGAGACGAGAGAGCGGGGCCTGCGGGTGCAGACCGACTGAGGGAATTATCAACATGATGAGGAGAACGGGGCTTTAAGAGCCGAAGTTAGGGTCGAGAAACCAGGCCACGTGGGCCAAAACCCAGGAAGCAAGCTATGAAAGCTGAAGTTATTGGAAAGTGGGCTATGAAAGCCGAGGTTGTGTAAGGCGAACCACGAGGGCCATGCATTTTTTTTACTTATAATATTTACATTTTGCTTGAAGTAGTTATGGTGGGATGTTTCACGTGAGCTTAAGTGCGTAGATGTAATTCAACGTCACACGCATAGGAGGTTCCCGCATCGTCACGACGAATGCCTGAGGAAATCCACCAAAGGGATTGGCAGTGATATTGATTGGAGTGGCCGAGCCCGAAAGTATGTTCAAGATTGGAAGCACAAGGGCAAGGCCGTGACAGAGCGGGCGGATAGCGATGAGGCATATTTGAAGGCCTTCACCCACCGGCACGATAGCCAGGTTTACCGCGGCACCCGACGACCGGTATGAAAATGCTAAACTCAACCTTTCCTATTCTGTATGAATGCATGACACTCGTCTTCCTTTTTAAATGCAGCTAGACCCACAAGGTCGGATAGCCGAGCTCGAGGGACTTCTCCATGCTACCGTGCAGCAGCGGGACGAGTATCGAGCGGCTCTAGAGCTTCTGGTGAGTTTTCCTAGACCTAAACTTGAAATGCTTATGAGAACTCGATTGACTTTTGAAAATGCAGCGAGCCGAGGGAGCCCAGAGGACTGGACCAAATGCCCCATCCTCCTCTACGCAGCCAGTCGGGGGACGGGCTGAGTGGGATGCAGAGTTTACCCAGGCCATAGCCCGAGTCGAGGAGGTCGAGGCTACCCTCGCGGAGCGGGTAAGTAACTAAAATTTTCCTAAAAGTGCTTCATGATTATGCATGTTCTTAAATTGACCAATATGCAAATGCAATGTGCAGGCAAGGGACCTAGCTGCAGCTTTGGCGGAAGCGGCCGAGTTACCTCATCTCCGGGGAGAGGTTGACCATCTCCAGGGGGAGGTGACCCGACTGAGTGACGAGGTGACCCATTTGAGTGGGGAGGCAGCGGACATTGAGCGATACCGTACCGAGGCTCATGAGGCACTACTCAAGATTTTTGAGCTGAAGATCGAGCTTCGGACGATGGAGCGAACCGTCCGGCTGATGGGCCGGGCACCCGAGCGGACTACGTCACAGAGTGGCGCAGTAGGAGGCTCACGGAGCGCGGCACCGAGCGCGTCGGTGGGCGATGTTTTGGCCAGCTCTTCCACTCCGAGTGAAACGACAACTTAAAACTCCAGACAGCCGTAATCCTAGTCGGACGGCGTAACCGCCTCCCATAAGATGTGTTCCGTTTCTCCTGCCCCGGTTGAGGTCGAAGCAGCGGCAGCGGCAGCGATGGCGGCGGCCAGGGTGCGCCGGCTGGACTGGGTCCACGGCGACTGCCTCCTCCGCATGTCATCGTCCACGGACGGCCTCCAAGTCCGGCGCCCCCTCGTCTCCGGCCACCTCGAGCTCCAGATCGATCGCTTCCGCGCGGAGGGCCGCCAGCAGTACTCGCGCCAGAGCATCGGCCTGCCCATCCACACGTCCGCTGCGGGAAGCCTCGCCACGATGCCGGGAGCCCGGGAGACCGCCCTCCGAGAGGTGATGATGGATCACCATGGGCTGCTGCCCGACGAGGCGCTCCGCGGCCTGGTGGGCGAGCTGTCGGACTACATCCGCGTCGTCGCGGCGGCGGCGGTCCGGGCGGAGGCTGCACCGTTACTCATGGAGGTCTATGCGGATGCCCGCGTGAGGATGTTCATGGGCGAGGAGGCGAGCGACGACGAGGAGGAAGAGGACGAGGAGGGCGACGACAGTGCTGACTTGGAGGACATGCCAGTGGACGTCTACAGAGAGCCACCCTGGCCGTCGGCGGCGGGGCAACTGGTGCCCGAGGAAGAGGAGGCGGAGGGTGAGAGCTGCGCCATATGCCTGGAGAAGATGGCGGCGGCAAGAGGTCGGCAGGAGAGATGCTGGTTGCCGTGCTCGCATTCGTTCCACGGGGCCTGCTTGGACAGGTGGCGGCGACGGAGGCCCCAGTGCCCACTCTGCCGCATGGATTTGATGCCTCCAGGCTCCTGATATCATCATATGATCACCAGCTGTTGTGAAAACAAGATGTAACCAAGAGGAACCGGAATCGAGAGGAGCAATGGATCAAGGACTCCTAATCCCTTTGACTCTTATTTTTTTTTATTATTATTTTTTAAAACAATGAGGAGGAACAAGATCAAACTCGCGACCGCACCAAAAGAGAAGATGATGACATGGGAAGCCTCTCCTCTGGCTACTTATTTACAAGTATATCTCCGTACCCATGAGTGTTATTTAGCGTACCATAGTGTCTGACCGTGATGTTAGGTTCACCAATTACTTTTGAAAGACACTATGGCATATGTTAGGTACTCACCTCAAGTTCTCCACTACATATCATCCCCAGATAGATGGCCAGACTGAGGTGGTCAATAGGAGTCTGGGCAACTTATTAAGGTGTCTTGTTGGAGACCATATAGGGGAATGGGACTTAGTGTTACCCCTGGATGAGTTTACATATAATGATTCGGTCAATAGGTCTACAAGTATGACTCCATTTTCGATTGTCATAGGTCGTAGGCCTAGGAAGCCAGTGGATCTTGTTCCCCTGCCCTTTCATGCTCGAGTGTCAGCGTCGGCTAAGTCATTTACTAAGTATGCTAGGAGTCTGAATGATGACATTCGTCGCCACATTGGGGCTAGCAATGCACGATACAAGGAGTTGGCCGATGCACATAGGCACCACCGTGAGTTCCAAGAGGGTGATTATGTCATGATCAGGGTCAGACCTAAATAGTTTCCCTCTGGAACCATGAACAAATTGCAAGCTCGGGGTGTTGGCCCCTTTCGATTGTTGAAGCGAGTCGAGTCAAATGCGTACGTTGTAGACTTGCCTGAGGAATATGGGATCAGCTCCACTTTTAATGTGTCGGATCTGGTTTCCTATAGGGACCCAGCGATGATTCCTATTGAGCCTTTTGAGCCATCTCCTCCCCTTGTGAGTGACCCCACCCTTGAGTGTCCACCACTAGTCTCATTCCCTCAGCAGCATGAGTAAATATAACACATACTGGATGAGTGGGTGACCATTACTAGAAGTGGATCATACCCGCACTATCTGGTACGATAGAGAGGACGACCCGAGTCCGACGAGACATGGATCACCTGAGCGGAGCTTGAGAGAATGGATCCATATCTACTGGAGCGGTACCTGAGTGATCAAGACCCTTACACTACGGGGTCGAGTTCTTCCCACCCAGGGAGCATTGGTGCAGACACTAGAGTTTTCGAGCGCACGACTCAATAGGCCGACACTATAGGACATGCACTACCACTCGAGCTATGTAGGCATCTCTTTGGCTTGGAGACAGTCTAGAGTTTTCATCTAGAGTCTTGGCATTTTATGGACACCAAGCTTCGGGAGACTGGGAGGGGCCCGTGGGGGCCGTTGTTCCTTGAGTCATTGTGGTCACTCGCAAGGTGTTCGGGTAAATGCCCAACACACCTCGGGTTGCCGAATGACTAGGGTAGATGACTGAGGGGCCATACAGCAGGCCTTGGGTTGAAGATAGGAGCTCGTGGGAGCTAAGAGGAGGCAATTTGTGGACGTGGGTCATGCCTCAGGCTGTGTGCCATGTTGCACGGCGGGTTTGTAGGGTAGCCTCGGGTTGGCCCGAGTGCAAAAATTAAGTGGCATATTGCCACATGTCTGAGCATTAGGGTTGGCTCAGACTTGCTGGGGGGGTCATTGTGGGACCCAACTGAGGTGCTTGAATCACAGGGTAGTCCATGGTTTGGTGTAGATGGGTTGGAATACACGTGCCCACAATGTGTTTGATAGAATGCCGAACACACCCGTGCAAGCCGTATACGTGCGCGGTAGGCCTCCAAAGCCTATGGTTGACTGTGTTAGGTCTCCCTTTGACCTTGGAGGGTTGCCAGAAGTATTTCAGGGTGGGCCCTCGGCCCTTTTCATGGGTGCCACGCGGCGTGGCTTAGTGTTGGGGCGCCCCCGGGTTGGCCTGGGAGGCGACGTGAGATGCAGGGAAAGCCCGCATGTGAGTGGCCGGGGCTGCCCCCAGGTAGTTGCTTGTGTCACCGTGTGTCACGGTAAGCTGGTCAGGGCCCTTGTAGGGACCCACAAGGTTGTAGAAAGGGTTAGGTAGCCCATGCCTGGAAGGTGTTCGGGGAAATGCTCGAGCCCTTATTTCTTGTTATCTCATAGGGAAATAGTCTGGGTACAACAGCAGTGTAGAGTAGTTAAAGGCTAAAATTATTCACAGGATATGTAAGGAAGAGTGTTCAAGTTATCTAAATATTTTTCTCCAAACTCAAGTTTCACTTTTTTAGATTTATCAATATGAACCTAAACAAAATGACTTTCAAAGCCAAACCATTTTTCTTTCTCACCTTGAGAGTCCTTTATTTATTGACAATTCTTGGCCTCAAGGCCCCCTGCAGAACAGATTTTCATTTTGGACATTTGGGTATCCAATCCAACTTGGGTGTGGGACCACTTACATGTAAGCAGGCTACGACTAGTGGAGGGTCATTGAAGGAGCAGACTCTCTAGTCACGGAAAACAACGTCCGAACCCGACCAAGTACGGGGACCACCCCACGTACCAACACTGTCACACGGTGATCACGGTCGGAGAAGAAACGGGACTATAAACCGCTTGGTGTAGTCCAGAGCCTGACGGACCAACACAGGTGTGCCACAGACTCTGGCGGTCTAACCCTGGAGCGCCACACAGGCTAACGGACCAACTCAGGGGCGTCAGACACTTGGTGAAAAATCGGATGTAATGCGCCAGCCCTGGTGCGTCACAGTCTTTGATGGACCTAACCCGATGCGTCAGGAGACGAGAAGAAACCAGATGCGATGCACACCACTCGGGGCGTCACATGCTCTAACGGACCACCTCTGGTGCGTTAGGCCACGGAACGAAGCAGGCTGTGACGCACATCGCTCGGGGCGTCACAGTCCCTAACGCTCCTACCCAGGCGCGTTAGAAAGCGGGGGCTACGTCAGCTCTGACGCACCCACCTAGGGGCGTCACAGAACTCTGACGGTCCACCCTTGGTGTGTCAGAGACCCTTGACTTCCAACGGTCAAAAATCCAACGGTCTGAAGCCAACGGTCGGATCGCCACTCTGGCAGTCTAACCTGAGGGCGTCACACCCTTTGGTGGTCTATCATGGGACCGTCAGGCCCACGGACCACCCAGCCGACAAAAAAGCATCCTATGGCGCACCCACCGTGGGGCGTCACAGTCTGTAACACACCCTCCATAGGGCGTCACGAGCTGTGACGGTCGTTGGAAGGACCATCACACCGTCCCGATGGCGAACCAGCGAAAAATAACCAAAAACACCAACCACGCCCCCATACCTCCATGGGAGAGGGGGAAAACAAGGGGAAGCTCCCCCGGGACCCCTAGCATGCTTCTAAGTCATTAAAACGCCGAATCGTGGCCTAAAACCATAGATCAGGCGAACTCTCCCCAAATCATGGAAAAACCCAACTCGGCATGAAAACCCATCACTCGGGCTCGCCTCGGGCTAGAAATCGCGGGAAAGGAACGTGGGGAGCTAGGGAACGTCACCCTTAAACATTTCATATTTGAAGGTGAGCATATTTACCTTGGTGGCCTTCACTTGAGATGTACCTTCATAAATCAGCTCTAGTTCATCCCACATCTTCTTAGTTGTCTTGCATGTTGAGATCCGGGTGTACTCATCTGGATGAACTACGCATTGGAAGATATTCAGGGCCGACCAGTTAAGGGCTAAAAGTTTGATTTGATCCTCTATCCATACATCTTCATTAGGTGGAAGGTCATACGGCCCTGCGGTGATCACCCTCCAGAGTTTATGGCTTTGTGCTCTTATAAACACCTCCATCCTATTTTTCCAGAAAAAATAGTTGTTACCATCAAAGAAAGGAGGGCGGCTGATAGACTATCCCTTAGCCATGAAACTACGAGGAGTGCTAGATCCAGGTTTACCCTGGTCGTTGGACCACATTGTTGGGTAACCCGCTCTTATACCAATTGATAGCTCGTACAGAAGGTGAGCTAGAAGGGGGGTTGAATAGATTACCCCTAATTCAAAAATAATTTGATAAAATGTTTTGTATAAAACTGAAACTCAGTAGAGTTGCTTCCTTGGTCTAACCACTGAGCAAACAAATATGGAGAATCTAATCAAGTCATAAAAACTGAGGAGCAAAGGATAGAACAACTGTCATGCTAGGGCCAAATAGTAGAGAGAAGATGAGCAAACCACTTAATAGAGACAAAGAGCTTTTTAAGGTGGTTCGATTGTGATCTGTAATCTACGTCCACCCATTACTCCATGAGAGTAAGGCTTCCTTGCACTATACAAAAATGAACAGCAGACTTAGTCTGTAAACAACCGCTGCCTGACAGCTTGCCCCGAGGAACACTCTCCTCGCACTTCTGAAGATCAGAATTAATACTGGAGGACCAACCTCCCTTCCTTCGCTACCAACAAAGGGGAACCGTAAGTTACTTCCAGCAACTTATGAACCAGACTGGAGGACCAACCTCCCTTCTTCGCAATCAGCAAAGAGAACCCATAAGTTGCTTCCAGCAACTCACGAACAAGACTGGAGGACCAACCTCCCTTCGCAACCAGCAAAGGGAACCCATAAGTTGTTTCCAGCAACTCACAAACCAGAGGATCATTCCTAAAGTTTTGGCAAAAGAAGTAGAGATAAAAGAATGAGAAGCACTAGTATCAAATAGCACAAATGCAGGACGAGAGTGAATTTGAAGTGTACCTTCCATGAGCCCACCATCCCTGGGCGCTTCTTCCTCTTCTTCTACAACTACATTGAAGCGAGCTTGCCTCCTGCGGTCTCCTCCAGCTGCCTGTTCTATCATAAGGGGGCAATCTGGCATGCGATGCTCCCTACTTCCACAGCGCAAACAAGCACCGAGGCGCTTCCAGCATTCTTCCACTGAATGACCAAATTTTTCATAGAACGTGCAGGCCGCCATGACCTATTTCTTCTCTTCCTTAACTTTCTTGTTCTTCTGGGAACTTTCGCTATTCCCGCTCCTAGATCGTTTCTTGTTATCACGGCTCTTGTAAGGTTCCGTGACACTAAACTTCTCCCTCTTGAATCATCGATCAGACCGCCACCGAGATTCCTCTCCCTTTCCCTTCATTTTCTTGACCTTCTCTAAGGTCCTTTCACATATATAGGCCCGCTGGACCATCTCCTCGTAGGTACGGATGTTCTGGGTCCCAAGTTGCTGAATGTAACTGGACCGTAACCTGTCCATGAACCGATTAGCTTTCAATAAATCACTACTAATAAGGTGTGGTGCATATGATGCTAGCTTGGAAAATTACAACTCGTATTCTACTAATAACATCATCCGTTGATGAAGGGACACAAACTCCATGGCGTTTCACACTTTGACGTGCTTCGAGAAATACTTGACACGCAACAATGTAAGGAAACCTTCCCATGTATGTGGTGCATCGGTTGGAGGTGCCGGGACCGACTTCCACCATGTACGAGCATCCTTATTCAATTGGAAAGTAGACAAACGCACCTTCTCCTAATCGGTGCATTGAATAACGTCAAAAATCTGGTTCATTTCATCGATCCAATTCTCTGCTTCGTCTGGATTAGAAGACCCATAAAAACGCGGAGGGCTGAGACTTCGAAAGTTTTGATGTAAACTGTCAGCTCCGGCTTCAGCGCCTGCCTGAGCCATAGTTTGTAGTGCCTGGGTAAGGCCAGCCACTGTTTGCTGCATGCCGTCCCAATCTACGCGATGTCAATTCATTTAAGGAGAATCAGTTCATGCTCTATTCATACTCTATCTCTTTATGCATGTATCATGAAAATGGTTGATTTGGGATGCATTGGTATCAAATGACTCACATTGTTGCCATCATCAAAAAAAGGGATAATGTTGTGTCCCTATGATTTTGATGATGTCTAATACTCTAACTCTTTAACATTCTAATTTCTTAATTGTTGATGATGTCAGTGCTATACCAGAAATTATAGGAGAAGGCGGAGCTACTGTAGCAATCTGAGCTATTGTAGTAATATGAGCTATTGTAGCAGACCGAGCTAAAGTTGGAGAAGACCGAGCTACTGTAGCAATCCAAGCTACTGTAGTAGACTGAGCTTAAGTTGGAGAAGGTCAAGCTACTATAGCAGGCTGAGCCTAAGTTGGAGAAGGATGAGCTACTATAGCAATCCGAGCTTCTAAAGAAGTCCTAGCACTCGAACAGCCTGAGCACTGTAGCTGGCCGAGCTACTGTAGCAGTCTGAGCTTAAGTTGGAGAAGACTGAGCTACTGTAGCTAATCCGAGCGACTATAGCACTCCGAGCTACTACAGCAGTACGAGTACTATAGCACCCCGAGCACTGGAGCAGCCCGAGCACTATAGCAGTCGAGCCACTGTAGTAAACTGAGCCACTGTAGTACTCCGAGCACTGTAGCAGTCTGAGCACTGTAGCAATCTGAGCTATTGTAGCAGTCTGATGTATATGAAAGAGGTCTGAGCTCATCTGAAGTTGACCGAGCTACTGTAGCAGTCTGAAGCCACCATAGCAGTGCCGAGTAGAAGGGAGCAACGAAGGTGAGCAGAGGGACTGTAGAGAAGAGAAGAGAGAGTATGACTGTGTTGAGCTGGAAAAAGGCGAATGCTCACACATTGCTACGTCAACTTCATTGGAGATCTCTATCTCTTTTCTATACTCTAACTGCAACGGTTCTGGGGATTTCTAGAGGATTCAAATAGAACCGTAAACTGCCAACAACATGAATTTTGAGATTAAGAGGAAGTTCTCATGTCTGTCATCACTACCCTACCTAAACACCTTTTTGGAGGAAGACATGTCAGTGTCCATACTTGGGACATGACTCACACTGCGTCGATGCCGCTTCCCCTATTAACAATACAAGCACTACTCCCCGCACAGGGGGGTTGGACTAAGGGAGGGAAATTTTAGGTTACCCCAAAAATACTACCTCCACGCAGGGAGGGGCATTAAGCCGGCCAGGCGGTGTGGGGAAGAAAACCACGAAGTTGCCGAAGAAGTGACTCGGCCAATTCTGCCAGCTTCAAAAATGGGCTGACCACCGGTCGCTGTTGACGGCTCCACGGTCTGAGGTAAACTCGGATGATGGCGATACCAGTGCCAATATGTCGCTAACTGGATCAGGAAGTCCTCAAAATTTTTGGGGAATGTCTTGGAGACGCCTCTGGTCGCAGCTGACTCTGTGGCAGGGTGGCTCTGCTCTGGCTGGTTCTATGCTCAGGGAACAATAGCAGGAAGATGGCACTGGTACGAGTGCTCCCAGAGTCAGAATGGTGCGGGACCAAATCTGACACGTCCGTCTACAAGTCTCCTTCAATCTCCGACCAGGAAGACCTCCAGTAGAGGTCAGAGCAGAGAGATAGGGGGTACACGGTAGCAGGGTATCAGGGCTAGATTTCTGTGGACTGACCTGCGCACCCTAGCGAGAAAATTCAGAACGAGCAGTCCCCACCTCCGAATGCAGTTCCGTCGATTGGGTTGGAAGGAGGACTGGAAGAAGAACGCTCCAGCCAAGCAGCGTGCCAACAGGAGTAAGGATGTGGCTGTAGAAGCTTCTGCACTGGTGCTCTGGTCTTCCCACGGGTGCCAGTTGCGTGCTCCGGCGAGAACGAACCTCCTGGATAGTCACGAACTCGGATGAAGACGAAACCACCTCACAGTCAAAGCTGACTCGAAGATATTTCCGTTGGTGTATGGTATGCCCCCAGTTGATGCCGGATGACCTCAGGGCAGCCTCTGCAAAATGGGCTTCTACTGCAGCCTACGAACTAGATGTGTAGGCGGGTGATAGGTGTAGTGGGGGGTGATGGGATTGAGAAGGGGTGAGGGCTAGTGGCTGTGGGAGGTGGAGAGGAGGTTGCTGAGATGATGGAGGGGTGCAGGGATGGCTGGGGTCTCGGCTAGGGGAGGAGGGGAGTGAGGGGGGCAGGTCCGCTCATTGTTTGCTTGCTAGGTCCGAGGGTCATTCATCTTGTGACTATCACCCCCAAGGTGGTTTCACATCATTCAGGTAAGGTTCTTTCTTTAGCATACTGCCTTAGCTTGGTTGCTTTCCGGGACATGTGACTAAGGCATTGTATGTTGCTATGTTTGTTGACATGTTCTGCGGTAGAGGGGATCACCCCTCCACGGAGACATCCTCAGGGAGCGGGGACGGAGGCTCGTAGCCTAGGCGAAAATGCCCTTGGGTAGAGACTGCGGCTGCTGAGGATGGCGGGTCCTCCGGAGGACCCGAGGCTGGTAAGCAAGCTGAGGCAGAGATGGCCTTAAGTAAGTGTCGTTTCGACCTTTTTGCTCCTGCTTGGTTTGGCCATGGTGGTTGGCTAATCTTGTTTCGCTAGATTTATCTTTTGCAGCTCCGCTGGAGACTGGCGTGGAGGCGACTTTCTTGCCCCCTCAGGAGACCGACCCCTTACCCGATGACGGGGTCGAATGTGAGATAGATATGAAAGGGTTTATTCGCATGATCAGCGAGCTTCCCCTTAACATGGAGGAATTCCCTGACTTCAAGTCGTGGACAGCTACAGAGAGAGCCCGTACAGGTGAGGGTTTCTAACACTGAGTGTATGCTGCGACTTTGTTTGACTCTGGTCATTAACATAACCATCTATACTGTGCAGAGATGGCCGAGACGTCAGGGGCCAAGGCCCCTCCCAAGGCATCGGGTGGAGCGTCTGGACCGACGGGAGAGCCAGCACCCGCAGTGGCTCGCAGTTGTCTGGGTCAGTGTCAAATTGCTGTAGAGGGGACTATCCCATCGTAGTTGCACTTTCTGGCAAACTGAAGTTACTGACCGTGCTTGTGTTGTTTGTTTGACAAGGGAGGACGCGGCTGCCACCTTGGAAATTATCTAGGAATTGGTTACCATTGGCCCGTCAGTGGCCGTCTCATCCTTTGAGAGCGAGTCTAGCCAGGCTATCCCCGTGCCCCCACCCGTTGTTGGGGACACTCTGGGTGGACTACCACAGTTGCTGGCGAGTCTTCCTCTCCCACCTTTGCCTGCCGTGGTATCAGCTTGCACCATGGGGCAGGTAGAGTCCTCTAGTGTGGGACCCTCAGGTATACAACTGAGTGCTTAGTCATCCTATGGTAGGGCTCTTTGATTTACCCGTAGATGTTGAGCTTTCATTGGTGTCGATCGCAGGTACTTCTTCTCCTGTGGAGGAGGGTGAGCGCCCCCACGACACGACCGTGGTAGCAGCTGATGAACCTACTACTGAGGCTTTTGCTGGGGGCGATGAGGAAATCGTCGACATTGAGAGGGTTTTCGAAGGGGGTACCCCGGTTGGTGAGTCTCTTATTTGAAGCTCTCTCACAGAAGGTTGCCTTTATATGGGGTCGAACAGTCTAATGACCAAATATTGATCTGCAGGTACCCCAGACTCACTCGTGTCTGGAAGCTTGTCAGAAACTTCATCTGACTCTTCGGGTAGTGATAGCAGGGCGATGGAGGCGGATGAGATCTCGGGCTCGAGCTCTTCCTCTTCTAAGGCCTCTTCTGCTGGGGATGCCGAGATGGAGGTGGCTTTGGAAGGTATATGGAGTTCCTTCCCTCCTCCCCATGGGCTTCGGTTGCAAGTTTACGATCGGGTATTGATGTCATGGTGTTATGAACAGGGCTGGAGTCTGAAGGGGAGTGTGTGCTGGCTCCTACCGAGAGCAGTCGGGAGGAGACTTCTACCTCACCGATGGCTACTGAGGACGACCGGATTGCGGAGGGGCCTTTGCCCTCTCAGACCCTAGTAGGCGAGATTGCCAATGTGGAGGAGTGGTTGCCCTCACTGACCCCTACCGAGGAGACTACATGCATGGCGGAAGCTGCACCAGCTAAGGGCCAAGACTTTTATTAGGTTTTCCACCTTGTCTTGTCAGAGGAACTTTAGATGTTGTTTATTTCCCTCTCATGCTTGGTGGGATTGTGCAGGCCCTGCTGGTGTGTTGGCTGAGATGGGTCACTCCTCCCTGGACCTGGGGGCTGAGTGGCCTACATGTCCTTGTCTGCCAGAGCCACTGCTAGATGCGAGTGCCGACATTGCCTTGCTCCAGCGAGCCCGAGGCTACCTGCGAGGTGACCCTCTGCCTTCTCTGGAGGAGCTTAGGCAGTGTTTGAGGGACTGTACCCAGGGCTACCATAGCCTTGGCTTCCCACGAGAGCTCTGAATGTCTGGTTTGGCCGGCATCTAGGCAGAGTACCTGCGACTCTTGGAGGCTCAGGAGAAGAGGGCCCAGTGGCTAGCGGTCATCCGAGAAGCACAGGAGTAGCTGACCCAACTCACATCAGCCATGGCTGAGCAGAAGGGATAGGCCGATGCAGTCGTGTCGTTCTCCCGAGACCGCGCCACACGTCTAGGCGAGGCAGAGAGTAGGGCTGAGGCTTTGCAGAAGGCCTTGGAGGAGCAGTTGCGAGTCGTGGAGCTCGCTAGAGCCAAGTGGCGGGCTGCCGAGACCACGGTTGAAGCTAGCATATAGCTCGCGTCGACCTTGGAGGCAGAGTGTGTAGCTGCTGAGTCCCGCCTGGCGACACTGGAGGGGAGCGAGCCTGGGATTTGATTATAATGCCCATTCTTCTTCCCCTTTTTTTGCTATCCGGAATGTATGTCTTTTGTTAACCCAAGGGCATGTCTTGGGCTCCTTTTCACAGAGTATCAATGACAAACTCTGAATTTTAATGTTGTTACTTGCCGAGTTGTCCCACTTCTTCTTTTATGGGACAGGGTTGGGTGCATGGACCAATGACCCCTTTACTATGAGTCATGCTTGGTTCTGTTGTTGCGCACCGGTGTGGGGGGCAAAGGGCTAGGCTTACCTGATTCCGAGCATTGAAACAGAGAGCTGGGTATAGGAATGGTGCAACTGGACATTGAACACTGGGAGCTGAGTGCTGGGTACTGGGGAATGACAAGAATGACTAGGTATCGGGAGTCAGTCCCTCGAAAGGTGAAAGCCCATATCGTGGGTGTTGACACCCATTTTTTTCCTATGAGTTGAGTCACTCTTCTAGCCATCAATTTTCGATGCCTCGAGTTGTCCATTGCTCATTGGGCCATTTCTAGGCATGTCTTTGGGCTTATTTTATGGGTATCTTCCTCCCTAGCTAAGGTTCGCTCTTAAATTCGGGCTTATTGGGCCTTGAATCTCACTAGGTCTCTGGGTTAAATAGGCTTATTTATTCTAATTTATTAAATTTTCACCGCCCAGAACATACACGGTCTACTGATAGACTTCGTCACCTTAGTTTGCCCCCTCCAAGACCCCCTAATAGTCAGGGGTTGCCTCCACACCCATCCACCCTCTTTTCCCCTCCAATTTACCCCATTTTCCACCTCTCCTTTTCAACCTGCACTCCCATTTCGCAAGTAGCAGAGTACCATCGACTTGAAGAAGCTGCCACGACTTCATCCCGGAGCTCCTGGATGCACAAAAGGTATCGTCGGAAGCGTCTCTCCATCCCCTACTCAACGGCAGTGGTTCCGCCCCATTCTAAGTTCGTGGTTGCCAGGAGGAGCTATTCTTCTCTGACTGCATAGGACAGCTCAATTTAGCAACCTGAGGCCACTTCCAGAGGCTCCCACAGCCACATCCCTTTACTTCTTGAGGCGCCACATGGCTGAGAACTTCTTTAGCAAGTTATCCTTCATCTCCAAGAAGCGGCACCTCGTTCAGACTTTGGAGTGGCATTTTCTCATTTTTGTCCCCTGGGTGCGCTATTCTGTCCCCTCTGGGACTGAGAAGATACCTGGTCACTATTTGGGACCTCGCCACGACTCTGACCTCCACCGACATTGCCGTGAGTCTCCGTTTGAAGAGGACTCGGTGACGAATCCATCAATACCAGCCACGCCAAAATCAGAGCTCAGCAGCGCTCGTGGTGATCTTGTCTTCCTGCTGCATTGGTGTTGAGACAGTCTGAACCAGCGAGTAGAGTCACTGTTCACGGCCCCGCCCTGACCAACGCCGGCTACTAGAGCTCCCGTCAAAAATCAGAGTTCTTTCTGGGTTAGTTAGGGAAGATTTGCCACTGGTCTCATTGAAAAAGGAGTCCAGGAGCGACAACAGCAGTGACAATATGGCCCATCTGTCCCCTGTTCCAGAGAGCGGGCAGAACCGACGTCGGCCGTCCGTTTAGCTCCTAGGTCGTCTCTTCCCTACCCCGCCTGGCCGGCTTATCACCCCTCCCTGTGTGGAGGTAGTTTTGGATGTAATTTTAATTAATTCCGGCCCCAAGATCCCCCTCCTGTGAGAGGTGTAATATTGTAAGTTCTTAAATTTCAGGTTGAAGCTTCATCGGCGCGGCGTGCGGGTAAGCCCACGCTTCCTCGCTCGCCCCACACATACTGGAAGAGCATGTCAAATGATACAGCAGCCATTACATTTTGTGTAATGCACTGCTTACGATTGCGAAATCGGTCATGCTCTGAAATTGGTACATTTGCAGGAATATGTGTGCCATCTATGGCTCCGATCGCATCCTGTGAAAAATGAAGAGATGACTTTAGGTACTAATGAAGTGACTGGGAATAAGTTAGTTAGTAGAACTCACCTTAAAATAAGGGTAGAAGTGTTCTTTGCCACGAATGTAGGGGTGACAATCGTGAACTTATCCTGGTGTGGGTAGTTGAATGTATTCTTCCTTAATGAAGCCAGGGCAAGGATGGTTTGATTTACATACTTACTAATAGTTTGAGAAGAATGTTGAAAGTGCTCACACAAAGCACCACTAGACACCCCATGACTAGCGACATATAAGAACATACCCAACTGTTCTGCAGTAGTCACATATTTTGAATCTTTTAATAAACCATGAGCTACCAACATGTCACTCAACCTTGTGAACATAGTTGGGTGCATCCTGAACACTTTGTAACATCTCTGCTCATGCCCATTTATAATATCTGTCACCCACATTTGACCTATGTAGACTGATGAATGCATGCGTCGACGAATAAGTGGTGACATTTCCTGAATTTCCACTTGTTCTAAAATGGCCTCGTCAATGGTGTTGAACATTTCATCATCCTCCAACACGAACTCTATTAGAATGCGATCAATCTCTACACATCATACCAAGCATTTCCATCACCATTACATCAAAGATGAATTGATGAAGTCATTAAATTTGAGTAAAATGACTAGTACATGATTTCCCTTAATAGAATAATGATTGTAGAATAGCAACTATACAATAGAGAAATAATACTTTACTGGTCAACAAGCATAGTCTATGAATCCCCTACCTACAATAACACAAGTAAAAGAGCAACTAATAAAAAGAAGAGCAACACTACTAGAGTACTCAACAGGACAACAACAATACAAGACACATTTGTCATTTGTGTACTCTGTTGTAGCAGTGACTAGTTCCTTGCATGATAAGGTGGCATGAGATTTGCATGAGACGTAGGCATGGGCCTTCGTATTACTTGAGAGTGACGATGGTGGTGCAGGCCGCGATGGATTGCTGGGAGTCCCGAGTTGGGATCTGGCTTGCTGTAGAGTGGCTGGAGCATCCGCGCCTACCAAGTGTTCGGGGAAATTCTCGACACACGCATGTGGGGCCGTATAAGGGTGTTGTGAGCTCCTGAGGCTTGCGGTCGGCCCAGATGGGTCTTCCTTTGACTTCAGAGGGCTAAAGGGAGGCAACTCGGGGGTAGACCCCCACCTCATTACTAGGTGCCACATGACGTGGCTTGTGGTCGGGGTGCCCCCGGATCAGCTCGGGCAGCTATGTTGAACGCCGGTAAACCCGCAAACTTAGTGATCGGGGGCAAGCCCAATCGATTGTTGATGTCGCCACGGGTTACGGCTAGCCGGATAGAACCCTTGGTTGGGCTCTGTGACTGGTGCAGTGCCCTGTGCTCGGAGGTGATCCCCGGTTGTTATGTTGTGCCGCCTGGGCTGGCGACGCCTCAATTTTTGAGGCTGACTCGACTGGTAGAGCATCTTTGGCATTATGCCATTTTACTTTATTTAGGGAGTATTTTTCTATGCTTAATTCTCAATTAATTTAGAAAAAATAAGCGGATGCCAACACCTACCTATTTGTCACCCTTAGTAACTCATTTGTCACCCATATGAGCTATTTGTTGACGAATGCACAATAGTAGTTTGGCACCACTATTGAGCTATTTGTCACCACTATTATGCATTTGTTAGCCAAACCATCTATTTTTCACCCTTACCTACCTATTTGTCACCCTTAGTAACTCATTTGTCACCACTATTGAACTATTTGTCACCACTATTGTGCATTTGTTGGCCAAACCATCTATTTTTCACCTTTACCTACCTATTTGTCACCCTTAGTAACTCATTTGTCACCCATATGAGCTATTTGTTGACAAATAACTCATATGGGTGAAAAATGACTTGTATGGGAGAGAAGCAGATGGATGAGGGTGACAAATAGATGGGTAGTGGTGACAAATGGGCTATAAGGGTAGTAAATAGATGGGTAAGGGTGGAAAACGAATGGTTAAAGGTGAAAAATAGGTGGTTTGGGTAAAAAAGGATAGTTCAGGTGAAGAAAAAAGGATGTTCTTTTTCCCTTTCCTTTGGTATGTGACGATAAATGTCTTTAACTACTCAACTTTGTGCACCTCCCTCTGAGGTAATAGTTGTATGCATGCAAGAGATAGGGAGATACTTTTGTCAGCTGTCTGATTGATAATATTGGCTTTGAAATTGATTTTCCACCTTTCCAGCCGAGCTGGCTTGGTATCAACGATGCTAGCTTGTATACTCAACCTGTGTAGGCTGGCGAGGTCTTCATTTACCACGAAGAGCTCGTCCTCATCTTCTTCTTCTTCTACAACCACTTTTTACTTCCCTTTGTCGTTGGCCTTGACAGGAAGCTCAATAGTCGGTTTCCCAAAATATAACGGAGCGTCTATCAAGTTACATTCATTTGGTAGGAATGGAACTCGATCAGTAATGATTGTATACTACTCTCCACCTTTCGCATACTTAATGCATTGGTGAAGTGTTGAAAGGATGACCCAATTTTCATGTAACCAGGGTCTCCCAAGCAGGGTCTTATACGACGTATTGGCATCGATAATGTAGAAAGCGGCCTTAGTGACAAACTTATCCATAGTCAACTCCACCTCTTACTTTGCCTAAAGCATCCTCTGAGTCCTGGTTGAATCCTGAAATCTTCACATCATTGACCCTTTGTAACTAAAAGATAAGAAATAAAGACTTGAAAGTCTTAAGGAGCATTATATTGACCAATGCCTCTGGGTCCACTAGAATCTGATTTAGTTCATGGCCATTTATCTTCCCTTGCAAGTACAGAAGACAATTATGACAAGGTGAAGACAACAGCATGTTTTTATTTGTGAAAGTGGCAGTTGCTGCAAGGGCCTCAAATGACTGAGCTTGAAGTTCAGCCACCTATGCCTCGTAAACTTTTGGTTCTTGGAGAACTTTCACGAGGGCTTCTCTCGGTTCTTTACTCCAAGCAATAGCCTCTCAAATAGTGACATTAGTTGGGAATCTCTTCATATGTTGGATGATCCTGCGATCGGCCTGCACACGAACTTGATCCAACGGAGGGATTATCTCTGAGAGAGGCTTGGAGAGATGATTGGGCTTTTCACTTGGCTCAGCTTTCCCTTGATCGTTCGATTCTTCTTAGAAGATCTTCAATAGAACTCCAAGACTGCTCTCACAACTTGCTCTCTCGAACTGGGTTGCAGAATTTCTGGAATGGGCTCTCGATCTCTCTCTCTTTTCTTCTTCTCTCGGACTTTTTCTGGTCTTCTGCTACTTCTTTTCTCTCATATCTCTCAAGGAAACACAACTCTTCAACCTACGCAGCTCCTTCTGCAGCCCTTAAGTAGTGGCGCTTCTTCGAACGAAGAAGGCTTAGTTATATAGAGCTGGGGATTTTCTGGATGGAATTATCTTCAGATCTGAAATTCAATTGGACCAGGTGTCCCACCAGAATATACTTCTCCAGAAGTCTTGTAGAAAGGTGCCAGGTGTCCTTGGATCACGTGCTAATGATTTAAGTTCGAAGGCGCACGATTCACTAAGTTTAATCACGTGCTGTTCTGGATTTACTCAGGTTGCGTCGACACAAGATTGTTCAAGCGCTTGGAAGAGAACTTGCTGGAGTATATAACTGCGTCGACTCCATATCAGCATCGCGTCGACTCCTTGCATGAAGACCTCTGCTGCACTTTGTTGCGTCGATGCAAGCTTTCATTGCGTCGACCCACTTATGTTGCTATCTTGGCTGCTGGCTTGCTGCTTGAATCTTGTACGTCGACTCCAGGACCTTCCTGCGTCGACACTGCTATGTCTTGTTTCTTAGCAACTTCACTGCTGCGTCGACGCACTTGCGTCACTGCATCAACTGCACTTGTGCTGCAGACGCTTGGACAGAACTTTGGCAGTTTGGAGTCGACTCCTAATGTCGACTCTTTCTTGTTGTCTGCTGAATTTTCAACTTGTCTGTGGACTCTTCAGCCCATTCTTGGGCACTTGATTCCAGCATATCCACATCACTTTGAATAACCTTTTGGTTGACCTGATCAAAACATGTTTTGGAATACATGTCATCTTGAGCAGCAGGCTTGAGGGTCTTCATGGGTCTTCATGAATTCTGATGAACTGGAAGTTTGCTGACTTTTCAAGAGCTTCTGCTGAGCTATCTCTGACTTTTCTGAAACTCCTGAACTGATTTTTGCCTGAACTTCTGAAGGCTGGATTTTAGAAACAGTTGTTTCTGAACTTGATTTCCTCCGCAGCCTCTCCGCCCTCCCGCCCCTCCGCATCTCCAGCAGCGCCCCTGTGACCCCTCCCCTGTCCTCTCCCACCGCCGCCTCCCGGCCGCCCCACCACGCGAGGCGGCCCGAGTGGGACTTCGCCGCCGCGCTCCGCCGCCACCCTCTGTGCTCGGCGTCCGCTCCCGCCAGCCCTACCCGTGCCCGCGCCCGCGCCTACCCCGCCGCCATCCCCGAGTGCGACGAGTCCGACGCCTCCACCGTCGACTCCGGCAGGTGGGTCGGCTTCCCGCGGGGCACCGCGGCGGCGGCCCCGCCCTCCCCCACGTTCAACCTCGTCAGCCTTGCTGGGCCCGCAGCAGCGCCGGCGGACGCGGAGCGGGGGCTGGGCGGACCGGAGTTCGAGTTCGAGAGCGGCAGGGTGAAGGCGTGGGAGGGGGAGAGGATCCACGAGGTCGGGGTGGACGAACTCGAGCTCACTCTCGGCAACGGGAAGCGCCATGTCTAGAAAGATCAGGGCTTTCCCCTTGCACTGCAACTCCCCACACCATGGCTGTTGTTTTCACCTTTCCCACACCCACCCATCCATTCTGCCAACTCCTACAGGTGGCAGTGGTGATGAAACCCGCAAGAACTTCCTCCCTCTACCTCCATTCTCCATGATCAAACTGTGGGTGCGTTATCCTCCAAGCTAGTGGCTTGCTGGGGAGTTGCAGATGGGTAGATTGCGGCGTTGGAAGCGCCATTGTGGGTGTGAAGAACAGAGCACTGATGGGGAAAACTTTTGCTTTTCCGTTTATTCCTTTGTCTTTGCTTTGGATTTGCTTTTCTGTATTGCTTTGCTTCGATTCCACCATCTGGTGAGCCCCGCGGGGATCTCCCCTTTTCGTTTGTTGCTTGAAACTAGCAGCAGGCGTATGCATCTGTTGTTAAAGAGTGTTTCGTTTGGCACTGAAAAGGGCAGTAGAAATGGACAGCAATTTGTGTTTAAACGAAAAGCTGATCTCCATTTAAAGGCTTCAACTTTCATGGGGGCTCCTAGTTCTTTGTTCATTTCCTTTGGAAGGCTGGGAGGGGGGTGTTATGTTGCACCACGTTTATCATCAACATGATCATGACATCACCATCAAAACACGGCACCAGAAATTTTAAGGTGGTTCGGTCAATCCTGACCTACGTCCACCCCACACTCAATCCCAGTGTGGCTTCCCTCGCAACTGCAAGAAACACAGACTCAGTCTGCAACAACTGTTGATTCACAGCTTCACCAGGGGAACAGGCCCCCCTCTTCTTCCAACCCGGAGGGAACCCCTAGTGACTTTCAGTCACCAGTAACTAGAGACAAAGTCTCTCTACCTCCAACAGGAGGGAACCCACAAGTAGCTATCCACTACCTGCTAGCCGAAGACACAATGTCTCCCTCCTCGTGAGATCACAGGAGGAACCCCCATCTCTATCCAGAGAATCGAAACAAGAAACAAGACTTAAGATTGAAATAAAGGAAAACAAAACAAGAAACAAAACCCAGCGTCTGAAAGCTGTTACAGTGACAAACAAATTTAGCTCTTCTGTTTGAGCAAAGCTGGCTTGGATTTGATCCACGGTCTAGCTGATACAGATCTTCAGGTTGTCCTCTCTTATCGATATCTCTCTCTCTCTCTCTGAACAATGTTTGTCCTCTCAGGAAGTTCTTCTCCCCTTCTATATCTGCTTCTTTCGATCTCCAAAAAATCTCTCTCTGTCTGTTTCTTCCATAGAGCCATCCTTTTATACGATCCTCCTTAGGTCTCACGGAGTGTGTGAGACATGACATACCCTTGGAGTCATCCAGAGCATCGCACGTGGCAGAAGTATACTAGCAGGTGAAGAAAGTTCTGCTCGAGTGCAAATCGTCAATGGAGCAGAACACCTGCACGACACTATCTTGAATGAAGCATAGTCAGATGCATGAGGTATAGTCTTTTAACAAGAGGAAGCACATGCAGAAACTTTTAGCACGAGAATAATTCTAGGAATTGCATGATGTATAATGCAGGTTATGTGCCAGAAATGACACGAGGTGTGATACTGGAAGGAAACACAAAATGTATAAGACATAAAGGAGAAACGACACGAGGTAAGGAAAAAGAATAAAGACATAAAATGACACCAAGTATGGAGTGAGAGGCGACACGAGATGTGAATGAACAAAACAACACGAGGTGGAACATTAGGAAGACAAATACATATATTACGTGTCAACAAATGCCCCCCACCTATAGGTGGAGCGAAAGAAGGATGAATGAGCGGGGCCTACGGGTGAAACCCGTTTAAAAGCTTATCTTTTTGTTCATGCAAGCATGCGGGCAATCAGTCAACAAGCGTACGCTATACATATGAGGTAGCTCCCCTTTGCCGGAGGTAGGATAAGGATAGCGCCTCTGATTCTTGGGTGGAGTGTGGCTCACGAAACACAACTAAGGGAGATGTACATACGCGAAGAGGATATCGCATAGAATATGTGCGTAGCGTAAGCCACGATCTACACCCGAGGCTACTTCTCTAATGTGTGATAGTGCCAATACATGAGCAGCGAGTCCTAGACATAGGGATACACAGACGTTCTAAATAGCACTAGAGTATTGCTCTAGCGTCTACATATACAATTGGGGTTCTCGATTTTTGGTAGCTTCGGACAACCCCCTTCAGCTTATTTCCAGATCTAGACTTCACCGTTTGGCGCGAGTCTCCTCATGTGTCTCAATGGGGATTCCCGGCTACTAGGATTGATCCTTTATAGTAATTTTATTACAGACTTCACCGTTCGACGCGAGTCTCCTCATGTGTTTCAATGGGGATTCCCGACTACTAGGATTCATCCTTTATAGCAATTTATTACAGACTTCACCGTTCGACGTGAGTTTCCTCATGTGTCTCAATGGGGATTCTCGACTACTAGGATTCATCTTTTATAGTGATTTTATTGCAGACTTTACCGTTCGGCGCGAGTCTCCTCATGTGTCTCAATGGGGATTCCCAGCTACTAGGATTCATCCTTTATAGTGATTTTATTGCAGACTTCACCGTTTGGCGCGAATCTCCTCATGTGTCTCAATAGGGATTCCCGGCTACTAGGATTCATCCTTTATAGTGATTTTATTGCAGACTTCACCGATCGACGCGAGTCTCCTCATGTGTCTCAATGGGGATTCCCGGCTACTAGGATTCATCCTAACTATCACTTTTCTTCCCCCCCCCCTTTTTTTAACTGGGGGGATGACATTTTCTTCTTCTTTTTGTTTTTTTTTCTTCTTTTTTTTATGATTACCCCTTGTGCGAGTGCAGAGAATTCCTCGAGAAAACAGATCCGAGACCCAAACACAGGATCCAATAAGACCCATTAAGGATCCGGGGCATTACAGTACCGGTTGAAGGAATGGGCGGAGCACGTCGGGCTAGGGGACTGAAGGGTGTGCCGTGTGGCGGGGTGGTCAAGCGCGTCGGGTAGGAATAGGTTGGGTGTGTGCCGGGCGATGCAGGTTGGCCGCGCTAGGCAGAGTTTGGTTGAGGGTGCACCAGGTTGAGGGTGGGATAGACTGCACCGGTTCGGGTAGAACCAGGGCGTGCCAGATGGAGGTTGGCTAAGGGTGCACCGGGTTGAGCTAAGCCAAGGGGCATCAGCCGGGGTTGGATTCGGACGAGGGATCAACCAAGAAGGGGGAGTCTGGGAACGTTGAGGAGGGGCAGTAGGCTCAAACCAGGGAAAATTCCTCGCAGGGAGGTAAGGGTGCGATGAGTGAGGCGTGAGCCAAGAAGCCATGAACCCAGGGATACGGGGCATTTTGCAAGGACCTAGCCTTAGAGTTCTGCTCATTGTATTGAGCGAACCCTGAGGCCACTGTCCCAGAGGAGCTCTCTCTCTGCCAAGGGGAGGGGTTGGACAAGATAGATAACGGGAGAAATACCTCCCACAATGGGATGAGCAAGGGAAGAAAGATTGCTACGCCAACCAGCTGTAGATGACGGAGGAAAAAAACACCGACCGACAACGCATGCAAGCATATGGGGACACACATTCACCATAAACACATGGCAATCTTTTCTTTCTATTCTTGCAAGAAAAAGAGGAAACAACCACGGGGGGGCGAACACATCGCAAGAAACTGGAAGAATGACAGAGGGGATGTAACGTCCCGACTCGAGATCCGGTCCAGTCGTAAAGACTCACGTCAGATTCCGAATCGGAATATCACAGTGGGACAACCCAAATGGTACAATCACAGTAGAGAATTTCACATAAACACTGAGATTTTATTGCAGCGAAAATAAAATTTCTCAATCAATCATCAGCTTACAGTCAAAGACTATATCCACATAGATTGAAATAAATGTACTAATTTAACAAATCATTTATTACATAACCAAATTTCACACTCATTATTTTTTTCTAAAACAAGGGAATTAGATTATGACTCAATAAAGGAAAATACATGAAATAAGACTCAACAAGAAAGATAAAATGTGATAATCATAGCCAGTCCTCCTCAAAGCGGTGCAGGCACCCTGAGCTAGAGAGAGTGGCGTGAGATGTCCTCATCACAACAACTCCAGTTAAATTGCCACAGCGGCACATGCACCACGACCTGGAACTCCAGGTTTCGGCTGAAGTCAATAAGATGGCGAAGGTCGACTTTATCGAGCCGTGCATCTATCCGATCTGGCTCTCCAATATTGTCCCAGTCAAGAAGAAAAGCGGTCAAGTCTATATCTGTGTCGACTTTCGCAACCTCAACAAAGTATGCCCGAAGGACTATTTTTCAGTCCCAATCATAGAGACAATGGTCGACATGGCCATCAGACATGAAGCTTTGTCTTTTATGGTAGGGTCGTCCAGTTATAATAAGATCCGGATGTCTGTCAAAGACAAAAATCACACTACCTTCAGATCCCCCAAAGGGATTTTCAACTATAAGTGCATGCCCTTCGGCTTGAAGAATGCTGGCGCTACATATCAGAGGGCCATGCCTAAGATATTTGACGAGATGCTGCACAACATCGTCGAATGCTACGTCGACGAACTCGTCGTCAAGACTAAAAGGTGGGAAGACCATCTGTGCGATCTACGCCAGGTCTTCGAACGTCTCCGACAATATGGGCTCAAAATGAACCCCATCAAATGCACCTTCGGCGTATCCAGCAGCAAGTTTCTTGGATTCATCGTCCAGTACCGAGGAATCGAAGTGGACCCCAGCAAGATCAAAGCGATCCAGGAGCTTCCACCACCCAGCAACCTCACTGAGCTCAGGTCATTTCAAGGAAGACTGACCTACATTTGGAGGTTTATCTCTAACCTCTCTGATCGATGTGCGCCTTTCAGCAAGCACATAAAGAAAGATGTCCCGTTCATATGGGACTCGGAGTGCTAGGCGGCTTATGAGCAAATCAAGGAGTACCTCCTCACTCCTCTGGTTCTGGGGGCACCAGTCAAGGGTAAACCCCTCATACTCTATATTGCTGTCATGGATGCTTCGTTGGGGGCCCTGTTGACGCAAATCAATAAGGAAGGCAAGGAGTAGCCGCTCTACTACCTCAGCCAAAAATTGATCGGTGTCGAGTACTGCTACTCCCCCATGGAAAAGGTCTGCTTGGCATTGGTATTCGCCATCAAGAAGTTGCGGCATTATCTCCTATCCCATCGGGTCGAGCTTATATCCAAGCACGACCCCTTGAAGTACCTCCTCTGACAGCCCGTTCTCTCAGATCGACTGGGAAAATGGGCCCTCCTGTTGATGGAATATGATATTACCTACGTTCTCAGGAAAGCAATCAAGGGATAAGGCATGGCCGAGTTCCTGGTAGCCCATCCAGTACCAGATGATTCGCCCCTCAACACGGAGCTCCCTGACGAGGAGTCCCTTGCTTCCCAGTCACCAGCTCCAGGTGAAAAGGCCGGAGATGTCTTGCATTACCAGCAGCGAGACGCCCACACAGCCAGCATGCCTTGCTGGGAGCTCTACTTTGACGGTGCTTCCTAGGGGATTACCCGTGGTAATCAAAACCCTGCCACTATGGTCGGCGCTGGCATCATCTTCCTGACTCATTAGGGCAGGGTTTTGTATAACTCTTGCACCCTCATGAAATCCCTGACCAACAATGAAGTCGAGTATGAAGCTCTAATCATTGGACTTTAGATGGCTCTCGACATGGGCATCAAATGCCTCAAAGCTTACGGGGACTCTCAGCTAATAGTCTGATAAGTCCTCGACATCTACGACGTGCGGAAGCAGGAGTTGGTTCCATACCACACCGCCGTCATCAGACTAACCCAGAAGTTTTATTTCTTCAAAATAGACCATGTCCCCAGAAGCAACAATGCCCAGGCAGATGCCCTGGAAAAATTGGCTGTGGCCATTAAGCTTCTGCCTGAGGGCGAAGTCGACATCATCATCAAGCACAAAAGACTGATGCCGGGCTCACTCGAAGAGAACTTTGGTCTTACCATCTACGAGGTCTATAACACTGACTAGAACACTCCTCCAGAAGATGAAGATTGGTGTGAGCCCATAATTAAATTCAAGAAAGGGTGGCTCCCTCCTGACCAAGTTCAAAGGGTCCAGCTACTCCATCGAGCAGTATCGTATGAGTTGATCGGCGACTCCATGTACCGACTTATCCACAAGAAGGACAAGTCGGTTCTCCTGAGATGTGTCTCCCTAGCCGAGGCTCAAGCCAGCATGCGTAAAGTTCACTTCAGGTTGTGCAGCGCGCACCAGGTCAGAGATAGAATGAAACACAACATCAATCTCAAAGACTTCTATTGGCCCACCATGTACGTGGACTGCGTCCAGTACACCCGTACATGCCGTCAATGCCAAGCTTTTGGCCCAATACCCAAAAGACCTCCCAACCTGTTACGTCCCATAGCCCCCACCCGGCCATTCGTCGAGTGGAGCATGGACATTGTGGGGCCTTTCCCGCCATCCTCCAAGGGCCATAAATACATATTGGCTACCACCAACTACTTCTCTCGCTGGGCGGAGGCCCTTCCCCTATGGGAGGTCACCAGTGAAGTAGTCAGATTTGTCTGACACAACATCATCTACCGATTTGGTACTCCCAATCGTATAGTGTCCAACAACGGAACACCATTCAAGAACAGAGCCGTATACCAACTAGCGGCCAAATTCCATATCGACTGGAGAACCTCTTCGGTCTACAATCCCCAGACCAATGGCTTGGTCGAAGCCTTCAACAAGACTCTCTGCAAGTTACTGGCTAAAATCATTAGCCACCAAAAACGTGACTAGGGTGAGAAGATCTTCGAGGCCTTATGGGCCTACCGAACCACCTACAAAACCCCCATGGGGTGCTCGCCGTTCTCCCTGGTTTACGGAGCAGAAGCCATCATCCCCATCGAAATCTAGTTAGCCTCCTACCATGTGGCAGTACGCACTGGCCTAGCCGGCCTAGATGAAGATGAATACCAGAGAAGGCTGGAAGAACTCGCCAATCTAGAAGGCAAATGGCTCAAAGCCTACAAGCACCTACAAGTATACTAGGCCCGCATGGCACGAGCCACGACTAGGGGTGAGCATGGTCCGATTTGGTCTGGTTCACCTTCTATTTTTCTCAAACCGAACCAAACCGGTTTGAGTCTTAAACCGACCCAAACCAAACCATTTTACATGATGAACCGAACCAAACCAAACTGACCCAAACCGGTTCGGTTTGGTTTGATTCATCTTTCACTGGCCTGATGTGGGACAATATGAGACTCGACACCGATTTGATGCGAAACCTGAGACTCTAGGGGATGACGCGACTAAAAGGACGACGCGACCAGCGACGACACGAATAACTCAGCACTTAAAGAGTTCTAGAAGAGACAAACATACCCCCAACAAGAAGTACGAGCTCACAATCGTCCCAAGCAAGGGAAACATGTCGATTTGCACAGTTGAGAAATCGACACTGAGTCTCGGGTGGTAAATACTTTCACCCGTGCTCGGATCGAGTCACGGGATGGATCACACACTCACTCTCACAGCGGTGACTAAACTTGATCGAGCTAGGAACCTAATATGCTCACATGCTGCGGCATCAAGAACATATACGGAACAAGCAACGCAACAAGGAGGGGGTGTGCGTACCTCCACTCTCGGGCTGTGGGGAAGACGTCTTGGCCAAGACCCGTAGCTCCCGGTATAGTAATAACAAATAATTACAGATCTTAATTTTACTGCCCACTCTACATAGGGAGGTAAAAGGTTACAGCAGTGATCTGGGAGCGGCGAGCTTGGGTTGATGGGCAGCACGTCGGAGGGACTCTCGGGGCGGTGATGAACTACTGGTCCGAATCGGTACTGTTCAGATCTGCAGAATAGCAAGTGCTTGCGACCGATGGAACGATGGCCTCCTGCAGGCGTCTTCTGACTGCAGCGACAGGTTGGAACGAGGCGGGGTGTCCCTAGTCGATCCTCGGGAGCGACGAACGTTGGATCTGAGCCGGCATATTTCTAGAAGATTTAAACGGGGATTGCTCTTGCTAGCCTGCCACGGGACAGATCTGCACATTCTGATGAAATCAGTCACCACGCCCAGATCTGCTGTCTGATCGGGACGAAACTAGCTCCGTTGCGAAGGGCACTGGAAGGGCTTCAACTCATCAAGATTTGGGAACCACCCAACGGGCTGATGGTTCGTGGAAGACACTATAACAGGGTGGTCGTGCTGTTAGGGGATGCAGGATAAATTGTGACCAGCCTGTAGATGGGGTTTGACCGAAGAAAAATTGGTAGATCTAGATCTTGGAGATTTTATGGGTGAGAGAGGGGGAAGGGACGATCAGCTTACATGTACATTTCTGAGAGAGGCTCAAAAATAAAATTTACGTAGTGTTGTTGCATTCCACGTCCGAGGGATGGGTGTTCCTTCTATCGTAGATAGCCGGTACGCCCATTTTCTGAGCGTCTCGACCACTAGGTAGGGTCCTTCCCAGTTGGGGGCTAGCTTGCCCGCCGCTTCCAGTGGTCGAGAGGCTTCGGCTTTTCTTAGGACAAAGTCTCCCAACTGGAAGTGTCTATCTCAGACTTTGGCGTCGTAGTATCGAGTGAGGCACCGTTGGTACTCCATTGCCCAGATATTGGCCATCTCTCAGACTTAATCTACTAGGTCGAGGTTCTCGAGTAGTTTCTATTCATTTACCTCGGGTGAGAAGCAAATGACTCGAAGAGAGGGATCGCCGATTTCCAACGAAATTACGGCCTCAGTGCCATACACTAGCTGAACTGGGCTTTCACCAGTTGCTGTTCTGGGAATCGTTCTGTGCGACCATAGTACGCTTGGCAATTCCTCAAGCTAGCTTCCCTTGGCCTTACCGAGTCTAGTCTTGATGCCTTTTAATATGGTTTTATTGTCATTTTTGACCAGCCCGTTAGCCTGAGGGTGGGCAACCGAAGTGAAGTGGTTGTGGATGCCTAGGTCGACGCATCTGTCTCTAAAGTAGCGGGAATTGAATTGCCGACCGTTATGCTCACCATCACTCGGGGGATGCCATAGAGACAAATGATCGACTTCTAGACGAAACTCCACGCGACTGTCTCGGTGATTCTGGCCGTAGCTTCGGCCTCGATCCACTTGGTGAAGTAATCGATGGCAACGATGATAAACTTTTTCTGGGCCTGAGCTATAGGGAATGGCCCGAGAATGCCGATCCCCACCGAGCGAATGGATAGGGCTCGGTCAGGGTGACAAGCTCTGACGCTGGTTGGTGGACCAGGTGGTCGAAGCACTGGCACCGGTCGCATTTTTGGACGTATGCTGAGCAATCACGCTGGAGAGTGGGCCACCAGTATCCTTGCCGAAGCAAGATGCTGGCAAGTGACCGCCCTCCCTGGTGTGCTCCGCACATGCCTTCATAAACTTGTTGCACCGCTCGACTGGCTTTGTTGGGCTATCATGTCTCACGACCATATGCTTGCCCCCAAGGGGGCCCAAAAATATTCATTGTATGTTTTGGTGAAAATCAATGGAGTGTCCATGGATTCATGCTTGTTGGACATGGGTGCATCTATAAACATAATCTCTATGAGCACCGTCAAATCATGTGGGGTTGACATGAAACATATAAGACCTTCATCAATCATAGTCATAGCCTACGACAACAGCAAAAGGCCACCAAAGGGGGTGATTACCTTGGATGTAGAGTTGGGCCCTACATTAGTCTCTATGAAATTATATGTCCTTGATATGGATCCCACATTCAAGGCCATGCTAGGTCACCCCTACATTAAAGTCATGAATGTTGTGCCATCCACCAACCACCAATGCTTGAAGTTTCCGTACAAGGGATGGATTATCAATGTAATTAGCATGCCCATCTTTTCTATGGTGGATGTTATTACCACCTCTCTGCCCTTTGTCTGGCTGACCCATGGGCCAATTCTTTCACTGTTAGACATACGTGACCCTTGCCATGCCCATTTAACACAAAAGCTACTTCCAACACCAAAGCCATGTCACCCTTCCCGTTCTAAAGAATGGGAGATCATGAGAAACATCGGCTACCAACAGGGCAAAGGCTTGGGGGCACAATTACAAGGAAGACTGAGGCTGGTGAGGAAGGCAAGGGTAATCCGTAGAGTTGCCTCTCTCCTCCGTTTCATTTCCCCCTCTCCCATTCTGGTTTGAGGAACTCTCGCCCGTTGGCTCCAGCCATGGCCGATGGTGGGAGAGGCAAGGGGACCCCCGCGGGTGTGGTCTTGCTGCCCGTGCTCCTCCGCCACCACAGGCCCTTGCTGGCGAAGCACCACCAACCACTTCAGTCTCCATCGCTTGCATGGCTACTGCCGCTGCCAGCCATGTCTGTACGGCCCATGGCGTGCTCCTCCCGCCATCGTCCTCGATAGGACCTGATGGGGACATCACTCGCTTGCCCACACTCATGGCTCCTCTCCTCATCTCGGACGCATCTAGCATAGTCTAGTTATCTATTTTGAGTCATATGATGTATTTTCTTATTTTTATGAGAGTCATATCATTGTATTTTCCCTTTTAACTTTTTGATGGCCAATACTGCCCCTATTTGAGACCTCTCCTGTATTGGGGAGTGCCTAAGTTGGTCATCTTATCCATCAATCTCTTGCCACTACACTCGGCTGAGCAAAGAAGAGAAAAGACCTTCGTACATACCCAGTGTATGGCCAAAGCAGCAACAGTTTGTCTCAGAGAAAATCGGCTATGACTTGCCATGAAGTGTGTGAAAACCCATGCTAAAAGGACACCCTCAACTATCGGGGAAAGAAACTAGGACTCCCAGTACGGAGCTATCACTAGCCTAAGGGTGCTGCAGAAGCGAACTCATTTTGATTAAACAAACTAACCAACTAAGGCCTAAAGTCACTCAAGCATGTTTTAAGGAACCAACATTATAATCACGTGCATGAATAATAGAAATGATAACAATGATAATATATTCTTGCACAAAATAAAGACACCTTGCACATCCATGACATGAGACTGGAATCCTGAAGTGAGAGCTTGATCATCGAGCCACGCATAGCACAAGCTCTGTATTCCTCGCTTGACAAGAAGAAGAGGAAAGGATAACAAAGAATCAAAGATTCCTCTACACAGAGGAGTGGCAGACACCAAATTGGACAAAGAAGGATAAAAGAAAGAGAGACGAGGACTAGAACTCTCTCGTTAAGGCACAGAGACCCTGATAACAAGGGACCATATATAGAATAAACAAGGAGTAACTGAGATCAAGGTGGACTAAAGCCTCGAAAAAAGCATGAAAATGGGCGAGAACCCCGAAAGGGTGAAGAGGAGAGAATGGATAGATAGTGAGAGGATTGCTGTGATGATGAGGAAGAAGAAGAGTAATCATCTGACGTGGTCGGAGAAGAAGAGTAATGGTCATCCGACAGGGTCAGAGAAGGAGAATCTTAGACATCTGACAGGATCAGAGAAGGAGCAGAGGCAACACTAGGAAATCCTGGGGAATTAGAAGATGTCTCGAAATCGGGACGAAAGGAAAGATCTATTGTGTCTCTTATGTTTTTGATGAGTGGCTAAAGGGGAGAATGATCTGTCTCCCTTATATGTGTTAAGGTTTTGATGCTGACAACAAAGTTTGATTGTCTGACATATCTTGATTATTATTTTATCAGATACCTTATACTCGCAATGGCTCATCGTGTAAACTGGGATGAGATGCAACAAACCGTTGTGGGTCTCACTCAGGCCCTCCAGACCGTGGCCCAAGCTGGCGCGAGGGCTGGTGCTGGCGACTTGCACCGAAACTTCTGGAGTTTGAACCCTCTACAGTTCTCAGGATCTTCTAATCCTGACTAGGCTGAGAGCTGGATGGATGAGATGGATCGAATTTTGAATGTTATGCAATGCTCAGACCGGGAGAAGGTCCCTCTGGCCGCCTTCCAACTTCACAAGGATGCACGCACATGGTGGAAGGCAACATCGGCCCCTCTTCAAAATAGGCAACTTACTTGGGTAGAATTTCGTGAACTATTCTGTGCCAAATACTTCTCCGAGCACGTCAAGGAAAGGAAGGCTGCGGAGTTCGCTTCTCTTTGCCAAGGAATGATGTCGGTGGCAGAATATGAGCTCCAATTTTCTCGCTTGGCCCCTTATGCTCCACATCTGGTTAGCACTGATATTTTAAAGGCAAACTGATTTATGGACAGTTTAAGGCCTTCTTTTATTCAATAACTCGGCCCACAAAATATCTGGACTTATGCGGAGATGGTCCAATGGGCACATTTATGTGAAAGGACCTCGGAGAAGGTCGAGAAATTAGAGGTAAGAAAGAGGAGTCGAGCTGAAAGTTTGACCGACGAGACAAGAAGGAAGAAAAACTCAGCATCACGGGGTCCTACAAGTCCCGTGACAGTAAGATGAGATCTTGGAATGGGAATAGTAATGGTAATGGCAAGAATAAGAAGGTCAAGGAGGAGGACAAACAAGTCATGGCGGCTTGTTCATTTTGTGAGAAGTTCAGCCACTCGGCCGAGGAATGCTGGAAGCGTCTTGACGCTTGTCTACATTGTGGAAGCTGGGAGCATTGGATGCCTGAGTGCCCCCTTATGAAGGAGTAGTCTTCTAGCAGTGGACGCAAGCAGCAAGCTCGTCTTAATGCAGTGTTGGATGATGAAGCGCCCAAGGATGATGGGCTAATGGAAGGTATCGTTCAAATTTATTCGCATCTTGCATTTGTGTTATTTGATACTGGTGCCTCTCACTATATTTAATATTTAACCTCTTCACTCTTATTTTTATTATTACTACTCTTCCTTTTTTTTCTTGCCGACACGATCGTGTTTGGTCGAACAACTATAAAAAGGGACTGGGGGGTGACGGTCCACTTCCCCCATTGTTTGAATTTTAGAAACCCCTCCCCCTAAAGAGCCCTCCTCTCTTCTTCTCTCTGCCGTTGGCCTGCTTTGTCGCCGATCGTTGTCGCCACCGTCGTTGCTCCAAGGGTGAGGACGCCGAGCCCTGGTCATCCCCTCCATCTCCTTCTTCTTCTCTTCTTCTCTTCTCCTCCCCCCTTTCTCTCTTCTCTATGCTTCACATGGTGGGTCGACCACCGCGGGGCCCTAGACCCCTTTGCCTACCCCTCCTCCTTCTCTTCTTGCCCTTTTCTTCTTCTTCTTCTTTTTCTCCTTCTCCCTTTCTATTTCTCTTCCCCTTCGCATTCCCCTCTTCCTCCTTAGCTTCTTCCTCTGCCTTGCATGCAAAGGTCACAAGAGATGGCCGCTGGTGCCACCGGATGAAGGCTGGGGAGGCGTCACTGTATCAAGGGTGAGGGGTAGCCATTGTATCAGGGGGTTCGAGGCCGCCACCATATCAAGGGGGGTTCGAGGCTGCCACCGCATCAGAAGCCAGGGGTAGCCACCGTATCACAGGACTGAGGCTGCCACCGTATCAAGTGGCCAGCGAGCGCCACCGGATCAGTGGCTAGGGATGTCACCAGATCAATCTGTGTGACAGGCCACCATATCAATGCCTGGGTGATGCCACCGTATGGGTTAGTTCAGGGGGAATGCCACCGGATCAACCTGTTGGCGGGGGTAGACACCGGATCGTGAGCGCTAGGGGACGCCACCGCATCAGGGGTGATTGGGTGAGCGCCACCAGTTCATAGGGCGCATGGCACCATCGGATCAAGACCGTTAAGGGGGGCCACCGGATCAAGGCCGTTGAGGGCCACCGGAATAGTAGGAGACCCACAAAGGGAAAACGGCCAATGGCAAAGGCCTTAGGGCCCATGGGCGATTGAACGGGTGAGGAAATAATTCGGTGTTGCCACTTCCGTGAGCACCACGTCCTTTTGGGGCCGTCACTTTCTATTCATAACACAATATATTGTAATCATCAAAATCATCATCAAAGACAAAGAGGGAGTGCCACTAACCCAACAACTAGGGAGAGAGAGACCTTGGTGCGAAGGGGTGGGAGAAGAGAAGAGAGAAGTACAGGGAGAGGGAGAAGAGAAGAGAGAGCTAGAGGGAGATGGAGAGATCGGCTACGGAGGGGGGGTAATGTGTTGTGCGGAGGAGAGAAAGGGAAGGGAGAGAGAGAGTGAAGATTAGACAGTGAGAGAGACTTTGATGTGGTAGAGCAGAAAGAGAGATAGAAAGAGAGAGAGGGGTGTGATGGTGGTGCAGAAGAGAGAAAGGGAAGGGAGAGAGAGCAAAGAGGAGGCATGGATTATGTGTGTAGAAGAGAGAAAGAGGGAGAGAGAGAGGGATGAAAAGAGAAAGGGGGGCGTCTGCTGCTAGCAGATCCCCTGTTCAAAATAGGGGCACCATCCAGCAGAATAGTGAGGGGGAAGGAGAAGAAGAAGGGGAGGGGAAGGATGAGAAGGAGGAGGAGAAACAGGAGTAGGAGGAGAAAATCGGAGGGGAAGAAGAGGAGGGGAAGGAGGAGGAGGAGAAGCCTTCGGAGGAAAAGAAAGAGGAGAGGGGAAGGATGAGATGTTTCCAGAAGAAGGGGAGGGGCTTGATTTTTGTAGGAAGCAGGTGATGCCCATGCTATTGCACACATGCCATCGTTGTTTACCTACACGTACGCCCACCGATGTTCGCCTGCACGCACGCCCATCGCTATTTGCCCATGCCGCTGCCAGCACAACCATGCCCAACCACTGCCATCACGCAGGTGCATAGCTATTTGCCTATGCATACACGTGAGCACAGCCGTGCCCAGCCACTGCCAGCGTCTGCCTGCACACGCACACGAGAGGCATGCCGTTCGCCCTTGCACGCCAGCCAGCACACTGCATGCCGGAGTGGGCTCTCCTGCACGCACGTCCCTACTGTTGCTTGGAATCCTGTTCACAAGTTTGTAGAAAATGAAAAAAATTATATCTAAGCCCCTCAAAAAAGTTTTAGTAATGAAATGATTTTATGTCTAAGCCCCTCGACACAAAGTGAATTAGTTTTATGTATCTACCAAAAGCATAAACCTCAACATTGACACATCTACCAAGAGAATAATTCTCCACTACCCTGGGTGATAGGAAATGGAAGTGATCACTAGAAGAAGGAGAGCAACTACATCCGCCACACAATGTGTCTCAAGCAACTCGCTATTTGGCTAATGACTCGCGAGAGGTGTAACAGTACCGATCCAAGAACTAGTCAGAGTAACACTTTCCAGTGTCAGTCCATGCCTTTGACCACTTGTGCACACACTGACCCATCACCCTGAGCTAGACCTCTAGATAATTTTCCCTCCCGGTAGGATGCTACCGACTATGCAAGGGGGCCCACGAAAACTAGTCTATAAACCATATATCGGGATTGCCCCGCCAACTTTCCCAGGTGGGCCGATACAGAATTCATCAAGCTATGACTAGTGACTCCATCACCAGGAAAGAGAAGAGCACTCTATCGGAATGTACACTTTAACCCTAGCACCTAGGAAACACAAAATGCATTATGGAACAAACATGCAACACTATGGAACATGCAGAGGATATAACGTGCCTACACAGTGCCGTTACAGCCTATAACGGATCAAGGGAGGTGCGCTAGATGACCTGTGACGTGCCATTCTGAGTTTGTTACACTTACCCGAATGTTTCAAGGAAAACAAGCACACGGAGTATAACGCACTATGGGTGGGGCATTACAGTAACATAATGCGCCTCCTATGGCCCGTTATGCTCACTAGAACGATCAAAATCCATAGTTAAACAGAGGATATAATGCACCTAAATAGGGGCGTTATAGGGATATAATGCATAGGGGTAGGGGCGCTAAAGGCAACAGACACCCAACACAGTAGACAAGGGCTATAATGCACCAAAACAGGGGCGTTAAAGGCTATAACGCACTAGAATAGGGGCGTTAAAGGCACCCGAACTCAGAAATCCACAGAAAAATCCACAGTTTTCATGCATGATATAACGCACCCATACCAGGGCGTTAAAGAACTATAACGGACCTAGAGGAGTCCGCCACAAGGGGACATAACACACCTATAGAGGCGTGCCAAATGACTATAACGCACCGGGGCGGGTGCATTAAATCGCTTGTGTTTGAAGACTTTGAAAAGTCAGTTTCTGAACTCTACAATCTATGAAAGTTAAACCTTCAGTTAATTCAAGAAGCAACTGTGATTCTCATAAATGAAATGTTGTTGTTACTATAGCTCAATGTAATGAACCGAAGGCCAGACTAGTCTATTCCTATCATGGACCGCACCAAGCGATACTGGGCCAAAGGGACAGCCCGGTACCCAAGGATGAAAGTGGTCCTTAATGGGCCATTTATCAAAGGAAAATGGTCCATCGTGGGCTGTTTAGAGCAGAAGGGTCTCTGGGTCACAATTAAGAAGAAACGGTCTCCATTGGGCCACCCTATCCATAGACGGTCCTTAAAGGGCCGCTTGAAGTATAAAATGGTCCAGTGGTGACCGCAATCGGTCTGGCCTAGTAAGATTAAAGCAATTGATCTAAAAGGGCTCCCAGCCCACCCGAGACATGGTGGGACTGAGCCAGGGTCCAGCCCACACCTCTCAGATCGACTCTAGAGGCTAGAGGTCGACTCTATCATGACTAGGTTGACTCATAACCAAGGAAGGTCGACTCACAAGTCCTAGCACTCAGCCAGTTACAAGCAGTCACAAACAGGGCCCCTCAAGGGTTCAGGCGATCGTACTTGGGCCGCATAACCACTGAAATAGTTTCATAAGGGCCGCTATTAAGAACACAGGTAGTCCTAATTTCGGTCTACAAAATCTAGCGATTCAGTCGAGTCAATAGGTGCAGGATTTGGGGGTACAACCTACCCAGCGTCCTGGTGGGAATCCCAGGCTCACAGGGACTAATGGAGGTCTTATAATAGAGGTCCTAGTCCGACGGAAGGAATATCTGGCGGAGAGTCCATGCTATTACAAGATTTAGGGGCAAATGAACTATCAAAAAATGATAGCAAAGTGGTTAGCCAGAACCACCGGAGTGGAGTGACTGTCAAACATTCCTAGTAATTTTTGACAATCTCGATTAATATTTCACAATTTAATTATTTTATGAGGGACAAGAGGAACAATCAACATTGTATAAGTGGAGATAATTAGATATTATTGTTCTATATAATCCATTTATTTTAATGTGTTTCTACCCTACACACACAAACTAACAAATTTAACCCGAACGCTTCCCTCGCTAGGGACGTACACGAGCTTGCATAGAGTCCCAGGTGGCATCGAGTCATCGTCGTCGTCCCACATCAAAATGGACACGGGCTGCCTTACCAGCACACACTAGAATGGCTCGAGTTCTGGACCGATAATCTGGAGGCTCTCGAGCGACTGCAGAGACGCAGGGAGCAAGATGCTAGCCAAGAAACAGGGCCGAGTACCTTCTCGGACAACGTCATTCATCCTCCTGCTCCCCTGGTCTCCCCTGCTTCCTCGACACCACAGGCCAGTCAGCCGGCCCCTGCCACTTCAGTCGCGCTATGGTGACCTTGGCAAGAATTAGAGTCTCTCCCCTTTTCCAGAGAAGACACTGTCAGACTCCTTCAAGTCCTTCTTGGTCGAGAGGACGTCCTGGTGGGCGAGGCTACCATGAGCTCCTCAAGCTCTTCTCACCTTCCCCCTGTTCCACTTTCGGCTCTAATGCTCGAGGATAGGAAGGGAAAACAGAACCTGGGCGAGGCCCCGGCTCGACCGAACCAGGTCCTCCCAATAGTTCGCAAGCCGGGTCTGCCATCACAAAGGCCATCCGACGCGTGAGATAAAGACAGACAACAGGGGCAGAAAGGCCCCGAGAGTTCATCGAGTGTCACTCTACCCTGCCCTCAGCCAAACTACTAGAGTCAGGCCTTGAAGCAGGATGTTACTCATCCTCCTCGGGCCATTGCTCAGCAGAAGCCCCAATCACTGCAGTTAAGCCATCAAACCGCGCACATGTCTTCAGACACCAGTACCAGTACACCAGTTCAATAGGGAAAGCCTCCCTCGGCACCGCGGCTAAGGCATCAAACCGCACATACGTCTTCGGATGCCAGTACGAGTCAATAGGTTCTTGGTAAACACTCACAGCCACCGTGGATAAGGCATCAAGCCGCTCCCACGTCATCAGACGCCAGTCCCAGCACCCCTGCTTACCAAGAACTACCACTCGAAGTCATCGAACAGACGATCAACGCTACCTTCCAACTACAACAATTGAAAGGTGCCTGGATCGAGATCCGGGCAAAGAGTAGTCATCGACCTCGCCCTACAAACCCATCGGCTCAACGGCATCCCAATGTAATGAGGATGATTATGAATGAATAAAGGATTGGGTTTATTGCTATATTGCGCGCTCTGTCTTTGTGTCGAATACACTACACTCTGATCGACATGAATGATATAAACTAGTCACGACCTCCGGGTAATCTTTCGCTCTCGGGGCGTGACAACAGCATTATAGGGGCATGCCCCCAGTGCACAAAAGTAGCTGCTATCCAGCTATCTCTCTCTCTCCCTCCCCCTAATCTCCATCAGTGCGGGGTCAGCTATGCCGACTATTAGCCTCATCACCAACCCTACTCCCCCTGCCTCGCGGCCTCGATGGTGGCGAAGTCCTCGAACCCGATGCCGCCGACTGGATCACTCCCTGCCTTGCAGGAGACTACATCATACCCCTGAGTTCCTCCATTGTGAAGTGCATGTCTCCCCCAGTCCACAACGACTTTAAAGGGGTCACAGGTCTGGATCCCTCTCCTGGGGCACCTCTGCTCTGATACATCCGCAACACTCACCATCTCAGAGTCTCTAGCTGATGTAGAGGTCGGTGTTCCCATACCAGCATCCCCATCTCTTGAGCATGTGCCTCAGCCTCTCTCTCCTTCGCCTCAGCAAGGCGACCCTCGAGCCTCTTCGCAGTACTCGTCTCTCCCAGGCGACGTGTCAGCTCCTTAATGCATGCATCCTACTCTCGTCGAGTGTCCAAGGCAACCTCTAACTCCTTCCTCTATAGAAAAGAACCATCATGCAAGTCAGACAAAGATAAATAAGAGGGAATTGTTCTTAATGTAGGTGCTTGGATCTCACCATCATGGCTAACTCAGCCTTCCCCTCCTCAGCCCGTTCGAGGGCCCCCGCCAGGCAATCCTCCAACTCCTCTCTAGCATCTGCTCTGGAGGAAGGTCTAGCTTCCCCGACCGTTCCTACCCTCATCCAGACGTACGCCAACTCCCACGCTGGTGAGATAGGGGTAAATAGTCAGTCAAGATTCAAGAGTTCCCAAAACCTCAAATCAATTAAGTCAAGTTTGGCTTACCATCTCTCAGAGCTCATGCCTCAGGTTCATGATTATCTGATTAAGGATAGCCAGCTAGTCTTGAAGAATCCTCACGGCCTCATTCTCGAGCATCTACACATCAAATCCAAAAACTCATACAGCTGCAATGCTTGAATGAAAACATCACATCTTGAAAGCTAAAAGGGTAACTCATCGCTCAAGTGTCGAGGTGGAGTCGCCTGGCATATCGATCCTGGTAGTCCGTCAGATAGGCCTCGCTGCTCGTTACAGTCCTATCCTACTCCAGGGAAGGTCCCCTATGCAACGCCTCTGCTTTGGCACGGTAGCAGGAGGCCCAATCCTGGTCGCTCGCTAAGGTCCATTGGTGCCCCCTGTCTGACTCATGCTGAGTGGGTACCGCTGCTGACGGTTGATGCCATCCTAGCGTCCTCTGCACTAGACGTAAATAGAGTGGCTCCCTCAGGTTCATGCAAAATAGCACAGTATCCCTGTGGAACCAAGCCTACCCATCCTTCACCCATGGCTGAGGAGTGGTGTCTTCTATCACGTAAGGCGTCCAAATCACCTACCACAATAATTGAAAGTTTGCTAAATTTGAGTTCATATAATGAATGCTGAAAACATCACGTAACTCTTTTTTTAGGCAAACACTCACCTGGTGGGGTGGAAACTCATCCAGGGCTATCTGAAGGTTAGAGAGCCTAGTGGCTACCAGGCATCGATCCCAAACCATCTCCCATCTCGCCATGAGTGGGACCATCAGCATCAGGGCTCGCGGGATCGTGCCGTGACCTAGAGGGAATCAGGTTTACCCCCAAATCTAAAAACACACAGAACAATAATCAATCAATCAAATCAAGAATCAACAAGTTTAAAGGGTAGACTCGTACCTGTAGAAAAGGTGTGAAGCCACCCAGGTTCCCCGAGCCTAGGCGTACTGGATCCATGTGGGCGAAGAGGTGTGCCAGTATCACTCTCCCCCATGCAAGTTGGGGTCTCCATTCGAGATCTCGTATCAGCAGCAAATACTTCAGATTCACCTTGTTCGAAGCAGTTGCGAATAGTAGCCTCCTGAAGAAATAAAGAAGGAAAAGCCGCAACTCCTGTTGATCGCTCCTCTCTCGGGCTCGAAGCTTCTGAGTTACCCATCCCAGATACACATCTAGATCCTCTAGTGGTCCTCGAACCACTCTGGCTAACCCCATTGCGGCACTCATCCTCCCAAGAGGGAGGGTAGTCACTGGCCTCCGGGATCGGGCTAGCTGCGGCCTGAGCAAACTCTCAACCTCTCGCTGATAATTCTTGAGCTCCTGACCCAACATCGGGATCCCGACTACTGGCAGTCTAGTCAGATAGGCCACGTCCTCGAGCATGGGGATCATGTGTCCCCACGGCATCACAAAAGCCTTGCATTTGTCCACCCACCTCTCACGTAGCGCCACTAGGAAGGTCGCATCAATGGGGAAGGGTCGAATCCTGAAGAATGGACCAAATCCCATTCGGTCCACTCTCCACCACTGTTCAGGAGGCAACGCATGGTACCAAGCCCACACTAGGTCCCATGACACTCGGGCTCTGATTCTTCAGCGGCCCTACATACAATAGAAAGAAAACAACAGCTGATCAAATTTTCCAATTTCCAAACCATCCCAACTCACAATCAATCCCCAAAAGGAAGAAAGAAACACACACTAAAAATCCATTGCCCTGAGACATGGGCAGCCAAGGACTTAGTCACCTAACTCCCTGGGCAGCCAAGTCATCGGTCGCCTCATCCCCCTGCGGACGACCAGGACTCTGGCCGCCCAAGGCCATGGACGGTTAAAACTTTGGCCGCCCACAGGTCAGTTCCACGCAAGCCATCGTCCATACAACAGAACACCCCACCCACGCATCACACACCTCATACACACACAAATTAGCTAGAGGAACATGCGAGGGTCCTGAAACTTACCTATTTACGTGGTGCCTCCTTCTCCTTGTTGGCTCCAACACCATCAGAGCCCTCATCTTCTTCCTCTTCCCCACTCTCGCCTTGATCGGTCTACCCCTCTTTAGGAGCAGCCGTGCCTTCATCTCGTTCCTCTTCTTCGCTGTCTTCACCACCTTGAGAGGAGGAGGCCAAGGAACTTGGACTCACAGGGGCCTCTGCTTCCTCATGCTCTTCACCCTCGCTCAAGGACAGGGGATCATCAACAATGTCAAGCCGAGCTCGTCGCCGCCCCATCGCTTGAATCTTGATGCTTGAGCGACCCAAACCTCACCCACAATGGAGGAATCACTCTCCCTAACTACTAGACCATGCTAGATGCATCCGAGGTGAGGAGACGAGCCATGAGTGTGGGCAAGGGAGGTGATGTCCCCATCACCACCCTAATCCAGTGTGCTCAGGCTTGGTTCCGGGCCCTCGCCCTCGGCAGCATCCGTGACTTTCGGCAGTTCGGGTGAGTGTTCAAGGAAAGCTTCACCGACAACGGTCCTCCCCAGTCAGTAGCGGGACTATTGGCCCTTAAACAGGAACAGGGGGAGAAACTCCGGGCCTACATCAACCGATTTAAATCGGAAGCCCAGTGTATCCCCCGTCTGGATGTTGCCTCGGCCATCACCACACTGACCGGGGGCACCCGTGATGAGAACCTTTGGCGCGAGCTGGTCCTTCATCCCCTACCTCTCTCGCCGAGTTAGTGACCCTAGCCCTACGTCACGCATAGTGCGAGGAGGTCCTCAGTGCTTACTGCAGCTCGGGACGGGAGGGGGACAAGAGGCAACCATCCGAGCAAGGCTCTGGCTCTGGCCAAGGAAAGAGACAGAATTGGGACTGAGACCACAAGGAGCCCTCTCAAAAATATGAGCGGTACACTCCCCTGACCGCCGCCGTCTACGAGATTTATGAAGATATCAAGGGCACGGGCCTCCTCCGCTAACTCGAGCCCATGAAGGTAAAATACCGCAATCTCCATAAGCATCACCTATTTCATAGTGACCATGGGCACCACATCGGCGATTGTCATCAGCTCCAAGATGAGATTGAGCATCTCATCCGCCAGGGGCATTTGTCCCGGTACGTGTCTGAGCAAAAGAAGGACACCGTCGCCCCCGAGGAAATTGACAATCTCCCCCGCAGAGTCCACATGAATGTCATTGCTGGCGGCGTGACATTAGGCAGAGACAGCAGTCGAGGAAGAGTCAAGCCGAGTGAGTGAGCCGGGCCTCTGAGCCCCCCAGAGCCCCGCAGGCAAGCAAATAATAGGCCCTGGTGTTCTCCGACCAAGACCTGGAAGGGTTAACTACCCCGCACGATGATGCTCTCGTTGTATCGACTACAATAAACCATTGTAATGTAGATAGGATCTTAGTTGACAATGGTAGCGCCCCTGATGTACTTTCATATGAATGTTTTACGGAGTTCGGCTGACCAATGGCCCTGGAATGGTCGATCGAATTTGCCAAACATCAAAGGGCAAAAGTATTCTGTATCAACAGGCAGCATCGACCTTTGCTCACAAGGTTCATAGCTGAGCCAACCCCAAGCGTCAAAAGCTCTATCCGAGCGACTGTAGCATGCCCAATCTGTTAAAGCTTTGTCTGAGTAACTATAGCATGCCCAATCTGTCAAGAGTTCTGTCTGAGCGACTGTAGCATGAGTGGACTCGACACAGCGATGGACATGCGTCAATGCAACTAAAGATTGAACTTCCTGAAGTAAGTAGGCCAGCTGAAGAAATGTCAGCAGAAGCTCTTTTGTCAGATAGCCAAGCAATAGCATCACCAAGCTCAAGACGGACGTCACCACATTCAAGCTCTGTAAGGTTGAGATTGACATCACCAAGCTCGAGCCTGACGTCACCACAGTCAAGCTCGTTCAAGCTTTACAAAGTCGAGCCTGACGTCACCACGTTCAAGCTTTACAAAGTTGAGCCTAACATCACCAAGCTTAAGATTGATGTCACCATATTCAACTTTACAAAGTCGAGCCTGACGTCACCAAGCTCGAGATTGATGTCACCACATTCAAGCTTACAAGTCAAGCCTAACATCATCAAGCTCGAACAAGCTCAGAAAAGCTCAGACTCCATCTTGCACACATCTAGAGCAAAGCTCAGGCTCCATCTTACACACATCTCGAGACAAGCTCAGACAAGCTCTGACAAGCTTGTACTAAGCTAGGAGTAAGCTCAGAGTTCTGTGGCAACTAAGCTCAGACTTCAGAAAGAGTCAATGCAATCATGCTCGGAACTCTATGGAAATTATGCTCAAGAGTCGATACGATCATGCTCGAAAGTCGACCCCACACGCTCCTCCACCAACTTGAGGTCTGGAAAAGGCTCCTTGGACAGTCTACTATCCTTGTCATCATTGGCTTACGATAACAACCTTTCTAGTCAGTTGATATGTTAGTTTATTAAAATGGGAAAGGTCACCTTTTAGAGCAACCTACTTTTTGCATCTGACTAATCAAAGGTACCATCTAGAAGATCTTCCAGGACAGAAAGGACATCTTGAGCGGTTCAAGACGAGCCACATTATCACAGAACATTTCGAAAGTGATATTAGCTGATGTGCGGTCCACGGACGGCTGCTCAAGAAGGGCGGTCTATCACGAGGCCGCATAACCCTGTGGAGTTTAAACAAAAATAACCCTTCGTCTCCCTTCATCCCCACTGTAACCGGTAAAGGAGGGAGAGCAAAGGGTGCCACCCCAAAACCTCAACCGAGCCCCCCCTCTCTCTTCCTTTCATTCTCACTCACCCTCAATCTCACCCCCTCTCTTCTTCCTTTCGTCGATGAGGACCAAGGCCCAAGCCCGCCGGCCACCGCCATCGACCTGGGAAGACGACCCGCCACCATCACCCATGGAGGAGGGAATGCCAGCCACATCGCCTGCCACCGTAGAGGAGGAGGCGGCGGTCGTGCTGCCCGTCGTCGTGGAGGAGGCAGCCGTAGAGGAGGGTGCTGAGGAGATGTCATCGAAGGAGCCCACCGACGAGCTGGCGGCGGCGGGGAGAGTTGCACTGGACCCCAAGGTAGGGTTCAAACCACCCCCATTTTTCAATTTTTGATCATGCATGCTTAGTTTTGCTAGGGGGATAGGGTTTTTGAATGCTAGGGGACCGGTTTGGGGGCCTACGGAGGGCTCCCGTCGGTGGGAGGGCCGTCACCTCCATCAGGGAAGATGACAGTTGTGTAGTCCTCAATCACCCGCATGACAATGAACATGCGGCCTACATAAGGCCGCACAAACCTCTTGCGACCTAGGAACGGCTGCACTAACTGTAATAACCAACGTAGGAAAGGCGGTCAATAGGTTGCCGTACAGAGAACATGTGGCCTACATAAGGCCGTACAAACCACCTGTGGCCCCAGAGCGACCGCACCAACTTCAATAACCGACGTACGAAAGGTGGCCACTAGGGTGCCACACAAAGAACATGCGGCCTACCTTAGGCCGCACAAATGACCTACGGCCCTAGATTGGCTGCACCAACCTTAATAACGTGGGGATCACGAGCGGCCTAACTCTGGCCGCACGTGATGATGTGTGGTCCTATGAGGACCGCCCATCTTTCAGAAAAATGAATCTTTTTGTTCTCTTCCTTTATTTTGTTTTGAGGGGTTAAAATATAATTTGATTATATTTTTCAAAAAAATAGAAAAATTAGAAAATCACACGTTTTAACCCACCGCCCTCTCCTTTCTCTCTCCTCACTCTCGCGACACTCTCTCTCTCTCCCTCTCTCTTACTCTCTCAAGTTCTCTCTCTCTCTCTCTCTCCCATTCTTTCCCGGTTTCTGGCGAAACGACGTCAGACCGGAGCGTGGGAGGCACCGTTGGAACGGGCTCGACGAGTAGGTCGAGGTGGTACCCTCTATTCCGCGGTTCGGGGAGCGTGGAGATGAGATGAGTCAAGTAGAGTCGCGACGCCCCGTCGTCCGATCTGCACCGTTTTGCGGGCTTCGTCACGATCGAGGTAGGGGAATGCATTCCTCATCTTGCCAGGAGTGTTTTGACGCCTCATGCGTCACCGATGGCAGACGTTTTCCTCGTTTTTCGTGTAAAAATCTTTTTTGTGAATTTTAGGCCTAATTTTGAGATTTTTTTTCTCCTCACCCAGTTTTGATCGAAACGGCCGCTAATCGAGGCATGGGAGGTGCCGTTGGGAAGGTTGTGTGGCGAGGATCGCGTGGACATCCTTCTTCCCTCGATCCGCGGAGCGTGGAGGCGCGTGGAGCCGGAAGGTCGCCGTTGCCCTCGTCGTCCGTTCAGCATCGGATCGGCTTCCTCGTCGTGTCAAAGGTAGGGGGATGGACTATCTTCCTCGCTAGGATCATTTTCACACCACTTGCACATCCATCCACGGCCGTTTGGCCCAGTTAATGCCCATGTTTAGTTTTTCCCTAAAATGTGGTAAAAATGTGTTAATTAATGTTAATTAGTGTTCTTAATTGTTTATGGGCATGTTATTCGTATTTCCTAGCTTCTGTGGGCTTGTATGCATGAATGGCATGGCAGGTTTTCCCATTTTTACAGGTTTTGTAATGAACCCATCGACTTTAATCGACCGGGGAATGGCTCGGTTTCAATCCGAACCCGTTCATCGCCCAGATCGCATGGCGGTCACCACTGTGACCGTTATGTGTTTAACGCACCTTGCCTGGCGCGTTATGCCCACATAGCGGACCACCCCAGGTCCGTTATGCTCATGAACATCGAGAAAGATGCACGGGGTAAGAAGTGCACGGACATGAAGTGCTCGGGATTTCAAGTGCACGGACATGAGATGTGCACTGGGTTCTATATGCTTTGACCTTGCAAAGGTTTGTGCAGACTTTAGATACAAAATCTGTATGGAATTAGTTTCAAGAAAATGTGCACGGACTTTGTTGAAAAACATGCACGGGCTTCATTGCAGAAAAACTGCACGGACTTTGTGGAAGGAAATGTGCATGGACTTTGTTACTAAAAATCTGCACGGACCTATAGAAAACATGCACGGGCTAGAGTGTGCACGGACTTCAAGAAGCATCCACGGACTAGAATGTGCACAGACTTTGTTAAGAAAAATGTGCACGGACTTTGTTAAGAAAAATGTGCACGGACTTTGCTAGAAAAAAAATGTGCACAGACTTTGTTAAGAAAAATGTGCACAGACTTTACAGACTTGAAATATGCATGGACTTTGATAAGGAAAATCTGCACGGACTTTGCAATAGAAGATGCATGGACTTTAGCTTAGGCTGAATGCAAGTATGCATGAAGGCAAAAATCTGCACGGACTTCAGCTTAAACTAAATGCAAGTATGCATGAAGGCAAAAGTCTGCACAGACTTTAGCTTGAACTGAATGCAAGTATGCATGATGGCAAAGTCTGCACGGGCTTCATGTGGCACAGATGCATATTGTGCATGGGCTTTGTGCAGTGGAGTTAAAACATGCACGGGGTTAAGACGTGTATGGACTCAGGGAATGCATGAATATGCACAGACTTTGCAACAGAAAAGAAACTTGAAAATGCAAGCAAGTATAAAAGCAACTGCAAAGACCAAGTACACAGTATGCACACTGATGAACACACAATTTGACTTTAAAGCAAATCAGCCCCAGATTAAGCACATAAAAATAAGTGTTATTAGATGGCAGATCAATAAAAGAGTTGACAGTTAGTGTATGACATCATCAAAACAGTAGGAACAAAACAGTAGAGGTTCAACAATCCATCCATGTGTGAGGAATTCTCGGCTCTCATGACTAGTGAATTTGAAATGAGCTCAATGGGAGAACTTAAGTTCTTTCTTGGATTGCAGGTTAGTCAAACGCGGCCTATCGCACTGGGATTCCCCAAAGACTATATGGCGGCAGTAGGCCTGGGGGGACCTGTTGTAATTGTAGGAGTTATGGAATCCCAGCCACTCGATGCCGGTCAAGAGCCACTCTCATAGAAGATCAACCTTCCTGAAATAGAGGCGGGAGAAATTGTTGAGGAAGAGGCTGAGGCTTCCAGGGCCTTGGCCATTGTTAGTGATACTACATCTAAGGAGGTCAGTCGGGCTGAGTGCGAGGACTGAGTGTCCTCAACCATTGAGGCTCCTGGTGCAGCTCCACCTCGAGAGGTTGGCAAGGAGGTTGCTATTGTCGAGACCACGCCCGCTATATCAGCTGCTGGGGTTAACTCTAGTGTAGGTGCTCTGCAAATTATGCCGTCATCATCTTCTGAGGTGAGCGATGATATCTGGGCCTCCATGGACAGTAGGGTGGATTTCCAGCTTCCCGAGACGTCACCACTTGGTCTGCAATCATCTAACGACATAGTGTGGCAATTTTGGGGAACTCTCTAGCAGACTATAGCGGCCAGCCGGGATTTGACTTATGCACAGTTGAGGGGCTTGGTGGAGCACCTTTCCCACTCACTAATGGCTCTTGGCTGCCCCATGGACGATTGGATGACACAGGTGATATTACTCCTAAAACATGTCAAGAGGCAAGAATTTCTGGGCCGAGAAGTAGCTGATCAACTGACGGCCATGAAACTGGAGCAAGCTAAAAGCCGAACCACTCTTGCCTCTCTGAGAGGGATTATGGAGCAAATGAGAAGTGTGGCCAGCATGTCTTCACAGCATCGGGCCTCTATAACAGCCAGGATAGCTGAACTAGGCACTGAACATTCCAAGGCCGAGGCCGAGTTTCAGGAAGCTGAACATCTAGAGGCCCAGAGTATGGAAGAAGCTGAGCTGGCCGAAGGACAAGTTGCTTCCCTTGAAGAAAAATTATCACAGCTAGAAGCCACGGAGTCTTGACTGTAAGAACTGACTCGATATCTTCCGGTGCCCACCACAGTAGCCCCCTTTTCGTTGACTTCTCCTCCACTTTGGTAGAGCTTTATGTACCTCGGGGAATGCCCCAGGCAATCATGTATTTTGACCACTACCGAGGACTTGCTTGTTGTATGTGTTTACGTGATAGGTCCGAGGATCCATTGTTTATTTGCTGTCCACCCCCATTGTCGTGTCACATCAGAGCGGCTCAGACTTGGTGGACGTCAGAGTGGGAAGTAGCGTTCCAGTCTTGTCCCCTTCGGCAGATCACATGGCAGGAGTTCATCGTGGCATTCCAGCGTTCCTTCTATCCGTCTTTCATAAGGACGCAGAGGCTACGTGAGTTCATAGAGTTGACCTAGGGTGACATGTCAGTGATACAATACCGCGCTAGGTTTATCGAGTTGGGCCGTTATGCGTCTCATATCATGGCAGATGAGGAAGTGAAGACCAATCAGTTCATTGGTGATTTGATGTCAGAGTTGAGGCATCCTCTTCTCGCATCGGGTCCGGCTAACCTGGATGTAGCTTGCAAGGTAGCAGCAGCTCTGGAGAGGGATTTGCAGAAGGTTCGAGGGCAGGGCAGCGCGGGACAGGTGCAGGTAGGCTTTGGTCAGCCAATGGAGGTACCGTAGCAGCAGAGTATTATCCAGCTCTCAGCAGATGGTTCAGGGGCGGCCCAGTCCATGGCGTCAGCAGCAGATTCATCATCCTTTAGCTCGAAGCTCAAGAAGTTGCTCAAGGAAGTTGGGTTCGGTAAGAGACGCCAGGATCGTAAGGAGTCGAGGCAGCAGTCGGAGGGCACTGTTCAGTAGCCCGTGGCTATTCAGTGTCAGGTTCGGTTAGTGGTGCTCGGGGCGGGTGTCCCAGGTGCGGTGGTTCTCATCCAGGCAGGCAATGTTCAGCGCCCGTGGTTTGCTTCAGGTGTGACCAGCCAGGGCACATGGCACGTGACTGTCCATAGAGACCGAGTCAGCCACCCGGGTTTCAGTAGCAGTAGCAGTTCCAGCCCCAGTAAGTGCCAACACAGCCGTAGCAGTACTAGCTACAGGAGCAGTTTCCTCAGTTGTCTCGGTCAGCTACTATAGGGAGGTAGAGATCCCGAGATAGAGTGACTCACATGACCAGAGCGGAGGTTGAGGCGTCGTAGTTGGTGGAAGGTACTCTTTCGATTTTGGGTTGTGCGGCTCGCATTTTGTTCGATTCGGGTGTAGAAGCAATACTAAGTTAAGCAGAATTAAACCAGCAAGGAGAGGATCCGAGGCTCACCTGATCAGCGTGAAGATGCTGATCCCGGCCGGAGATGAAGGCGAGCGGGGAGACGTGGGTATGCCCCCGCACGTCGCACCGATGTAGCTTCGGATGGTGACCTGTTATTATATGAACTACACCTCATGCAAGAGGGTTGGACAAGGGGTGGGGAACTTAGATTTACATCAAAACTACCTCCACACAGGGAGGGGCGCTAAGCTGGCCAGGCGAGGAGGGGAGATTAGCTAAGTCGGTGTCGGAAGGGCACTTCTCTGGTTCTGTCGAGGTCTGGGACTGCAGGATAGTGAGTCACTGTAGCCACCGCTGTGCACTCCCCCGAGCTCAGAAGTCACCAAAACTGGTGCCGAATCGTCTCTGATAGACCCTAGAACGCTGGAAAATTTTCGTGGATGGACCCGTCGTCACCACCGGCTAGGGTGGCTCCTGGAACAGGCTCTCTGCGCTCTAGCTCAGGCTGATCCCAAGGTGTAGCAGCAGCTGGTTGAAGCCGCCACGGTCACTCCCGAAGTCCAATCGAGACGGGACCAAGTCGAGGATGACCGTGGATGAGTCTTCTTCGATTGGCAGCCAGGGGGAGCACCAGACGATGTCGGGGCAGAGAGGAGGAGCTCATTGAGTGGGGAGGGGTCAGGTCAGGTCCAGGGTGACCTGTTCTGCGCACCTAGGGGAAGAAAATCGAAAAATGCTCCTCCGGATGCCACTTTTTGTTGATGGATGCCGACTGGTTGTAGGAGTCCTCGGCCAAGTGACGCCCTCAGAAGTTGTGGGATGCGACCGTGGGAGCTCCAGGAAGTTGACTCAGGTTGCCAGCTGGTCCTGGTTTTTACAGTCGGAGGAGATCGAGCCTCCCGGACAGCAGGGAGGTCGAATGCCGGCGAGACCACACAGCTGTGAAGCTTTCTCGATAAGCTTTCCGGCGATGCATGGTACGTCTTCAGATGATGCCGAATGTCTCCAGGACAGGATCTGCAACTCGGGCCTTTGCTGCTGCCTGCGAACTGGACAGGGTATAGTGGTGGAAGGGGGTGATGGTGGGGAGATGACTCTGCACCCCCCTCTTCTCTATACACGTCTCAAGTCTCACTGCTGACTATATTCACTTGTTTCCGTCCCTCAGATCACTCCCGCCAAGAAGCTGAGATGGTGTATATAAAGCTTCAGTCTAGGACCCACGAACTCACGCCCCAAGCGTGTGGAGGGAATGAGGGAACACTCCCGCCAAGAAGCTTCAGGAATACCTTGGCCACGTGTCAGAATTTGAGCACTGTAGCTTTCCATGTGCCAGCTCTTCTTCAGAGACGATCCACCTTGGATCACATGCCCTCCTTAAAAGTTCACGATCACTTGATCTTAGTCCTTTGGAAAAGTCTCTGTCAGGAAAACAATAGTCATTAAGTCGAACACCTTATAGACAGAGTTATGCGTGCATTGTCTCGTACATGTATATAATAAGCATGTGCACAGACTAAACATCACACGAGAGTGGAATGTGTATGAGCCTTGTGTAACTTGCAAGGACCATTATATGTAGCAAGTGACACATGCACGGATCTTACAACAGCTGCCATGTATCCCTACAAAACATGCATGGACTTCGTGTATGCATGATGCAGAACATGCACAGACTTGCGTGTTCAAATCAAAACATGCACAGACTTTCATTAGGCATGAATTATATGCATAGACTTTAATGAAATATGCATGGACTTTATTTTGCTCCAAAGAAAAAAGATGCACAGACTTTGGAATTGCAAGGGGCAAAATGTGCAAGGACTTATGAGACCAACACATGCATGGACTTGCAGTTGCAATGATGAGAACATGCATGGGCTTTGGTTTGAGGAAGGTGCACGGACTTCATGTGCAATGGAATAGACGTGCATGGACTTAGTTTGTGCTAAGGCTCATAGGAACATGCACAGGCTTTAAGTGAGAAGTGCAAAGTGTCCACAGACTTGTTATTCCAGCAAAACTAAAAATATGCACGGAGTTGAAATGTAAGGAGACCCGCATCAAGAACATGCATGAGCTTAGACATGCACGGACTCACTATATGGACCTAGCATATAAACGTGCATGGACTTTAAAACGTACAAAGCCAAAACATGCACAGACTTAAGAGATGCATGGACTTGGTTTTCAACACAATTAGAATATTTTCTAATTTTTAAAAATTCGTAAATGTGCCAAAAATACACTAATTCAGAAAAATACATAAAAATAGTCGAAAGGATCCTCGCGAAGAGTACATCGCAACTGTATCATCCACGAGTTGATGAATTGAGAAATGAACTCACCGTAGGGTTCCGTAGATTATACGGGAGAAAAACTCACACAGATTGTAAAACTCAACTCGGGAGCTACAAAAGTGAACTGAAACTCTCCAAAAAGGACCCGAAAGACCTGATAATGATCCGACATGACCCAATAAAGATCCGTCAAGGATCCAGAGCATTACATATGCGCAAGGGCACCTGCCGCATTTGGCCTGATAGGAGGCCTTCCCTCAGGGCCGAGGACCACCGGAAGCTGAAGGAGATCGAGCGGTATACTCTCGGTGATGTGGATTTCATTTTGACTCCGGCGCTCCTTCGGGAGCTGGGGTTGTGCCCCTCATTACCACAAGGTATTGCCCCTTTTTCATTTCTCAGATTGCTGCAGTCGTGATGGGTGCCTAACCGATTTGGTTCTCCTTTCAGGAGCCACTGAGGTGCAAGGCTGGACCTACGAGATCATCCGACAGCCGTGGAACGTTCCCCGCCCGGTGGATCACGTGGCGCCGGGGGTCGGCTAGGTGTCCGTCGTCGCCCCCCAAGGTGAAGTTTCGTTTGCCCCGAGGAGGTTGCAGTGCCCGATCCTGGTCAGCGTTCCTCTGGTGGGCTCGCCAGCAGCATCTGTGGTGAGTGGGGGCCCTAGCCCTCTGAGGAGCTTCCCCGAAGAAGCCATCGGTTCAGCTAGTGAAGGTTCTGACATGGCCGGTGGCAGTCACGTCGCCTTAACCGATGACGACCTGGCGACGTTGGACACCCGGCATCGGTCGCGAAAAAGGGCGAGAACTTTCCCTTCGGCTCGGAGTCGCGCCCCGCCACCTCCTTCATCTGAGTCATTGTCTGCTGACCTTCTGCCACCACCATTGGCCCAGGGGCCAGTGGCTGCGGCTTCTGCGTCAGTTCCCACGGCGCAGGGGCAAGATAAAGGCAAGGCCCCGACGGTGGAGGGCACTGATGCTCCTCCCTCGCTGGCATCTCCACAGCGCAGCTCAGCTTCTCCCCCTAGGGGCTCAGCCTCTGGGTTGATCAGGATCGCATCAATCATCGATCTCATGGGCAGGATTGGACATTGGCTCGAGCTCTCCAGACCGACCGGCTCTGGCGCCGAGAAGGAGCTGACTGCAATAGCCGCGAGGAGTGTGCACCTCATTATTAGGGCCTTCGACACGTGGAGGCATTAGTTTCATAAGCTTGACCAGACGTTGGAGTCTAGCCAGGCCGCTCAGGTGAAGCCTGAGAGGGGCCTAGGGGAGTCCGAGGCAGGTCGTGCTGAGGACCAGCGATAGTCGGTCTAGCTGGGACACGCCCTTGCTGGTATGGAGCGTGACTGGGACCACTTTCGGGCACAGGCTGATGCCGCTGAGGAGCGAGCTGCCAAGCTAGCAACTGAATTCTGGGCCATGAAGATCCGCGCTCAGGAAGCCAAAGCGGAGGTCGCCACCCTACGTTCCTCAATGTCGGCGGCGGGCGAGGAGGCAGTGGAACAGTTCCGCTATTCTTTGGCCTACCGAGACGAGCTAACGGAGGTGGCCTTGGAGTTCTACGGGCCAGCTCATGACCGTGGCTTTCGAGAGGGATGGAGTGTCGCCGTGAAGGCTACCGCGAATAGCCTTGGTCGCGCGGCCCCCTCGCTCCCTCCCCCTTCGTCTCCTTATGGCCAGGAGGCCAACGGTGGTGAGGGGGAACTTGAGGATGCTGGAGTTGAGGGGTCGGTGCTGGTGCCGAGCACTGAAGAGCGAGCACCCACGGACGTTTCAGAGACAGAGGGCCAGGTGGTGAACCTAGTCGAGGACTCGCCCCCCACTGGGGCTGCTGACACACGTGAGCCTGATGAGACTGGGGCACGTGACGATGTATTTAGGGCAAACCCTTGGAAGGGTGTCCCTACATACTCGTTTTGATGTTTTCCTTTGTTTCTGCCTAGGTGGTAATTTTCTTTATGTAAACTTTTTGCTCTGGAATGAAAATCTTGTCTTTGTTTTGTAAATCTTGAAATCTCTTCTGTGTTTCTCCCTCCTTTTCGAACGGTTGCGAGATCCTCTGGGGATACGAAGCGGAGCTACTGAGGAGACTTTGAAAGAGCGTGACTTTCGGAGGCCCGTCGCTTTGGTTTCTAGAGATTTGCTTGAGGCGGTAGAAGTCCTTATACTTCTGGGGACTTCACTTCCCTATATATAGGGGGCTTCGGGATACCCTTGAGACCATCCTTGGAGTAGCGAGCTTTAAGGAGAGCCTTTGGCGGGATGTCGTCAGACGAGTCTGGCACTTCATCAGACGACGAGTCTCTGTAGGCTCGCCGCCAACCCTTGATCCTTAGGAGAGACCCTCCACTAGCTCCTTGGCGGCCATGGCCAGAACTAGGTGCACGTGGCCCTGTTTTTGAACAGTATCAGAATGGGTACTTCGATGGTTGGCATGAGGCCTTGGAGAAGGTCAATCGCCTATTCGCCGGTCAGGGAGTCTTACTCCTTGAGCCAGACAGGTTTCATCCTTGAGAGGATGACAGATGGCCTTGTACTCCCTTTTTCTTCGCTTGTTTCCTCTTACTGTCTTATTGTTCTACAGTAGTAACTGTCCTTCTTGCACTCGCAGGTATGTGATGGGGCACTTTCCCGAGTTGAGGGATGTGTTTTACCACTGAGAGAGGATGTCGGATGGGGTGGCAGGACTCGTCTTCCAGTTTGTAGGCATGGCCAGTGTGCAGGGTCAGCTTTCGCAATGGATGGACCTTGTTGCTCCACTGTCCGTCGTTGATCCGCTTTTGCAGATCAAAAGGGATCCAAGGTGTCCCTGGTTGGTCCGCTTCCGTGGATCAAAAGGGATGCGAGGTGTCCCTCTTCTCTAGCATAGACACCTTCCGCTATTGGTGCGCTGCCTCGGAATATGCGTGCGGTGTGAAGGTCGCCCACCACCGCCATGGGGAGTCGAGGGCAGGAGCGACCCTCCTTTTTCTTTCTTATACATCTGTAAGATGGCTTTAATAAAGCCTTTTTGAAGCTCAGACGATCTTTGTATCTTGACCGAGGGACGAGATCTCTTGTATTCTTTATATCTTGACTTAAGGAATAAAACTTCTCTGGATTTGTTTTGAATGTGTACCTTTTCAATGAGAGATGTTCGCATCGTATGCTTCTAGTTGATTTCCTGTGTGCGTGTCCTCGCAGTACTTAAGGGGTGAGCCTCGTGTCACTGGCTCAGTAGGGGTCACGCGGATCCCCACTGAAAAACACGCAGTAACACGCTAAAATAGCAGGTAAACAACAAAAGTAGTAAAGCAGGAAAGTTAAACTATAAAGCTGTAACGAAGAGGAAGCAAGAGTAGGGAACAAACTAAGAGCTAGGGGAGCTAACAGGAAAAGGGAAGAAGTCGTATCAGACGAGTACGACTGTCGAACTAACCTCAGCTCCCGACACTACTCCAAGCAGACACTACAGCAAGCAAAGATAGAAGGGTGAACTCTGAACTGAAGAAGTCAGAAGCTTACCGAACTGTCAACACGACGTCAAGCTCTGAACGAAGACCTGCAAGAGCAACCGACAAAGCCTAGGAAAATCTAGACAGACTCAGACAACACGACATGACTAGAACGTCGTGCACACTGCCCCATGCATGACTGGAACGTCGTGCAGGTGACAGACACTGACCTCGAGTACAACCACAGAAAGAGCCAACTCAGAAGGGTCACGATGCACGAGAAACACCGAGAGTCACGTGTCACGTGATGGAAGCACCTCTAGAAGAACAGCCAGCTACGGCCACTGATGACTTATGCTGTGCCACACGTACCGAGCCAACCACACCACTCCAAGGGTGGAGTCTCGGGTATGTACTGTTTGAACAAGAACAGTGACCAAGTTACAAGTACTAGCCAGGGGAATGCCCGTCGGCGTCAGTCCAAGCCCCTGACCACGTGTGCACACACTGGCTCTTGTCTAAGTCAGGCCTCTAGCTAGTATTCTCCACCCGCAGGACGCTACGGTCGAGGGCAACACACCGAACCGGGAGCCCACGGAACTAGCTTAGGAGCTGTTTAACGGGAACGCCCCTCCACCCCTCCAGAGGTGGGTCGACAACCACAGTCTAAGGGCAAGCAGAAGGGAGGTTCACGAGACACAAAGGACTCAAAATACAAGTGCCGAAGTACAGACAAATATCCATGCATCGTCACCCATACTTCAAAGCACCAAAGGTAGCTCTAGCAACTGCCGACAGACACAGGACAAGGCAACTAGACCTACTTGCACAACGATCCCTGAGCCAAGCTACTCGAAAGCATCGGCGGGAGCGCCCCAGACACCCCCAAACCAGCCCCTAAATGCATCTAAGCCCCACCCCCACACATGCTTAATGTGATAAAAACAACGACGGGGAGGGGTTTTCATGGCCTACCTCGGGGTGCAGTTCTCACCGACGTCGATGGCGCGGCAGCGAGCTCCTCCGACGGTGACGTCTCCGCGGCTTCCTCCTCCTCGGCGGTCTCCTCCACGGCAATAGACGGAGCGGCCGGCGCTTCTTCTTCCACGACGGGGGTGGCGGCGGTGACTGGCAATCCCTCCTCCATTGGCGACGGTGGCATGTCTTCCTCCTCATCGGTCGACGGCGGTGGCCAGCGTGCTTGGCTTTTGGTCCGCATCAGGGGAATGGGAGAGGCGTTTGAGAGAGAGGGAGAGGGAGAGATTGAGAACGGGAGAGAAAGAGGGGAACGGTGGGGGGGCATTTTCGTTTTCAGTGGTGGCTCTTCCTCTCCTCCCTCTACCGGTTACGGTGGAGGAGGGGGAGAGGAAGGGTCGTTTACGTTTAAATTCCCCAGGGGTTGTGCGGTCTTGCGATAGACTGCACTACTTATGCGGTGTATCATGGGCCGCACATCGTCCGCACACTGTTCTAGTATATGCGGTTGATACCTGACCGCTCTTACCTTTAAGTGGCTCATCCCCGACCGCATATCTTTGAAATGCTGCTTTAAGAACTCTCCCCATGCACATCATGATTGCTTAATACCTTGATTATTTTGGTCATGCTCTCTGTGAATTTGGTTAACAGATCATCGCCTGCTCACCCGGTGGCCCGCCGACAGGTTAGTCAGGTAATGTATTTCGTCCCTATGTCCCTTAATGCATTACTATATGGTATTAAGATACATTATCTCAAGAACTGGTTGGTTACTCGCGTGATCCAGGATTTGGTGTTCCCCTTTAACAAAAATAGGTGATGATCTAAGTGTACGCGTTTAACCTCCGGATAAGTCGTTGGGTTGGAAAAATCACGAGACGATGGTTCTATCTCGCATGTCGTGGTTGCAGATAGTATCCTGATCTTGATGGTCCCCAATCCAGCATAACTATTCTCGAGTATTTTATATTTTATCCTTTCTTTGTGAAAAAGTTGAATGAGCAACAAGAGGCAGGCATATCAACAAACACTTGAAGTTCGTTGAAGATCAAGTGACCACGTGCCAGTCTAGGCATGCAATCCAACTCACGTTTCAAGACTATAGACCATCTGGGACTTCATTTTGGTGTGAAATCAAATGGACACGTGGCAGATTATCTGAGGGCAATGTTTGGGGGAATATTCCTCTCCACATGGAAGAGTCTGGTTCGCTGGGGGCTTTAACCTACGGTACTCTGTTCTATATATAGAGAGCAACCCCAATCGCAGGAGAGGGGGTGAGACAGCCAAAAAGCTTAGGGCTTCTGTTGTGAGAAGAATCCATCTGAAAGAAGAGCAGCTCCAAGAAGAAGAGAGAGAGAGAGAGAGTTGAAAGAGAATAAGAGAAAGAGTGAGCCAGAAAAGGAAGAAGTAGAAGGTGAAAGAGAGAAGCAGGAAGAGTGAGAGCCCGTCTTCTCCAATCTAGCAGATCCAATTCATCATATCGATATCCAGTGCAACCAGTGCCAATATTGAAGATCTGTTCATGTATTGACTCGTGCATCAAATCCAGAGTCATTGTGCTCCTCGGAGCTACATCTGTTTTGCCTTCTTCTTTTGGTTTACATTTGTTCTTTTCCATCTTCTTAGTGCCTTTCGATACTCTGCTTGGAGTTCGGGATTCCTCTTGAGGATTCAGGAGAAGGGAGAGTGATCTCTGGTTTCCCACTGTGGACTCAGAGGAAGAGAGGACGCCTCCTTCGATTGGTGGGTAACGGGCCGTTACTCACTGGTGTTCCTTCTGCGGTAGTAGGAGAAGGGAGACTTGGTCTCCGGTCGTGAGTGACGGGGTGCCACTCATGGGTTCCCTCTGAGGATTTAGAGGAAGGGAGGTCATCTCTGGTTCTAGCTTTGTGGTGTAGTAGAGCTAGGGTGCTGATCTTGTGGGTAGCAAGATCAAGTCAAGGGTTTTGTATCCCTCAGGTCATCAAGCTGTTAGGCAGCCATTGTTTACAGACTGAGTCTGCTTCTTACGTTTGCAAGGGAAGCCTCACTCTAGTTGGAGTGAGGGGTGGATGTAGGTAGACTAGTGTCTGGCCGAACCACCTAACATCTTTGCAAATGTTGGAAAATCACTTTCCAACTACGAGAATGGCGGTCTCCTTCGGCCCCCAAGTCGTGAAAAGCCACATTAGGGATGGCTACCTTGCCATCCCCCTCTGCTTCAGGAGTTTCCCTCTTGTGGTGGGCTTCACCAACTTCCTTGGGGTAGCTTTTGTCAACATACTGGACGTAGAAGTGTCTGACGAGCCTGAATTCAACATCCCCATCAAGGGAGTCATTGAAGCTACTACCGGCCGAGCTATGGTCGAGAACAGCAACAACGTCCCACCAAGGACGTTGGGCTATAACGTGCACCATGTGCACCAGACCGCTGGCCCATCGCACCAAGGGTCGACGTCCCATCGGAGGAGGCTGTGAAGGAACAACCCCGGCGCTTCTACGGGGCGTCGGATCTCTAGTTCTGGGAAGTCCATGACGGTCGGAACCATCCGAGTCCATCTGAATGGACAGAGGTCCGAGGTGATCCTGGACCGTATCGCGTCGACCATTCCAGTCCGCAACTCCTTCCAAGGACTGGAGAAGATGAAAGAAAGGATGGCGCTCGTCGATGCGTCGGCTCACAAATCAACAAAGCTGAAATAGGCTTGGGTTCCCAAGGGAGCCCAACCCACGGCACCAGCCCAGGCAGGGCCCAGTCGTGACCGCCACAAGAGGGGGCGAAGAGACGAAAGGGTTGGGGTGACGGCCGTGACCCACCAACCGGCAGTTGTTGTGCCAGCGCTGCCCGAGAATGCTCACCGTCGACGTCACAATCATCATCACCGAGCTGACCGCCCAGCGTTCGTGACTAGCACCCATCCTGTTGTCGCCACCGACACCCAACTACCGGTCGCTTTCCTCGACCAGGAGTGGGAAGGGATCAAGCAGGCCATGAAGAACTACCTCCGGGGCCCAGGCAATACTCCCTTGGGTTGCCAGAGATTGCTGGGGGCAGTAGCCTATGCCTTTCGAGAGGAAGAGGAGGCTCGACCTGTGCCCAGTGCAGAGTCGAGAAACCAATCAGAAGAGTTTCGCCAGTCCCCCGCGTGGGAGGAAGCTCCGCCCCACCCGTCGGTCTTCGTCAGGCTGGTATTTCCAAGCAAACCATCAAGGCACCAACGGCAGCCTCTGAAGATGTCGGAGTCGAACGTGGTGGCCAGAAAGGTAGAGCATGGTCTGTTCAGGAACAGAGAGACCAACCTGGCGCACCCACTCTTTTCCGATACCTCGTTTGTCTGGTAGCAGTCGCTGCGGCTTCCGACCGCGAGGCCTTCTACTTCATATACCCAAACCAGAATCGTTCTTCCGCTTCTCCTCCCACCTCGTCCCCGTCCCGCTACCGGAAACCCTAGATAGAGAAAGGTATCTAGATCTGCAGTGGAGGTTTGCTCCTAGTGGGTTTTTGGGGACGTCTAGGGTTTAGTCCACCGTTGTAACTTTTGCTCATTTGCAGGTCTAGTAGGTAGATTGGTAGATCCCCCATGGAGGCAGCCGCGGACGAGCGAAATGATGCGGGCGAAGCCGAAGAGTACGAGTACGAGTACGAGGAGGTAGAAGAAGAGGTAGAAGAGGAGGTAGAGGAAGAGGTAGAAGAGGAGGAGGGTGGTGGAAGAGGTCGGTCACCGGAGCAAGGGGTAGATACCGTAGATAGTGCACGCCAAGAGACGAAGCAATCTGTCGCCCGTTCGTCCTCCGAAGGGTTAGTAGTTGAGGTCGTCTTAGGGTATCGTATCGTTTAGGGTTTCTTGTAGATTTCCGTGTTTTGCTTAGAGTTTCCGGTGCTGATTTAGATTCGGGCTTTAGTCATTGGTTTTGTTGAGATTTTTGGCCCCAACCCAGATCGGCACGGGATAAGTCGAGACAAAACACATTCGAGTAATCTGACTTTTTCTTGTTTGTTAGAAAAATCTTCGTTGGAGGCATTGGCTGGGAAACAACAGAAGGTAACCCAGGAATTAATTTCGTTGCATCCTCGTCCGCATTCTACAATGTAGGATTTTTTCTAGGGTAAGCTTTTCTAGTATTCCGCCTACTAGCATTCAAATCATCTTGGTCTTTCAGTCTACACTCATGCATCAAGTGACCAAGTTTATTGCAGTAATGACATGACCTTTTCTTCTTAGATGCAGCTGAGTGAATATGTGAAACATGCAAGGTGTTGACAAAAGTCCTTTTGTTCTTTTCAGTTTTCTTTTCAGCATTTGTTGGAGGTTTTTAGACTCCGTAACAATAACAGAAGTAAGAAAAGCTTCGCATCCTTGCGATATAAGTTTACAAGCGTAAAGAGAGGATATGATGGTAGGATGTTTCCTATAATTGATACCAAGGAAGGAAAATCTTGGAAGACCTGGTTTTCGGAAGGATATAATCCTATTTCGATAATTAATATAGGCATCATGGTCCACCAGTCAATCTACCTCTAGAATAGCATCGTAACCTTTCATGTCAAGACATACTAAATTTGGGGGAGATTGTGACATTCTATTATCACTTCACTATTTAGATAATACTTGGTAAGTTTTATTCCAGAACCTAAGGGTGTAACAATAGCAAGATCTGAAGGTAGGGGAACTGATGCAATTGGTAGTGTTTTTGTAAAAGTAGTGGAGATGAAAATATGAGAGGCACCGGTATCAAATAGCATAAATGCATGATGGGAATAAATTTGAAGGGTACCTTCTATAAGCCCACCATCCCTGGGCGCTTCTTCATCCTCTAGAACAGCGTTGAGGCGAGCCTACCTTTTACGTCCACCAATAGATGGTTGATCCTTCATAAGGGGGCAATCTGGCATACAATGCTCCCTACTTCTGCAATGTAGACAAGCGCCAAGGCTCTTCCAGCACTCCTCAGTCGAATGGCCAAACTTTTCACAAAATGTGCAAGCCGCCATGACTTGCTTCTCCTCCTCTTTGACCTTCTTACTTTTCTGGGAACTTCCACTGTTCTCACTCCTGGACCGCTTCTTTCTATCACGGCTCTTGTGAGGCTCCGTGATACTGAACTTTTCTTTCTTGTAACGTTGATCAGATCGTTGGCTAGACTCTTCACCTTTTCCTTTCAATTTCTCAACCTTCTCTAAGGTCCTTTCACAAAGATAAGCCCGTTGGACCATCTCCGCATAAGTATGGATATTCTGGGTCCCAAGTTGCTGAATGAAATCGGGTCGTATCCCGTCCATAAACCGATTGGCCTTCAATAAATCAGTACTAATGAGATGAGGTGCATACGGTGCTAGCCTAGAGAATTGTAGTTCGTACTCCGCCACCGTCATCATCCCTTGACGAAGAGAAGCGAACTCCATCGCCTTCCTTTCTTTAGCCACCCATGCCCTGCCCCTCCCAACCACATATCCCCTCTGTGCCCCCTCTCTCCCCACCACCAAGATTGACCTCGGTGACGCCGGACTCTCACACCATCACCCACCCCTTGTCCTTGAGGGTCTGATGCCTCACTGCCTGCAGACTCAAGACTGGACCTGAGATCTAGCTTGCAGAAGCTGCGACGGCTCCCACGGCGAGAATCAGTAGAAGCTATCTTCTGTGAAGTTGTTATGCTCTGAGCCTACTTTTCACCAGAAGTACTCCTGCCTCGATTCAACCTTGGCACCGATCACATTGTTCATTCTCGTACAACTGCACTAGATTCAAGCCAAAATCAGAGGCCCAAATTGCAGAGACTACAACGACTTCTCCAGCATGAATTAGACAAAGCCAACTTCAAAAGAGTTGTCCACCTCCAAGTCCTCGTTCCTCCAGAGGTGGGCCCACCCCATTTCAATGTCAGCACCGCCCGTGGCGCCTATTCTCGTGGGGCTGCACAGAGCCCGCATGAGCAAGCCCATCCCATGATGAATCGCAAAGTAATAGGGCATCCCATGCTTACTCTACTAGTCTCTGAGTCGAGCGCTTCAGTGGAGACTCACTGATCGCTGTCCGAAAACCAACCCCACTAGTTTTGTTATGCCTCGACCTCTGTGCTGGGCGTACTACTATGCACATCCTCGCCTTATCTGTATGCTCAGCTAGGATCCAAAGCTTCAGTCCAGAGACGACCATGGCTGGCCCTGAGCTCTGAAGATCGTCAAACTTGACTGGAACATAGATCTCCATGTCCTCTTTCAAGCCACGCTAGTCCCGCCTTGATCGAAGTTTAGTGGCAAGAGTTATCCCTCCCGCACGGTGACTGGACCAACCTATCCGATGGGACAGAACTGTGTAGGTCGGCTCGTCGACACCGCCCCACCCGCCAGTGGCCTCGAACCGTCACCAAACATTGCAGAGCAATGCAGCATCCCTCCAGCAATGATTTGGCACCCGCGGCACCTCTTTTGGAGTCTGGAGCCTGTCATACCTCCCCAAGCTCTTCCATTCTGTCCTACTGGTTAGAGTGCTGATCGGGTTGATTATTCCCCTCCCCATGCTTTGTTCATCAACGAGGACAGAAGGTCTAAGTTAAGGGAAAGCTGACCGATCTTGTCGATGGTGACAAGGGTCAAGGGAAAGTTGACCGATCTTGCCGATGGTGACAAGGGTCAAAGGGAGGTTGACCGATCTTACCGATGGTGACAAGGGTCAAAGAAAAGTTGACCGGTCTTGCCGATGGTGACAAGGGTCAACAAAAAGTTGACCGATCTTGTTGATGGTGAAAAGGGTCGAAGAAAAGTTGACCAATCTTACCGATGGTGACAAGGGTCGAAGAAAAGTTGACTGGTCTTGCCGATGGTGACAAGGGTCGAAGAAAAGTTGATCGATCTTGCCGATGGTGACAAGGGTCAAAGAAAAGTTGGCCGATCTTGTCGATGGTGACAACGGTCAAAGAAAAGTTGACCGATCTTGCCGATAGTGACAAGGGTCGAAGAAAAGTTGACTGGTCTTACCGATGGTGACAAGGGTCGAAGAAAAGTTGACCGATATTGCCAATGGTGACAAGAGTCAAAGGAAAGTTGACCGATCTTGCCGATGGTGACAAGAGTCAAAAAAAAGTTGGCCGATGTTGTCGATGGTGACAAGGGTCGAAGGAAAGTTGACCGATCTTGCCGATGGTGATAAGGATCAAAGAAAAGTTGACCGATCTTGCCGATGGTGACAAGAGTCAATGAAAAGTTGACCGATCTTGTCGATGGTGACAAGGGTCGAAGAAAAGTTGACCGGTCTTGTCGATGGTGACAAGGGTCAATGAAAAGTTGACTGATCTTGTCGATGGTGACAAGGGTCGAAGGAAAGTTGACCGGTCTTGCCGATGGTGACAAGGGTCGAAGAAAAGTTGACCGATCTTGCCGATGGTGACAAGAGTCGAAGGAAAGTTTGTAGGAGTTGAATGACAAACGAGGACATGGCCTCGCTATTACATCATCATTTCTTTCTTTTTTTATATCACATTACTGAATTAAGCGCCCTTTCAGGTTTTCGCTGAAGTCAGCCCCCTCTTACTTTTGCCCACGCGCCCTTTTGAGTTTTCGCGTGGCGGAGTACCCGATTTTGCCTGCAGTGCCCTTTCGGGTCTTCGCCACAGCCGGGTTATAGCCGCTCCATAGCTGCATCATCATGTACCATTAGCATTCCATGAAATAAAATAATTACATTCCAAAATTAAAGAAACAAACAAAAAAAAGAAGCACAAAAAAGGAAAAAAAGGACTACCTGGATAAATGGTGTGAAGTCATTCATAGTCACCTCCCGGTCTGACTCTTAGGATAGGCCCGCAAACAAATGCGCCAGGACGACAGCTCCCCAGGCGTATTGCCCTACTCTCTCCAGGTCCACTACGAGCTCTAGAAAATGACAGTGGATGTTGTCTCCCTTCGAGTCCAGTAGCAACCTCCCCAGTAGGAAGAGGAGAAATCTCTTCAAATTCGTGTTTGACCTCTCCCAATTGCTGACATCTACGCAGTACACAGCACGGTGCCCTCTTTCAACCCTCTCCATGAATTTCTCTAAGGACTCGTTATCATGTGGACGAGTGTCAGTAAGCCCCAATGCCTCCATGATAGACACCTTGATTACTGACATGTTCTTTCGATCATCCAAGTCCAATCCTAGTAGCTTTTGAGCCCCCTCTCAGTAATCACGGTAGGTGACCCCGGTCACCACCCCGCCCTCCACTTTGAGGCCCGTGATTTAGACCACATCTTTCAGGCTGGGCACCATATGCCCCCAGGGCATCAGGGGCCCGACTCGTTGGGTCCCATCTTTCACGTAATGCTTGGATGAGAGCGAGGTCAAGCTTAATCGGCTCGATCCGAAGAAAGGTCCCAAACCCCATCGCGTCTAGCTGAGCTTTCTGGAAGTCCGGAAGACCCCGATATGTGGCCACCACCAACTCCCATAAAATGTGTGACCACATCATACACTGTGCATACATAAGAAATGAGAAATGGTACATTCTCTCATAAGGAAAAAAGAGAACAAGAGAGGAAATGAAAGAATTCAGTCACAAGCTGTGACTGGGTCCTCTCACTCAGGTGCCTTTGATGTCAGAGGGCCTCCTGGAGCTACTACTGGATCTGCTTCTCTTTGAGGAGTGGGAAGATTCGCCCTCCATTCTGAAACTTAAGAAATCTTTGCTCCTCCTTCTCGTCAGAAACTTTCACTCTTCGAGTTGGCTTCCATTGCCCCTGGGGAGAACGAAAAAGCCGCATCCACGTCTTCAGACGCTAGTCCTAGCACCCTTGCTTACCAGGAACTACCACTCGAAGTCATCGAACAGGTGATCAATGCTACCTTCCAACTACAATAGTCCGAAGGTGCCTGGATCAAGATCCAGGCAAAGAGGAGTCATCGACCTCGCCCTACATACCCATCGACACGACGACATCTCCGTGCGGACCCCTCAGCTCCAGTTCCACTGCCTCCTCCTCCTACTCCCCTGGAGGCGGCCATTGCCAAGAAACAGGAGAGGAATAGAAGAAAGAATCTCAAGAGGCGGCACAAGATACAAGCCGAACAAGTGGCTGCCTTGCAATCCCCAGCACAACTAATGCCCCTCTAGAGGCTACAGCGGCTCATCGAAAACTTGGAGGAATACATTCCTCTCTGCCCTACCGGGCCTATCCCACTCGACAATTACATCCCGTGGGAAGACATGCAGAAGCGTGCTCACCTCAGAGACTGGGTCCAAGAAATGATCCAAAAACTCAAAGAGGGCGAAACCCTTCGCATTCTAGAAGAACTCTCCTTGTTCTATAAGGACAAGGAGATCATGGTGGAACAGTTGAAAGAGATGCTTCGCGGCTGCACTTGCAACATGGTGGCTATCCTACCTCCAGATAACATCAACGCCTCCGGGCGTGGCGAGCCAGTGGCATCCAGAACCAGACAAAGGGCTACGACACCACTCAGACTACAACCAGCTCCAGAACATACCGGTCGTGGCCGAGGTCGCGGTCATGGACATGGTAGAGGCCGTGGAAGAGTCCCTGAGTCACCTCTTTGCCCATCCGCCTTCGATCCAGAACGGGTTATCCTCTTTCGAGGAGAACAACCTGCCCCGATCCCACTGGTGGAGATCCGAGGGCAACCCAACATCTTCGATCCTGCTGGTGCCAAGGAGATTGCCGCCAGCACCCCAGTTCCAGCGTCAGTTCCCACCTGTCCTGCAGAGCAAGCAGGGCCGTCAGGCAAGGATGGGCCAGCCCTTCAGCCTCCCTCGGAAGAGTCGTCATTAGCCTCCCTCTTCCAAGAGTCTATGGTTGGCGACAGTCAGCCTGATCCCAGTAACAAAGGCAAGGCGGTGCTGCAACAAAAGAAGCCTAACTAGAGAAATTTGGATGGTTGAAGGAGAGAAAATTTGAAAGGGAGAGAGAGAGAAAGAGAAAAAGTGGCAATTGCACGAATGAAATTTGTATTTCTAAGATGAAAATTACGAAGTCTGTGAGAATTACAACCAAAGTAAACTAAGAGGAAAGGGGGGAAAAATAGAGCTGGAGTATGAAGAATGCCGTCGTCTCCTCCTTCCCAAGCCTTGGAGAGGATCGCCCCGCCTTGGGGGAGAACGCCACCGTGAGCAGACTGAAGAAGAAGATCTGCCAATAGGATATGAGAGAGAATGTCGTTGTCCATGCCGCCGAGCCTTTGATCACTGCCCCACCTTAGAATGAACACTACTGTGAAAGGGAGATTGTAGAGGAGAGATCTAAGAGAGAAAGAGAGAGAGATGTGTAGAAGACTAAGGGTTGGTTAATGGAGGCCTAAGAGAGGGGAATGGTGATGGCAAGAGGTGGAATAAGTGGGACAGAGATGGGTAATCTACCTAGGTGAAGGGAGAGGGGAAGAGAGAGAGAGATGTGAGGGCGCAAGGAAGAGAGAAGAAGGGGAGATGAGGAGGGCACACCTAGGGTTAGAGGAAGAAGAAGGTGAAAGAGAAGGAGAGGGTGAAGAGGGAAGGGGGCGCACTAGGGCTAGGGTGAGAAAGAGAGAGGGAAGTTCTATTCTAGCCAAAATAAAATTATGTTGGAACCCTGGTTTTGATGATGTCACACTATGAATCATGTTATGACAAAATTGATTCAATAATAATTACTTGAGTGTCCTTTTTGTTCTTAAGTCCGAATGTCTTTCAAGTCCATTCATCTTCATAAGTGTCAGGAACATAAGGTCGATGCACATATAGGCATTCAGTCATGCAGGTCGATGCAGCCATGCATTGCATTGAAATCAGGTCGATGCACATTCAAGCTTGTAGCTTGTCAGGTCGATGCATATACACGCATGAAGTCTGTTAGGTCGATGCATGTATAATCCATTAGTCTATCAGGTCGATGCACTAGAGGACCTTGTGTTTAGCAAGGTCGATGCACATACATACATTCAGTCTGCCAGGTCGGTGCACATGAAAGTGTTATGTCCATCAGGTTAATGCGCATGCTACAACGAGTCCTATCAGGTCGATGCACATGTGTTGACTAAGGTCTATCAGGTCGATGTGCATTTAACACTCACTGTAATCAAGTTGGTGCAGCCGTATTAGCTTGGCTTATCAGGTCAATGCTTAAATACAAGTTGTACTGCCATCACCTTGTCAGGTCGATGCAGCTACACTTGTCCTAGATCAACAGGTAGATGCATCTCTACAATCTCTCGTGGTATTCCATTATCATTTTATCTATCAAGTCTACCTATGGTCACACACAGGTTGATGCAGTAAGTGTTAGTTTACTGCATTCGTTCGGCCTTGACTAGTCTCAGGTCGATGCACTTGTTGAATGCATCATTTACTTATACATCACTGCATACTGCATGCCATGATAATGTCTGATCTTCATGATCTAGTAGCACTTAGCCCATCTTTATTAATCTGAAAAAGTATACATCTCCTAGACATCTCTTTTAGCAACTTGCGATGTAAATAATGATAAGATGTATGATGAACTTCCATATTATCTCTGGCAAGAACTTCAATATGAAGGACATCAAACTACATTTGCAATTTGCTCAAACATCTGAAGGGCAGAAAGTGTCAAAGACATAAGTGATCAAGTGGTTCGAAAGTTAAGATGATTGGCACGTGATCCAAGGCTTAAAAGCTCCTCAGGATAATTTGCCATGTGGACTCATCTCTTCTTCAGATCTGACACGTGGACATCATCTAGTTTCTTTTTCCTGAAAAGCTATTGGCGGGAATGTTCCCTCCATGCGCTGGACTTGAATCTTGTGGGGACCACAAGAATCAGCTTACAGATATAAAAGGGAGATCTCTCGTTCAAAGAAGATATAACTGAGAGAGAAAAGAGAAGAGACTGGACGAGAGTGAAATCAAGAAGACTTCAAGTTAAGAAGAGTGCAGAGAAGTAAAAGAGTGATCGGAGTTCGGGAGCAGAGAGGATTCTGAAAAGAAGATTTTGAGAGGAAAGATCAGAGAAGAAAAAGAGAAGCTATGAGGGTGAAGGTCTTCACAGAAGAGTGAGAGAGAGCCATTGTAAGACAAAGTATTGGAGAGAGGACAAGAAGTCAGAGAAGAGATAATTGCTGAAGTTTTGATTTATAGATCAGATCTAGAATCTAATGCTCATGGGAGTTACATTATTTCTCGAGCTTTATATGTGTATTGTTTTTGTTCTTTCGTGTTTTCTTTAGAACTGTTCTTCAAGCTATTAGGCAACGAAGCAAGCTGTATTGCTCAGTGGCGAGAATTGGTTCCTCGGACAGCAAGCTATAAAGCTCAGTGGGTTTAGCAATCTGTGAGGCTCAGCGGTCTAGGATTAAATCCCCAAAGCGGTGTGTTGAGTGTTGGTGATCCTCTCTGATTACTATTAAGTAATAGAGACGTGTAAGAATGAGATCTAGAGGGGGGGTGAATGGATCCTAGTGACACTTTTGTGGAATTTAAATTTGAACCCTGCTCTAGACAGATTTAAGGACAGTCACGGTTTAGCCAGAGGTGAAAGACACCTACAAGTATTATTCAAATGATCAAAGTGGTCATTCAATCAAATACTGCACTGGGTAGAGGATCTCCTCACGCAAGAGATGTCAGTCCGAATAGGCATGACCTAACTTTCTTGGCATGCCTTTCGATATAATTCTTTGATTGATGAGACACTCAGATCATATGAGTGATCTTGCATATAGAAATTGGTTCTACTGGCAACGGTCGTAAGCATCCATCTATCGAATAAAATGCTCAAACAAACAATCACACACTGCACAGAAATTTTTAGGTGGTTTAGTCTCTACTCGAGACCTTCATCCACCCCACACTCAGACCTGAGTGTGGCTTCCATTGCCTAATAGCTTGAACCACTGAGCATCACAGCTTGCTTACAGTTGAGCATCACAGCGTGCTTCCGCTGATTCACAACTTCGACTGCTGAACATCACAGCTTGCTTACAGACGGCTGAGCATCACAGCTTGCTGACCGAGGAACACTTCCCCGTCACTGTGCATTACAGCTTGCACTGCTGGATAACAGCTTGAAAGAGATGATAAGGAAAAACAAACGAAAATTGAAATTAGAAATCAGATGTATCGATGAAAACCATATAGCTCAAACATGAGCACACGATTCTAGATCTGATCTAGAGATCGTGACTGAAAACAAGTTGGTTACAACACTACACCTCTCGCAGGAGGGGGGATCTCAGGGTGGGGGTTAAGTGGATTACAACTAAACACTACCTCCACGCAGGGAGGGGCTGTAAGTCGGGCTGGCGGGGAGGGGGAGTTAAGCTAGAAACCGAAGTGCCGTGATCCACCGGCTCTGCCTGCTTCTGGAACAGCCCAACAGACAGTTGAAGATGGCACTGCCACAGGTTCTATAGAGCTCATAAGAGGTTTCAACTTGTGTCGAAGCTCTCTGTCTTGACCCAGGAGGACACCATAATTTTCATGGAATTTCCCGATGATGTCGCTGGCCGGGGCAGGGTCTGGAACATGGCTGGACTACTCTGGTTCTTGCTGCTCCCAGAGTGATGGTGCTGGAAGATGGGGGCACCATGAACAGTCCTATGCTCTGTTCAAGGTGAGACTAGAGCCGTTGCGATCATGGTCAAGTCTTCGTTGATCCGGGACAAACGGCGCCAGCGCCAGATGTCAGATCTAATCGAGAAGGCCAGAACAGTGGGCGTGGGTCGGTTCAGGCTTAGGGAAACAGACCTGGCGCACTTTGGAGGGGAAATTTGGAACTTTTGATGCAGAGGTCCAAAATTAGCTCTGCTTCTTGGAGATGACAGAGGACTTGAAGGGAAAGTCCTCAGCCAAGTGGTGCTCCAAGAATCCTAGAACTCTGGTCTTGGGAGCCTCTGCAACCATCCTCTGGTTGTCTGCCTGGGAGGAACTACACAGGTTTCTGAGATTTACTCCTCCGAACAGATCCAAGGTCAGAAGGTGGCTGGGATGCCCTCGTTGCGAAGCTAACTGGACAATGATTTCAACGGTGTATGGTGTGCCTCCTGAAGCATCACGATGTCGCCATGGCACTCTCTGGAATCTGAGGGTTCTCTCCTGCCTGCGACCCAGAGCCAGGGCAGATCTATTAGGGAGGTTGTGGAAGGGAGTAAAGGGGAGGGTTTGTAAGGGGATGATGTTTGATGGCTATGGGAGAGGGGAGGGACGTGGCTGGGGTCTCCAAGGAGGCTGCGGTGGCAGGGATGGGGGCGGAGTGTGGCTGAAGGCTGCTGGAGGTGCTGATGGGGGGCACCTAACCTTAAGCCTTAGAGGTCAACGAAACATTATAATGATTTTGAATTAGTTTCTATACGCTAAAAGGGGACCAAGGGTATGGAGGATCTACTACTATGCTTATTTCCTAGTCTTTCCATCAAATTACATGCTTTCATGAGGTCTCTCTGAGATTTTATCGATAATCAGACTTCAGAGTGCTGGATGCATCGGGGCATCAGACTTCAGAATGCCTGATGCATCGAGGCTTTAGACTTCAGAGTGCTAGATGCATCGAGGGATCAGACTTCAGAATGCTGGATGCATCGAGGCACCCACTGACTGGGTCGATGCATCTAGGGCTCTGTCCCAGTTTTCATAAACTAAGAATAATAGAGTTTAGAGGGGCCATCCTAATTCAAAAAAATCTGAAAAATTGAAAAATGGTAGAAGGTTAAGTTAGTAAACCACTGTAAAAACTCTGTGCTCACAAAGAATCCACACTTGTAGTGATGGTTTCTTTCCTATGCACACATAGCTTAGACTATGGACTGGTCTGTGCACATGGGGGGCAGGCCCATGGTAAGGTCAATGCACATGTAGCTTAGACTATGGACAGGTCTGTGCACATGGGGGCAGGCCCATTGTAAGGTTGATGCACATTTGGTCTAGGCCTACATAAGGTCGATGCAAATTGGCACAGGCCTGTACAAGGTCGATGCACATTTGGGGATGGGCCATATAAGGTCGATGCACGTTTGGGAAAAGGCCATATAAGGTCGATGCACATTTTGGAAAAGGCCATGTAAGGTAGATGCACATTTGGGGATGGGCTATATAAGGTCGATGCACATTTGGCACAGGCCAGTACAAGGTCGATGCACATTTAGGGATGGGCCATGTAAGGTCGATGCACATTTGGGGATGGGCTATATAAGGTTGATGCACATTGGCATAGGATAGTACAAGGTCGATGCATATTTGGAGATGGGCCATATAAGGTCGATGCACATTGGCACATGCCAATACAAGGTCGATGCACATTTGGGGATAGGCCATATAAGGTCGATGCACCTTTGGGATGGGCCAATATAGGTCGATGCACATGTGGATAGGTCGATGCACCTGTGGATTCTGACCCTCCACTATAGCCCGAAGTTGCTGGTGGCCCACCTTATATTGCTAGAAATATCTTCAAGTTAGCTTCATCGGCGAGGTGATCCCACCATAATCCGAGTTCGGGGCTGTCCGGGAGGTCCATTCTCGTCAGAGTGCGCATCTGGCTTTCGATGGAAGACCAAATCACCGGTGCAGAAGCTCCTACATTCTCACCCTAGCTCCCCTTGGTGTGCCATTTGGCTGGGATGAACTAATACCAGTCCTCTGTCCAACACAGCCAGCAAAGGAAATTTTGGAGCTCGGAGCTGTCCGTTCCAATTATTCTCCCCCAGGTGCGTAGGTCAGTCCACTCAGAATCCGCACAGACACCCCTCCACTCTACATCCTCTATCTCCCTAGTCTGACCTGCCCTAGTGGCCTTCCTGGCTGGAGATCGAAGAGGATTAATCCATGGTCACATCCACCTTGGTCCTGCGCCGTTTCAACTGCGGGAGTGTTCGGGACGGTGTCATCTACCTGCTGCTATGTCTTGAGAGTAGTCCAAGTTCAAATAGAGTGACCCGGTTCCAGAGCTAGCCCCGACCAGCGACGACACCGAAAGATCCCACGAAAATTCAGGAGCTTTCCTGGGTCACTCAGCGAAGGATTGGCACTGATTTCGGTGGCTTTCGAGTCTAGTACAGCCCGTGGTGGCATCAACAGCGACCATCTGTCTGGTAGTTCCAGAAGAAGGCTGAACCGGCCGAATAGCCATTCGGCACTCTTAGTATTCCTCTTCCCCACCCCGCCTGGTCGGCTTAGCGCCCCTCCCTGTGTGGAGGTAGTTTTGATGTAATCCTCGTTTCCCCACCCCTTGTCCAACCCTCCTGCGAGAGGTGTAGTGCATGTAAACTATTAAACAGGGAGAAGCTTCATCGGTGCAGTGTGCGGGGAACCCACACTCCCCGCTTGCCCTCGTCTCCAAAGGGGGTTGGTTTCTTCAAACCAACCAGGTGAGCTCTAAACCTTGCTCCCTTTACCAGCACTTGTTCCATTAATATCCATGAGATTGCTCAGCCGGCAGTGAGAGAGAGAGCGCCCGACCTCGGACTGTTCCATTTCTGAGCTGTCCCCGTTGGTTGTGAGTATAATTGGGCCCAATAACCAAACTAATCAACCCTATGACACTTAACTTAGGTACATGACTCAAATAAAAGGGAAAATACATCAAATGACTCAAATGGAAAGCTCAAAATTGATAATTGGGGCCCACATAGAGTGATGCCCGAGCTCACACAACTCCAGAGTGTGACGACGACCCGAGCTAGAGGGAGTCATGGGTGATGCCTCCATCAAATCCCCTAGGCTGGGAAGAGGGTCCATCCTGCTATGATACTGCTCGAGAAGGTCGGGATCCAGCTGCTAGAGATCTTCCTGACTCACCCACAAATCCTCTGAAGGAGGCCGATCCTTCCACTTGATGAGATAGCGCTCGTACACCTTGCTCTTGGTGGCAGTGACTTGTTCATCCAATATTCACTCAATTCACTCTCGCTGGGCTCTCTGGGCTAGTGGACTCTTCTTATGGGTGGGTACTCTCTCAATGGGTGAAGTGGGCTCAATATCCTCACTAGGTACCACCATGGGACCCTTATATGGCACTAGGTCGGCCACGTTGAATGTGGGGCTCACTCCGTACTCCGCGAGATGATCTAACTCATAGGCATTAGTGCCAATGCACCTCAGAACCTTGAAGGGGCCAGCCCCACGAGGCCTCAATTTAGAGACGACTCCTGGGGAGAGTCTCTCCATCCTCAACATCACAAAGTCACCCACATGAAATTCTTGATGATGCCGATGAGAGTCAGTCTACCTTTTATAAGCCTCATTCTTCTTGTTGATGTGCTTGCAGATTTCTTCATGCAACTCTCTAATGTGTTGGGCAAATGACTCAGCTGAAATAGACACTCTAGCATGCTGGGGAAGGAGAATGAGATCTGAAGGTTTCCTTAGCTTGTACCCATGCACAACTTCAAACGAACTCATCCCTATGGACTTATTGACAGAGTTGTTATATGCAAATTCAGCCTGAGGTAGAATGAGATCCCAATTCCCTGGACGATCCTCGACTAGACACCTAAGGAGGTTCTCTAGACTCCGATTGATAACTTCGATTTGGCCATCAGTTTGAGGGTGGTAGGCTGTGGAGAATTTGAGGAGGGTACCCATCAAGTGCCAAAGGGTCTTCCACATAACAGACTGCCCCTATTTGAGACCTCCTCTAATTGGGGTGTCTAGGTTGGTCATCTCCCCCTTATTCACCTCTTGCCCCTACACCTGACTGAGGAGAGAAAAGCAGGGACCTTCACTTCTCCTAGGTATGGCCAGAGGAGATATGGTGTCACACAAAGGAGGGAAACCTAAGCAGAGTTTCCATGTAGTGTGTGAATGCCATGCTTAGGATCTTCCTTGATGATCAAGGAGAGGGATACCTCACCACCGAGTCATCATCAACCTGACTCTAAGGGTAAAAATGCTTAAGGTATAACCCGTTTCACACGTGAGACAGCTCCTCACCTTCCGCGTTGACCAGACGATACGCATTCCATGAATGAGCCTCTCTAATGATGAATGGCCCCTCCCAATTGGGTTGCAACTTAGACCTAGGACCTCCAGACCTAATGAATTTACGTTTCAAATTCATATCACCCACTTTGAATTTGCGTTCAATTACCTTCTTTTGAAAATAATGTAAGATTCTCTTTTGATAATCGGACACGTGGTCGGAAGCATTTATCCTCTTCTCGTCTGAGAGTTCTAGCTGGACTGGCAACACCTCTTGACGCTCGTCGAGATTAAGTTCTTTATCGAGTTGCACCCTTAGGGAAGGGATTAAGATCTCATATGGGAGTACCGCCTCCATCCTGTAAGTGAAAGCATAAGGGGTTTGCCCCGTAGGAGTACGGACGGAAGTGCGATAAGCCCATAGAGCTTCTACTAACCATTCTGGCTAATCAAAAAATTTATGAGATTCACACATTTTCTTTCTGATTTTAAGAAGGGTCTTATTAGTGGCTTTAGCTTGACTGTTGTCTTGGAGGTAATATGGAGATGAGTGATGTAATGCAATATTGAACTTCTTACAGACATCTTGGAGCTCTTGTGACACGAACTGAGGCCCGTTATCGGTGACGATGCTACTTAGCACTCCGAACCGCGAGATGATGTTCCTCATGATGAAGCGAAAAATTGTGGTAGCTTTGATCTCCGCATATGCTTCAGCTTCAGCCCACTTGGTGAAGTACTCAGTAGCGGTGGGGATAAAAAATTTCTACTTAGACTGAGAATTGGGATCGACCCATGGCTGTCCCATATGGTCCTCGTCCCGATATGGTGTCCACCGCACCTGAAAGGGCCGTTAATTTGTCAGTATAGCAGTCATACATGACATTCATATAGCATTCATGCAATAAAAGCATAGCATGTAGAAGGTCAGGCTATTTTTACCGATGCATGTGGAAATGAGTCGAGATCCTCTTGAATCGCCCGAGTTGACCGCTGGATTGACCCCACGCTCCAGGCCACGTTCCACCGCCTCGTGATGGGAAATCATCCCGGGTACAGCTCCACTCCTCGCCCAATCCCCGGCAGATAGAGAAAAGACCAAAACTGCATTTATAAGGAGATGTCAGCATGTTAGCATATTCAAAGCATGTTAGAAGAATAGAAAGGCATTAGGGCATTTTTTACCTGCAAGAAGGGTGAGAAGCCGCCGAGCATAGTCACTCGGTCGGTGGCACTGAGGGAATGGAATAGGAAAGCTAGCACTGCTGCTCCCCATGCATACTTCTGCACTCGACTCAGGTCAGACAGCAGGGGAAGGAGCCGGCAACTGATCACGTGAGCCCGTGTCGCTAATAGGAGCTTCCCAAATAGCAGCATCAGGAAGCGTCTCAAAACTCTATCTCCATTTGGCCCCGGCTCTGCCCCTACACTCGAGTGAGCCCGCTCGATCACTCGGTCAACGTGTTGTTCTGGTAACTCTCCGACTGCCACTGCTGCTCGCCGGAGTCCCAAGCTCTCCTGAAGCACTGACCGTGATAATTGGGATGATGGACGCCCCGGCCTCATCAAGTCCAAGCCGAGAAGCTCCTGAGCCAGCTCATGGTAATCGACGTATGCCCACCCGGTCACCGCCTTGTCGTGCACCCGCAAACCGCTGATCCGGGCCATGTCCTCCAACGTCGGTATCATATGCCCCCACGGGAATATGAAGGCCCGGCTGACTGGGTCCCATCTCTCGTGTAGAGCCAGTAGGAGGGCCGTGTCCACTCGGGCCACCTCGATGCTCAGGACTTCCCCGAAGCCCATCGCCGCCAAGCGTTCCCGCTGATACTCCGGCAACGCAAGGTAGACTGCCCGGACTTGTAACCATGTGATTCGTGTCCGTCTCTTCCCGCAATTGAAAGCAATAATAAGCCAGCAAAGATAATGATACCAGCAGAGGAGAGTGATCAGGAGCTCACCTGATCGGCGTGAAGACGTCGATCCCAGCCGAAGATGAGGGCGAGCGGGGAGGCGTGGGTACGCACCCGCACACCTTGTTGGTGTCACTTTGTCCTAAAAATTAAAAGTGAATACACCACTACGCCTCACACAGGAGGGATGATCTCAGGGTGGGGTTAAGAGCTTTACACCCAAACACTACCTCCACACAGGGAGGGGCGCTAAGTCGGCCAGGGGGGGAAGGGGAAAATTAACTAAACGAGTGCCAATTGGATACTCTGCCGGTTCTGCCCACTTTTGGAACTGCTGATAGACTGTTAGTGATGTTACCGCCGCCGCCACTCCTGATTTTTGCTAAAGGTGAGATTGGTTGGGATGGCTTCGTAACTGGACCAGGATGACGCCTGATTTTTTTAGAATTTTCTGGCCTCAGGTGTCGATCAGGGGTAGGGCGCGAACAGGGTTCAGGAGTTCTGATTCTGTCCACAGGGATACCTCGGCAGCAAGAAGACGTGGCTGCCACGAGCGCTGCCGGACTTGGATTTGAGTAAGGCTAGAGTCATTGGAGCTGTCATCGAGTCCTCTTAGAAATGGCACTTGTGGGGATGCTGGCAGTGATCGGAGAAGACTGGAGCAGCTAGAAAGGTAGGCAGGGGTCTATTCAGCCCAAGAACAGACAGAACAGAGCACCTAAGGGAGAAAATTTGGAAAATGCTCCTCCAGATGCCGAATGAGACGCCACTTTTTTTTGATGGATGTTGACTGGTAGTAGAAACTCTCGGCCAAGCGGCGCCTCCAGAAGCCATGGGATGTGGCCGTGGGAGCTCTAGGAAGTCGCCTCAGGTCATTGGCCAGGCCTGATCTGCGTAGTCGGGGAAGACCGGGCAGTAGGAATGTCGGATGTCGGCAGGACCACCACGGCTGCAAAGCTACCTTGACGAGATTTTCAGCAATATAAGATACACCACCATAAAATGCGTGCTGACGATGTGGTAGCCTCTGCAACTTGCTAGTATTTTGCTGCTGCGAATCTGTCTTGGTGGTAGGTGGAGATAGGTACAAGACGAGAAAAACTTTCGGGTGTTGTTTGTTTCGACGTATATATACTGGTTTTGGAATCATCCGTACGTTTCAAAACTCGGGTATTTTCTTATTTTAAAATCAAAAGTATTTTAGTTAGATAACCGTAGATAAAACGAAGTCTTTTGTTGGTTTATTACAGTTAATTTTAACTCATTTTTTCTCTTATTTTAATTTTCAATAGATATGGACCATAGACGATCGAAAATAAGAAAATCTCAGAGTGTTACATGGGAGCATGTAATCCCATTTAAATTATTTTACGAATCAAACGAACCATCATAAAATATTATAAACTAACATAATTACAAAATTTCACAGTATTTTGTGAAGCAAATTAACAAACATTTAGTGCAAATCGGAATTGCAAGGACTACATATCACACTTCCGCAGAGGGAATTTAAACGTGAGTAACTAACAATCACCCTAATCTCTAGGCCTTTATTGGACTTGCGGGGGCCCGTTTGGGCCCAGGTGTATGTGTGTCGCTTGCTCGCCTAATTAATTTATAATTTTCGTCTAACTAAATAAGAGAAAGATGCGACCCCCATGACGTAACTGGGCGGTGCAAAATTAATATCTGCCGGCCCCTGCAGATTTTCTTGACCCTCACTCCAATCCTTGTTTGCTTGTATTGGTTTAATACGGAACAGGGTTATCATATAATTAATAGTACGTGGATTAGTTTATCGCCTCAAGCAAGTATTAAAAGGTATATGTTCCACTCTACGAATGCTTCGTTACCACTCATTAGATTTCGTTTCGGCCCCTAAAGTTGTAGACAAGGGGATTTAGATCCCTGATTGACTCGTTTCATCATTATTTAACCTAATTGGAGTTGGAATTTAGTAAGTTGTACAGATGCCTTTGGGACAAGTGATCAATGCCAGATGATGTGGATCACCTTTACGTTAATGTCGAAAAATGTCACCGTTCAAATGACGTAAGAAGTGTACAGCTTCATTCGTCTGGCTCCCTTGACAGCATCAACGAACTGGACTAGATGATAGATGTGCATCAACATGCTCCTGGTGTCAACAGGTAGAAGATATACATAACCCCCTTTTCTTTTCAGCCTCCATTTTCAGAATGATGCATTTTCATACTGCATAGAACCTCATCAGATTGCATGCACAGTCATTTCATCGAACAGGTAGCATGCACAACAAAGGTCGATGCATGTCCATTGTGGTGCACATTCTATCTGTGCACATTTGCATAATTCCACTACAAGGTCTATACATGCGTGCATATAGACTTATAATGTCTGCACATGCTTGTATATCGCATTTGTGTTAGACAGGTCTGTGCATATCACTGTTCACAAGCATATTGAGGACGGTGCACGTTTTGGCATCTTGCACATCAAGGTCGGTGCATGTTTGCGTTTAACTGTGTAAAGGTCAGTGCATGTTATTTGCAAGGTCGGTGCACTTTGTCATAATGCATCATATAGGTCGGTGCACATCCAGTTCCCTGAGATATAAGGTCGGTGCAACTTTTTCTACATGCATATAAAGCCCAAGCACCTTTTACTAGACTGCATATAGGTCGGTGCACATCACTATTCACATGCATGATGAGATCTGTTCAGGTCTTGTGTTGTGCATGATAAGGTCGATGTACATCACTGAAGCAAGTCGGTGCATGCTATGCTTATGGCATGATGAGGTCTGTGCAGGTCTTGTGTCGTGCATGATAAGATCCGTGCGCATCACTGAAGTAAGTCGGTGCATGCTATGCTTATGGCAAGATGAGGTCGGTGCAGGTCTTCTATTGTGCATGATAAGGTCCGTGCACATCACTGTAGCAAGTCAGTGCATGTTGTGCTTATGACATGATAAGGTCGGTGCATGTCACTATTCATTGCATACTAGGGTCGGTGCATCTTTTGATTCATGCTGTATGAAGTTGGTGCATGCTACTATTTATCCAACAGAAGGTCGGTGCATTTAGGCCACCCTACGCATCTAACGTTTGTGCACTTTTACTTTTGGCAAACCAAGGTCGGTGCTAGTTTTTGCCTCATGCCATATGAAGTTGGTGCGCATTTCAGCTCATATGGTCATAGGGTCGGTGCTAGTTCATGTTTCATATGCATAAAATCTGTGTTAGTATGCAGGGTCGTGCATCTAAGGTCAGTGTGAGTGCGTAGTCTTGTGCATAAGGTCAGTGCTAGTTTGGTGCACATTCCCTTAATCAAAGTCCATGCATGTTTTCTTTAAAACCCAAGTCCGTGCATCATAGAGTCCGTGCATGTACACGTTTATATGAAGTCTGTGCACCTTTTCAAACTGAAGTCCGTGCACTTAACTCCGTGCGTGGTTTGCTTGGAATGAACCCAAGTTTGTGCACACCTTCCTCCATACACTAAGTCCGTGCATTCTAAGTCAGTGCACGTAGTCTCTTCAAAGTCTGTGGACATTGTCCAATGTCTGTGTACGTTTGGGTTTGTGTATCGCATGTCAAGCCCGTGCATGTCTTAGCATACACTTAGAGTCAGAGCATCTCCTGTAGCAAGTCCTTGCATACACGGTCTTAGGCTCAATCCAAGTCAGAGCACACACTACAGCAAGGTCAGAGCACATCTGCCTTAGCCAAATAGAGTTCGAGCTACACTTCAGCAAGTCTGTGCATGGTCTATGCACACACATAAAGTCTGTGCACATTTCACCATCTCGCATGTTTAAAGTCTGTGCATGGTCTGTGCATTTGATGCACGACCTACACTCCAACTCCGTGCATGGTCTATGCACTTGCTGCACAACTTAATTTCCAAGTCAGTGGATGTCTTAAACAAGTCCATGCACGTTACACTTGTTAAGTCCATGCATGTTTTGACTCTGCTTCACAAAGCCCATGCACTTCTTCATCAACCAAGTCTGCGCACGTTCACTTATGTCCATGCACGTTTCTGTAAAGTTCGTGCACATGGCTTTTTAGCTAAAGTCCGAGCATCTCAATGTCCGTGCACTTTCTCATCTTTGGACCAAAACGAAGTTCGAGCACATCTAACTCATGTCTGTGCACTTTGTGTTGAGCTAAAGTCTGAGCATCTCAATGTTCGTATACTTTCTCTTCGTTGGATGAAAACGAAGTCCGTGCACGACTAAGTCATGTCCGTGCACACCAAACCCCGTGCATGTTTCTTTATGACTAACCTAAATCCTTGCACGTCTTCACAAACCCCATGCATGTCCAACCCCGTGCAGGTTTCTCATTGAAAACAAAGTCCTTGCATGTCTTCACAAACCCCGTGCATGTAAAATCCCATGTCGGTTTCTCATTTCTCGTCTAAGAGTTCCAATTGGGCAAGGAGTGAATCACGACGTTCGTCGAGTGGAAGCTCCTTGTCCAACTGTACCCGGAGAGAAGGGACTAAGATCTCATACGGGACTACCACCTCCATCCCGTAAGTAAGGGAAAATGGAGTTTACCTAGTGGGAGTATAGATTGAAGTGCGATAGGCCCATAGAGCTTCAATAAGTTTTTTGGGTCAACTCGAGAACTTATTAGACTCACATATTTTCTTTATGATTTTGATCAATATTTTATTAGTGGCCTCTGCCTAGCCATTTCCTTGTGGATAATAGGGTGATGAATGATGCAATGTAATTTTATACCTTTTTACAGAGGTCTTGAAGGTCCTGAGAGGTGAATTGCGGCCCATTGTCGGTGATGATCGTACTTGGGATGCCAAACCTGACGATGATGTTCTTCACGATGAGCTTGCAAACTGTTGACGCATTGATCTTCGCATAAGCTTCAACTTTGGCCCACTTGGTGAAAAGCTCTGTTGCAGTAGGGATGAATGATTTTTACTTAGTGAGGGAGTTAGGATCACCGAGGGGACCAATGATGTCGAAAGTCCACATAGAGAATGGCCATGGGGAAGATACTGGATGAAGTGAGGAAGATGAAGAGTGGATTTTGTCAGCATGAAGTTGACACTTGACCCACCTACGGACATAGATAACACAATCCTCTTCCATGGTGGGCCAATAAAAGCCTTGCCGAAGGCTCCTCTTAGCAAGCATCTAGCTATTCACGTGGCCACCACACACGCCTGAGTGTGCCTCATCACCACACTTCTATACCTCTTCATCATCAAGACATCTTAGAAGAACACCAGTGAGGCTTCTCTTATATAAGACCCCTCCAACCAACGTGCATTTCTGGGCCACACTCCTTATAGCTCTCTTATCTTCTAATGTGGCCTCTTCAGGGTAGGCATAATCTTTGCAATACTTCACAATTTCGTAAAACCATGGCTTCTCCTCATCGACCAGTTCTTCTTCTAATTCTGCTAACATGACTTCCCTCCTCTCAGAGATTTCTTCTTCTCAGAGCTTTCTTGCTATTTTTTGCTTGATCCTTACATAGCAAGCGTCATTGATCGCGGGGGCGTAACGCCTGTAGATGTAGATGGACTTAAACTATCTACCCAAAGGGAATCTCAAAGATGATGCCAATGAGGTGAGAGCATCGGCCAGAATATTCTGGTTGTGAGGGACGTGGACAAAGATCATCTTGGTGAATAGTTTGGGAAATGCAGCAGTGAGTTCTTGGTAAGGCTTGAGTTTGGGATCACGGGTACGATATTTGGTGAGCACTTGGCGGAGAATGAGTTGACTATCACCGACAACTCGTAGTTCAATGATACAAAGAGAATGGGCAGCTTCTAGGCCAGCTAGAAGAGCCTCATATTTAGCTATGTTGTTGGTGACTGGAAATGTTAGCTGATATGCCTATGGGTAAGTGATACCCTCAGGTGGCAGGAGGGCAATGCCGATTCCTCTCCCTTAGGAATTCAGCGCTCCATCAAAATGTAATGTCCACATGTGATCATCAGATTGGCTGATGGACATTAGTTCCTCATCTGGGAACTCTGATTGGACCGGATCAAACCTGGGGAGAGGATGGTGAGCGAGATGCTCGGTTATGGCATAGCCCTTAATCACTTTTTATTGAATGTAGGTGATGTCAAATTGAGAGAGAAAGCTTTGCCAGCATGGTAGCCTATCGGTAAGAACAGATTTTTCCAAATGGAATTTGATAGGGTTCATCCAGGCAATCAAATGGATCTCGTGAGCTAGGAAGTAGTGTTTCAATTTCTGCACCACCTAGACAAGGGCGGCACAGGTCTTTTCCATAGCCGTGTATTTCTTCTCATAGGGGTTGAGAAGTTTGGACAAGTAATAGGTTGCCCTTTCCTTGCCCTCTTCATTGGCTTGTGCTAGGACAGCTCCAACGGAGTCATCCAGGACGGAGACGTAGAGAATCAGAGGCTTTCTTGATGTGGGTGGTATCAAGACGGGTGGGAATAGTGCTCTTAGTTCCTACAACAGATGTTTCAACGTGGCATTTTTATTTCCTTATTTCTCTCTCTTGTAACCGTGGTTTTCCTTGAGCAATTAAGTGGGTCATTATCCCTTCCCTAATTATCGTAACTGCCGGAGGATTGGGCTAGAACCCCAGCCCTTTTACGGGAGTCTTCTCCTTCTTTTACCCCCACTGGCATTTGCATTTCCTACTGGGTTTGGGTGTTTTGGAAGGATCCAAAGAGGGAGCCAAGGAAAGCGTAGCAGAGGGAGAGGGGATCGTTCCTACTCTTCTATGGCTTCCTCGTTCCGCTGGTTTTCTGCTAGATCGTGGTCATCTCGAGAAGAACATCGCCTTCCCGTCTCTTGCCAGAGGTGGAGGGTTTTCTCTAATCCTCATTTCATCTGCTTCAAGGCAAGATCTGAAATCTCACATCTTCCTTTTGTGCTTGATATAATGTCTTGAAACTTAGATTATGAGTCATGGTTTGAATGTAAAATACGACGTTTCTACTTTCACGAAGTTTGGTTTGATTTCTGGGTTCTCAAACATTGGCAGAAATGGGTAGGTCACGGTTGTTTTCTGGACAGAACTTCATTGCTTTCTGGATCAGGCTTAAGTCGACTTAAGGCCTGCTCAAGTCGACTTTGCCTGTGACCAAAAAACCAGTCCAATTCTGGATCAGGCTTAAGTCAACTTAGGGCCCGGCTTAATAAGTTGACATGGCCTGCGTGCTACAGATCAGTCTAGTTTTAGATGAGGGTTTAAGTCGACTTAAGGCCCTGTTAAGTCAACTTAGCCTATAACCAAAACCCAGTCTAGTTCTGGATGAGGGCTTAAGTCAACTTAAGGCCCTGTTAAGTCGACTTAGCCTATTCCAGGAAACTAGCCTAGTTCTGGATGTGGGCTTAAGTCGACTTAGGCCCTGCTTAAGTCGATTTAGCCTGAGTGGGTACTATTTTAGTGTGTTTTGGACGTGGGGAAAAGTAGACTTATGCTCCGTAAAAATAATCCTTTCCTCTGTGCAATCGTTTTGCTTCCCGTTACTGACTGTTCCCTTGAATTTTCAGCTACCCACTATATTGCATGCTAAAATTTTGTAAAACAGTAATAGTTATTCTAAATGATCTGTTCCCATCATGTAGTGATTACACGAGTTCAGATTCGTTGCATCTTTCTTGCACGATTACATATTCTGAAAGTTCTTCTAGCATATTATTCCTAGTCATTGTGAATCCCTTATGCTATGATAGTCATTTAATTGCTTATCTAGTATAGTTCTTGACGCCGCTGCTAGTGAGTGTGATAGGACGCCTAGCTTGCTAAATTAATCACCACTATGAGTTGTGAGTGTGAAACCCGTCCTGTGACTCGTTCCAAGCACGAGAGTGAGCCGACCACCCAAGACTCAACACCGATTTCTCAACCGTGCAGATCGACTCATTTTCCTCACCGGGGACGACCGTGAGTGAGTGCTTCTTGTTTTGGGACGTCTTTGTCCCTTCGGGAACCATGTTAGGTAATGACTTGGTCGTATAGTTACTGGTCACGTCATCTAGTGAGTTGCGTCATTTCGTCTAGGTCATAGGATCATGTCTACATATCGAGTCTCATAGTCGTCCCGCATCACTGGGTGGCCTCGACGCAGGCAGGGGTGGTGGTGTGGAGGTGCGACGACAGTCGCCAGAAAGGGGTCTGTGGTGTTGGCAACGGAGGGAGAGGGGGTGCGATGGGTTGAGAGAGGAGGGTGGCATGGGCTAGTGCAGGAAGGTGGTGAGGGTGACGGTGGAGAACGGGAGATGGCGGAGGTGCTGGGGGTTCGACAGCGGGAGTTGGGAGGTGGTAGCGGAGGGTGCTGCCGGTGGCATGGGCGTGAGGAGGTGAAGGTGGCCGGAGGCGTGGGCGGTAGCAGCGAGAGAGGGGGAAGCTGGTGCGGTGGTGGTGGCAGCGGGTGGCCGGGGTGGTTGGATGTGGAGGCCATCGACAGGAAGGGATGGCAGCGGCGGGGTGCAGGTGGCTGGAGGGGGGGTGAACGGTGGTGGCGAAGGGAGAGGAGAGGAGCGGCTGGTGGCCGCCTCTAGTAGAGAGAGAGCATTGGCAGGGAGGAGGGTGGTCCGGCAGTTGTGGTAGGCATGCAAGGGAGCGAGAGGGAGAGGGGCACGTGCATGCGGAGGGGAGCTCACCGCGGCGGCGCGCGGACTATGGCGGAGGGGGTAAGACGGTGGTAGTGAAGAGGGGGCGTGTGAGAGTCGGCGGGGAGGTGCTTGCGGCGGCCGGAGGGTGATCAGCGGCAGTTGGGAGGGTGGCCGACGGTGTTGTGATGGGAGAGGAGTGGAGGTGGGCTTGTCGGATAGGAAGGGAGGTTGGTAGAGAACGCCAACCGAACGCTCCTCCAAGGTATCAAGACTCGGCTGGATCAAGCAGGTGATTCCTACATAGACTCAATTCTGAGCATTCTATGGGCCCACCGGACCACCGCTAGGGCCGCCACCGGGGAGACACCATTCCATCTAGCTTACAGCGTAGAGGCGGTAGTCTCGGTATAAATATCCAACCCATCTCTTCGAGTGGAACATTTCGACGAGGGCAGGAACAACTAGGCAATGCAGGAAAACTTGGACTTGCTCGAAGAAGACAAAGCAAATGCCCAAGTGAAGCTCGTGGCATATCAACAAAAGCTAGCCCAGTACTACAACTCCCGAGTCAAAGAATGTCTTTTCTTCCCAGGAGATTTGGTACTACGGTGAGTAAGTGTGGCTGATCCAATGGGGGCCGTCGAGAAGCTCGCGTCAAATTGGGAAGGACCATACAGGGTAACGAAAGCACTCGGCAATGAAACATACAAGCTGGTAATGCTGGGGGGGGGCAGAGGTACCCAGGACATGGAACTCTGTCAACCTCAGGAAATTCTTTCAGTGAAACGTCACCAGCCATACTCCTTTAAGGTAAGTTATATTTGTACCCCAAGAAGGTAGCCTAAGGGCTCTCTAAAGGCGAGCACCGCTCTCCTTGAAAATGATGAGGTAGCCTAAGGGCTCCCTAAAGGCAAGCACCGCTCCCCTTGAAAATGAGGAAGTAACCTACGGGTTCCCTAAAGGCGAGCACCACTCCCCTTGAAAATGAGAAAGTAACCTACGGGTTCCCTAAAGGCGAGCATTGCACCCCTTGAAAATGAGAAGGTAACTTGTGGGTTCCCTAGAGGTGAGCACTGCTCTCCTTAAAAATGAGAAGGTAACCTACGGTTCCCCAAAGGCGAGCATTGCTCCCCTTGAAAATGAGAAAGTAACCTACGGGCTCCCTAAAGGTGAGCACTGCTCTCCTTGAAAATGAGAAGGTAACCCACGGGTTCCCTAGAGGCGGGCACTGCTCTCCTCGAGAATTAGAAGGTGACTCAAGGGTCCCTGAGAGGCAGACAGACGTCCCCTCGCAAGCAATAATCACAAGCTGATCCACCTAAGGAAAGGCGGAGAAAGCTACTCTATCGAGGTCTAAAATAATACCGTAGTTTTATAAAATAACTTAAACATGGTGAATATACACTGTTAAATATATTAAGAACTAAACATGTTCTTTTTAGAATGCCAGACGATATAACGGACCATGCTGGGACCGTTATCTTACATAACGGATTAGGGCAGGGGCGTTATATGGTACATAATGCATCTCCCTCTATCCATTAAACTTACCCGAACACTCAGGTGAATACAGACGCACGGACATGCAGACCATAACGCACCACTACTGGGGCGTTATGTTTAGTATAACGCATCTACCCCTGTGCGTTATACTCAATTAAACAATGCAGTGCAACCAGAAACGCAGGGCATAACACACCGGGCATGGGGCGTTATGCTGAGTATAACGCGCCTCCCATGGCCGTTATAGTTACCCGAGCTGAAATCAGAAACCACAGGACATAACGCACCCAGGCTGGTGCATTATGAGACTATAACGCATGGGTCCGAGTCCGTTAAAGTCACCCGAACGTCAAGAATCAGCAGAAAATCACAGTTTAATGCAGAATATAACACATAAGGTAAGGGGCGTTATATTACCATAACGGATCTACCCTATACCGCCATGCTAACTGCCTTACTGGTCAACGATCGATGGTCAAACCATCAGTCAAAGGTGAAATGACGGTCTAGTGAGGGTCCGTTAAAGCCACCCAAACGTGGAAAATCCATAGAAAATCCATAACCATAACGGTCAGGGAATGGTGCGCTATACTAACCACCTAACTACGATGTTCATGAGCATAACGGACCTGGGGTGGTCCGCTATGTGGGCATAACACGCCAGATGCAGTGCGTTAAACTCATGACGGTCACTGGTGTGACCGCCATGTGATCTGGGTGATGAGCAGGTACGGTTTGAAACCGAACCACGCCCCGGTCGATAGAAATCGACGGGTTCGCTTACAAACCTGTAAAAACTGAAAACATGCCATGCCATTCATCCGTACAAGCCAATAAAAGTTAGGAAATGCAATTAACATGCCCATTGACAATTAAAAACACTAATTAATATATTTTTACCACATTTTAGGAAAAAACTAAAAATAGACATTGTTAGGTGTTTGAATTAATCGAATTGGAGGTGATCTATTAATCCTCCCCTTCTCTCTCATCGTCTGAGTGTGTTATCAGTCTTCAATTGGATGCCCCAGCATTTGATGATAAGGGAAGAATCTTAGACTGTCTCTTCTTTTTAGGTCCTCCAGCCTCTTTGGCTCAGGTAGGGCGACCTTGTCATACTAGGTTACCCTATCGAACAGAATTCTAGTCTTCTCCTTTGGAAAGGAGTAGGCCTTCTTCATTTTATCCCGTAGTGAGGGACCCGCTTTGCCATCTCCGGCTTTAGCAGGCTGTGGGGCAACCGCCATCTTGCCTTTGTCTTTCTGTTGTTCAAACGCCTTGATATCAAGGGCATTGGCTTCTTTAGGCGCTTGACGCTGTTCCGCTGCTTTGCCTTTTTGTGCTGCGGCAGCAATTGATGCAGACGTAGGTCTTGCCAGGAAGGCTTCTACCTCAGCCACAATGTTGTTTAATCGGTCAAATGACTGGATTTCCATTCCTATCATCTTTTCTAGGACCTCTCTCCTGAGAATCTACTTACATATCTGTACAATGTCCTCCTGATGCGGGGGCCGCTTGCATCTCATTCTGAGGTTCCTCCACCTCTTAATATAATCAAGGGCTGTCTCATCCGCCCTCTATCTTGTTGAGTAGAGTTCGGCCACTGTGACCTCCCTCTCTGTAACATGAAATCTTTCTCTGAACTTCCTCTACATGCTCGACCAATCGTTGATTGACCCGGTCGGGAGGCTAGAGTACCATTCAAAAGTGAACCCCGTCAGTGAGGACCTAAAAAATTTCAGCTAATATGACTCATCGATGGCCAGATCACCCATGACGGTCATGTAGTAAGCGACATGTTCCTTTGGGGATCCCTTCCCTTTGAACTTGTCAAACTTTGGCGGCTTGCTAATCCCAGGAGGGAGCCACTTGGCAGCATGATGCGGTGGGTATGACACCCTATATGCATCAAATGCAACGTAGTCGCTTTCACTTCTTTCAGCGAGCTTCAGCTCGATCATTCTCTCCACCATCATCTTGTTCTTGACGGTTGGATCAACCGGTTCTAGATAGAAATGTGCCAGCTGTAGGCAGGGCACCGAGTGACTAATCAGAGTAACGCTCGTCAGCGTCAGTCCAAGCCTCTGACCACGTGTGCACACACTGACCTATCGCCTTGAGCTAGGCCTCTAGCTAGTTTTCCATCCCAGTAGGACGCTACTGACTATGCGAGAGGGCCCACGAAAATTAGCTTACAAATCGTATAACGGGAATACCCCGCCACCTCTCCCGGGTGGGCCAACACAGACGTCATCGGGCTACGACTAGTGTTTCCACCACAAGGAAAGAGAAAGTTACTCTTATGGGATATAAAATAATGCCACATTGTACAAAATAATTTAAATATGGTGCACATAGAACATGAATTGCATTAGAAATTACACATGCATGCTTTTGAAATCTCTAGGTATATAACGGACTAGGACTGCCCTGTTATGTACCATAACGGACCAGGGAAGGATCGCTATGCTTCACAGAACTCAGATAAATCCACAGAAAATGGAACTATAACGCACTAGGGCAGGCGCGCTATAGGACTATAATGCACTGGATCAAGGGCATTAAAGTCAACCGGCACATAATGCAACTGATAGGGAATATAACGGACCAAGAGTGGGGCATTATCGTGACCATAATGCACCTCTCATGGGCCGCTATGCCCTCCAGAATGACTAGAATCCACAGGAAAATATGGATATAACGCACCTCAACAGGGGCGTCATATGAGTTTAACGCACAGGGGTAGGGGCATTAAAGGCAACAGACCTTTAACTCAATACACAGGGACTATAACGCACCAGACGATGCGCGTTAAAGCCACCCGAACATGAAAATCCACAGAAAACTCAATACACAGAGCAAATAACGCACCTATAGGGATGCGTTAAATGACCATAACGCACCGAGTGTGGCACGTTATGTCACCTGGGTTTCGTAACTCTAGAGTTCGGAATCGGAACCCCTTCTCGACCGATCGAAATCGATGGGGGACGTGGCAAAACATGAAACCAACTCAACCTGCCAACCCATACCGACCATTCAAGCCTATGCATGCCACTAGAAATGAAATACGATGCCCATGGATATCATTACAACAATTAAAGGATAATTTAATGCATTAAAAGATTAAAAATGCACTAGCTGGGGTGTTCCTCTACCAGTCTTCTGTCCAACGCCACTGGCGGAGCCTCATTTGGAGTCCGGAGGTGTCCGTTCCAAATTTTCTCTCTTGGGTGCGCAGGTCAGTCCACCAAAAATCAGCACGGATACCCTACTATTGTTCACCCTCTATCTCTCTGCACTGACCTCTCTTGGATGCCTTCCTGGTCGGAGATTGAAGAAGACTTGTAGATGGACACGTTGGCTTTGGTCCCGCACCATTCTGACTCCGCGAGTGATCGTGACAGCGCCGCCTTCCTGAGAGTCATCCTCCATAGATTATGCAAAACTAGTTTGGCCTGCAGCCAGAAACGGCTTACAGAAGCTACTACGACCGCAACTCTGCTCCTCTTGGTGTGCCGCTTGGCTGGGGCGTCCTCCTACCAGTCCTCCTTCCAACCCAGTTGACGGAGCATCATTCGGAGCCTGGAGCTGTTCGATCTGAATTTTCTCTCTTGGCTGCACAGGTCAGTCCATAGAAAACCAGCACTGATACTCTGCTCTTGTTCACCCTCTATCTCTCTGATCTAATCTCTCCTAGAGGCCTTCCGGGTCAGTGATTGAAGAAGACTCGTAGACGGACGCGTTGACTTTGGTCCCGCACCATTCCGACTCCGAGAGTATTCGTGACAGCACCAACTTCCTGCTACTGCGCCCTGAGGATAGATCCAGCCAGAGCAGAGCCACCCGGCCCCAGAGTCAGCCACGGCCAGCGACGTCTCCAGGCCGTTCCCCAAAAATTCTGGAGACTTCCTGAACCAGATAGCGACGTATTGGCGCTGGTTTCGGCATCATCCGAGTTCGCTACAGACCGTGGAGCTGTCAACAGTGACTATTGGTCAGCCCATTCCTGAAGCTAGCAGAATCGGTTGAGTGACTTCTTCGACTATCTAGTCGTCTTCTTCCCCCACCCCGCCTAGCCGGCTTAATGCCCCTCCCTGCGTGGAGGTAGTATTTTGGTGTAATCTTTAGTTCCCTTCCCTTAGTCCACCCCCCATGTGCGGGGAGTAGTGCATGTATTGTTATTAGGGGAAGTGGCATCGGCGCGGTGTGCGGGGAACCCACACTTCCCCGCTCGCCCTCATCTATGGGATTACTGAGGTTAAAAATTACCATCAACCCAGCTGAGGTGAAAACCCGTCAGGGTGTCTCAGGTAAAATCGGGTGACCCCTCGGTGTGAAAACCCGTAAGGGCATACTAGAAAAAGCAAAAGGGGCCAGCTCTGGCGAAAACTCGCAAGGGCGGTAGAGCTAGTAAAGAGAATAATAATAAAAAACTCTCTCCCTCTCTACTCCTCATTGATGAAAGCCGTCAACCACGACATCCCACCGACGGTGACCGCAGCATCACTCAACAACAACAGTGGACACTACACCCCCGAGGGTCGGCCATCGCCAATTCTAGCTCCAGTGTTCGGCTACAACACCTCAGCGGTCAACTGACCAGCTCCAGCCTTCCGGCTACTGCGCATTAGCAGTCAGTCGGCTAGCTCTAGTCCTAGCATTGTAGCTACGCACCTCGACGGTTAGCCAACTAGTGCCAGTATACCAGCTACAGTGCCTTCACAAGCCGACCAGCCCTAGTCTCCCATTTTGGCTTCTAGCTACAACTCCTTTATAGGCCAGCCAGCTAGTTCCAGCCCTTAGCTGTAGTTCCAGCACCAGTCCCAGTTTATGGCTTCAACACCTTCGTAGGTTGGCCGGCTAGTTCTTGTTCTAGTCCCAGTATTCTAGCTATAACGCCTTCGCAGGCCAGCCACCTAGCTCCAGTCCTAGCTTCCAGTCCCAGTTTCTGGCTACAACGCCTTCGCAGGCCAGCCACCCAGCTCCAGTCCCAACTTCTAGTCCCAGTTTCTTGCTACAATGCCTCCACAGGCCAGCCACCCAGCTCCAGCCCTAGTTTTCAGTCCCAGTACCCTGGCTACAACACCTCCACAGGCTAGTCGCTCAGCTCTAGCCCCAGTTTCTAGTCCCAGTACCCCAACTACAATGCCTCCACAGGCCAGCCGCTCAGCTCCAGCCCCAATTTCCAATCTTAGTATGTCACGCCCCGAGCCTTTATTTACAGCGGAAGACTCGCTCGGGGAGACGCGAACAGCCGGCATGGTAAGTCTCTCGCAAGCAAGAAATAACCAGAGCGCGAAACAATCACACATAAGATGCAATTGCACAAGTATTTACTCAAATTCAAAATTACCTCCACGCAGGGAGGGGCCTTTAGCCGGCCAAGCGGGGAGGGGAAAAGCGAAGGCTCGGACTCCTCGCAGCGTCGGGGGTGAATCTATCCCTGTTCTGGAACAGGGTACAGACCGTCAGTGCAGGAATTCTGGAGGAAGCTCCCGGACTTCAATGATAGCAAGACCAGCTCCAAAACTTCCATGATTGGTTGGGGATGGTACAGGAATTTTGGCGGGAGCCGATGTAGTCCTCGCCGATCGTGGTGGATCTAGAAACAGGGCTTCTATCTTCTGCCTCGGACTATCACAGCACTGCAGATCCAAGAAGATGACATCGCCACGGACAACCCCAAACTCTGATTTGAGCACGGTCAAAGGCGATAGAACCGTTGTCAAGCCTTCATCGAAACAAGACCAACGGGCGTGCCAGCAGATGACGGGGTAGGCCTCAGCAACTCGAACACTAACAGGGTGTCAGTTCTGTCTCAGTTTAGACAGAGATGCGCACTCGGAGGAGAAATAAGAGAAGAATTTGTTCCAGAGGCCGAATGGAGCCCAGTTTCTTGGAGATTGAAGAAAACTTGTAGTAGAAGTCATCGTTCAAGTGCCATCATTAGATCTTCTGGTGAATGGTCGTGGAAGTGTCTGCAAGCGTCCTCAGGTTGCTGTATGGGACTCGCCTGCGCAGTCGGGGGAGATTGCTTCCCCCGGACGGCCACGAAGTCGTATGAAGGCGAGATGACCACCGTTGCGAAGTAGACTCAGAGACGCTTCTTTTGATAACTCTTGGGCCTTCAGGAGCGCCAAGATGATGATGCTGCTTTGATGTGAAGCCACCTTGGGGGTGGTAGTCACAAGACCGAAGACCCTCGGACCTAGCAAGCAAGCAATTCACGGACCAGAAGCTTCACTCGAGCGGACTCACCCGCTAAGTGCACACTCGTGCCCGTAGGCAAACCGACTATGGGGATGAGAGTCCGAATTGGGACCTTGATGTTCCGGGGTTTGTCTTAGCTAGGGATTGAATCCCTAAGGGTTTGGGATGCCCCAACCAAAGGGCGGCCAGCACGCCAAGGGCGTGGGTTGTAGGGTCGCTCTCTCAACTCTCCCCGCGGTATTTCAGGCTCATGAGAGATAGATTGGACTTGCTGAGAAGGCTCGGAGAACTGTTGGAACCAGGGATCTGAATGTGAGGGGGTGTGCATGCTTTGCACTATGACAGTGGCTGATGGCTTTTCACTGGGAATCGGAAGAGAAGATGCCAAAGATGCTAATGCATCGGCCAGGAGATTTTGAGCCCTAGGAGTGTGCACAAGGGTGAGCTTCCTAAATCGCCAGACTACCCTGTCGACCAGGTCCTGGTAGGGTTTTAGCTTCAGGTCCCAGGTTTGATACTTGCAGAGGGATTGCCGGAGAATGAGCTTGGAATCTCAAATGATTCGGAGCTACTTAACTCCGAGTGTCAATGCCATCCTTAAGCCCATGAGGAGCGCCTCATTTTCCGCCACGTTATTTGTGGCAAGGAAGGTTAGCTGACAAGCACGCGGAATAACAACACCTTCTGGAGATTGGAGAATGGCTCCGATTCTGCAACCATTGGAATTAAATGTACCGTCGAAGTAGAGAATCCACGAAGGTTCACCATCTATGATGGCTCCTAACTCTTCATCCAGGAAACTCTCATCGGTAGGGGAAAATATCGGGAGTGGATGGTGGGCAAGGTGCTCGGCAATGGCGTGCCCCTTGAGTGCCTTTTGACTGACATAGGTGATATCAAATTGATTGAGAAAACTTTACCACCTCACCAAACGATCAGTTAAGGTGGGCTTTCCTAACAAGTACTTGATCGGGTCCATTTGCGCCAAGAGCTTTATTTCATGTGCGAGAAAGTAATGCTTTAGCTTTTGGGTGACCCAAATGATGGCTGCATAAGTCATTTCCATGGGAGTGTATCTCTGCTCAACGTCATTGAGCAGTTTGGACAAATAGTCGACTGCGCGTTCCCTTTTGGCATCATCATATTGGGCCAGTACTGCTCCAATAGATTCTTTCGTGGTGGAAACATAGAGCAATAGAGGCCACCCCAGGACTGGGGGTGCCAAAACGGGAGTACTTAAAAGATAGCTCTTCAGGTCATCGAAGACCTTTTGACATTTGTCATCCCATTGAAACTTAGCCTCCCCTTTCAACAGGTCGTAGAAGGGCTTGCATCGTTGAGAACCTCTCTCTCCCTCGTTTCTCTCACCCTCTCTCACTCTTTCTCTCTCATCCGTCCCCTCTTCCGTCCGTTCTGGGCCGTGTCGACCCCGGATCGAGGCACAGGAGGTACCGTTGGAACCGGCTCGTCGCGAGGATCGCGCAAGTGCCTTTTATTCCGCGGTTCGTGGAGCGTGGGAACGGGTCGAGTCGAGAGGTGTACCGGAGCTTTGTCGCCTGCGTGCGCACTTTTCGAGATTTTCACCGCGATCGAGGTAGGGGGATGGACTCCTTACTTCGCTAGAATCATTTTGGTACCACATGCATGTCCATGCATAGGCGTTTGCATCATTTTCTATGCAAAGTCTATTTTAGGGGTTTTTAGGTTAAAAATGCTTGAAAAATTGATTAGGGGTAGTATATTTGCATTTTGATGTATGCCGTAGTTGTAGAAATCTTGCTATTCAACTTCTTCTACCCATTTTCTTTTATTTCGCGTCGATCCGGCTTGACCGGAGGGGAGTTCAGTTCCGAACTCATCCCTCTCATTTCCCAGTCGGTATAACGCGCCTGCCAGAGGCCGTTATACGATTAATGGACCCTACGGGGTGCGTTATGCATTGCATGGCGGACCACTCTTGGTCCGTTATGTCAGTCGTGGTTTCTGTAGGTCTATAGGTCGTAGGGCATGACGGACTAGTCCCAGTCCGCCATGGCCAGTATGATGCCCCACTCCTAGTGCGTTATACTATGTGGTTTAACTGTGGAGTTTTTCTGAGTTTTCGACGTTCGAGTGTCTTTAACGGACCACTCCTGGTGCGTTATAGCCACATGGCACACTCGTCCTAGTGCGTTATGGTCTGTGTGTTTTTGAAAGGTTCTCTGGAGAGTATAACGCGCGGCATGAGGTGCATTGTACATTGCATGTCGCCCCATCGGTGATGCGTCATGGTCTGTATGCCTGGGTTTTTGTAAGTGCACGGGTGAGCATAACGGCCCTGGGGAGGCGCGTTATAGTCGTATAATGCCCCCTACCCAGTCCGTTACACTCTGCTACTTCGGTAATGTTAGAGATGCATGTCTATTTCTCGTCTTATGCATCCTGTGCTACGTCCAGATTATATTCATGCTATTTGTGATTATTGGCTCGCTCCTAGTATCCCAATGGAGTGCTAGGACTTTCCATGTGATGGAACCACTAGACGCAGCCCTAGACTTCGTTGATCGTCGACCCACTTGGGAGAGGTGGCCCTCCACATGTCAAGATGCAAGCCAGCAGATTCGAAGCACAGACGTTGCTACTAGGTGCCAATATGAACAACTAGGTGCCAACCCAAACATCCAAGAAAGAAAACGAGTACTGAATTGGGCGTGTGTGTCCCACAAACTAACACAGGACGGGGGGAAAAAAAAAGATAGGATCGAAAAGCAAACTTGCTCATATGTACATGGCACAAGGAAGCCTTCGAGGAAACCGGCGCGAGACAGCGCTGCATCCTGCAACCAGAGGCAAAGTGAAGGACAAGAAAGACGAAATGAGATTTACTAAATGTTGTCTCCAAAAAGCTCAAGTTTTTAGATTAACACGAGAAAAGAGAGTGCAACAGCAGTGGCGCAGACACTCGTAGAGTCTAAAAGGTCAGGTCAAACATTTGAACCCACAGTGAGCAAAAGACAGAGCCACAAATTATTTAATGCCAGAAGAAAATGGGGATAGAAAACATTTATGTTTTTCGCAAACGAGTAGTTCGAGCGTACTTGCAGAATGAGTACAAGAGATTTATGTCATTGTAATAGACAGCTATATGACTACTCGCAAGCGAAGATCATTTGTCGTTTGTTCACGAAATTCTCAAGCTGCTCTAGGCGCGCGCACACAGATCTCTCGGAGCTAGCATGCGGCTTTGAGTCATTTATCAGCAACCATATTGGCCATTAATGGATGTTCTACACGACACCTACATTCATAGTTTTCCTACGATGATGTGAGACGAACCAAACAAACCAACATGGAAAAGTAGGGATGTTGACATGCTCGGGACTCCAGACCCGACCACATTTTTTGCATCAGGCCTGCCCTAGTTTCTGGCCTCTGGGCCAGAAAGATTGGTCAAGGCAACTCGGGCGCAGGGGTGGCGTGTTAGGACTGCTGGCAAAATACATGAAATTTGGTGGTGATATACACACTGAAAAGTTTGGAGGAGAAACTAAATTTTGCCATGTGAGCTTTACGGTCCACGAATTTGACTCACATTTTATACTCAAGCTAAGCCAGGCCAGGCTGGACCCACACATTTTGAAGCAGTTGGGCCAAACCCAGACCAGCTGCTAACGGTCAGGCTGGTGTAGGTCAAGGTGTGCAAGGTTCGAATCAGCCCTTTGACAACCCTGCCAAAGGAATGACAAACTAGAGAACTGAACAAAATACTTGCCAATTGCATAACCATGCTGTGGCAACAAAAATATCAATCCTAAGGACCACAGGTGGCTTGGGAACCAAATCTCTAACGTCATCTTCATCGTTATCATCAGCATAAATCTCTTCCTATCAGCATGGGTGGCTGTAGAAAACTACCTTCTTGGTTGTGCAATTGAATCTCATGCAACTGGAAATAAACCATGAAAAGTCTGAAGAGGAGTGGTGGGTCATCGTTTTTTGGTGCAGGACTCAAAAGTTCCTTTTCGGATTGCATAGGTCTACATGAAGAGAAAAGGCGGCAATGTTGATATAGGCACCGTTATCCTATGTAAATATCTGTTGATCTTCGGGAGATCATATAGCTGTCTAGCTATATGTCTAGTAACCATGCGCAAATCACAGCTCAATATAACTTCATGGAGTTATCAAAAACAATGGAGAATGAGCAACAGCAACATTTCACAAATAAAGAATAACAAGAAACGCTCAGTGAACAAACAAAAAGAAACACATCAAACGGGTCAAAAACTTGTCAAACCATTGAACCCCATGCATCAAAAACCTCCACATAGGCAAATATGGATTCCCAAAGCTCTAGTATCTTACTTGACACAGTCCTATGATTCAATGGGACCCAAGTGTTTTTGGGTTCCAAAATCTCTTGTTTGATGAATGTTGCAGGAATGCCTTGCAGCCACACACAACAGGTGGTATCTTGACAGTGGCTGTTCAAGGCACATGACGGGGGATAAAGCCAAATTCTGCTTCTTGGTGGAGAAGGATGGAGGTCATGTTACTTTCGGAGGTAACAATAAAGGTAGAATCATCGGAAAAGGTAAAGTTGGCAAAAATCCTCCGAATGTTATTGATGATGTGTTGCTCGTTGAAGGGTTAGAGTGCTGTGCAGGAGGAGTAGCAAAAGCCGCAGCTTGAAGTGCTGGTGGTACTGTTGGTGGCAACTGTTGCATTTGGGGAAGTGCCGACTATGCCAGTGGTGGCTGCAAGAAGTGCGGTTGTAGAGAGGCCTTGCCTTGACCAGTTGCTTGAGGAGTAGCTAGGGGTGCAGTAGCATCTAGGTCAAAACCTCCCCGGGATGACTCGGCAAGCGTACCCGACTGCCGGGGAATAGGTGTTAGATCAACTCTTTCATTCAGTGGCTTTCTCAGAGCTTCAATCTTTTACCGATAGTTCTATAGCATCATTAAGACAGCTGGGTCTAGGGCTGTCGCAGTAGGAGTGCTCTCGAGCGCCTTGTCTGGAAAGCCCTCGGACGAGGCTGACAAAGCAATCATTTCTTCTTCAGAAGTTACCACGTTGGCCATTGAAGTGGTGATAACTTGCTTTTCTTTGGCTATTTTGAGTATTTCTCCTATAGCTTTGCCTCTTCTTGTCATTAGCCCTGGCCTTTTGGCTAGCTTGGCCAATTCTTCCGAGTCTTCGGGTAGGGCCCCATATCTGCTGGTTACCCCTGCCATGTTGCAAGTGAAAATTTGCATCCTCTTTCTTTGCTCCCGGACTACCCTCTTGGCTTGACCGAGAAATGTCAATCTTTCAAATACTGATATCTTTTCATTGCCCCTACTCCCGGGGTCTTTAGTAGTTGCTATCAAATTTTGAGAAGTCCAGGCCGGACCCCGAAAGGAGTTGCGGGCTATCCCGGCCATATCTTCCTGCTCATGTCCTCTTGTGAGAACGGAGAGCAGCTTTTGGCCCCACACTGGAGGCATATGTGCCAGTTGGGATATCATGGCAGACTGGTTAAATTTCTTCTTTGTTACGAGGATGTTAGCCTGTCGGGCGTAGGTCTTGAAAGCTACACGGCTTGGAGAGTCCAAGACCGTGTCATCTTCTTTGGGGACGAGCCCTTTCTTCTTTTTCTTCTCCGCATTAATGGGCCTTGAATTGTTGTTGCTTGTTACGACTGACGAGATGGGCTGGATCTTCTTTGGGACCCAGTCCTGTTTGAATTCCCTTGGCTTCGGGGCTAGCTTCTCTCGGCTTTGTTTGATCTTTCTGACCTATGGGGTGTTCGGGCCTTGGGATGTAGGGGGACGGGGGCGGGGTGCTTGGGGAGTGGAGATTCCACCTAGGGGAGGGGAAAAGGCTTATAGGGGAGAGGAAGAGTCACTTGGGAAGTGGGGTGAGTTATGATGGGAGTAATGGCTTCTAGGGAAGGTGAAAGGGTGGGGGTGAGGAGGAAGAGGATGTGGCAAAGGAGGAGAGAGAGTGGGGGCCACCCCCTAGAGAGACAGTGAGTGAGGGAGAGAGAGAACTAGATAGAGAGAGAGAGGACACAAGAATTTTGTAGCAAAATATTTCAGATTTCATTAACTTCCAAATGAGGGGGTCGGGGTCCTATTTATAGGGATCCCAACCTTTACTAAAAGATCCTAACAAAAGTGCCAATGACAAAAAATTCAATAAAGTGGAAAGGAAGTTGGCGCCCCTAGGCCATGCCCACTTAATTGAGCCCAATACTACATTACCTATTACAAACTTAGGTAAATAACGCAGTAACCTAGTGACTTGACCCAAAACAAAGGAAAAATTACATCATTTTGACTCAATAAAAGAAGAAGAATACACTAAGATGCCTCAATAGCTAGTCCGAGTGATGGGGCGGACCCGTCAAGTAGCCGAGCCGCACCCTACCCTTCTCCAGGAGGGAGAGATGTGCTGAGCCAGAGGGAACTATGGGTGATGTCCCCATCAACTCCCCCAGGCTGAGAATGACTCTGGCGAGCAAGGGTCCACCCAACTGTGATAACGCTCCAGGAGGTCAGGGTCCAGCTGCTGAAGATCTTCCCAGCTTACCCATGAGTCATCCGAAGGGGGTCGACCCTTCCACCTTGCCAGGTATCGCTCGTACGCCTTGCTACGAGTCACCATGACCTGTTCATCTAATATCTACTCCATATGCTCACGCTGGCCCCTCTGGGCTGGTGGAACTTTCTCACAGGTGGTGGCTCTCGCAAGGGGTGGAACATGCTCGATATCCTCACTAGGTGTCACCGTGGGACCCCGATATAGCACCAAGTCAGCCACATTGAATGTGGGACTTACTCCGTAGTCCTCGGGAAGATCCAACACATAGGCATTTGTGCCGCCACACGACGCACAGGGTGAGACGCGTTATACCAACCGCCATACCCAGTCAAAACATCGGTCAACAAATCCATAACAGCTCTACACCTGCACGTTATCTTAATCATAACGCATAGGGAGAAGTCCGTCATACAAACTGACTGACACAATCTTTGAGGCAGACACGGTCGTCGAGGGTTCTGACATGGTAGTCCTCGAAAATCACCCGACCATAACACGCCTGGGTAGGGACGTTATGCTCCACATAACAGACTAGGTCTGGTCCGTTATGCTCCAAGACCTCCGAAGATAAAAATCAATGAACGGTGCATAACGATCTATTGGGGGACCGTTATGCACATAACGGTCTCTAGTAGGACCGTTATGCCAATCCGACGGTTAAAATAGTGAAACGGCCCAATCGGCCTGTTCCACGCCCCATTCACGTCGCAGCGCAGGGGAAATACACCCAGGCGGTAGGAAATCCTTCAAGGATTCCAAAAACACCACATGCACACACCGAAATGCATTAAATCGTGAGATCTGGACGATTCAGACGAATCGACCTAAATCGAGTCACCGGGGTTCCTGGACTCCAACCGGCCCCACATGACGATCAATCAACATGAAACTGGTGGGGTTGGGATCCTGACATCCCAGCAGTCAGTTTGACACTAATTACGTCGCGAGAGGTTACCGTTTTCAGGCCTACCCTACGAACCCTAAAAACTACGGTTTATGCTAAACTGGCTCGATCTCCCCCGATCGGCCACCAAACTACGCACGGAGACTGAGAAAACGTGCAGAACGTGGAGGGGGTCCATCTCCCTACCTCCACCGATGAAATCGAGCGCCATGGGCAACTAAACCACGCCGAGAACACCGTCGCGAATCAAACCGCCGACTTCGAATCCGCCGTTTGGGATTGCGCCAAATGCACGCCGTTCCTCGCTCCACCACGCGTCTCAGCAAGTCCCACGCATCGTCACCTCACCTGTGGATCGCTCCGTCTGCAGTCGGGCGTCTCCGGGAGAGAGAACGAGAGAAAATGAGGGAGAGAGAGAGTGAGAGCGCGAGAGTGAGAGAGAGAAGAGGGGGGTGGGTTTGGTTTATATAAAAAAAAGAAGACCTCTGCTTGAAACTCCCTTGATGTCGTCGTTGCCGGTCCTCGGCTCAGCATTGTTGATGCGGCACCAGAGCAGCCTCCTCGATCGCCATCCGGGCAATTCCAGATGGCTTCATCGTCACGATCTTCCCCTTCCCCACTGCAACCACAGACCACCGCCCTTCTCTGCCCCACCACTCCTATTGCAACCCAGTCAAAACCTTGCGGCCATCGCCCCAGCCCACCTCCACTGTGGCTCGCTGCCACTCTGTCGCGGCCACCACCGCCTTAGCCGCCGCTGCATTGCCGTTGTAGCTCGTCGCCACCATGTCGCGGCCATCGCCACTGCGACTCGCCGTTGGCCTGTAGACGCTACCACCCCTGTGCATAGGGCCTGTCGTCTACGTGGTTCGTGTTTGCCTTCTCCTTTGTGAATCACAGTAGCAACAAAAGCCGACCTTCGATGCCCCATCGTCGCACGCCCGCCGCTAGCTTGTTGTTCGTTGTACATGCATTATCACCAACAATACTGTACACCATCACACGAGCATCTCAGAGCTTGGTGACCTGCAAAACTTCCTCCATCACGAGGCTTCTGGCCTTGTTGATGGTCATGAAGCAGAGGAATAGGTGCTCTTCCAGCTCGTCCAGCTGTTGGTTGAGACTGGCGTCGTTCTTCTTCAGTTGTCGCACCACTCCCTGTGTCGGCGAGAGGCCCTCTTGCCGCCGATCAAAGCAAAACCGTAGCATGGCCAGCATGTGCTCCACCTCGTTGTGTAGCCTCCCCACCAGTCGGCCAATGGTGTCCAGGTCCCTGCTTAGTATGTACGCACCCTTCGCCGCCGCGTCGAGTTGGGCCAGCGTCCGGGCCACTCATCGGGTGGATGCCAGTCGAAGCGGAACGGGGAGTAGCACTTGCAGTGCCATTGAGTTGAGGGTATTCTTGAGGGGCCGGTAGCAGAGACGCATCCCCTCGATGTCCTTGAGGAGGAGGCCGCAGAGGAGCGAGGCGTTGGTCGTCTCGGCGAAGAAGTCAGAGATGAGAAGGAAGCGGTCGTCGGCGCCGACCCGATCGGGACTTCCGCTGCTGTCGGTTCAGGCTCCTGGGCTCGTGCTCTTTTGGCCTTGACAGTCATTCCACTCTGGTGGGATTGACTGACCGCCGTGTATCTATTTTTCGATGATTTATATCCTTCAATTCTTGTAATGGTTGGGACTCTCCGCCGGATACTCCTTCCGTCGGACTAGGACCTCTATTATGAGACCTCCGTCAGTCCCCGCGAGTTTGGGATTCCTACTAGGATGTTGGGTAGGTTGTACCTCAAATCCTACACCTGTTGACTTGATCGAATCACGTGTTCATCTCTGTTCTGAGTCACGGCCCACTATGGACAATCTAAGTCCTTAAGGGTCCATAAGAGGACCGTTTGACTCACTGAGTGGCTCACAGGAGACCGTGTAGTATTGTCTAAGTACCAAGTCATTGTTGGTCGATTATCCTTGGTTTTTCTTCGACCTGGCCATGTTAAGTTGACCTAAAAGCCTCTAGACCGACCTAAGAGCCATGGGCTGAACCCTGGTTCGGTTCCACCATGCCTCGGGCGCCCTAGGAGCCCATTTGGGTAGTCTTCTCTAGCCTAGTTGGCCCATTTATTAAACAGTCAATATCGGCCCGTTTCAGATACTGAGCGGACCATAGGCGGATCGTTTAGTGATGGAGAGGCCCAATATAGACCGTGTACCATTCGTCGTGGGCTTCAATCCTCGTTGTCCTGAACGGCTGGTTATGGACCGCCTGTATCTGATAAGCAGCCCAAGCCTAACTGTTCAATCTTCTGCATGGCCCATAATGGACCGTTTACCCTTGGTACCGTGTTGAGTCTTCCTTTGGCCTAGTTCATCCACCTCGGTCTAGTATAGGCCGTGGATACCTTGAGCAGCCCCAGTCTGACCGTGCAAATTCCAGAACTCGATTTCTGTGCTTTATTGTGTGCTTCGGAGGCTGAGTCGTGGCCGGCTTATGCTACTAAGACCCCGAATTATTCTTGATTTTTTTCCTGGGTAACATGATCAATGTCTAGACATAACTTGGGATCTTGGATCCACCAAATCAATGCCAATGCATCATAAAGGCCCTGTCTGGTCCTTGGATGAGCGCCCGAAAAGTACTAGTGTCCCGGGGAGTTGTAATGACATGGTGAGGCATTGCACCGAGTGCATGACTAGCGTTGACGTCTTACACTGCGCCTCAAGTACCTCCCTACGGACGTCGGGAACGGCGGAGACTGAGGTACGCTCTGAACCAGGATAGGAACTATAGTAACGAGTGACTAGTCAGGGTCACGCCCGTCGGCGTTCATCCAAACGCCCCTGACTACGTGTGCACACACCAGCTCAGGCATAGAGCCAGGCCTCTAGCTAGTTTTCCCCCCAGTAGGATGCTACCGTAAAGCAGGGGCCCACGGAAACTAACCTAAAAATTGTGTCTCGGGAATTGCCATGCCACCACTCCCTGGTAGATCGACCACGGGAACGGGTCTCCAGGCTACGACTAGTGGAGGCTCACTAGACACAAAGACTCTGAAACATGAGTGCTGAAGTACAGACAGGCCAAGTAAGCACCATCGCACGTACTACGAAGCACAAAGGCAGCACACTAGACTGCCAACAGACTCAGGACAGGACAACTAGACCTGCTGACACAATGATCCTTGAGTCTCACGACTCAAAGTCAAGATCATCGTACAATGGTGGAGATACGCCGCCAATCAGTCTAATCCTAAGCCAGAGGAAATGACACAACTGCATAAAATGACACACTGAGACTTGAGGGGACACCAAGGCCCTCAACCCCCCTGGATACACAAATCGAGGTAAAATAGTATCTTGAGGCATCCAGAACCACTGTCTCGAGCTATTTAGAATAGTCGAGACGCACACAATGTTACTTGTCAACCACTAGATCTCACTGGGTTGACCAAAACCTGACAACGACTCACAGAACATGACATAATACCAAGCACTCCTGGCTAACTTATAATGTGATCATAGCCCTCATAGGACGTCAGCAAGCATCCACGGGTCAATGACCGAAGCACAAGGTCAAGCCAAGATGATCTGAAACCAAAATAATGAAAGACAACACTCTGCACATACATAAAGGCACAACCTCTAGAAGTCATAGATAGGGCCACAAGGTGACTATAGCGGTCAAAGCTATGGCCGCTAGACTTAGTCAAACTCCAGCTGACCTGCCCAAACAAACCACCAAGCAGTCGATAATAGGCCCACTACACAGACTCAGTGATTCAAGAGTGAACTGCCAGACTAACCTATCTCGTGGTCTCTCAGTGAGATCTGTGAAGGACACGATCAAAGCCTACTCTATCGGGTTTGATATTTATCTAACTCCCGGTGATATTTCTATGTGAGACCCCTAGCTCCCCTGGGACGATCTCTTGAACACCGCTTCTCCAGAACCCTACCGTCTCTGAAATCCCTTAAGCCAAGCATCAAAACCCCTAGAAATCACCATAAGCAAATTTCCTGAGCCTGAACTTCAGTAAAGCCCCCTCTAGGTTGTTTATTCTCGGTGCGCTCCCGCGTCGAGTAGCCTTCACGCTGAGCATTGTCCACGCCGAGTGACCCTCATGCCAAGTGTTGGTCGTGCCGAAACTCAATGCGCAGAGAGCCTCGCGCTGAGTCCTACCCGCGCCGAGACCACCACGCCGTGCCGATTCCCATTGCTTCCCAAGACCTCCAATCTCTTTAAATCATCGTAAGGCCCTCAACCTCCCAGCAGTCTTAACAAGCCCTAAGCCCAGTCTGAAACCAATACCCCTACCTCATTAGCCCTCATGCAGACCATTGTCAAGCCATGGGAAGCTATGGTTCTTCACCCAAGTCCACGGGAGCTAAATTAATGGGGTTTTGCCCCTACATTCTATTGATTTGTCTGTGATGTTTCTTTCAACCCCACTGGTCCCCAGAGTTCTACCACTGCATGTTCTCCGGTGGTTCCCTAAGGGGGATATTAATCAAACGCCATCACGGCAGATATTATCTCACTATGTCTCGATCCCTTTGGATCTCGGGCTATATGCCCATCTTTCTTTGGCTTCCATCCCGGCACTCCGTGGGTGGATGTCCTATATCTCCTTGGCATGGTCCTAGATAATGGGAGGTGCTGTCGAAATGAATTTTGACCTTCGTTGCACCACACTATCTCTGGACCCCATTGAGTTTAGAGAGTCCAGCCTCTACATGGTCTCCACTAACTCCTTTTCTTCGGGGAACAATAATATCAAGTACCTTGATATGTGCATACCATCTCAGTTCTGTCCCACCTCATGATACTTGGGCATTGATATGTCCCGCTCTTTTATGGACTCTATCCCGCCTCTGTGTGGATGGTTTCCTATTCCCATTTGGCATAGTAAACTAACTAATGAACATTGAAATTCTATCAGAAACCAACCTCAAATACCATGACAAATTCCCTCACCCTCGCTCACCTTCAACTCGATCACCCTGCATCCTGATTTTCTGGAATGGTGTAAGAAAGAATCAACAAGTTGTTCAATAAATATAATGTAAATAAAGTTAAATGTGTCAATTTCAAACGATAGCCATCACCAGCTTGCAGCTACCACAATGACTTGAAGGCCGCACCATGGATCGCTAATCGTTGTTCACCGGACGGTGATTCCATCCTCCTTGACAGCGCATCTTTGACAAATGAGGCAAGCATGCATCCGCTAGATCCATGCCCCCGGATCGCCCTCTTCGGTAGTTTGTGGCTATGCCGATGACGGACAGGCAGTGACTGATCTAGATAGTTTTCTACGGAGGGCACCACCTGAAGAAAGCCATGACCCTTTGAGTTGCCGACAGTCTGCGGCTACCTCCTCCGTCTGGTCCAGCACTGAGGAGAGTGGATTGGTGGCCCCTGCATAGAAAAGCCAAAGGCCCATTGTCCTTTGGCCAGATTTGGTGCCAAAGAGGGCAGATCGGCTAGCACCTTGCATAGCATGATCGTCAATCTACCATCCTCCAGTCGGATCTAGTGCTGAGGAGGGTAGATCACTAGCCCCTGTGCAGCAAAGCCATTAATCCGTCATCCTCCAACTGGATCCAACATCGAGGAGGGCGGATCGGTCAACCCCCTACATAGAAGAGCAACTGGTCCATCGTCCACCGGCCAGATTTAGCTCCAAGGAAGGCGGATTGGTCAACACTTTGCGTAGAAGAGTTTTCGATCCGCCGACCTCCAGCTAGATCCACTGCCGAGGAGGCCATAAAAAAACCCAACAAACTCACCTGCAGAACACAGGTTCGATCGTCGGAGGTCGTCCAGCTGCCATTAAAGTTGTGGTGCCCCCTTCCCGCGATCCTGTATCGTGTCTAGGGATGTCACAGCGGATAGTGGGCTGAGATATTTGCAAGGCGCTAAAGGCCAAACCATCACGTATTCAAAAAGCACGATCATACCATTTTCATAAGATAAACACACATAATTTACATCATATATAGTGTTTCACGGACCTCTATAGTGTGCCCTACCCGCTTCACCACCAATTGAAGAAGCTTCCTCCGGAATACGCCAAGCCTCTGAAGTTACAAAAATTCGACGGGCAATGCTCCCCACATGAAACACTTGGCCTACTACGTTATGGCCATGGGTGAGTTAGCGCTGGAGGAGTCGTATCTCCTTCGCTACTTTGCCACTTCACTTACGGGGATGACCTTCCAATGGTATTCCCGCCTAAAGCCCAACTCAGTCATCAACTGGGCAGATCTCCAGAACAAGTTTCTCAACCACTTCCAAATGGCCGAGTGAAAGATTTCCCTGGCTGAGCTCTACTCTCTCCGATAGAAGAAGGGCGAGAGCGCCCTTGACTTCATCAAGAAATGGCGAGATCTCAGTATGAGGTGTATCAACCCACCGGTCCAGGAAGACGCCATTACCATATGTCATCGAGGCTTGGCAGCTGAGATCAACGAAAAGCTTCTCGGCACCAACGTCAAAGGCTTCGACCAGCTCAACTTGACAGTTGCCAAAATAGAGATGTTCTTCGCCGACAACCCAAGCTACACCTCAGCAAAGGGTAAATAGACGCGAGAACACCAGCCCGGTAAGGAGGTGAACATCATTGAGTTCACCCCTGCCGCTAAGGTCAGCAAGAAAGCTGAGCCGAGTGGCTCTGATGAGAAGCCAGCAGAAAAGTCAGCTGCCCCTTCTTTCTCAGAGCTTATGAAGACACCTTCTCCTTTAAAAAGGAACATACGAAGATGCTCTTCGACCTCTAGATGGCCCAAAAGATTATCAAGTTGCTGGAGATTCGCAAGTCGGATGAGGCTCCAAAGATCGATGATCCCTGCTATTGCCTATATCATCACATGCTGGGTCATCCGATTGAAGATTGCTACGTCTTCAAGACGCAGGCACAGAAGTTGATCCGGGACAGTCTCGTTAAAATGAAGAGTGGTCTTGTTGATCCTCCACAACCACATACGTGGTCCAAGCCCGCTAAGGCAGTGCGGGTGGTCCATTACTCGGCTAGTGTGATCCACATGATGGCCACTTTCTCCCTCTCTGATGTCGAAGTAAAGGAGCCCAACACCAGTCGGGGGGAGCATTTGCTCGTGACCCGATTCCAAAAAAAGGTCGACGTCTGAATGTCTTGCCTGCAGAGCTGCCCGGCTCGGCCCGAGGCGAAGTGAACTCGGCAAAGGATGGGATTGACGGGGGAGGAGGGGTCGAAGTTGCCCGGAGCACCTCCGCTTTTCTTCGCTCCACCTCCTATTGAGCCGTCACCTTGGCGGCGGAGAGCGCCCTCCCCACCGGCGACGTCACCTGGGGCTCCTCGGCGACTCCGGGCGAACGGACGAGGTAGACGGCAGCTCGGGTCCGGTCCAGGGCTCGCCCGCAGCGCGGACTGGTGAAGGCAAAGTCCCTTCCCTAACTGGTGAACATAAAAGAGACCTGGGTGTGAGCATTCCAAGCTGAAATTGAAACAAGCCTGCCTCAGGGACAAGGGTGACGAAGGAAAATCTTACCAGTCGGTCGGCTCGGCTCGGCCTGGGCCGCCTCGAATTCCTCGAAGGATGAAATCAGAGGCGGCACAGGGACTGTCCTCGAAGGTCGGGCAACCTCCATCTTCCGGCGCTTCGCCTCCCACTTTTTGGCCACCTTCGCTTCACCTATCGCCTTTTTCACCAGCGACCGTGCCCGAGACCTCTTGGCAGGAGGAGGCAGAGGAGTGGTGGTCGGAGCCACCGGTACCTCCTCGAAGTATGCTGGCTTCTCGGCCTGCCGAAGGAGGTTCTGATACGTAGCCATCTGGGTGCTATCCGGGTGGTCTGCAATGAAGAGAGAACAAGAGGGGCTAGGAGTTAGTGGAGGCTGGGCACTCGATAGCAACCAGCGGAAGCGAAAGGAAAGCACGACATGCCTGCGTGATAGAACATACCATGCGGACCGATGTAGAGGCGAAGGGACACTGGCCAATAGGTCAGGGAGGGCACCTGGTCCCGGCGGGCTGCCTCCCTAACCAGCCAGCATACAGCGCCGATCTTCTGACATGTATCGGCCAGAGCGGCCAAATCAGCATGCTTCTTGGCCGCAAGATGACAATATAAGTTGAAGTGGTCCATCCCCCACCCTTCGGTGTAGTGGTAGGCCACGTGCAATTGCTGCCCCAAGATAGCTGCGGAGCGAGCCTCGATTGTCAGCCCATGCACCCGCAGCATGCTTCATTCGGTGGAAGGCCTCCATGCGATCAAATGCGCTAGCAGTCTTGGGAGGTCGGTAGACGCGGGGCCCCCATGCATGCAACTTCAAGTAGGCCATGGCGCGCGACCCCTCCTCGCGCGGGCATGGCTGATGGCGGCTTCGGGGGTCTAGTGAAGCAGCGAGCGGGCTTCACGTGGCAAGGTAGCGAAGTCAGCTTCGTGTCGGTAGGCGGGCGTGCGAACAGGCCATGCAGGCGGGCATGTGCGATCGGCAGCGAAAGTCAAGGGCGGACAAGCAAGGTCGGTAGAGGCAAAGCGACGTCGGCAGTGGCGAATGCAACGCGATGGCAGGTGGCTTCGGCAGTCACTGCACGTGTCACACACAGGGAGGCTCCATCAGGCGCAGAGGGTGCTTCATGCGGTCAGAAGACGTGAAGGTTAGCAAAGGTGGCGTGCTCCGCATGTGGGAAGAGTGAAAAGAGAGAGAATGGCAGGCGGGCTTCGTCGATAGCAGTGGCGAGTCAAACGTAGATGCAGCGAGGTCAGCCTTCTCAGGCGTACGGGGGCGGCTTCTCATGCGGCCAACGGTGGAGAAAGAGGAGGAAAGAGATAAAAGAAGTTTTGGTTTTCAAAAATGACATCTTGGGTGTTCACATGGAGTAAAGTGTTTGTTCTGGAGCCTATATAAAGGAGGGCATGGGGGCCTTTCTAGGTCCTCCCTCTCTCTTGTTAGGAAGATAGGTTCTCTCCTTCCCCTCTCCTTACGTAGCATTAGTGCCCCTTTCATTTCTATTTCCTTAGTGTTAGGATTAGGCTTTTCCTTTCCATCCCCATTGTGGTTTCTTATTGTTCTAGCTTTTGTTGTAATTTATTTTACTTTTGTTATAATGCAATTGTGAGTTGGTTTAATTTAAATTTAATGCTGGTGTTGTTATTTTCATTTTTATTTAGCATAATCTCCCCTTCCTTCCTTTCTATCTATCTCTTTCCCCCCGTCTATTTTTCATCTAAATCTCCCTAAGGTGGAGTTGCTCTCTCGGTCCTCTCACAGCAGCGTTTAACTCTAAAGTGGGGTGACAATCAAAGGCTCGGCACAGCGTGGACGGCGTCACTCTTCCGCATACAATGGTCTTGACCTGAGTCTCGTGACTTAAGGACCATTAGTTTGGTAGGTCTAGTGGGCTGTCCAGAGTCTGGTGGCCTCGAGCCACCTGTTACTTCACGTTACTCGAGATGGGTGCGTGCGTGATTTCCAATGTTCACATTTAGTGAGCCCCCATTAGTCGTACCTTTTCTACGCACGCGTGTGCAGACCCACTTGAGAGTGGTGGAGAGTGTGACCCGAGTGAGACAGTTTTTAGGCTGGTTACCGTAAGACCCCTTTACCTTTGCAACCTCAGTCCGGTTGGGGAAAAAATCAGCTAGAGGACCCGACCTAACGCAGATGGTCTGTGTGTGCACGCGTAGTTGGGGGCAGAGGACACACGCTGACGAGCGCGATCCCAGCTAGTCCTTATTTTGTGTTCCTGTTTACTGTACGGTGTCTCAGTCTTGGCCTGCGGCGTCGTTGGCAGACACCTGAGGCTGCGAACTAAGTCGTCAGCGGTCGCATCCGGCCTTGCTTCTGGTGGGTAGGTACTCCCGTCACGTGACGTGAGTTTGTCGTGACTCGAGGTCCAGTTTCTCATCTGCGAGACGAGATTTTTGCGTGTGATTTCAGTGTGGGCCTTCGTGTGTCAGCACAAGTCTCCGCGACAGAGGTGTCGTGGCGTTTTCCTAGTAGCGTAGCTAGGGTGGTTCGTGATTTAGTGGTCCCCAGACGATGGGATCGGGGTGTTGGTTTCCTTTTTGGTAGGAATAGTTATAGAGCTGTGGTTTATCGGCTGTCGTGTTTAGAGATTCATGCACGATCGTGTTTTCTACCGTGTTATTGTAGCTACTCCTGTTGTTATTGTTGTCCTTGCTGTTGCTGCTTTCCGTGCTACCGTTATTTTCGGTTGGGGTTCTGTGGGCTCCCTATTGAGACAGTGATAGGAGGCTCACCCCTGATTTTTAGGTGTTGTAGTTCTTCCTCGAGGTTCGAGGGCGTTGCGTGGTAGTTTTTAGTTGTCAACTCGTCGGGTCGAGTGTTCACTTGACATTTGGTACGTTCTCTGCCTTAGACTGTACTTCTATTGGACTGGACTCCATTGTAGTTAGATTATTTATTTCTGTTAATTGTTGCTGGGTGCCACATGGCGTGGCTTGTAGTCAGGGCGCCCCCGGGTCGGCCCGGGTAGCTGTGTTGAATGCGGGTAAACCCACAAGCTGAGTGACCGGGGGTGAACCCGATCGATTGTTGCCATTGCCATGGGTCACGGCTAGCTGGATAGAACCCTTGGTTAGGCCTGGTGACTGGTGTGGCTATGCTCGGGGGTGATCCCCGGTTGTTATGTCGTGTCGTCTGGCCTAGTGACGCATCTCGATTCCCGAGGCCGACTCAATTGGTAGAGCACCTTTGGCGTTGTGCCATTTTGCTCTATTTAGGGAGTATTTCCCTAGGCTTAATTCTCAATTAATTTAGAGAAAATAAGCGGATGCCAACAAATGCCCCTCACGGGGCATGCGGCGGAGGCGAAGATGACGGCATGCGGCCCGTGAGCCCTGTAGGCTTGATTTCTCGCGACCCTATCAGCATTATGGGAGTTTCTTTTTCTAGGAGTTAATGTCCTTGTTGCGATCTTCCATGCAATGATGACACATTTGTGGAAGACCATTGAGCCTGGGAGGCTGTAGAACTGGATCCCTTGTGGGCATTTTGTTGAAGCCACTGAGGGCATGGAGCTGGCGGAGATAGCGTATATTGGATACACGCGTGGTTGTTGGAGTTGTAGGCCACTATCCGTGACTTGGGGATTCTTTCCCCATTTATCTCGCGTGTTAGGCTTCTGGCAGAGGTGTGTAGTGCCCGCGTCATGGGAGTAATTTGGTTTGGACGCTGAAACCTCCATACAGGTGGTTGCTTCGGAGGTTGATGGTGTGACTGGGCTGGACGCCAATGTCGATGGCGAAAAGAGGCCAATGGAGCCTGGCGTAATAATGCTTCTGGCTTTGTCGCCTGTGTTTGAGGGCCTCTTTTGTGCGGCGGGCTTTGTGGATTTTCTGAGGAGAGGGGGCTCAGGGAACACTAGGACTATCGAGTCCATCACGCCTTGTAGTGTGGCTGGCGAGTGGCGGGAGGCTAGTTGTGACTCCCTGCCATCATCTGAGGTCGCACTGGCAGGAGCCATGTCTTGCCCCCAGAGATGGACTTGTGAATTGAGATTTATGTTTTCTCAGGTTTTCCACCAGTCGTCCTCTTTCTCAAGGAGGCGATTGGGGCAAAAAGGCCAAGCAACCCGGTTGACGTGAAAACCCACAAGGGCACCTCAGGCAAACTTGGGTAACCCCTCGATGCGAAAACCTGTATGGGTGCATTGAAAAAAGTAAAGGGGGCCAGCTCTGGCGAAAGCCCGAAAGGGTGACAGAGCCGGTAAAGAGAACAAAACTAATTTTTTTTCTCCCCCCCATCCAGGGCAGCCAGCTACCCACCTCCCGACAATCATATCCCCTACTAGTTGGCTCGTACCAATTTTTGACTAATGCCCTGCTCCAGTTTATAAGCCCTGCACCTCCCTATCAGTCATGTACCATCATGTTTGGCCTACGCCAATCACCTAGGATGCACACCTCCATGGTTGGCCTATACCAGTCCCCGACCAATACACCTCTCTGACTCATCAATCTTACACTCGCCAGTTAGCCATACACATCCCCAGTTGGCTCACACCTCCTTCGTCCTCACACCATCAAGGTCAGCATATATACACCAGCAACTCATGCACCATTCTAGCCATTCACTCCAACAACCCTCAGCCTATACACCACCTCGGTGGACCTCTAAACCACATCAACCTTTGGTCCATCTATCATCAAGATCCATCAACCCAGAACTCCCAGCCATTAGCCCATCATTGTTAAACCACCACAGACCTAGTCATGACTCTAGCAATAGGTCACAAAGACGTACCAATTTCTAGATCCCGATCAAGACTCAAGCAATACGCCACCAAGGCTCATCGGTTCATAGATCACTAGTCACACCATGTTACCCAGCAACCAATCAAAGCCACAGTCATAGCTACAACGGCTACAAGCCATCAATAGCACAAACTCCAGGTCACGTCCCCTGGCAGCGGCATGCTACGGACGACAGCCATAATGTTCCCAGGTCAAAAAATATAATAAAATAAAAAAGGGGAGTTAAAAATAGAGATACCTCAACGGCCTTAGTCAACTCGCTCCACGGGATTACTAAGGACAAAAATTACCATCAACCCAGCTGAGGTGAAAACCCGTGAGGGCGTCTCAGGTAAAATCGGGTAACCCCTCGGTGTGAAAACTCGCAAGGGCCGGGGCATACCCCTACTTTACATGTCAATAAAACATGTCAATAAAAAGGGAGGGGAGGACGCTCAATCTACTCCTCGGAAGATCTCCTCGAGAGGAGGAATCCCGATGCAAGGGAATTCCGCCATGTCACACAGTCGGTTCTTATGCTCTTCGAGGCGTGTTAGCTCAGATGTCACAAATGCTATCTCGACCCTAGCAATGGCAATTTCCTCGGTCCCTCTGACCACTGCTGCCTCGGCTTCAACCAGCTCGGCCTCGGTCGCGACGAGATAGCCCGTCAGCTTTTCTATTCTGCTTGTAAGGGCGCCGACACGACGGTGGCTTTCGTCCAAGGCTTTTTCATGCTGTTCTTCATTGCCTTTCTGCACGTCTAGGGCACGTAGGTACTCATCTTCTTGGGCACTAATGGCGGTGAATTCATTAGGAGCCCGGGCCTCAAGGAACTCGCGGCGGTTGACGTATTTCAGTAGCAGCAAGACTCGCCGCGACCATTCCTCTAGAGGGCAGCCCAGCATCTGCAGTGTCCCGGTCAGCTACGCACCACGGTGTGTACCCCCCGATATGTAAGGGAACGATCGGCGAAGATCATCGACTGTAAGGCCAGCAGCATCTGTCGGACCGGCAAGTCCGAGGTGGTGTGGCCAATGGAGGGCACGGCCGGAGGGTCGAACTCGACCAAGCTGTCCACGGCTGCCCATAAACCCTCGTCCACCGTGCCTGAGGAGGACGGAAGAGTGGAGGCCAAGTCGCTCGAGCACCCAACCTCAATAGACGACTCTCGGTCGGCCATTGCCAGAGGAGCCGACAGAGCTGTAATCGAACCACCCGACTCCGTCGTCGCGAGGGGCTGCTCCACCCTGCTCTCGGTTAGAGGAAGGGCGTGGAGCGGAGCTAAATCAGACGTCACTGTTGAAGGACCTGTCGCCCCTTCCGCTTGTGCTCCCTCCTCCCTGGAAATCGTGAGGCTGGTAAGCGTCTTCCCCAGAAGCTAGCCCTCCTCGGGTGTCATGAGCGGTCGGGGAGGCGGAAGAGGAACCATAAGTTTCAGTCCGTTCCCCGACTGCAGGAACGACACTAGGCGCTCCACCTGCAACTCTGAGAGCAATGCTAACAACTAACGACGAGCCCTAGATTGACACGAGAGAGTGGGAGAGAGAGGCAGAAAGGTTTTTAGAGTGAAATGATGCCAGAAAGACCCAAAATGATGTGGCAGGGAGGTAAACGGTCAGAAAATGGCCGTCCAAAGACCCACACGGCCTACCGTTAGACCGTTGAATGGAGCTCGGCCAGGCCCCAAAGAAGCAACTAAACGGCCCACTGTGGCCCGTTCAGAGAACAGGAATGGTCCTATTTTGACCGTGGATTTATCAAAATGGCCTCGCCAGGGCCGCACAAATACTAGGGCTCCAAGCGTGTAGAGGGTTGGTAAACGATCATAGTTAGACCGTGTATATACCCACGTGGTCTATCGATAGACCACGTATGAACATACGCTGGTAGTCCGATCGGGACTCTCTTGGAGAGTCCTAATCCGAGCCTGGGGAGTTCTAAACCGAGCCAAAGTCTATCCTATCCCGATCTAGAGCTATCCCATCTCAATTCTAGTGGGTTTAGGCCACTAATTAGGTTCTATAAATAGGAGGAGACTCAAAATTCGCTCTTCACACATCAACCCTCTCTCAAACCATGAAAACCTTACCAATCTTCCTCCAAACATCATGAAGAGGGCCTTTGAAGGGATCTCAATGGAGGGGGCGGTCTATGAAGGGCCAAAGTCAGCCAAAAAAGAGCATGGAGTGCTACAACGGCTGACCATGATCCCGAGACATTTAAGCTCCAGCCTGTTGAGAGAGGTAAGTTTTCACAAGTTCATTTAATTCAATTAATTCATTCAAATGCTCATATTTTCTTCCTCTCTTCTTCTCCTTTTTTCCTTTTCTCCTTCACCTCAGCTTCTCCCCGGCCCTAGGTGCTACTCCACCTTGAAGTGGATGGCTCCTATGATCCGCGAACTACCTATAGCGGTGACATCTCTCCTTAAGTCTTGGCACCTACACCCTCTCCTAGTGTTGGCCAAGAACTACCCCAAGATTTCCTTGGATTGGCATAGTATTTCAGCTCTAGTGGAGAAATGGCACCCTCAAACCCACACTTTCATCTTCCCTTCTTTTGAGGCCACCATCCTTCTAGAGGAGGTGGAGACCTATTTCCACTTTGTTATATTTAAATTACTTTCACATTAAAAATTGAATTTATTGCTTTAATTGATATTGCGCTTGTAATTTCCATTCGTTATACATCCCCTCGACGCAACCCTCCAACCCTTACGGGGCCTCATCAGCCTCTTGGGTGACTTCCCTGAGTTCTTGGTATCGGTAAATCAATGATATCGATTTATCAATATCCGGATCTCCTGGGTCATTACAGTTGGTATCAGAGCGGTGTTGAGGTTATGTATAAGGAATCAAAATTACATTAGTCTAGAACAAGTCCACGTGAGTCATCTATTGCTGGCTTAAGATGTTTTTCGTGATCACCGATGGATTTTCTATTGTTGTGTGTTTTCTAGATTAAAATGTTGCGTCGTAGAAGGGCAGCTATACCCAGGGAGGGAAGTGGCACTTATTCTCCTCTGGTCATTGTGCTGGTCTATGTGCCAGTGCAAGCTCAAGCGGATTCTGCTCCAGCCACAGAAGGTTTGTCGGCCAATCAGGATGGAGCACCAAGAGAATCCTTGCTATCCCATCTGCCAACTGATGAAGGGAAGGCAAGATCCCAAGAGCGTACTCAAGTTGAGTTTGCTTAGCTGAGCGTACAGCATCAGCAAGTCAGTCAGCCGACTGTGATAGGAGTTCCATCTCCTGTACCTACTACTAGTGGCGAACCCCCATTCAAGAAAATTAAGAACAAGTTCAAGAGATTCAGGGAGCGTAAGAAGTGGCTTGCAAAGCAGGCATCTGCCAGCACTGTTCAGCAGTCAACGCCTTCTTCCCAGCAGCCTTAGGGACCCGCAGCCAGTCAGTCAAGGTGGTGTCCAAGATGTGGTGGTAGCCACCCAGGCAGGCCCTGTTCGTTGCCGGTGGTATGTTTCTGCTGTGATCAGCCAGGACATGTGGTTCGAGATTGTCCGCTGAGGCCCAAGCCAGTGCAGTTTTCTCAGTTCTCTCAGCCATAGTCGTCGCAGTTCAGACCTCCTCCACCACTACAAGCTCAGCAAGATCCTCAAGCATCTCAACTTCCACATGCTGAGCAGTGACATCTCATCTCATGGAAGGTACGTTTGTGCTTATGGCTAGATAGCCTGTGTTTTATATTCCCATTCACCAACCAGTCTACCCAAATCTGCTTCCCACAAAACCCCCGTAACCCCCAGTTCCTCACTCCACAAAACCCTCCACCCGCCTTGTCCAGTCCCCAAAACCCTCCACCCACATTCACCGCTCCCCAAAACACCTTCCCCGCTCCGCAGCAACCCCTACAATACCACAATGTCCCTCCACCCAACGGCTACACCAATAAGCGCCCGGCCCCGAAGAGAGCCTAGTACCCTCCTTTGCCAGAATCCCTTACAGACATCTTTACGGCTCTCATGTCAGTTAGTGCAATCCAACTTCCTCTGGAACGGCCCACCAAGAACCTGACCGTTGATCAGACGGAGTATTGTATGTTCCACATGTAGCCGGGGCATACCATAGAAGGATGTTTTTAGTTTAGATACTTGGTCTATGACCTACATGAAGGGCACATGATAGATTGGGCTGAAATGCACAAGGCCATTATGGAAATCAAGGAAAAGGGAAGGCAAGCACCAAGGCAGCAAGTGCAGCAGCAACAAGCACCGCCGCCATAGCCGCAGCCACCACAGCAGCAACAATCGGTCCAAGACTTGGGGATCCATCAAAATCCCATGCCAAATCATCCTCTCACTCCGCAACCTCAGCTGTCGGCACCGGCTCAGGTTAACTTAGTTCAACCCCCGACTCTTGACGCTGGGTGGTCATATGATGATGACGGTTTGGTCCTACAGCTTCTGGCCCTCCACCATAACCACTGCACCCCTTTACCCCCTACTCTTGTCATTCCCGCACCTAGCCATCAAACCCTCCTGTCACTCACCGGACCACTTGTCCTACTGCCAACTAACACCTTTACCCTACCTACCTCTGCTCCACCACCAATGCTCACACCTGTCCTTCCATCTCGCCCTTCGCTCATCACCCCTGTAGTGATCACCACGCCTCCATCCAACCCCTTGCCTGTCAACCTTCCTCCACCCGCCTTTACATCACCACCTGCGCCTGCGCCCATCATCACCATGCCTCCATCCACCCCCCCGCCCATCATTCTTCCACCACAACCTGTTACCTCCACCACCGCTCCCATCATCTCCGCCACGCCCTCTTCCACTCCACTCATAAATAAGAAAAAAAATTTCCTACCATGAGAGAAATTGGGTAGAACCTGGGATGAGATAGTAATTAGAAATTATCTCTAGGATTAACCCCACCAATTCCATTAGAATTAACAAATCTATTTCTCTTCTCAGGTACCTTATTCTCATAATGGCTCATCGTGTCGATTAGGGTGGAATGCAACAAACTATTGCGGGTCTCACCCAAGCCTTGCAGAATATGGCTCAAGCCAACGCTAGGGCAAGCACCGGTGACTTGTATCGTAATTTCTGGAGTTTAAACCCTCCATGGTTTTTGGGTTCTTCTAACCCCGACGAGGCAGAAAAGTGGATAGACAAAATGAACCGTATATTCAAGGTCATGCAGTGTACTGACCAAGAGAAGGTTCATCTCGCCACGTTCCAGTTGAACAAAGACGCCCGTACCTGGTGGAAGTCTATTCCTACACCGCCTGCAGATGCACCACATACATGGGATGGATTTCTTACTCTTTTTCGAGCAAAGTACTTCCGAGCATATCAAGGAGAGGAAGGCAGTTGAATTTGCGTGACTACATCAAGGCATGATCACGGTGGCGGAATATGAGTTACAGTTCTCTCACCTAGCACCTTATGCTCAGCATTTAGTGAGCACGGATCTTTTAAATGCAAATCACTTTATGGACGGGCTGCGGCCCATTTTCATCTAGCAACTTGGCCCATAAAATATTCAGACCTACGCGGAGATGGTCCAATGGGCACACTTATGTGAACGGACCTTGGAGAAGGTCGATAAACTCAAAGGCAAAGTGGAGGAGCCGAGCCGAAAGTCTGATCGACGAGGTAAGAAGTAGGAAAAATTCAGCATCACTTACAACTCTTGGGATAACAAGAAGAGATCTCGAAATGGAAATGACAAGGATTATCAACGGAACAAGAAGGTTAAAGAAGAAGAAGACAAGCAAGTCATGGTGGCTTGCTCGTTCTATGACAAATTCGGTCATGCGGCCGAAGAATGTTAGAAGCGATTGGGCGCATGCCTACGATTTGGAAGTTGGGAGCACCACATGCCTAACTGTCCTCTTATGAAGGAGCAACCATCCACGAGTAAGAATGGTGGACGGAAGCGAGCCTTGCTGGCCCTCTACCAGCAAGGGACCAGCCCCCACATCCTCCACTCGGCATCGTCGAGTCACCCCGGGTTTTGCATTGAGTGCCGAGTGAGTTGGCCATCGTTTTCGGCCCGTTCGGTTGCGAATTGTGCTTGTCGCCTAAGTCCAAGGTCGTGTCGCATCACCTATGGTGGACTACCGAGCTTTGTCATTTCTCAATTTTAGTGTAAGTCGATTCGAGCTGGCGTCCCTAGCTCCGACCGCTTCCATTCCATGGCGGCTCTTCCTTGGGCCGCTACGGTGTGTTTGACCGAGTCAATGTTTTAAGTCGGTTGGCCTTGGTGGACCAACCTTCGACCGCCTCCTTGTTGTAGAGGCCTAGGTCATGACCACTATGGTCCATTTGGCTTAGGTCTGTAGGTTACGGCGGTTAGTGTAGAGGTTCATTTTTAGACCGCGTAATCCGTGTAGCGGTTCTATTATAGACCAGTTGGTGGTTCGACTGGGTAGATCGGTTTGAGGGTTGACTGGGGTTAGCGATCTTGCCTATAACCACTACAGTCCCCTGGCGGCCCACGTTATGACTGCTAATGTCCCTTAGTGGGCCAGTCTATGACTGCTAGAGTCTTGGGTTTCCATGTGGAGGAGCGGCTCTTTTGCTGACTGCTTGGCTTACCTAGCGGGGAAGCGATCGACTGCTTATGCCCCAGAGTGTTATTTGGGTTGTTTTGGCTTCTAATTGTCTTGGCTTCACCTTTTGGTTTGCCCATTGTCTCGTTGATGTCTCTTGACGTCCTATGAGGGCTGAGACCATGTTATAAGGTAGCTAGGAGTGCCTTTGTGTTGATTTATGTCCCGTGCTGCTTCAGAGCCATTATTGGTTTTCGGTCAACCCGGTAACATCCAGTGGTTGACACGTGAGCTCGTGAGTGTCTCAGCTATTCTGGATAGAGTGAGACATGGTTGTGGATGCCTTGAGGTGTTATTTTACCTCAGTTTGCGTGTCTAGGTGCTTTGACAGTCTTGGTGTTCCCTCATGTTCCGCGATTTGTATTATACAGAGTCGAGAGTCCTTGGTGCAGCCTGAGGGGCTGAGGACTTGTGCTTTCTCGTGCCTTTGCCGTCTAGGTTTGTTAAAGGCAAACAAAACTTAGATGACTTGTTGGGAGTTAAGCTTAACTTCCACAAAGAGGGTTTCGGGTACATTACCCAAAACAAGAAATCTTTTGAGAATAAGATCTTAACATCCTTTGTTCATAAAAAAGAAAATAACTGTGCTTCATGTTCACACACCAAGCCCAAACATGTTCAACCCAAATCACGTCAATCTCAAAGGAAGTTTGCACATGTCAATTACTTTCATTGTGGTAGATTTGGACATGTTATTACTAATTGTTGGTTCAAACAAAATAATCAAAGAAATCATGCGATTTGGACCAAGAAAAGATATGCACAGAATTGAACTAACTCCTACGGACCCAAACTAGTTTGGGTACCAAAAATAATTGGATGGGAATTTTATTTCTTACAGATATGCCTTGAAGTCACGGGGAGCAAATGGCACTTGGATAGCAGCTGTTTAAGGCATATGACAGGGGATAGGAAGGCGTTCTCAATGCTGCAAGATAAGGATGGAGGCTCAGCTACCTTTGGAGGCAAAGACAAAGGTAAAATCATTGGGATTGGCAACATAGGTAAGAATTCTGAAACACAACCTACTGAGCATAAGCCAATTATGCGACAAGCGTTTTAAAATTATTTTTGATGAAACTCATAGTCTTGTCATGAATAAAACCTCCAATGAAATCAGATTCATCAGTAAAAGAAACAACAATGTGTATACTATTAATCTTGATGATGTTTCTGGTGATGATGTATGCTTGGTAGCAAACAATCATGACAATGCATGGCTATGGCACCGAAGACTAGGTCATGCTAGTTTTGGAGTAATCTCCAAGTTGTCTAAACATGACTTGGTGAATGGTTTGCCTAAATTAAAATTTGAAAGTGATAAAATCTGTGAGGCTTGCACAAAAGGCAAGCAAACACGCATATCTTTCAAAAATAAGAACATTGTTTCTACCTCCCGGCCTCTAGAATTACTGCATCTTGATTTATTTGGCCCTACTAGGACATCCAGCCTAGGAGGTAAATCTTTTGGATTTGTTATTGTTTATGATTACTCCAGATTTACATGGGTGTTATTTTTAGCGAATAAAAGTGATGATCCCGGTTAGGCTGCGGTGCCTAGTCCCACTGCAGTTCCACACCTACCGTGATGACATCTGGTGTGACGTCCTACCTATGGAGGTGGGCAGGATTATCCTTGGTAGGCCATGGCTATTTGATCAGGATGCCACCCTTCATGGTTAGTTGAACACCTATACCTTTAACCATGGTGGCCAGTGGATCACTCCTCATCCCTCTCCACCAAAGAGTCTGCCGATTAGGGGCCCAGCTAGCCCGACCACCTCGGGCCCTTCTACCCCTGGGGCCAGTACCCCATCCTTAGTCCAGGCTACAACTATTTCTTCTGCCACAGGCCAACCCCCGACGAGCAGACTGATGATGATTAGCCCCCGTGAGATGGAGCGAGAGGCTAGTAGGGGTAGTCATGTGTTTGCTGTCACGGTCCGTGAGGTGGAGCGAGGCTCCGAGAGTGCACTCCCACCCGATGTTGCCCAAATCCTACAGGAGTTCGCTGATGTATTCCCGAAGGAGCTTCCTGAGGGACTCCCACCTATGCAGAGAGATACAGATAGTATACCACTGCCTCTAGATTCCAGACCACTCTGCTGAGCACTCGGCGTTCTTTCGAGCACTCTCTCCATCTCATAAACTCTTATCTCTCTCTCCGTCTGCTCTTCTACATTCACTTGTGCTTGTCTCTGACGTAAACATCAGAGGGTTGTCGCCTGTGATCACACCTAGGGCTCCTTCTGACATGCTACTAGTTGATTATACCATGCTGAGCTGCAGCAATAGGTCTATGAATTGTTGTAGAAGGGACCTATCCGGGACAACATGAGTCCATGTGCTGTACCGGCATTACTCGCCTCAAAGAAGGATGGCACGTGGAGGATATGTGTTGATAGTCATGCCATCAACAAGATTATCATAAAGTATAGATTTTCCATTTCCTGACTTGATGACATGCTAGATATAATGTCGGGAGCCACTATTTTCTCCAAGATTGATCTTAAGAGTGGTTATCACCAGGTGAGGATTAGGCCTGGAGATGAATGGAAGACTGCCTTCAAAACCAAGGATGGTTTATACGAGTGGTTAGTTATGCCCTTTGGCTTGACTAACGCCCCTAGCACATTCATGATTATTTTCTCTAAAACATTGCATATATATATATATATCCAACCTAATTAATATGGGCACTACGGTAACTCCACAGCCCATGATGTTGTATATAGCGAGGGCCAGCAGCTACCACCCCCGGCTTCATCAGCCCTCCACTCTCACCACCCTGTCGATCTGCTCACCGGCTTCCACCCAGCACCCCCACATCTTTGTCTAGAGAAATTCCTTCCTCTTCTGACTCCATCGATGGAAGAGGGAGAAGGTGAAAGAGAACTACAGTTGCTCCCAAGGCTGTCTGCCCACTTCCCTCCCAGCTGGACGTCCCCCTCCAAGGCGCCGCCGGACTCACCGGACGACCCCCACCTCGACCTTAGCCTCTCCGTTGGCGTCGTGCCACTGCCGAAGCCATGCTGGAACGAGGACGGCGACGGCGGCAGCGCGAGGAGCATCCAAGCCCTGAAATGGCACGCCGCAGAGCAGATCCGGCTGGCCAGCGTGGAGAAGGCCTACGCCGAGCGGGTGAGGGAGCTGACGCGGAGGGAGATGGAGCTGGCGGAGAAGGAGTTCGCGCGGGCGAGGCTGCTGTGGGAGAGAGCCCGGGAGGAGGTGGACAAGGTGGAGAGGATGAAGGATCTCGCCACCCGGATGATCAGTTCGACGTGCACGGAGGTCACCTGCCAGGCTTGCCGGCAGAGGTTTCGGCCATGAACGCATGCCCTTCAAAGACATGAACCAGGCTTCTATATACAGGAAAGGTTTGCCTCGGTTGGATCATCACCTGTGTCGTCATGGCTTCTACATGTTCTGTACATATGATCTCCCTTTCTGCTGGATTATTTACAACCAGATTTGGCTCGCGATCGAGGAATGAATTTTGAGATGGGTCAGCTAGCTAGCTGTCTCTTCCGTTCTCCTGAAAAATTCAAGCTTCATGATCTTTGAGAAGATGAAAATTTCTCACTAGTGCAAACAATTATCCATGGGATCAGGAGCATCAAGAAGCATAATCCACATCTCTCTCTCTCTCTCTCTCTCTCTCTCTCTCTCTCTCTCTCTCTCTCGCTCGCTCTCGGTCGCTGGGGCGGGGGGTGGGCGGGGCGGGGGGGCGAGGGGGGGGGGGGGGACTAGTGGATAGGTCACTGGAAGGTAGACTCTCAAGTCACGAAAATTGACTCCGAAAGTAAATGAGTACAAGGATCGCTCCTCATACAACACTGACTCATGGTGACGTAAGCCGAAGATGCCACATCCTAGGACCCCTCACGGCACCCCACACCTGGTCCCCACATGATGCCCAGCATAGGTCAGATCACGAGTCAGCATGTGGATTGAGGTCCACTCACCCGGGACTCGAATCGGCACGAAAAATCACTAGCTAGGCCTCAGACGATGAACGGTCCATCATTGGCCGCATGAAAAAAGGGCGGTCAGGACCCCGCCGCTCAAAGACATGGGCGGTTCCACTTGGGCCGCTCATGCACGAGGATGAAAGGCCAGCCAATGGCCGCTCAGGGGATATGCGGCCAGACCTCAGTCGTTCACCCCAAACACTACGTAACGGTAAGAAAATGGGTGCGATTGGGATCTAGCCGCACAAGGAAAAGGCGGCCAGGACCTCACCACACAAGGCAGGTGTGGTCCAACTCTGGCCGCACGATCTGCCAACGGCTCCAAGTGACGTATGGCTAGAACCAGGCCGCACGTGGGGATGTACGGCCAGTCCCTAGCCTCACACCCCAAACACTGCATAACAGTCACAAATAACAGTCAAACTCTGGGAGATGGGCGGTCAGCTTGGGGCCGCACGAAGGGACATGCGGTCCCACGATAGACCGCTCAACCCCGTTACACGTCGAGCCTAACTCGCAGCGCGCCGAGCAGATGGGTGGCTAGGACAGGATCGCACAAGGGATGTGCGGTCCTTGGTGCGACCGCACATGGCTCACCGGTGCAAAAATAGCAAATCTCACCGGAATTGCCTATTTCGGCCCCATACAAGCCCCGCGGAGGGGGAAATGAAGGGAAAGGAACCCCCAAGCCCCCTAGCATGATTCCACGCCCCCAAAATGTGGAATCACGGCTTAAAACGACGGATCCGGTGAACTCTCCTTGATGCATGCTCAACCCTTCCCGGCGCAAAAGAACCCCTTCTCGGCCTCGCCGCGGCCTACAAACTATGGAAATGGAAAGACGATGAGGTAGGGATCGTCACCCTACCTCCAGTTCGCCCTAGGTCTGTCCTCTAGCTGGTAATTCCCCCACCAGCCCAGACTCGACGGTACGCGGGGGCCCTACGGTAACCAACTTACTCACCGTCTCTCTCGGGTGCACCACACCAGTGCTCCTAGTGGGCCGACATACGCGTGTCATGGAAGCTACGACTAGTGGATGGGTCACCGGAAGCACAGACCCTCAAGTCACGAAAATCGACTCTAGAAGTAACGAGCACAAGGATCGCTCCTTGTACAACACCGACTCATGGTGATGTAAGCCGAAGACGTCACATCCCGGGACCCCTCACGGCGCCCTACACCTGGTCCCCACACGATGCCTAGCATCAGTTAGACCACAGACCAACACGTGGATCAAGGTCCGCTCACCCAGGACTCGAATCAGCACGAAAAACCACCAGCTGGGCCTCAGACAATGAACGGTCCATCATTGGCCACTCACGGGTCCACGGCTAACTCTCAGTCGTGCGGGGGAGGATGGATGGTTCAACTTGGCCGTCTGCCACTCGCGACGGGAAACAGACCATAATGCGCCTACCCAGGTGCGTTATAGTGCTTAACGGACGGACATGGGTGAGTTAAGCCTCAAGTCATGAAAATGGACATAACGTGCGCCTCAAGGGGCGTTATGCACATAACGGACCAGCCATGGTGCATTATGTCACGATGGGAAACAAACTATAACGCGCTCCTCAAGGGGCGTTATAGACCTTAACTGACCAACTCTGGTGCGTTAAGTGGAGGGCAAGGGCGTTGAGCATAACGCACCTTCCCTGGGACGTTAAAGTACATAACGGGCCTGCCTAGGCACGTTATATGACCGGGCCCCCAACGGTCACAACCAATGATCAAATCCAATGGTCAAATCCAACGGTCGGGAACCATAACGCACCAGCCCTAGGGCGTTATGCCTGACATAGCGGTCAGTCGTGTGACCGTTATGCCCTCACATCCAGACAGAGAATACACGAAGCATAACGCACCTGCCTAGGCGTGTTATGAGCATAGCGGTCTCTGGTACGACCGCTATGATGGTCCGATGACAAAATGGCAAACATGATCTAAAAATCACAACCACGCCCCCGTACCTCCACCGGAGTTTCAACTCGCACTAGATGAAAGTAAGATGTAATAAGGTGGCGAGAAGGGTCGAATCCACAGGGAAGAAGAGATTTTTAGACTTAAAAATTTTGGAGTCCTTTAGAAAACACTTGTGATTTTACTTTGCTTAAAGAAAATAGTGAAATGAAGAACAAACCAAACACTTAATTAAAAACACCTATGATTATGCACCTATGCTATAGAAATTAATTACATAAAGTGAAAAGAAGAGATAGAAGAAGGAGGTAGAGAGGGAGGAAGATCAAGAACTAGATCAAAAGAACAACTCTCTTCATTAACTTAAAAGAAAGAGTACATGAAGTGCAGGACATGTTTACAATAAAGAGGTGACAAGATTACAATGAAGTAAAATAACACAAAAGTAATAATAACAAGAGGAGCCTGAGATGTGAAGATAGTAGCAGCAATGGTGATGACGGCATCGTCCTCTCTTGACCTTGGATCACAAACTATCTTGCAGAAGATGTCGTCTACACCGGGAGGAAGTCACCTTCGTCATTGAAGCTACCTTTGGAGGGTGAATAACTTTGAATACAATATGAATTAAGGGATGCCCAAGAAGAAGAAGTTGAATAGGAGGAAGAGAGAAAGAACTTTTATGAAGGGCATAGAGAGAGAAAATATGAGGAAGATGGTGAAATCAGAGGAAGAAGAGAAGTGATATGCATGGATGAATAGTAACTAGGTAAAAAAAACTAAACTAAGAAGAATTAAAAATAACTTAAAAACATGATTGAATTAGAGGAAGTAATAGAATACAAAGCTCTAGACCTACAAGAGAGGAAGAACTTTTGTGAAGAACTCAGAGAGAAAAGAAGAGTATAAGGGCTTCAAAATGGAGGAATACCAGAAGTTAGCACCACGGATGAACAGTAACAGCATAAGATAGTAAGTTGAAAAATGAGAAATAACATTAAAAACAAAGAGAATTAGAAGATGAGGAAGAAGAAGAAGTTGTAGAACACTTAAAAATAAAGAACTTTTATGAAGACATCAAGGGGAGAAGATGAGAGGAAGAGGTAGAAATAGGTGAAAGAACAGAGAAAAATACTGGTTCACAGATGAACAAGATAGAATAGTATTTTGTTGGGTTAGGTTTAAAAAGGGGGAAAGATCTATTCACCCCCCCTCTAGATCTATTCAATCCTCACACAACAGAGCTTGGCCATAGAGATCTTCCGTTCTGCCGTTTGAAAATGGTCGAGGAACTTTTTCTGGAGATCCGCCCAGCCGATGATTGAGTTGAGCTTCAGGCGGGAATACCACTGGAAGGTCATTCCCATGGGTGAGGTGGCAAAGTAGCAGAGGAGGTAGGACTCGTCCAACGCTAGCTCGCCCATGGCCATGATGTAGTAGGCTAAGTGCTCATGTGGTGATCCCTGCCCGTCGAACTTCTGCAGCTTCGATGGCTTGGCATACTTCAGAGGGAGCTTCTTAAACTGGTGGTGCAACGAGTAAGGGACACTGTAGAGATATATAGTTGTGACCCCTTCCCCATACTGGGTGTTGGCCCACACTAGATGGAGGACAAGAAGGGGGGTTGAATTGTCCCCCAGCATAGATGATGGATTTTAAAAACAAACTAAAATAGTTATGGTGAAATCAAAATAAACTATGTTAATTAGCCTAACAGATGTGAGATTAAAATATTCTCTTTATCATTCCGATCTCACTCGAATAATCTAAGCACTGAATGATTAAATCTAAGCCTAAGACAAATAGCAGATGTAGCAATGTGCAGTGGTGCAGTGAGTAAAAATCTATTAGTTTGACCTGTGAAGGAAGGTAGATGAAATGAATAATCACACAGGCATGCATATGAGACACAAGGATTTTTAGGTGGTTCGGGACCATGACGGGCTCCCTATGTCCACCCCTCACCGAACACTGGTGAGGCTTCACTACACGCTACGAACCGTAGCAGAACGGGGATGAACCCCAACACCACACACGCAGCTTCCGTAGTAATGCATACACGGGGCCTGGCCCCAAGATGCTGCCACTGCAGCACTCACACACACACCCTCGAGGAACTTACCCCGCACTCAACCCTCACACGGAGAGGCAGCTCCGTATACCAAACACAGAAATTCTGATGTTCAGAAAAATAAGAAGATGTACAATATACACTCACACAAGATTTTGATCAAGAAAATCATCACAAACAAATGGGTAAAGGATGTAGGTCGAGAGACTCCAGGCCATTATCAATGGGCTTGAAGATTATGAGCAGCCTGAGATCTGGCCCATTGAGCTGAAAGAATATGTCCCCTGGAAGGAGTTCAAGTCCCTCGAGCTGGTTCCTGAAGCGGAATCCCAAGCAGAACAAGAGCCTCCCTTGTGGGGCGAATTCCCTCAAGAGCAGCCACCGGTTGCCGCGGAAAAGAAGAAGAAAAAGGAAAGACCCAGAAGCAAGAAGAAAAAAGAGGTCGTCGTCGCCTATAACACTCTCTCGGCATTGTTCGACACCGCCCTCTCTCTAGAAGAAGAAGAAGAGGAAGCATCCTGTGATCCACCGGAGGCAAATCAGGCAGAAACATCCACCTCCCAGCATGCCACCCGGTCAGGGAAGCAATGGGGACGCCCTCCTCAGGACGACTGCAATATCATGTTAAGGGGCAAGCAGCCATACCGAGTCCCTGAACCCAGGGTTCGAGGTACGGAGATCCCCCCACCATCGGGCCTTTATCCGAAGAAGCCGAAGAGTCAGGGCACTCCTTCATTCGCTGAGTTCCTTCGAGCCCGCACAAAAAAGCAAGTGGGACTGCAAGGACCACGGCCAACCAAGAGAGCTGACAGCTTCCCGGCCCCGCCCGTCAACAATCCTCCGACCCTACTGGCGGCGGTCCCACCCCAACCGATAGAAGAATTTAACGACATCCCTAACCTTGCCGAATTCATGAAAGAAAAGGAAGAAGCCCAGCAGGCCCCGTCGGCTCAGGTGGCGGCACCAAATCCAGCAGAGGAGTCACCTTCTGACCCATCACCCTAGGCCCAGGCTCGGGGCAGACGCGGCAAGGCCGAAGAGATGAAGCTGCTCAAGGTTCAGGCCGCCGACCGAATAGTCAAGCATCTCAAGAAGATCTCGGCCCAGTTCACCATCTGGGAGATGCTATCCCTGTATGAAGAAACACGGCAAGCCATCATTGTCACACTCCAGATGTCAGCACACCTTGAAGCCTGCTTGGCGGAGATGCCCCCGAAGGTGGCCGTAGCCTTCACAGAAGACGACATGCTCTTGCCCACCTGCAGTCATAACAGGCCGCTCTACATGAAGGGACAGCTGAACTACCAAGAATCGCGTCATAGTCGGCTAGCTGTAGTGCATAAAGCCTCGCTGGCAGCTTCCGACCACTGACCACAACCAGAGAATTTTTCAAGCACATTGGAGTCGACATGAAATCATCAGATGGCAACTCTACGATCATGTCACAGGAAATTTCATTCACCGGTCTCTCGATACTAGCAATGAAATCTTCAGAAATAAACGAATACGTCGCACCTGAATCAAAAAGAACATGTGCTGTGTGATCATAAATCAAAACCATACCTTCGATCAGATTAGATGCCAACGCCTCCGCACGAGTGATATGTGTAACTCTAGCTCTCGGCGGACGAGTAGCGGCAGCCGACTGCTGAGAAGGTGTAGGAACAGGCAGTCGAAACAGCAGAATCAATTGAGAAGGATGAGAGGGCTGAGTCAGCGGCAGAAGACGGAACTACGGCTGCTGTGACTGCGAAGCCTGAGTGAACTGTACCGTCTGCTGCCTCAACGGACAGTTACGGGAAATGTGCCCTAGCTGACCACATCGATAACATACAACCGGCAAAGAACACGGCACACTCGGATGACTGCCACCACATCTGGAACACAATCTCGGCTGAAATATAACAGAATCTGAACGCGGCCGAACAAATGAACTCGACTGTTGACTCTGCTCAGAAAACATCGGCTGATCAAATCTCTTCCTCTTCTTCTTATGACGAAAACCTCTGTCCTGAGATTGCTGGGAAGGAGCACTATCGACAGGAGAAAAGGTGGGAGAAACTCCTAAAGCAGATGACTGGTGGGGCGACTGATGTGGCACGACTGACGATGCCATCCCAGTCTAAGTGAAACCTCGAGTCCTTGCCAACTCCAACTCCAGTGCGACAGAGGCTTGATAAGCGGCATCCAGCTTACAACACATGTAGCGAATAGCGACAGGCTCAACTTTGCTCTCAGTCCGCGCAAAAACTGCTGAGTCCTCACAGTCTCATCGATAAAAATATGCGGTGCATATTGGCCCAACTCAATGAATTTATCGCGATATTGTAGCACCGACATCTCACCCTGTGTCAGTTCCAGAAACTGGTACATCTTGGCTAACTTCAGGCAGGCTGGAGTATAAACATAGGGTGTGTTTGGGCTAGACTTTAAAGCATAGAAATGTTGATAAATCGGGTAAAGCGACTGCATCACTTACCTGATGGCCTAACTGGGGATCTGCGGGATGTCTAAAATTAGGCGTCTACACCCTCAAATGCTTAAGTTAGCAAACTGGTAGAGCATAGGTGGAATGAGAAGAGGAGAAGAAGTGAGGGGCAAGAGATCGCTCTTCACCAATGAGTGTGGTATTGAGTGCTCAGGATCACCTTACCTTCCTAGAGGGCTTTTTAGAAGTTTATATACATAGTTGCTCATTCTCTTGGCTAGAGACAGGGTATTTGGAGGGACTTGGGGGCGTTATGTCCTAGAGGAGGACCCTTCTTCTTCCCTATCCCTTTGAGTTTCCCTTCTCCGAGCAGTAGCAAGATTCTCGCAGGGAGACATGCCCTGTCCGTTGGAGGGTCCAAGCGTAGGATATCCCCTGGTGAGGCACCTGGGCTCACAGAGTAGTATGCTTTGGAGTAGCATCGATTGCTCGAGTGGGGGATATCATTGCCGGTAGGGACCATTAAATGCGGCTGTCCTGGGGGCATGGGTATGATGATGATGCTTCCCTCGAACCGGCCAGGGGGGACCCTTCTGGGAGTTATAAACGTCGCGATGCATCCCACTAGGGTCACCGGGATAAATATGTAAATATCCCGTATGCTTGTGTCTTACATTTCCTCTACCTAGGGCTTTTCCCCTTTGTTGCACCAGTATTTTGAGAGAGTCCATGCATTGTGAGAGTGACTTGAGGGAGCAGAGGATCGCAGAGGCTTTTGTGGAGTTGGTAGAGATCACGGCGACAGTAATGCGTCAGCTTCCTCCTCCTCTTGCTTCTTCTGATTCCGTGGTCCCCTCTTCTTCCTCTCACTCTTCTTGTTCCTCCATGACGGAGCATGATCCTATGGTTGAGGTCTGGATGCCCAAGGTGCAGGAGGCTCGGTGCCTACCCATCCTCTACGCAGCGAGTTAGGTTAGGCCAAGGTGAAGGGGATCGAGACTCACTACGAACTGTCATGGCGGTATTGATGGGGGCATCCCTTGCCCCTCTACATTTTTTCGAGGCTCGGATTGTTCGTCAACGTTAAAGTGGCCTAGCGGGAGTATCACGAGAATGTATCTTCCCGTCGATCCCCAAGCCCACACCCATCTCTTCATTCGACCCTAGCCCTATAAATCGATGCCTAAAACTCCCAAGAACTCGATTTTGCCATAGCAGCCATCGGTGTGCGTGAACAAGAGCGTGGGACGGCGAGGAAAGTGAGGGTTTCACTCTAGGGTTTCCCGGCGTCTTCTTCCTTTCAACCCATCTAAGGTAGGTTTCTCTCAAGCTAAACACTAATTTGTTGGATCTCTAGTTTTGATGATGACATACTATTGATCTTGATAAGCATGATGGACTGAGATTTTTACATGATGAACATGCACACTGATTCTTTGATATCAAATGGATCATAAAAATTCAAGTTGACATACTGGCATGACACATCGATGCATCAGGAGCAATGCATCGACGCATCAGGAGAAACCAAGCCACTACCTCTACGTAGTAGAAGAGAAAGGTCATCACTACCTCAACGCAGAAGGCAGATGCATCAACGCATCAACAACGATGCATCGACATATCATAGGAAAGTGTCACCAATGCATCGACACATTCAGTCCAAGATTGAACATAGTCTCAGCACGTCGAAGCATCAGAGGAAAATAGGAGATTTGTTTCAAGCATCATGTTGTTGCATCGACGTATCAGTTGTGATGCCTCGACACATCAAGACCAGAAGCTCTCTCAAGACTCCCACAATAAAAATCGTGTCCTCAGCAGCACCGATGCACCGAAGAATTACCTCGACACTGTTAGCTCTTCTCTGAGACTTGATAGACAACAGCATTGAAGCAACTTAGTGATGCACCAACGTATCAATCACATGCCTCGATGCATCAAGCTCAGAACCAGTTCTAAAGTTCATCTGTGTCTGCACACCTGAAGATGCCTCGACCTGTCAAACAGTGAGCGTGAGGATTTCAGTAAGTCCACGTGATCACTGATTCATCTTCTGACACATGATTCTAGGCCACGTGGAAACACTTATGGATGATATTTCTTAAGGATATTCTGATGGCCACCTGGGCCAATAAGATTCAAGTTTGAAAACCTTATTCATGGCCATCTAGACCAATCAAGATGCAAATGACACGGCTTATGGGAGCACGGAAGCCAAAGAAAAGCAGACCGCTGAAGCCTCTCAAGCTGCCCGAGCTTCGAGCCACCTAGAATGAATGTTGAGAACTTCATCTAAGTAGAACCAACATGACTCCACTACCAACTGACAGAGCAACCAAGCCTGCCCAATGATCCAGTGACGACTTTGTCATGCTGCTACCCTACGCCGCAGCCCGACCAAGGACGGTGGTCTACCCGGTGGCTTCCCACCCCAATGAAGACTCTCCTGAGGAAGAAGAGCGCCATTGGCCCTTCACAACGGGAAGCTGGAGGCTCTGGCAGTAGAAAGACCCAGTCACTCGACATGGGTTCAGCTTCTTGCGAAGGTGGGTCCGTCAGAGGCCAAATGATCGTCGGTCGAGGTGAAACATCATCCCACACAGGAGCTCTGAGCACGAGTCGGACCGAGCCAGAAGCACAAGTCATGGTGCCGAAGGGCGTGTCAGCGGAAGACTTGCGTGCTCGAACCAAATACACACGGAGCCCGGACCTAGGCCGTACGACATGCCGAGAGCTTCGTCAATACTCCGCCAAGCTTCTTTCAAGAGTCATGGCCCAAAAGTTCATCAACGGTGACCTTCAGGATCATCCCCGAACTCATTAGCCGACATTTGGCGAGTGAATCAAGCTGAGTAGGCACCACAGTTCTCTGGCATGCCCTTGAAATGACGCCGTTCTTTCCGGCGCGCAAAGACCAAAAATGGAAAGCCCTTCCCGGCGCGGTCTTCCCCAGTGCGCCCCTTTTGGCGCCAGGGAACGGTAGCCTATAAAGGCCCTTGATAAAGGAGAAGAAGGAGGAGGCAATCGGAGAGAACACTTAATAAATAGAGGAGAGAAGTGTTGCATTATGTCCCTATTATTTTTGTTGGTGTTAACACTATGAACACTGTAACATGTTCTTGCCTAATGATGTTAACACCATGTCAATGTTCATTCTGTTTAATGGTATCCAATTGTTTCATTGGCCATGCATGCATTTCAACTTAGTTTGTCATGTGCTGTAAAGGTCCAAGCATGTTCATATGAGGTCCGTGCATATGCAATGTAAGTCAGTACATCCCCGTTCACGGATCGGTAGCTTCACTCGAGCGGACTCACCCGCTAAGCGCACACTCGTGCCCGTAGGCAACACAATGATGGTGGTAAGGGTCCGGGGTGGGACCTCGCAGCTTCGGGGGATGGCTAGCTTGGGATTGAACCTCCTAGGGTCCAGGGATGCCCACTCTCATGGGCAGCCAGCACACTGGGGGCGTGGGATGTAATGGTTCTCTCGCAACTCGCCCACGGTAGTCACTCAAATATTGTCGAAGTCGGGGTCGGGCACTCTCTCACCACCAACGGAGCAACCCAAATGTAATACTAAACTAAGCAAATATATCCCAGCAATGATAAGTGTTCAGGAGCTCACCTGATCGGCCTGAATATGTCAATCCCGGTCGGAGACGAGGGCGAGTGGGGAGGCATGGGTATGCACCCGCACACCGCGATAATGTAGCTTCAACCTAAAAATTTAAGTACATGCACTACACCCCATGCAAGGGGGTTGAAATTGGGGTATGGACGTCAAAGTTACATTCAAACACTACCTCCCACAGGGAGGGGCGGTAAGCCGGCCAGGCGGGGTAGGGGAGAGACGAACTAGGAGCTAAACGGACAGCCGACGTCGGTTCTACCCGCTCTCTGGAATAGGAGACAGACAGGCAATGTTGTCACTTCTACGGTCTCTCCCAAACTCCTTTTTTGATGAGACCAGTGGAAAATCTTCACTAACTGACCTAGGAAGACGTCTGATTTTTGGCGGGAGCTCTGGTAGCCGTCGTTGGTCGGGGCGAGGCTGTGAACATGGACTCTGTTTCCTGCTCCTAGCTATCTCAGAACTTCTATAGCAGGAAGGTGAGGCCGCCACGGGTGCTCCTGAACGTCAAATTGAGTGCGGTCAATGGTGTTGGAACCGTTGATCAGTTGCCTTCGAAACGTGACCCACGGGGGTGCCAGACGATGTCGGAGTAGATCGCAGCAGCCCAAACAGTGACAGGGTGTCAGTTCTGTTCCAGGGAAGATAGAACTGCGCACCCTGGGGAGAAAATGGAGAAGAATTCACTCGGGTTGCCGAATGGAATGCCGTTTCTTGGAGAAGGAATAAGACTCATCGTAGAAGGTCCTGGCGAAGCACGGACTAAGTGCGAAAGCCTTAGAGAGCAATTTAAACAGACATTTGACTTATGATAGAAACTTTAGGATGATCAAAAAGAATGACTCATGGTGTTGTCATCATCAAAATATGTTGTTATCCGTCAAAATACAGGGAGACTCAACACGGTCAACCCTCCGCGGGGTAATTTCCGCTTCAGCCTATGGAAGCCGGGTCAAAATTTATAGATGATGCTTCTATCAGGACGTCGACAGGTGTGGATCTCAAATAGGTGATCGACGATACTTCTATCTTGGCAATCAAGGGCGGCACTGAACTGGAACAGGCAACCCAGCTCAGACAGCATGATGTAATCACCTCGGAGGGTGGAGACTTTGAGGAAGAGACAGTCAGTGAAACAACTGCTCTAATGCTCACGACTGGTACCGATTTGGAAAAGGTGACACAGCTGGAGCAACATGTAGAATTCGCCTCTGAAGATGTGGGCCTCGAAGTTCAAGTCTTTGTTCCTTCAACAGAGGTCGAGGCTGAAGTCCCTGCCCTAGTCAGTGCTGAGTCTATCGAGTGACTTGAGAAGGAATTGGTGGAACCATCTTCCTCATTGCCCTCATCTTCTTCACAACCTGCAGATGACATCTGGGCTGAGGTTGACAGCATGGCAGAGTTTCATCTGCCTGACACACCGTCACTCGGCTTGCAATCATCTAATGAGCTAGTGTGGCAGAATTTAGAGATGCTAAAGTAGATTGTGCTGACCCATCGAGACTTGTCCTATGCATAGCTGAGGGAGCTAGTAGAGGCTATGTGACGTACCCTTATGGCCTTCGACTGTCCTATGCAACATTGGATGCCTCGGGTAATTTTACTACTCAAGTATGTAAACTGGCGAGAATTCATTGACCATGGCCTGGGGGATCAACTGACTACCCTGAAGCTTCAATAGAAGGAGGGCCTTACTGCGCTGTAAGCCTCCACAGAAATTGCTGGTCAATAGAGGTTCATTGCCGAGGGAGCCACCGATCAGATTTCACTATTGCAGAAGTGGACTCCTGACGTCTGTGCTGAATTGGCCTAGGCTGAGGAGGATTTGGCACACGCCAAGCAACTGCAAATATAGAGCTTAGTCACAACCGGGTCGACTGGAGTCCAATACAACACTCAAACGGTCGCTGGGAGGTAGACTCTCCAGTCAACGAAAAACAACGTCTGAACCAGATGGAGTACAGGGGACCGCCCCTCGTACCAACACCGACTCACGGTGACACAAGTCGAAGTCGTCACGACCCGGGACCCCTCACAGCGCCCCACACCTGGTCCCCACATGATGCCCAACATCAGTCAGACTACAGATCAACACGTGGATCAAGGTCTACTCACCCGGGACTAGAATCGACACGAAAACGTACCGGCTAGGTCTCAGACGATGAACGGTCTATCATTGGCCACTCACAGATGCACGGCTTACTTACAGACGTGAGGGGGAGAATGGACAGTCCCACCTAACTGTCCGTCACTCCCAACGGAAAATAGACCATAACGCGCCTGTTCAGGGGCATTATAGTGCTTAACGGACCAACAGAGTTGCGTTAAGCCCTAAGTCAGGAAAGCGAACATAATGCACTCCTCCAGGGGCGTTATGTACATAATGGACCAGACATGGTGCGTTATGTCACGGAGCAAAATAAACCATAACGCACTCCTCAAGGGGCGTTATAGGCCTTAACGGACCAGCTCTGGTGCGTTAAGCGGAAGGCAGGTGCGTTAATCATAACGCACCTTCCCTGGGGGGCTATGGTACATAACGGGCCTCTCCAGGTGCGTTATGTGACCAGGACCCCAATGGTCAAAATCGACAGTCAAAAATCAACGGTCAGAAACCATGACGCACCAGCACCAGCGCGTCATGTCTGACATGGTGGTCAGTCGAGGGGCAGTTAAACCCTTGATGACTAGACTCAAATCATACAAAGCATAACGCACCTGCCTGGGCGCGTTATGCTCATAACAATTTCTGGGACGACCGCTATATCGTCCCGGTGGTGAAACGGTGAATGAAATATAAAAATGTCAACCACACCCCCTTACCTCCATAGGAGAGGGGAAAATCAAGGGGGAAGCTCCCCAATAGCCCTAGGCATGATTCTACGATCTCGGATCGACCAAAAACGCGGTGAATCGCTAAAGCCTACGAAACTCGTGGGAAATGAAGTACAGAGGTTAAGGATCCGATGGAAGATCTATTTCAAGACCAGTGTAGATGCAGTAGAAGAGGAATTTGTGAATTTTATTGACTTTGTTTCTACTACCTCCCCTTGGATAAATGATAGTAGTAAATAAGTGATGCAGAATCCTGTGTTCAGGGGGGAAAACATTTGCATTTATGTCACTGGGAATGTCTGATTCATCCAAATTTACTGTATCAGCGAAACCCATCATTATCTTGTAAACATCAAGTTCATCAAACTCAGTATTGGATAGTGTAGTAGCTGGATCACTTGAGAGACCAAAGAGACTACTAAAAGTGATGAAGAAAGTTTCATGGTTTTCATGTTCACAACAGTATACACTTGCCCATTCTTTGTCACTATGTTATGATAAAACTATTGAACAAGGAGGGGATAGATCTTCTTGTGCTGGGCATGAACTCAATCCAATTCTGCTGACTATTTATGGGATCTATCAACCCAGGGAGTATCTTGTGAACATCGTAATTGTCTTTAGCCCGTGGTCTCATAGTCTTTCAGGGTAAGATATGGGATGACATGGATGCACGAAATACCTCATCATGAATGCGTTTCTTCCGAGGTTCGTTCTGCTTGAATGGAACCGCCTGGGGAGGATTTTCTTCTCCAGATACTGTGGCTGGTGGAGCTCTATATGAAGCTAAATGCCTAGAGGAAGTGGGATGCGTAGCTATTCTCTTTGTCCTGGGAGCCATTGGAAGAGACTGGATGTTGAACCCTAGAGAAGCCCCCTTCCTCTCCTTGAGGAGTAGATGCAGACCCGACTGAAAAAGTGGCTTTCCTCCACCAGTCAGAGGTTCTATGGCATGGTAATATAAGCCTTGAAGAATTGACCTTGATGCCTAAGAAGGGGGGTCGGTGGCAGCCGCGCTGATGTCCACCTGGAGCAAGGGTGTGCGGGAGGCAAAAAAAGAGAAAGGTTCAAGGGTATGAAGGGTTGTGGCTGGGGTTTTAGGTAGGGAATGCCCTCTTTTTCTTTTGTTTTAAAAGAAAGGTCTGGTCAACATTTTGTGGAAGGTGTTTGACTAGCTTGAAAAAAAGTTTGCATAAAATGGACAAGAAAAGAGCTACTTTAGTCGAACCGAAGTGGGACGACCCAGTTTATGGGGGGGTCGACCCTTTGGGCATTCCAGGAATACAAATCAAGAACAAAAAGGCTTATAAGTGAGGAAGAAATATGGGCAACTCACTGGACCATTCAAATGATTAGAGTAGGTGGGAAATTGATCCTAGTGAGAAAATGGTACAGTTTACTCGGTGATTTGATCAGGACCTTCCAAGTTAATCGAGAAAGAAGAGCATTTAAACCTTCATACCAAATAGGAGATTGCACCTTATTTCATTCAAGGATAAAAAGGCCTTAGAACATACAAGAAGAGGTTTTGTTAAAACTAATCTCTGGTAGAACATGCAGGGTCATCGTTCAAGCAGTAATTATTATTATTATTTTTTCACACAAGAATGCACAATGAGTGAAGAGTGTGATATGGACAGAAATAAGCATGGTACTAATCTCAATTCAAATGTTTTTATGAATGCACAGATGAGATGTAAGTTGAAAATGCATTGAGGTGAGGACTAATGATGATTATTTAGAAGACTTAGTGTATGACACTTTATAAGTGGGCTCTATCAAAGGAAAGGACACAATCCAGTCTATGTGCTCTCTATTCTGTAGACACCTAGTTCTCTTCTGAGGGAATTGAATCTATCTTTGTTGAGAGGTTTTGTAAAAATGTCAGCTAGTTGCTTAAGTGTGTCAATGAACCTCAATTCAAAATTTCTTTTATTTACATGATCTCTCAAGGACTAGTGTTGGATATCTATATGTTTTGTTCTAGAATGGTGAATTGGATTTTTTGACAGATCAATTGCACTTTTATTATCACACATAATGATAACACATTTCAGAAACACTTTAAAATCAACTAGCTGGTGTTTGATCCAAGGGACCTGTGCACCACAACTACCGGCAGCCACGTATTTGCCTTCAACAATTGACAATGCCACAGAATTTTGTTTCTTGGAGGCCTAGGAAACTAGGAAACCTTAGAGAAACTGGCATGTGCCACTTGTGCTTTTACGATCAATGAGACACCCAGCATAGTCGGCATCAGTAAAGGCCACAAGTTCAAAATCACATCCGTGAGGAAGCCAAAGACCTAAATCATGAGTACCGGCAAGCTAACGAAAAATTCTTTTAACAGCACTCAAATGAGACTCATGAGGACTAGACTGATACCTTGCATAGAGACAAACTACAAAATTAATATCAGGCCTACTTGCTGTTAAGTACAAGAGAGAGCCAATCATTCCCCTGAATAGCTTTGGTTCAACTGGTTTACCTTTGCAATCCTTTTCAAGTTTTATACTAGTAGACATAGGTGTGGCAAAAGGCTTTGCGTTGTCAAGATCATACTTCTTCAGGAGCTCTAGTAGGTATTTCTTTTGATTAATGAAAATTCCACTGGCTTTTTGTTGAATTTGTAGCCCCAATAAGTAATTTAGTTTGCCCAAGAAATTAGGCAACCTCCGAGAAACTAGTATGTGCCACTTGTGCTTTTGCGATCAATGAGACACCCAGCATAATTAGCATCAGTGAAGGCCACAAGTTCAAAATCACATTTGTTAGGAAACCAAATTCCTAGATCATGAGTACCGGTAAGATAACGAAAAATTCTTTTTTCGGCACTTAGGTGAGATTCAAGAGGACATGATTGATATCGTGCACCCAAACAGACAGCAAAATGTATATCTGGACTACTTGTTGTTAAGTACAAGAAAGAGCCAATCATACCCCTAAATAGCTTTGGTTCAACAGGTTTACCTTCGCAATCCTTTTCAAGTTTTACGCTAGTTGACATCGGTGTGTCATAAGGCTTCGTGTTCTCAAAGTCATACTTCTTCAAAAGTTCCAGCAGGTATTTCTTTTGATTAAGGAAGATTCCATCCTCCTTTTGTTGGATTCACAGCCCCAATAAGTAATTCAGTTTACCCATCCGACTCATCTCGAATTCAGCCTGTATCAACTCAGAAAATTCCTTGCACAGCGTGTCATTAGTAGAGCTAAAAATAATGTTGTGAACATACACTTGAACAAGAAGCAAGTCATTTTTGAATGCTTAGTAAATAGGGTCTGATCAACAAAACCCCTCGTGAAACCATGATCAATCAAGAAAGAACTTAGATGATCATACCAAGCTCGTGGGGCTTGTTTCAAATCGTACAAAGCTTTATCAAGTTTAAACACATGATTTGGATTTTTTATGTCCTAAAACCCGGGGGCACCGTTGTGACTGAAGTAGATGGGCGCCGCGAGACCTTGATGGTCGTGCTCGGGGCCCGTTAACAGAGGTAGGGACCTGGCGCTTCATCTTGCGTCAGGACTTGTGAAGTATGTCCCTTGTCCGGGTAACAACACTAAGGGCATACTTATCGAGGTGACATCGGGGTGGCGTACGATTATCGAGGTGGGGAGCCTGACAGGGCGCTTCGATTGAGTCACGTCTGGTGGTACACGATCATCGAAACAGAGACTGGGCAGAGTGCTCTCATCGAGCAAGGTCGTGTCATGCATAAACGTCGAGGTAGAGATCAGGCAGGGTGCCTCGATCAACGTTTGATGGTGGACGATTGTTGAGGCAGGGACTAGGCAGGGCGCTCTCATAAAGCGACATCGGGTCATGCACGAATGTCGGGGCAGGGCCGAGCAGGGTGATCAGGCTGAGTAGGGTGTTCCTGTCGAGCAACGTCTGGGGGCGCATGATATTGAGACAGGGCTCGGGCAGAGTGCTTTCACCAAGGGGCATTAGGGTCATGCATGAATATCAAGACAAGACTCAGGCAAAGTGTTTTCACCAAGCAGCATCAAGGGCATGCACGAATATCGAGATAAGACTCGGGTAGAGTACTTTCACCAAGCAAGATCTTGGGTCGTGTACGATTATCGAGATGACATATGTTCATCAAAACAAGGGGCCACCCTTTAAAAGGTTGGTGTTTGGGCTAGACGTCGTAGGAAGGATGATCATGCGACATGCCCTCGACGTAATCCTAGTAAACACACACACAAATCTCCTTAGCGCGCCTTTGTAGTCTGGGGCTGAGCTCCTTGATGCTTGATACTTTGATCCTTTGATCCTTTGATCCTCTCTCCCTGGGCTTCCAAATGGGGGCTTTTATAGGGGAAGGTGAAGGGTCATAGGGGTTTAGACGGACCAGGTTGAGGGGTTAGGCTGGTCTGGGTAAACCCCTGGGTTTGTTTATGGAGTGGGGGAGGGAGGGTTTAGGCGGACCAGCCCAAGGGGCTGGTCTGGTCTACCTAAACCCCTTACGGAGGGGTTTTTTAATTAAAAAAACCTTTTTTTTGGGACTGGGATGGGTGGGAGAAAGACGGTCCAACCTGGCCGTCCATCAATCCCAACGGTAAGAAACATGAACGGTCAGACACTAGCCGCTCAGGGGAAGGGCGGCTAGGATCCCACCGTTCCAAGGCATGGGCGGTCCCACCTGGGCTGCTCATACGCCGACGGTAGTAGAAGTTGAACGGACAGACAATGGCCGCTCATAGGGACATGTGACTAGACCCTAGCCGCTCACCCCAACCACTGCGTAACGGTAACTCACGGGATGCGCGATTGGTCTTGGGACACGCATGGGATGAGGGGTCACAGGACAGGCCGCACATGCCCCACTGCATGTCGAGCCAATGACGCCAGGTGACGTACGGCTAGCCCTTGGCCGCACGAAGGGTTATGCGGCCAGACCCTGGCTGCACACCCCAGTGCACTGTGCAATGGTCACAAGCAACCATCGAAATCTCAAAGAATGGGCGGTTGACATGGGGCCGCACATAGGGGACGTGCGGTCCCACAATAGGCCGCATAAGCCCACGGCGCTCCGAGTAGTAGTGTGGTCCCCACAGGGCCGCACAGGGGATGTGCGGGCCTTGATTCGACCGCACAACCCTCACCGGCGTAAAAACGGCGAACCCGCTAGATTTCGCCCATTCCGGCCCCATACAAGCCCCACAGAGGGGGAAATGAAGGGAAAGGAACCCCCAAGCCCCCTAGCATGATTCTGCGCCCCCAAAACGTGGAATCGCGACTTAAAACGACGGATCAGGCGGCCTCTCCCCAAAACAAGCTCCACCCTTCCCGACGCGAAAGAACCCCCTCCTCTCGGCCTCGCCTCGGCCTACAAACCATGGGAATGGAAAGGCGATAAGATAGGGATCGTCACCCTACCTTCGCTCCACGTTGAGGTGCACTGATCCAAGCTTAATCTACGAAGAACACCGTTAAGAACCTCGAGCCTTCACGCTTCCCACGTACACCGCACGATCGCCTCGCCGTCACCCACGTCATCGCGCCATCGCCCCGCCGCCTTCTGCAGTCGAAAGGGAGCTCACCGCGGTCGAATGGGAGAGAGAGAGGGAGAGGGGCGCGGTCACGGGGGAGGAAGAAGAAGAAGGAAGAAGAAGAAGGTCGATAGCCGGGGGTGTCTTCTACTGCCGCTCTGCAGCCTTGGCGAGGAACTTGTCGAGGAGTCCTCTCCGAACGAGGTCCTCGATGGCATCCCTCAGGTTGATAGACTCGACGGTGTCATGGCCGTGGTCGCGGTAGTAGTGGTAGTATTTCTTCTTGTTCCTCGTGCTCGGGTCTGACTTCATCCGAGGAGGCCATTTAAGGAATGGTTCCTCATGGATTTCTATCAGGATCTGATCAGGAGGAGCTGTCAGAGGCGTGTAGTGGCGGTAAGTGCCTCTTTAGCTTTTAGAGCAGTCATGGCAGTCCCCATCGCGCCGCTCGCGCTTGCTCCGACCCTCTCGGGGAGGATCTACAGATCTTTTACGATCGGACCTTTTGGTCCCGACCGGGCGACCGAGGGCTGCTATGTTCTCCTCGCAGTGGGCGTACTTCTGTGCCATGGCGAGGAGATCAGGAAGGGTCACCGGGGCCTCGACCCCAAGGGTGGGCCAGAGGATGTGGTCATACGTCCCTTGGGTGAGGGCTGTGGTGGCGATGCTGATGTTGAGGTGTGGAATTCGCAGCGCCTTTGCGCAGAAGCGAGAGATGAAGTCCCACAACGCTTCCTCCTTGCCCTGCTTAATTAAAGGCGAGCAGGGTGACCGCCGACTTAGCTACCTTTCGGAAGCCAACAAAGTTCTCCTTAAACTACTTCTTGAGTTGCTGAAAGGAGGAGATGGTCCCGGTAGGTAGGGACTCAAACCATGCCCGGGCGTTCTCCCAAAGGGTCGTGACAAACGCCAGGCGCTTCACCGTGTCCGAGGCTCGGTGGAACACTAGGCGGGACTCGAAGCTGTGCATATGATCGGCCAGGTCGGTGGTGTTAAGCTACGATTTTGATGATAACTAAACTTAGTGTGTAATGCTATGATTTTGATGTCAACTACACTTCATTTGTGATTAAGTGAATGATGATAACTAAACTAAATGGTTGATTGTTCCCGTCGATTGGTTGAATATGATTGAGTTGAACATGTTCATTGATTGCTTCCTATGCATACTCTTCATGGAGCTTGGTTACATGATGCATTCAAATTGGACAAATGCATATCTATTGATCTTAGTATAACGTACCTAGCCGAGCCCGTTATGTGGAGCATAACGCCCCTACCCAGGTGCGTTATGATCGGGTGGTTTTCGAGGCTAACTGCCATGTCAGATCTCTCGACGATCGTGCCTACCATGAAGATTGTGTCAGTCGATTTGCATAACGGTCTTCCCCCTATGCGTTATGGTTAAGAAAATGCCCAGGTGTAGAGCCGTTATGGATTTGTTGACCGATGTTTTGACTGGGTATGGCGGTTGTCATAACGCGCCTCACCCCGTGCATCTTGTGGCTATGATGGATTAGGTGTGGTCCGTTGTATGCCCTTGGTCTGTGGTTAGCATGTTTTTGCGTCCGTTGGGTATAACGCACCTGCCCTTGTGTGTTATATTGGTATGACGTGCCTACAGTGGTCTGTTATACTTCGTGTTGTTAGTGCGTTGGTCTGTTGAGTATGGCGCACGTCTTCTAGTGCGTTATGTTGATATGGCACCCCTATGTTGGTGTGTTATATCGTCTGTTGTAGTTTTCGATCTGGTTGGCATAACGCCCCTCCTATGGTGCATTATGTGGGTATAGCGCCCCTATGCTAGTGCGTTATAGTGCTGTTTGCCGCATTGACCATTTGCTTGTTCTGTGTTGTGTGTCCATCTGTCTTAGGTCCTTGTTCAATGCGGTGTCTGTCTGTTGGTGGTTGTCTGGATTGGTCGATTTAGGTGACTGGCTGTGGTCTTTTCCTAGACAATGACAGTACCCTAACGACTCGATCTAGAAGCTACCATTGTCCTTGTCTCTGGTCCCATAGCAGTTGTCTCTTGACTGTTGGGTTTCCCCTAACAGTTGACTGACAAGTTGCTTTGCCCAGGGTGTCGTCGTCTCCCACCGCTCTTGTCCTTGTTTGTTCTGCTTGATTATGCTGCGGTGGCGGTGGATGTGTCTGTGTGTCGGTGTAGTGTTTGGTTCCGGCCAACCCAGGGTTACCTAGTGGTTGACAGGAAGCCTTGTTGTGTATCGACGGCCTTGTCCAATTCGAGACATTAGTTCTGGATGTCGCGAGATACTGTTCTATCTCGATTTACGTATCCAGGTGTGCTGAGTGTTCTTGGTGTCCCCTCAAGTCTAAACTAAACATGCTCTATTGAATGCCAGAGAGCATAACGGACCAACATAGGGCCGTTACCTCGCATAACGGATCGGGACAGGGGCGTCATACATTACATAATGCATCTCCCTACGTCCGTTATGCTCACCCGAACGTTCAGGTGAACACAAGGCACATATATGCAGACCATAACGCACTTGCGATAGGGCGTTATGTACCGTATAATGCATCTACTCCAGTGCGTTATACTCTAATGCATAATAAAGTGTAATCAGGGATGCAGAGCATAACGCACCAGGCATGGGGCGTTATGCTGAGTATGACGTGCCTCTCATGGCCGTTATACTCAGCTGAAGCCAGAAACCAGGGAGAATAACGCACCTGGACTCATGCGTTATGAGACTATAACGCATGGGTCGAGGTCCGTTAAAGCCTCCCGAACACTAGGAATCCACAAGAAACCACGGTTCAATGTCGTGTATAACGCATCAGGCAAGGAGCGTTATACAATGCACGACGGATCTACCCTACACTGCCATACTAATCGCTTTACTAGTCAATGATCAACGGTCAAACCAGTCGGTCAAGGGGATATGGCGGTCTACCAGGGGTGCGTTAAAGTCACCCGAACGTGAAAAATTCACAGAAAATCACTGACCATAACGGTCAGGGACAGGTGTGCTATACTAACCACCTATCTACCATTCTCAGGGGCATAACGAACCTAGAGTGGTCCGCTATGAGGGCATAACGTGCCAGGTGAGGTGTGTTAAAGTCATGACAGTCACTGGGGTGACCGCCATGCGGTCTGGGCGACGAGCGGGTTCGGTTTGCGACCGAGTCACTCCCCGGTCGATAGAAATCGACGGGTTCGCTACAAAACCTATGGAAAACGGAAAGGAAAACCATGCCATGCATCCAACCATGCCCACAGAAGCTAGAAATGTAGTAAACGTGCCCATAAACAATTAATAAGTAATTAAAACACTAATTAACATGTTTTTAACATATTTTAGGGTGAAACTAAACATGGACATTAAATGGGTCAAACGGCCGTGGATGGATGTGCAAGTGGTGTGGAAATGATCCTAGCGAAGTAAGGAGTCCATCCCCCTACCTCTGACCACTATCAGCCCCTATCCCCAACTTGCTCAGTCCAGTTCGCAGGCAGCAACAGAGGTCCGAGTTGCAGAACCTGTCCTAGAGTCATTCGGCAACAACCGGAGGTGCACCATATATCAACGAAAAGCTCATCGAGAAAGCTTCGTATCTGTGGTGGTCTCATCGGCATCCGACATCTCTGCTGCCTGGAGGACTCATTCTTCACCGACTGCGCAGATCAGGACCAGTTGGCGACCTGAGACGAATTCCTGGAGGTCCCATGGTCGCATCCCACAACTTATGAAGGCGCCGCTTGGCCGAGGACTTCTACAACCAGTCAGCGCCCATTAGCAAAAAGCGATGTCCAGTTCCACATCCGGAGGAGCATCTTCCAATTTTCTTCCCCCAGGTGTGCAGAACAGGTCCCTCCGGACCTGACCTGACCCCCCCTCACACAACGGGCTCCTCCTTGCCGCCCCGACATCGTCTGGTGCTCCCCCTGGTTGGTGCTCGAAGAAGACTCATCCATGGTCATCCTCGACTTGGTCCTGCCATGATTGGACTTTGGAAGCTGTCGTGGTGGCTACAACCAGCTGCTGCTACACCGTGGGATCAGGCTGAGACAGAGCGCAGAGAGCCTGTTCCAGGAGCCACCCGGACTGGTGACGACAACGAGCTCATCCACGAAAATTCTCCAGCGTACCAGGCTCTATCAGTGACAATTCAGAACCAGTTTTGGCAACTTCTGAGCTCGGTGGAGTGCACAGCGGCGACTACAGCAACTCACTGTCTTGCAGTCCCAGACCTAGATAGAACCAGAGAAGTGCTCGCCGGGCACTAGTTTTAGCTAATCTCCCTGCCCCGCCTGGCCGTCTTAGTGCCCCTCCCTGTTTGGAGGTAGTTTTGATGTAATCCAAAGTTCCCCACCCCTTGTCCAACCCTCTTGCGTAAGGTGTAGTACATGTAACATCAAGTCACCTTCCGAAGCTACATCGGCGCAGCGTGCGGGTGCAAACCCACGTCTCCCCGCTCGTCTTCGTCTCCGGTCGGGATCGGCATCTTCACGCTGATCAGGTGAGCTTCTGGCCCCCTCTCCTTGCTGGCTTAACTCTTCTTAGCTTAGTATAAAGATAAATAGTTAAGCGGTGAGACCGAGTCGAATCCTCAGGGAAAATTAGATTTTAAGGTAGAAAATTTTGAGTTTTAAAAATTAAGATTAATGGCAAATGGATAATAAAACATAGGTTAACAAATTAAGATGAAATAACCTAGGTGAAGGAACTTAAGTGACTAAGACACTAGTTAAATTAAACAAATACAAAGAAGACTTCACCGAATTTAGAGAATAGGAAGCGGGAGATAATCGAATATTATGAATAAAAATAGATAAATGGACAGAAAATGTGCTTAAGGCTTATTTATTAAATCTGAAATAACTAAAATTAAAAGACTAACTAAATTATGTTCCGAAAAGGTTAGTACAATGGACACTTAACAAATAATAAAGAAACTGAAGATGATTCGCTGGAAATAGCTGTGAACAGGAAATAAGAAAATGACGTGGAGGGGGCCTCCGCCCTCTCCCTTCTCTCTGTCGCGTTGCCACAAGTGGCTGATAGCAACCGCATGCAATGCAAGTTGCAGAGTAAGCACGCCGCAGCCCTCTCTCACTGGTAGCGGAGGTGGTTCAGAAGTGAACTCTCGTTCCAGTCGCCACAGGCGGGCCTTCTCTTCTTTAGTCACGGACGCAACAAAAGGGTCTCACGGCAGAAGGGACGCGGCACTTCTCTCCTCCGACCGCGAATGCATGTACTGAGGGAGCTCTACGCAGCTGGCAGAGGACGCTCGCACGGGATGGTACTCGGATGCAACAGCAGCAAGAAGATCGCCACGGGATGATGCTCGCTCGTGGACGCCCATCTTCACGCCACGAAGCTAGATGCGGCCCTCCCTTCTCTCCGTTTGCTACCGCGGACAGTGGCTGGGGATGGGAAACGCCGCACACTGCGCTGCAGCAGCTACCGACGGCTTCACGAAAGATGCAGAGAAAGGGAACAGCCCAAAAGAACCCCCTGCAATCCAAGCTCAAAGAAAACTAAAACCAAAAGAAAAACAAAAACTAAGCATGAACAACCCCTTGCACCGGTTCCCTACGCATTCCTTTTATAGGGGTGTGGATGACGCCGGCCTCTCCACGGAACCTCCTCCGCTATCTTCGCCGATTCTTCTTCCCATGAGTCGTAGCTTCACCCACCCCGCCTTAGGGTCCATTACCTCCATTTACACCATGGGTCATCTCACCACAGAGGTCCTTTTGTTCCTCCCCATGCCGGCCGAACCTACCTTCGTTCCATTTATCCCAATGGAGGAACCATATCTTCTCTATGAGACCACCGTCCCCTGCACCCTGGTGCATGAAGGTGACCACTTATACCTTCCGGAATTTCAAACATGGGATGGTGATCTATGGGAACCCATGTCAAGGGGTCACACATTCTTAGACCCCTTCGATCCCTTTCTTAGTGAGCCTTATCACCCACCATATCTACTCCCCTACGTCTCGAGAGTCCACTACCACACCCCGTCCCCACGGGAATGGTCATCATATAGGGGGGACGAAGAAGGAGCATGCGACTCTCCTAGCCCTCCCAAGTCTCCCAAATCCAACAAGTAGCCGCATGCTAGGGACATATTAAGATGCCTAGGAGTCCCCCATGACGTCAAGCTCCGGTTACGTCAAAAACATGCATGGCACACATTTGGGTGTCCTGGTCTGCCACTACATATGTATGGGTTGGACTAACTGTAGGTTTTGGGTCATGTAAGGGTCTGTAATTTTCTTTGTTTGACCAATATGTCATGAGTCGGTCGAGTCTGTCATAAGCTTGCAATGTTTGTCCCTTTTGAGTATGAGGCAAGTCGGTCCTTATGCGTATGTTGTGGACTTGCTAGTGTTGGGTTCAGCTCCTTTTAGTGTATCGGATCTAATCACCAAAGGGACACCGCGGTGATTCCTAGTGAGTCATTGAGCCGTCTCCCTTTTTTGAGAGTGACCCCACCCCGGAGTGTCCACCACTAGCCTCATTCCTCGTAGCGTAGCATATAGAATGTATACGGGATGAGCAAGTGCTGATCTCTAGGAGTGGAGCGTACTCTGCGCTTCCTGGTGCGGTGATGGATCCGCTGGAGTGACACACGAGTAGCTACCCCTTACTCGACGGGGTCAAGTTCTTCCCACCCGGGGAGAATTGATGGGAATTGACATCGAGCACTAACTTTTTATTTTTAGATTTGTGTCCTTTTAGTTGTATTTATATCCCTGGGTAATTGAATTGATCTAAAATTCGTAACTCTCCACTCACCCACCACAAACACCCCCTTGCAGCCCTCATTCTCCCCCTCCCACATCTTAGAACACCCCCTCCCAGACCCCCTCACAGATAGGGGCCACCCCCACACCTTTCCACCCCACTTCCACTCCCATAAACCCCATTCCCCCCGCATTACCTTCAATCTACTGTCCACCAGTTCACAGCCCAGAAGACCTGAAGATTGCAGAGGGAGTAGCATCATCATCTGGGCAATTCAGGAAGCACAAGAGCTACCAATAGAAGCGTCTCCAAGTCTTCTTCGCATCGACAGTCATCTCATCCTCTTCTTATTTCGTGGCTGTCCGAGGGAAGTGATCTACCCCGACTGTGCAGAAGAGGTCCGCCCAGCAACCTGAGGCTGTTTGCAGAAGCTGCCACGGCCAGCCACCTAAAGATCTGAAGACGGGGCTTGGCCGACGCCTTCTACATCCAGTCTTCTTCCTCCTCCAAGAAACGGAGCTCCGTTCGGCCACCGGAGTGATTTCGTATCCTATTTCTCCTCTGAGTGCGTAGTTCTGTCCATCCTAGGACAGAACTGACACACTGTCAAAGTTCGGGTTGCTGCGGCCTGCTCCGACATCGGCTGGCACCCCCGTGGATCTTAATTCGAAGAGAGCTCGACAACGGTTCCAACGCCACTAACTGTACCCAAATCAGAGTTCGGGACTGTTCTTGGTGATGAGATCTTCCAGAAGCTGTGGTGTTGTGACAGTTCATGGCAGAGAACAGAGTCCCTGCTTCCTTCTCCACCGCGCCTGGCAATGGCTTCCCCGGCCGCCGCCAAAATTTCTACAACTTTTTGGACCAATCCACGAAATTTCAGCACTGGTCTCGCTGGTATCGGAGTTCGGGAGCATCCGGAAGAATTCCTACATCAACAGTCGGTACCCTATTCCGAAGGAGGGATAGATTCAACTCCGTCATCACGTGAAGCCCTATTCTTCGTCTCTCCCCTTCCCGCTTGGCCGACTGAAGGCCCCTCCCTGCGCGGAGGTAGTTTTGGTTGTAATTCTCTTAACCCCCACCCCAAGATCCCCCTCCTGCGTGAGGCGTAGTGTTGTAGTTTGATATCTTTGATCGGGAGCGATCGACCAAGTTCCAGCACCGCGACGAGTACGCGCCTTCGCAAGGTCTACCCGTGGCATTGTCGCAATATGCGCCCGGGAAACAGGTGTGGGTCGGTGCAGAGACCTCCCCACCATCCACCCCGGCTGCGGCCACGGCTACCCGTCTTCTATGGCCGCCGCCTGGGTAAAGTCCCTGCAATGCAGATCCAGCGCCGTCGACGACGTCTACCACCCGAAGCCGCCGCCCCCCAGCCCGGTTGACGACCCCCATCTGCAGCAGCGGCACCACCGGCACCGGAAGAACAGGAAATCCAGGCCCCAGCGCCTCCCCATTGGCTGCGGCGGCAACACCTCCCAGGCCCTCAGGGACGTCGTCGCGCTCCTCCCCAAGCACCCACTCCCCAGAACGGCTACCACGAAGAAGCCGCCCCCGGCGATGAGTCCCGCACTCTTCGGGACGCCGCCGGCATCGCCGCCGCTGAAGGAGAAGCCCGCAAAGCAGGGCAAGCCCACGAAGCAGCGCCGACAAGATAAGGCCTCCAGGCCCAAGAGCAGCACGCCTCTGCCGGTGGCGTCCCGGGAACCGCCCTCTTCGCTGCCGACGCTGACGGAGCTGCCCGCCGGGCACTCGTCCCGGCGAGTGGTGGAGATTATCTTCAGCTCCAGCTGGTCCCGGGCGGGCTCCCCCTTCCCGGGGGTGATCCAGATGCTCTTCAAGGTCCGCAACCCCCCGCGCACCGTCGCCCGTTTCGAGGAGTACCGGGAGTCCGTCCGCGCCCGGGCCGGCCCCGGCGACGCCCGCTGCGCCGCCGACGGCAACGAGATGATGCGTTTCCACTGCGCCCCTGACGGCCCGACCACCACCCCCGCCGGGGACCCCATCTACGACGCCGGCGTCTTGTGCTCCCCCGCCGCCTCGGGTGGCGGCATCCGGACCTTCGCCGGCAGCGGGGGCGCTCACGAGAGCGGCGGCGGCTCGTCCTCGGGCCGGCGGAGGGCGATGCTGGTGTGCCGGGTCATCGCGGGCCGGGTCCGGGACGGGTCGGAACCGGTCGAGTTCGAGTCGGTGTTGGTGGGGAAGGGGGAGCTCCTGGTGTTCGACCAAAGAGCCGTCTTGCCATGTTTCCTTATCATCTACAAAGTCTAACCTCAACCCCCTCTCCTGACCTCTGTAATTCCTGCATTACTACCTCTTCTCTTAACCATGAAAGAAAAAGACAGACAACAATGAGACCTTGGGTGTAATTTTTTTGGGTAGACGATGATGATGATGGGTATGATGATAAAGTTGGTGCATTTGCCAATGGCTTCTTCTGGTCTGCATTGGGTGGTTTGTAGAGAACGAGGTAGGAGAGGGGCCGATATGGGTCGGTAAATGTTGGAAGATCTTGTGTCCGTATCTGTGTGAAAGGAAAGGAAGAGAAATTTTCTGACATTGTTGCTTGTTTTTGTGTGTGTGTGTATCAGAGAGAGAGAGTGTGTGTGTGTGAGGGATGGAAGGGAGAGGGATGTTTTTGTCTGATTTGTGTGTATTTGTGTGCATGACATCTCTGTGTTGTGTTGTGTTGTGTGTACGTTGGGTTTTTTGTCCTGGCAGCGTTGAAAGCCCTGTTTAACCTGACGCGGGTGGAGGGACGCGCGCGGCACTAGCTCGTCCTATGCTAGCAGCCAAGTTCACAAGCGTTGCCCGTGTGTTTGAAGTTTCCGTTGGGCGTTCGCTGTCTTCCAGTGCATATGAGCCGTTAACATCGTCCTCGCACATCACAAAAAACTTGCCATCTTCAACCTTTGTGTGAGGTCAGAATGTCTAGAGATGTAAGTGATCAACTGCATGCTTTTCTTGTTTTATGAATAGTTTGTGATTCTTTTTTATTTTGATGACACAGAACATGATAACTCAGCTAATGGTATTTGGGTTCACGGGGAGTACGCAGAGATCTGGGTTTTCTGTAGACGTCCCAACTCAATGCGAATAGAAGTTCAATTCAATCTGTTCGACTGAATAAATGAGTCGATCTTAGAACAAAACTATGGATTCGGTTAAGAAGCGGCATCAGTGCTTCCAGTCTGGTTCTAGTAGATTTGACGAAACAGATGGACTAACGTTGGGACAATCTGAGGCTCACTAATTTATAACCCGAGTTTGGAGCACGGCCGGAGAGACTGTTGGCTTCATTAGAAACACATGGGTCTGATGGAGTTAGTGTTGGTTTGATCTGGAAATGGAACATGGAACTAATGTAAAAGTGGTCTTTTTATTTTTCGTACCTACATGCAGTACGATGGGAATCTCACTCAGCCCAGTGGCTGAATGGGAGGGAATTTGAAGTCTTCCTTGATTAAAGAAACCCTAATCGTTCATGCTTGTTGTTTGGCGTCTTTAGAAACCTAGTGACCGGGTGGGCGCTTCCTCACCTGAGAAGATCCTTTCTCCCAAAATTTGTTCAGTCTACAGATAGAACAATTCTTGATATATCACACAGCTGCTCGCTCGCTCCCCCCATGTTCGAGCCACCCACATGATGGCGAGCTACATTTAAAGTGTCCTCCCTGCAATAGACTTGGTCTCATCCCACTTGCCAATACACATACAAATTGCACCCATAAAAAGCCCACAAAGAGTAGCAAGTCTTCTATGTTTAATCTAAAGTTTTCCTACGTGATCATCCTGTCTTTGCTTTGATTACTTAATTTTGGAACTCTATGTTAGTAGAGGATCAGGAAACACATCCTTTAACTTGACTTGGAACTCTATGTTAGTAGAGGATCATGAAACACATCCTTTAACTTGACTTTGGTATGAAGTTAGACTAAAGGTGGGCTAACTCAACCCGATTAAAGTAGTCCGGAGTTAACCCATTTTTAATTTGATAGGAGAGTAGTTAATCTAGAAGTAAGGATGTGGGCTAACCCACTTTTAATCTAGTATGATTTGATAAACAGTGGGTTAACCCAGTAATAATGAGAGAGAAAAATAGCATTGATTATGTGAGAGAGAGACACATTTATTGAGCATTTATTGAGCATAGGAGGATAACCTATCTTAACCCACCTCTAGATGTGGGTTTCAAAACTTAGGAATAACCTTGAGTTAGTCCTTAACCTAAACTGATTAAACAAAACCCTCAACTAAAGTAAAAAAAAAAGATTAGTGCTGGGTTATTTTCGGGTTAACCTAGGGTAACCCCTTTCCAAAGTGAGGCACTTAAACCTGGACTAAACCTGGAGGATGAGTATTAAACTCAGAGTAACCCTGGACTTCGAAATCCACCTCCAGAGATGGGTTAATGTGAGATTAGAATGTAATAGTGAGTCCTTTTTCTTTCAATGTGTAAGTGAAGTCCAGTCTTGTAATTCGAATATTAAAGTAGCAATAAAGATTATGTTTTACCATATTATTGGGCCCTAAAAATCTTGTGTCTTATGTTTGCTCTGATCATTCACGACTGTAACACTGCCACGTTCCGCTACTATCGGTTCGGGGCATGACAATAGCATTTGGTTGCTCGTGGATAGGCTGACAAAGACGGCTCGATTGTTACCGATCAGAGTCAGCTGGAGTGTGCCCAAGTTGGCACGTCTTTATATGGAGCGGATCATACCTTTGCATGGAATCCATATTTCCATTGTGTCAGATCGAGATCTGCGTTTCACATCTGGATGCTGGAGGAGTTTCCAGAGAGCTCTAGCCACCAAGTTATCCTTTAGCTCGGCTTATCATCCTCAGTCGGACGGTCAGTCAGAGAGGACCATCTAGACGCTAGAAGACATGTTGAGGTTATGTTGCCTGAAGTGGCAGGGGAGTTGATTTCACCACTTACCTTTGGTAGAGTTTGCCTATAACAACAGCTATCATTCGAGCATCGTGATGGCTCCCTATGAGGCGTTGTATGGGCGACTGTGACAGACTCCACTCGATTGGTTCGAGGTTGGTGAGCATGTTTTGACGGGACCAGAGCTGGTGCAGCAGTGCGTGAATGTGGTCCACTTGGTCTGTCAGAACATGTTGGCGGACCAGAGTCGGCAGAAGAGCTATGCTGACAGGAGGAGGCAGCCCCTTAGTTTCACCGTTGGCGATCGTGTGTTCTTGGGAGTTTCTCCGATGAAGGGGGTGATGTGCATTGGCCAGCGTGGGAAGCTAAGTCCTCGCTATGTTGGTCCTTTTCCAATTGTGGAGCGCATTGATGAGGTTGCTTATCGGTTGCAGTTACCCCCTGAGTTGGCATCAGTGCATGACGTGTTCCACGTCTCGATGCTACAGAAGTATATGCCCGATGACTCTCATGTTTTGGAAGATTTTATTTGGCCCGAGGTGACTCCCGATCTATCTCTTCTGGAGTTCCCCATCCGTATTGAGGATCGGCGAGAGCAGCACCTGCGGAACAAGGTGATTCCCCTAACCTCCCACACCCCAGCTCCTTCCAGCCTCCCTTCCCGCTGCAACCCCCACATCCCCATCTCTCAAGTTCGTCCTTAGCCACCTGGAGGCTCCCACGTTGTCGTCCTCGACCTCGCGTTGAAGATCCCTTAGTTCTGCTACCTGTAGATTCAGGACAGATCCTGAGGCCCAGCTTGTAGGCCCCATATCAACCCCAGACGATGTGAACCAGCATCAACTCTCTTCAGAGAAGTCGTGCTGCATCGAGTCTCCTTTGCTTCAGAAGAATCCCCGCTCAGGTTTGACTTCGGCACTGATAGCATCGACCATTTTCGTGTAACTGCACCAGATTCACACCCGAACCTGAGTACCATTTGGTAGCGTCTGCACCGTCTTCTACAGAGCGAATCAGCCCAAACTCTCTTCAGAAGAGTTCTTCCTCTTCGAGTCACCGTCAATCCAGAGGTGGTCCTGTCCATTTTTGATGTCAGCAAAGCCCGTGGCATCCGTTCTCCTCCGACTGCGCCTGACTGGTGTGACCCAGTCCACCCACAACCTGTAGCAGACTCGTCAGCCCTGGCACGCCTTCCTATGCTAGTTTTAAGGCTGAGACTTCTTCATATGAGTTGTACCTATCGACGTCCTGGAACCATCCCTGGTGGTTTCGTTGTGTTTCGCATTCGGTGCTGCTCGTGCCGCCCTGCACAACCCAACTGTGACTGAGTGCTCACCCAGAATCCAGAGCCTCGCCACCAGGTCGACCACGCCTCGCTCGATGATCATATGGATATCATCTTTTGAGGGTATGTAGAATGTCCTGTCAGACATGCACCCCCTTAGGTCTCGCTTCATTCTGAGTTCTGTGGAGAGCGCACCAGCCGTTACGAGCAGATTGCGCAGGTCTGTCCTGCAAGGCAGATTCGCGTAGGTTGTCTTTGTCGACCTGCCCCGCCCTCCTGCGACCTCCGAATGATGCCAAACTTTCAGGAGCGTGTCTGCACATCATCCACAGCACGTGGGAGCTGATGGCTTCCCCAACTGAGCTCCGAGCTTGAAGTTACAGCCAACTCTCTTCGGTTCTGTCCAGCAGGACAGACATAGGGCCGCAGGCCCATCTCCCGTCCTCTGCACTCAGGTCCGCCCTCCCCTGCTCCGAGCGTCCACGGCACCCCGGCGTCGCCCCGTCTTCGCTACGCCCTCCTGTGGATCGAGAAGGCCTCGCTGCTGTCCCTGCAACTAGCCTGCAGCAGAGGTCAAGCTTGCAGAGACTATCCCAGCATCCTCGGTGAAAACCATCCAAAGCTTCCTTCTATGGAGTCGTACGTCATCGAGTCAGCTTCATTCCAGAAGTGATCCCGCAGCGATCCGACCTTGGCACCATACGCGCCGCCCATTCTTGTGCACCTACGCCAAGCTTGGGGCTGAACCTGAGCACCATTTGGTCGCAGCTCCACTGCCCTCTCCTGTACGATTTAGCCAGAGCTCTCTTCATGAGAGTTCTGCTCCTCCAAAGCGCCGACGCACCAGAGGTGGTCCCACCTGCTTTTGACATCGTCTCTTTCCATGACGTCCAATCTCCCACAGGCGCGCCAGACCCAGAGCCCATGTTCACCTAGGACGAGCTGCTGTCAAGTCGGCCCAGACACCCCTCCTTCCTGTCCGTTTCAGGTCATGCTCCCTTCATCAAAGTTGCGTCCCTCGACGAAACAAAACCAACGCAAGTGGTTTCATCACGTTCCAACATTGGCACTGGGAGTTCCACCCCATTCTTTGACATCCTATCCTACTATTCATCCAGAAAACTGATGCCGACCGTTCCTGCGACCACGCCTAGTGAGGTGATCAGACGGCTGCCCCCTTCTGAGGGCTTGTAGACCTCCCAGTCAGTAACTTCCCAGACCTGGCCCCGCCACGATTGGAGTTCTGCAGCGCCCGTACCGGCCGTCGCACCACATCTGCGCCGACCAGTCCAGCTGAGTAGAACTGCACCAGCCTGCTACAGCAGCCGCCGTCCCCATCCAACGCTGTCAGCTCGACACCAGACATCCAGGCGTCCGTCAGCATCCCTCGATCTTCATCCAGGAGTTGGCTGTGTCATGAGTGGACGCCCAAGGTCGGTGTATGGGCGACTATTGCTTACCCCTCCCCGCGATCCCCCCTCCTGCGCGAGAGTAGTATATGTAACGATTGTTTCCCCTCCCCGTGAACCCCCCCTCCCTGCGTGGAGCTCATCGGATCAGCCTCGGGCCATCCGGAAGTTAAGTCGCAGGCTCGCGCGAGGTTCGTACTCGAGTGCGGGGATCATTCCAAGTCAAGTCGATTCAATATGTCAATTTGTTAAGTAGCTTATTTAATTTGTTCGAGCCGAAAATTCAGAAGCATCTCCCCATCTCGGAGGATTGGTTGGGGAGAAGCAGGAGTACTCACGTGGCGAAGTAACCCCTACAAGTCGGGTGGCACAACGACGGTTGGCAAAATCCAAACAGATAGGAAAACCCCGAGGGCCAGCCTGTTAGGGGCACCAAGTCCGTGAGTGAGAGTAGACAGATAGCGCGACTCATAACGGAAGCGAAGACCCCCAGGGCTAGCCTACGAGCGGTGCGCGACCCGAGTCGGTGCCACGCCTAAATCGAGACTACCGATTAGAGTGGGAAAACCCCGTGGGTCAGCCTATGAGGGGCACCCATCTCACGGCCACCACAAGGCCCACTAGGGGCTGTGGATTTTAAATGTCAAGACTAATCCCATTGCTATGCGCTCATTGACTTTTGGAGACCCGCCATTAGTGAATGGGCTCCTACAGGTCGAGTGCTTGGAATAGGCGATTAGGGGAATGTTCCCCTCCCCGGGTCGTTGAATCTCACTATTGAGATTTGTAAAAATGGCGCGGTAAAGAGATGCACAGTTAGCAGAATAACATTAGTATATGTAGGGTGCGCATGTGTGCACAGGTGAGTGTTAGCTAGTTAATTTTATACTTATCAAATGAGCTTAGAAAGCGGTGACAAGCATTCTAGGGACGGCCTCGTCTCCCTCTGATAGAATCGGTGTGATGGATTCAGAGGGGGGGGTGAATGAATGATGTGGCACAGCCCTAAGATGATGTTGGATGCGAAGATGAACCAAGGACCTAAACCAGCAAGCATATAAGGAAGACCACGGACTCACGCGTATGGCTTGCTCTCTCAGCGCACATGATCCCCCGAAGGTGATCGGGCGATGATGACGAGGGTCCAAAGTGGAACCCAATCGTTGTAAGGGTCGTGGCTAGCTTAGGCTGACCCCTAAGGGTCTGGGATTCCCAACTTGAGTGGGGGCCGGCACGCCGGGGGGAATTACTTTTGATAGAGCATTACTGGATTTAGGAGCTAGTATGAATTTGTTACCCACCTTCATTTACGAGCAATTTGATCTGGGAGAACCAAAATTGACATCAATAATCCTTCAATTGATGGATCGATCAGTGAAAACTCCAAGGGGTCTACTAGAGGATTTTATTGTTAAAGTTCATGAATGTTATTTTCCTGTGGATTTTCTAATTCTGGATATGGCCTCGTCTCAGGAACTCAAGCACACACCAATTATTTTGGGACGTCTATTTTTGGCTACAGTCAAGGCCAACATTAACTACGCAACAGGAATGATGGACATTTCGTTTGGAGGTGAGAAAGTATCATTAAATGTTTTCAAGGCATCCCAGTATCCAGACCAAGTGGAAGAATGCAATGTCATTGATATCTTTGAGGATGTGATTCATGAAAGTCCGAATGAAGTTAAGGACACCTTAGAAGAGGGTAGTATGCTTTAGGATTCTCCTCTTTCTTCTGTGCCTTATTTTGGGATAGAGCCACTTCCTGCACTCCAATCCGAACCAAGCCTGCGATCTCTGGAGCATCCTCCAGATCTCGAGCTCAAGCCTCTCCCGGACTCTTTGAAATATGCTTATCTGGGCCCTGACCATACTCTACCTATCATCATCACCTCCAATCTTACTGCTGCTCAAGAATCTCAACTCTTTGATGTCCTTAAGGAGCATAGAGGGGTAATAGGTTGGTCAGTGGCGGACCTACAAGGGATTAGTCTGGATGTCTACATGCATTACATTTATTTAGAGGATAATGCAAAGCCGAGCAGAGAGATGTAGCCCAAATTGAATCCAAACATGAAAGAAGTGATTAAGAAGGAGGTAGTGAAGTGGCTAGATGCCGAGATTATACATCCCATTTTCGATAGCAAATGGGTCAGCCCCACACAAGTTGTTCCAAAGAAATCGGGATGAACTATGTAATTTACCTTTTATTTGAGTCATGTACCTAAGTTATTTAGTCATTTCCCTAAGTTGAGTCTCATTAGACTAGTGTGCTTGTTAATGGGCCTATTCTACTAAGACTTGGCCCATGGGCGCCCCTCCCTTTTTGGTTATTTGTTAGTGTGTTAGCCAAGCCAACCGAAAACCAACTAATATGAAAGAAACACCGCACATAGCTCGGGATGAAACCACTCTTCCGGGATCCCTTGACACATATATGACTCTAATGGAACACCCAAGGGCATCCACCGAGTCAAAGGCCAACAAGGCACTGAATCCTGGGTTCACAGGAGCCTGAGACAACTCGAATAAGACACAGTAAACAAAGACATTAACACACCTATAGCCTGCATCACGATGATTAATGCGCCCCTACAGAGGGCCACGATGTCATCAGAATGCGTTCAACACTTGGGGCACATCAACGCTTTGATCCAGCGCTCACCTAGGTCGCGATGATAGTCACGGCCAGAACCTCGAGCGCAATAACACGATCATCACCTGGGTTGTGATCACACTGATGCAGCGCTTACCTGGGTCACGTTAATCATAGGATCGCGCCCATCACATGGGTCGCGTTCCCAACCGCCCAATTGTTCATCTCCTTTGATGAACGTGACCATACAACACAACGCGTCTCTTCTGAGAACGCGCCCCCTAAGAGTACCACGTTAAAACATCGAACCCGAAAAATACTAAAATCTGTGAAAATCACCATTCCATGCCCTAATCATCTCCAAAATGATGGGGAAACATCCCTAACATTGATATCAACCTTCCACAAGCCGAAAGGGATCCAGAAAATCACAAAACGACTCAGAAATGGGCGATTCTCACGAATCCACCCAAAATGGCCTCCTATCCATCATCTCCCGCGAGTCAGCCCTCCACGAGTCAGCCCTCCACCACAAATCCTTCTATGACTCAGCCTTCCGCTCCTACATACCCGTACACCACCGCATATCAGCCATCCACCACGTATCCTTCCATGAGTCAGCCTTCCTCTTCCTTGCACCCCCATGTGTCTTCGCCTGCGTCTCCACCCCCAGTCAAGGGAATACTACACCTCGAGCAAGTGGATGTCGTCCCCAGGGGTGTCATGCATCGATGCAGGTGCCTTCAAAGCATCAACGCCGCACTTCAAGGAGTTGACACTGCCATTGTGATTCCGGGGATGGCTCCATATCGGCATGGTGTCTCTTCGGAGGGTCCGGAGGGGACGTGTCCTCCAAGGGAGTATACATAGTAACCTTCATAGAATGAACGAAGCATGACTGGAACGAATGTTGGAATGCGTCGGATCCCTCACTACCCATCGAAGTGGGTGGCAAGGTGTCCGGCCATCTCACAGCAACCAGGACATCCACCGGTTTGACAATCAGTGTGAAACGCACACTTACAGACACACTCCCATCGCATGACCATTTCACACACTATGGACGCATAGAAACACACACAGTGGGAATCGACGGACCCCGGGGAGGGGATTTTATTATCGCCAGATTGGGCGTGGCCATTTGCCATTCGGTGAGTAGGGCCTCACAGCAGAAGACTACAACTCGATCGATCCCAAGATCCCGAGGCAGATGTAACCCCTAGGGGCCTCCTCACGATCGATGCAGAGGATAATCGTCAGATCAAGCAGAAACGTGAACCACAGTGCAAAGGGAAGAAAACAATGATCGAATCAAAATACAGGAGTTAACATTAGCATCTACACCATGAACGCACGTGTATCAGTAGAAGAGATAAGATAATGAACTTTTATTCATCCCTGCAATTGCAGAGGGCACAGACAAGCAAGACTAAGCACCACAACAGAGAAGAATAGAAAGAAGAATACAAAGCTTCCCCCCGGGGCCCTGAGACCCACCTTGCACTTCTCTCTCTGGCTCTGTTTTTCTTCCTTGCTCTCTGCTCGTCTCTACGTTTCTGGGTGGCTCTCCTTGTGCCTCTTCCTCTGTCTTCTTCCTTTTCTCTCTGGAATCCCTTTTGATCGAGGGTGAAGGCCCATTCTTTATAGGCGAATTGGGAGCAAAGGAGTCCGTGGCGTCGTCACCGACTTGGCGGCCCACCACGCCAAGGGTGCCACGACTCACCGGCCCACCAATGCCCCTCGTGCCATCGAATCACTTCCAAAAAGAAGGCCACCGATTCATCCTGGGAAAAGTGACGCTATTCACTTTCTTTAAAGAAAGTTCCACCGAATCACCTTGCAAAAGAGTGCCACCGAATCACCTTTTACCTTTTCACTTTTCCTCGTTTTTTCTTTTGTTCACATAAAGTGTGCTGCTGACTCAACGGGGGACATTTTAATAATTTTGACATTTTTTCTCAGCACCCCACGCCCCAGCCTCCACCAGCCCCTCCCCCACAGCTTCCCACGCGCCTCTCCTCTCCCACATTTGTCCACGGCGGCCCGAAATTCCCCCGACGTCGCCCACCCCTCCGCATCATTAGAACCTTGATCTGGTACTCACAGATTCGAGGCAGATTGTGAAGCTTGGCTTGCAGAGGCTACCCCGGTGTCCACAGTGTGAACCAGCCAAAGTTGTCTTCTTTGGAGTCGTTCTTCATCGAGCCAACTTCGCTCCAGAAGTGGTCCTGCTGTGATCCGACCTCGGCTCTGTTTGTGTCGTCCATTCTTGTGCAACTGCACCAGGTTTGTGCCTGAACCTGAGTACCACTTGGTAGCAGCCCCACCGCCCACCCTTGTGTGAATCAGTCAGAGCTCCCTTCACAAGAGTTCTACTTCTCCGAAGCGCCGATGAACCAGAGGTGGTCCCACTTGCTTTTGACATCACCTCCGCCTGGGGCATCAATTCTCCCTCAGTCGCACCATACCCGGAGTCCTCTGTTCGCCCAAGATAGACTACTGCCAAGTTGGCCCCGCCACCCCCTCCTACTCTCAGTTTCAGGTTGAGCGGTCTTCTGTAAAGTTGTGGCTTTCGACGATACAAAACCAACACAATGGTGTCGTCTCGATCTGACAACAGCACTGGAAGTTCCACCATGGCTATTGGTGACCTGTCCTGCCATTCACCCAGGAACCTGACGCCAGCCATTCCTATGACCACGTCCAGCAATGTGATCAGACGGCTGCCATCTTCTGAGGGTTCGTAGATCTCCCTGTCAGCAACATCCATGACTTGGTCCCGTCATGTTTGGAGTTCTACAACACCCGTACCGGCCGACGTACCACGACCGCGCCAACCAGTCCTGCGTGGTAGAACTGCACAGGCCCACAATTGCGGCCGCCGTCTCCATCCAACGACATCAGCTTAGTGCCAGACCTTCCTTTGACATCCCTCGGGCTTCGTCCAAGAGTTGGCTTCACCTCGATCAGACGCCCGAGCTCGGTGTACGGTCGGCCGCTCATTTCCCCACCCCGCGATCCCCCCTCCTGCGCGAGGGTAGTGCATGTAACTGTTTTCCCCTCCCACTTGTTGGATGGATCTAAAATAAATCTATGTTGTAGCCCTTCAAGTCCTCTTTCCAACGATATCGGTCTCGCCTCGATCCGCCTCCGGATCTGATCGCAGAAATTTCTGTCGTGGAGACGCGCAGATCTGACCCGAGTCAAGCTAATAGGAGCAGTCCGGGAATTAATTCCTCGAAAAATACGTCGGCTCACATTTGGTGACCGCCACTCCCAGAGTTCGATTGGCAATACCTCAACAGCATCCCAGCCAACCGCCGCGGTCAGAAGACGATCGGAAGCTGCCACCCCAGTAGCGGAGTTCACTTGTTGTCCTGCGAGCTGAGCTAAGTTGCTGAGCCGAGTCTGAATAGTGCCGAGTCGAAACAGTACCGGGTCGGACCAGCAGCCCGCCTCGGGCCCAATAGCCCTTCCGACTCACTGCCCGTCAACCCAGGGTCGATCCTCCCGGGCCCACTTGTAGTCCTTTACCTCCCTATGTGGAGTGGGCAATATAATTCACTGTTGCAATTAACATTTTACCATTGTACCGTTAGTTACCGTAACTAGCCGGGGTCATCTTCCCCACGCCTGGAGCGTGGAGGTAAACTCGTCACCCTCCCCGTAGGCGCCTTGCTTTGCTTGTATATGCTTTTATATGCCGCTGCATGAGTGATAAGATTATTTAGCTCGACTATTCTTACAACTCACCGCTGCGAGAGAGAGCGAGACCGTCCCGTGACCTGACCTGGGCACGAAGTTGAGAGTTGGCCACCCTAACTCACGACCGGTTTCTCAACCGCGCACGATCGCACGCTTCCCTCGTTAGGGACGAACAGCGAGCTTGCTAGAGTCCTAGGTGTGCGTTTCAAATTGGCGTAGAACCCGTCGTCTCGTCTCACATCAGAGGGCTTCGAGAAACCAGGGAGGGGAGGCGCTAACTGGCAGGCGTGGGTGCCAGCCTCGATCGAGAGGGGAGGACGAATAGGAAGAGATGAAGGAGAAAAGAGAGAGGAGGAGCCGAGTACCGCCGCTGGGAGCAGGAAGAGGGGACACGCGCACGAGGGGGAGAGCGGGAGGTAGGTGTGCGGGGACGAGGTGGCCTGGCGGGGAGCGTGGTGGTGGGATTTATTTTTATTAAAAAAATTATTTTAGATATGAGTATTGAATCTTATTGACAAACTGTGTATACATCATTCTTAAACCATGCTTGTTAATTAAAGCCATTTCATAACCCCTTATAGTAGAAGAATCTGAAACTTAAACATGGATTTATGAAAATTGGTACCTCACTAAAAATCTTTTTCTCAGATATGTCGTTTGGAAATTCTGTGAACGTATATCTTTGATCACACCTGCTTAGGTCTTGCTCACTCTGTTTGCTGTTTCTTGACCACTACTTGAACTGTCCTTGAAAGATCCTGCTTTTTGCTACTACATTTTGTTAATCCTATTACTTGAATAACTGAATTCTGCATATTGCCATGACATCCTTCCTGAATTTATTCTTGACATACCCTCACCTTGCACTCTTGAAAGTATTGGTTCATTTTGAACAGGGAGCATTATATTGATTTATAGGCAAGGATAAGTCTTGTCTAGACTACATTTATTGCTTTTCAAAGGGGGAGGTTTGTTTGTGGTCATATCTGGTTAAGTTCAGGGGGAGTTTAGCTGACAGGTGAATCATTTTGCATAGTCGTACAAAGGGGGAGATCCTTGTTTGTCAACATCATTTTGTAAAAAGGGGGGAGAATTTGTGACATATCTATCCTTTTGACAGTTTAATGTTCCTTGCTTTTTGATGTTGTCAAAGGGGGAAAATTTTGGTGAGCCATCTTTCTGTCAGCTATGTTGCATTTTTGACAGAGCCTTTCTATGTTGCATGATCATACTGACTTGATCATCATGCTGAATTTAATGCAATGACTCATAATATTGCCACTATCAAAAAGGGAGAGATTGTTGTGTCCCTGAGGGGGAGATTATTGTGTCCCTATGATTTTGAAGTTTTGATGATGACAAATATTATGATGACTATTCCAAAAAGGTGATAAAAGGTCAACGTCAGTTAGCCATTGAATTGAAGTATATAGGTCAGTGCATTTATCCATCTGTCTTATCAGCTAAGGTTGAGCCAAGGGCAGTAACTAAGGTCGATGTTAGTGTGTTTATATACTAACTAAGGTAGATGCTAGTTAGCCTTACATAGAATGCAGGTTGATGCATATTTGTTGAAGCTAAGCTATCATGCATAACTAAGGTCAACGCTTGTTGTGATGACAAGCATTTAAGGTCGATGCTAGTCTTGCTCTACAGTAACTAAGGTCGACCTCAGTACTCATAGCGATAGCACATAAAGTCGGTGCACATCCTGTGTGAACGCTCACACGGTCGGTGCATGCTTCTGCCTCCTGCATACAAGGTCAGTACATCTTTCTATAACATGCATATATAGGTCGGTGCATGTCTTACCTTAAGAGCATACAGAGTCTGTGCACATTCCTGTTTCGTCGATAGAAGGTCGGTGCACACTTAGACAGTCTGCATACAGTTTGTGCAAATCTAATGTCAGTGCACATTTTGTTGATTAGCGTCTAAGGTCGGTGCACATTTGGTTGGTCTGCTTACTAGGGTCAGTGCACACTCTCTTGTTTAGCATACATTATCGGTGCATACTCTATTTATTTTCATATAAGGTTGGTGCAGGCTTTGCACTGTGCATATAAGGTCTGTGCACTTTATTGCATTCATGCGACACAAGGTCTGTGCACATCTTCCTTGTGTGATACAAGGTCAGTGCACACTTCATCCCTGTGTGATACAAGGTCAGTGCATATCTCTTCTTGTGCATACCCAAGGTCTGTGCATGTCTTGTTTTATGTTACCTAAGGTCTGTGCATGTTTGCATGTTGATTTGCTTATGTATAGAAATGAACCCTGAGACATGTAGTCGGCACATAACAACAAACAGCTAACACTCCCATTTGTTTACCAGGTTAGTCACATGGTCGAGCATGTGGTGGACAAATCATCAACCTGCGAACTTATCCCACGTGGAAGTCAAAGTATCAGGTTAAGGGCACGTGATCCGAGGCAAGGAATGGAACGAATGAACCTGCCACATGGATAGTTACAGTGCCGAGATTCTGACACGTGGCTAAGGCATTCCATAATCCTCTTAGCGGGAGTGTTCCCTCTACACGCCCAAAGCGTGAGCCCGTGGGACCCCAAGGTTGAAGCTCTATAAAACCTCTTTCTTTTCCGACGATCGAGTTGCGAGAAAGTAAAAAAAAAAAGGAAAAAGGGCAGAGTTGAATAGAAGAGGGGAGAGACGAACAGATAGATAGAGAATTGCAGCAGCCAGAAAGAAGAGTCAAGAGCCAGAGTGAGAGAAGAAGAAAAAGAAGAAGAAGAGATGAGGAGCCATAGGGTGAGAGAAAGCCTCCTGCCGAAGCATCAAATTGCTTATCTGATCATGTACCAACTCGTGGATCAAATCCAGAGTTCTTGTGCTGCTCGGAGCTACATTTGTTTTTCCTTTCTGTTTTTGCCTATTTGGTTATTCTCTTCACTTGCTTAGTGAGCTTTCCGATACTCTATTTCAAGTTCTGGGTTCCTCCTGTGCAAACAAGAGAAGGGAGACTGTCTCTCCGGTTGTGAGTGACTAGGCATCACTCACGGGCTTCCCTCTGTGGAATCAGAGGAAGGGAGGATCTAATCCTCTAGGTGCTGGTGAGCAGTGGGCTGCTACTCACGTCCCTTCTGCTGTAGCAGAAGAAGGGAGATTTATCTCTGGTTTCCCCTCCGGTTTGGAGGAAGGGAGGACTGGTCCTCCGGTTCTGATCTTGCTGGGGCAAGGTCAGGGTTCAGATCCTGTGGATTCCAGGATCAGTGTTAAGGGATTTGTCTCCCTCAGGGCAAGCTGTAAGGCAGCGGATGTTAGCAGACTGAGTCTGTGGTTCTTAATTGCTTAGTGCAAGGAAACCTTACTCTAGCGGAGTAAGGGGTGGACGTAGATTGTAGATCGCAATCGAACCACCTTAAAAACTCTCTCTCCTATCTGTGTGGTTTATTTGGCTGTTCTCATGTTTTGGTTCTAGCTCGTCAGCTGTTCGATTACTGTTTCATCATAACTCTCTCTCGTTAAGCTTTTGTCCATCTGTCTGCTCCGTGGCCAGACTAGGAAAATTTCCTTACTGCGACTGAGATTACATCTCTTCTTTTTCAAATTATTTTGAATTGGACGTGATCTATTCACCCCCCCTTCTAGCTCTCGTTCTACGTGCTATCAAAAATAATGGTTGATATGACCACCGACGATGAAACCTTGTCTTTCATGGATGGGCCGTCCAGTTATAACTAGATCCGAATGTCTCTCAAAGACAAGAACCATAACTTTTAGATCCCCCAAAGGGGTCTTCAATTACAAGCACATGCCCTTCAATTTGAAGAATGCCGGCGCTACCTACCAGAGGGCCATGACCAAAATATTCGACGAGATACTACACAACATCGTCGAGTGTTATGTTGACGACCTCGTCATCAAGACTAAGAGGCCCAAAGATCACATGCGTGATCTGCACCAGGTGTTCAATCTACTTCGACAAAATGGTCTCAAATTGAACCCCATGAAATGGGCCTTCGGCGTATTCAGTGGCAAGTTTCTCGATTTTATCATCCGGTGCCGAGGAATTGAGGTGGACCCCAGTAAGATCAAAACAATTCGGGAGCTTCCACTACCTACGAACCTCACCGAGCTCAGGTCCTTCCAAGTAAGATTGGCTTACATTCAGAGGTTCATCTCCAATCTTTCCAGTTGATGTGTGCCTTTCAGCAAGCTTACGAAGAAAGACACCCCGTTTATATGGGACTTGGAATGCTAGGTGGCTTTCGAGCAAATCAAGGAGTAGCTCCTCACTCCCCCGGTCCTGAGGGCACCAGTCAAAGATAAGCCCCTCATACTCTACATCGCCGCCATGGATGCTTCATTGGGGGCTATGTTAGCGCAAATCTATGAGGAAGGCAAAGAACAACTGCTCTATTAGCTTAGTAAAAATTGATCGGTGCTGAGTACTGCTACTCCCCTATGGAGAAAGTCTGCTTGACATTGGTATTCACCATCAAGAAGCTGTGACATTACCTCTTGTCCCATCGGGTCGAGCTCATATCCTAGCACGACCCACTTAAGTACCTCCTCAGGTAGCCCATCCTCTCAGGCCGACTGGGAAAATGGGCTCTCCTATTAATGGAGTACGATATTACCTATGTCCCTAGGAAAGCAATCAAGGGACAAGACATGGCTAAATTCTTGGCAGCCCATCTAGTACCAGATGGTTCACCTCTCAACACGGAGCTCCCTGATGAGAGTCCCTTGCTTCCCAGACACCAGTACCAGTTAAACATGCCAAAGATGTCTTGCATTACCAGCAGCAAGATGCCCATACAGCCAGTGTACCCTGCTGGGAGCTCTACTTCGATGGCGCATCCTAGGGGATTACCCGAGACAATCAAAATTCTTCCGCTATGGCGGGTGTCGGTATTGTTTTCCTAACTCCTCACGGTGGAGTTTTGTACAACTCTTACGCCCTCATGAAATCCCTAACCAATAATGAAGCTGAGTATGAAGCTCTAATCATCAGGCTCTAGATGGCTCTCAACATGGGCGTTAAGTGCCTTAAAACTTACGGGGACTCCCAGCTTGTAATTTGGCAAGTCCTCGGCATCTACGACGTGCGGAAGCCAGAGTTGGTTCCATACCACGCCACCATCACCAGGCTAATCCAGAAGTTCTATTTCTTTGAAATAAACCATGTCCTCAGGAGCAGCAATGCCCAGGCAGATGCCTTGGCAAAATTGGCTATGGCCATTAAGCTCCTGCCTGAGGGGAGGTCAACATCACTGTCAAGCACAGAAGACTGATGCCGAGTTCACTCGAAGGTAACTCTAGTCTCACCATCTACGAGGTTCATGACCTCAACCAGAACACTCCTCCAGAAGAAGAAGATTGGCGTGAGCCTCTCATCAAGTTCAAGAAAGGGTGGGTCCCTCCTGACCAAGCTCAAAAGGTACAACTACTCCATCGGGCAACATCATACGAGTTGATCGACGACTCCTTATGCCAGCTTGTCCATGAGAAGGACAAGTCGATTATTATGAGATGTGTCTCCCCAACAGAGGCTCGAGCCATCATACGTGAAGTCCATTCGGGATTGTGTGGTGGTCACCAGGTGGGAGATAGAATGAAGTATAATATCAAGCTTAAAGGCTTCTATTGGCCAACCATGTATGCAGACTGCATCCAGTATGCCCGCATGTATCATCAATGCTAAGCCTTTGGCCCAATACCCAAAAGACCTCCCAATCCACTATGTCCCAGAGCCCCCACCTGGCCATTCGCCTAGTGGGGTATGGACATCGCGGGGCCTTTCCCACCATCTTCTAAGGGCCATAAGTACATCTTAGCTGCCACCGACTACTTCTCTCACTGGGCAGAGGCCCTTCCCCTATAAGATGTCACTGGCGAAGTGGTAGCCAAATTTGTTCGGCACAACATCATCTACCGATTTGGTACTCCTAGCCATATAGTGTCTGGTAACGGAATGCCATTCAAGAATAGGGCCGTATATCAACTAGCGGCCAAATTCCACATCGATTGGAGAACCTCTTTGGTCTATAATCCTCAGACCAATGGCTTGGTGAAGCCTTCAACAAGACCCTCTGTGAACTTCTGGCTAAAATTGTTAGCTACAGGAAACGCGACTGGGATGAGAAGGTCTTCGAGGTGCTGTGAGCCTACCGGACGATCTACAAGACCCCAATGGGGTGCTCACCATTGTCCCTCATTTATGGGGCAGAAGGCATCATCCCCATTGAGATCTAGTTGACCTCTTACCGCAATGACCTCTTACCGCGTGGCAGTTTACACTGGCCTAGCCAGTCCAGATAAGAATGAATACCAAAGAAGGCTAGAGGTGCTCTCTGATCTAGAAGGCAAACGGCTTGAAGCCTATAAGCACCTACAGGTATACTAGGCCCGCATGGCATGAGCCTACGATAAGCTCGTCAAATAATGAGCCTTCAAGCGAGGCGACCTTGTCATGATCAAGGAAAAGGAAGTCATGATGGGGCGCTCTAGTGGAAAGCTACAGCCTAACTGGCGGGGTCCATATATCATCCACAACGTCTACGAGGGTAGGTCCTACATGGTCGTCGACCACAAGGGTAACAAGCCATTACCGCCTCTCATTGGTAAAGACATGAAGCTAGCTAGAACATGAGTTCGTGCCCCACCCAAGCTAAGGTGCGTGCCCCAACCATCACCAGCAAAACCAGCACTCCCTGGCAGAGGGTGGGACCAGTCACATCTTCTAGCCTTTCGTCCTAGTGAAGCAGCAAGGTCAGTCTAGCCCTCCCAGAGTCACTGTCATGCACTTGCGGAGGTTAGCCTCCCGCAACTGTCCTCACAACCGCAAGGGCAAGGGTGCCCAGCACTAGCAATGAGCCAGTCGTCAAGTTCCCAAGTAAACAAACAAAAAAATAGGGTTAAAAATAGAGATACTCTGGTGGACTCAGTTGCCCTCATCGCAAGGAGGCGACTGGGCCAAAAAGGACAATAACCCGACTGAGGTGAAAACCTGAAAGGGTGTCTCAAGTAAAATTGGGAAACCCCTCGAAATGAAAACCCGCCAGGGCGCATCGAAAAAAGCTAAAGGGGGCTGGCTCTGGTGAAAACTCGAAAGGGCGATAGGGTTGGTAATAATAATAATAATAAAATAAAAAAATAACAACAACTCTCCCCGAGTCAGGGTAACTACCCTCTCACCTCTCACTAAAACTATAGGCCTCTGACCCATACATACCCATGATCCATCAACCCTACACTTCCCAGTCAGTTCATACTATCCCAGTCAAGTTATTTTACTTCCAGCCGTTGCTTTGTCATAGAAGGCCCATGTACACCAGCGACCATGCAGTATCCCTGTTACCTGTTCCTGCAAACTTCAGTCTAAGCCCAGTTTAGACTCCCTTTTAATCTACATCTATATGCCTTAAAACCCAGAATCTCTGGTTGCCAGTCCATCACGGTTTAACCACCGCAAGTGTAGCACACCTTCGTCTTCCCCGAGTTCGAGGCCTCAATACTGGTAGAGGAACTGGATTTCATCTTTCAGTGGGGTGACCTAGAGGTGGGCGAGCTGATCGACCTTCCTCCCTGGGATGAGATCTTAGCAGAGATTGTAAGAGACAAGCGCGAAGTCCACCGGATGACAAACCAGCGAGGGATCCTAGTCGACCACCTAGCAGGATGGCTTGTGGGCCATGTGAAAGACAAGGTAGTGGGAGCGGATCGACTGATGCATGGCATGACCTTGTGCTTGGGCGGGGTGCTACTTTTCCCTACGTCAGGCGACATGCTAAGGCAAGAGTACGTGGGGCCCCTAACTCTCCTGTGGACAGGACGTTCTCTTTCTCGGGCCATGCTGGCTCACATGTACTGCGGGCTCACTCAGATGAGCCTAGGTAGAAGCACCATGGGGAGTATATACCTTCTGCAGCTGTGGATGGAAGTCCACTTGAGTTTTGATTTTGATAGCGAGGCGACCACTGCTTCCCGGATCTTTGAGAAGAGCGCCATCTACCCCGCGAGGGCTATCTTTGGTCCTGAAGATCAAGTGATATGCAAGATTGCTCTGTTGAAGACCAGAGATGACTAGCGTGACTACCTGAATTTCCTACTTGAGGATGACTTTGTGTTTGTGCCGATGATGTACCGACATGAGGAATTTAAAGTGAGTAGATCATCAGAGCAAGAATTATGGCTTGTGGGGGCCGAGGACTTGGTGTTGTTCCAAGGACACCGCTGCCATCGCTAGGTGGGATTGCCCAGACGGATCCCATGGGCAGCTTCAAAAGGAGGATTGATTGCAAAGTGCCTTCTGGGGACCGACGTGGATCGACAGTGACTAGAGAGCATCGAAAAGGCGTGGCGACGCCATGCTGCCACAATGAAGGCTAAAGTGGCCATAGAGGATGACAAAGATGACTTGAGGCACTACGTGAGCTACCTACTAAGCTTCAGTGAGGAGGTGCACCTGATTAGGGCTTGTTCTGCATTTTTCTTCTTTAGGATTATCTTAAGACAAATGAACTATTTTTTGTGCTTTTTGTTTGGAAAATGAATGATTGAATGGTTGTGAAACTTAATAGATGGTTACACCGCCAGTTGGACGTATGCTCTCGCATCCACGTTCGGGCCTCCAGCAACCCTCTGTGTCACCTAGCGTGAACCTCCAGCACCCCTTATCCCCAGCCAACACTACCCAGTCTGAGATGAACCTATAGCTGCAAAGTGCTCTCTGCTCTTCACCCCGGGCTTCAGGAATATAGACTCCTCTTCGACATGGATGGAAGGTCTTTAGATTCAATCTGATGTAAATAAGCACTGATTACTTGTGGTCGGTGGGGAAAGACGTCCTGTACATGACTCCCCACAGTCGCCTATGCACTCGCACCCACAGAACCGTTCTTCCCTCCATGTGCCGTGCCCTGGTGGCGCATCCCTAGTTAAACATTTGGTTCCACAGGTGATTATCGAGAAATCGACTGGCATGTCCACATCCCAACCACGTTTCCCCTTAACCCGGAAACCTCCCGTGTCACTCGATCTCCCCTCGACTCTCTGTAAGAGGTGAGTGCACGGTGCCGCTTTGAGACAGATATAGTCACGAGAGGGGGTGCCCGAGACCCATTACCTTCCGGCATCTCTCCCGTAGCTATATCCAACCCCTCACTCTGGTCACTGCACACACCGCCCCGGACCCACTGGCGACATCCGGCGGACCCCCAGGGTAAAACAATCGGCTTACACATGCCAAGGGTATGTCACTCGTACTTCCCTCATACGGCGCCTAGCCATCTCACACAAGTCCTCCCCCATCACATATAAGGCATTATGATAACGGCAAATACACCTACACCTCGGGTCTGCCCACGTACGACAACCTACAATGGCCGCACATATGCCATGATGCCACACTTACCTCTGTCACGGTGATGGGAATCAACGCCGAGCATGTACATTTTATTTTGTATTTATGTCTTTTTATTTATTTTTATATCCTTGGGAAAGTATATGTGTAATTGTAAGGCTTTATAAGCCAATGCGTCATTCCCTAGGATTGTGTAGGTTTTTGTGCAAATGTGTAGTAGGTCCAGCTAGGGGGCCCTCCCTTCTTTTTCATTGGTCCACCTAAGTTATGTGGGGCTGGTCAACCATCCTAGGTGGCCATCTAGAAGCTTGACTAGTCAATATGGCCTCCATTTCTCATCAACAAGTTGCAGACCCTATTCAGTTCGCAGGCAGTAGTGGGAGCTCAACTTGCAGAAGCTATCCCAGAGTCATTCAGCATCAACTAGAGGTGCACCATATATTGACGAAAAGCTCATCGAGATAGCTTCGTCGCTGTGGTGGTCTCGCCAGCATCCGACCTCCCTACTGTCCGGGAGGCTCGATCTCCCCTGACTGCGCAAATCAGGACCAGCTGGCAACCTGAGATGACTTCCTGGAGCTCCCACGGGCGCATCCCACAACTTATGAGGGTTTCACTTGGCCGAGGACTCCTAAAACCAGTCTGCGTCCATCAGCAAAAAGTGGCGTCCCATTCGGCATCTGGAAGAGCATTTTCTTAATTTTCTCCCCCGGGTGCTCAGTCTTGTCCACTCCTGGACTGAACCGACACCTGTTCACCTTTCTAGCTGCTCCGGTCATCTCGGATCACCGCCGGCATTCCCACTAGTGCCATTTCGAAGAGGACTCAACGACGGCACCAACGACCTTGGCCTCGCTCAAATCCAAGTCTAGCAGCACTCGTGGCAGCCTCTTCCTCCTGCTACTGAGGTACCTCTGCTGACAGAACCAGAAACCCAGGGCCCTGCTTGCGGCCAGCCCCCGATCGGATCCAGTGACCGAAGAATTCTGCAAAAATCAGGAGTCATCTTGATCCAGTTACGAAGACCCTCACATTGGTTTCATCCCCGAAAAAAATTGTGAGTGGCTGCAACAGTAACAACCCCGACTGCCTATCCCCCATTCCTGAAGGCAGATAGAACCGACATCGCTCACCGGTTTGGTTTCTTTTAAGCTCTCCCCTACCCCGCCTGGTCGGCTTAGCGCCCCTCCCTGTGAGGAGGTAGTTTTGGTTGTAATTCAAGTTAATCCCCACCCCGAGATCTCCCTCCTGCGTGAGGTATAGTGAGTGTACTAGCAGGTCGCCATCCGAAGCTACAATGACGCGGAGTGTGGGTCTGTACCCACGCCTCCCCGCTCGCCTTCGTCTCCGGCTGGGATCGGCGTCTTCACGCTGACTAGGTGAGCTTCGGAACACTTCTCTTTGCTGGTTTCCTTTGCTTAATTAGTATTAGTCGCTATTTAAAATTTTATTTTTTAAAAAATTCAGGGTTGCTACATCTCCCCTTGCAGAAGGAGAGGCTTCAGTACGAAATTTAGCTATAATCTCTTCATCAGAAAAGATGGTAGGTATGGGGGTTCCTTCATCTCTTCTTGGAGATGGTTCCTGAAATGGACCATGAATAATCATGACATCGCATGAATCAACTGAAGGAAACTGTACCCTATCTGTAGGGGCAGGTGCCTCATGTGTTAAGCGGTGATCGGGAGATCTAGAGGGGAGGGGTGAATAGATCAGTCCCTTTTTGCCCTTCTATGTGGAAATAAAATATATCACTATACTAATAGTAGTTTAGCACGAGATGGATGATGGATCATATACTAAAGATGCAGATAGTGAACAAGGCGATCCTATGAAGCATCTAGCGACAGAACTCAATAAGAGACAAACCAAACAACACAAGGTTTTAAGGTGGTTCGATCTCTATCCAGAAACCTACGTCCACCCCTCACATAATAAGGGGAGGCTTCACTAGCGCCAAACACTACGGCTGATTCATAGCTTCCAATTCTGCTGGGCCTTACAGCTTAGCCTCCGCTGATACACAGCTTAAGGGTGTACGACCCAAGATCACACAGACCGGTGAGCACACTATCTGTCTTCCTACACGCAAGTAGGGAAATGGGTACAAGTGTATGTTGAGAATGGAAAGAAAGTGATAAGCAAAACACCCAGACAGAGAGTAACAAGGAAAGACAATGGGAAGAGAGAACTCCTATCTGGAAGAGAAAGAACAAGGTGTAGCTTCTCTTAGTCTTTCTCCTAGGTCTTCACCAGAACCACTAAGGGAACACTAGATGAGCCCCACAACCTTCACTTCAACTAGAGGAGGATGAAGGTGGGTTGTATTTCCTTTGCGTTGAGTGCACATTCGGTGGAAGATGAAGATCTACTTTCTATGTTCTTCTTGCTAGTAGCACAAGGAGAGAGGAATACACTTCAAGCTTTTCTCCTTGCTGCACTTCACCATTTTTTTTTGCTCTGGTTTCTCTCACGCTCTATCTATTTTTTGAGCTGGAGCTTCCATACTTATATCAGCAAGCCACTGCCTCTCTCATAAAATTACTTTTTGGAGCCGTTATGACCATTATGAATTTGTAGTAATGCCGTTCGGGTTAACTAATGTCCCGACAGCATTCATGCAACTTATGAATAATATTTTTCAGCCTTATCTGAACCAATTTGTGGTCATCTTCATTGATGACATCCTTATATACTCCAAAACAATGGAAGAACATGAAGAGCACTTAAGAATAGCCTTATAGACACTAAGAAAATACAAACTCTATGCAAAACTTATCAAGTGGGAGTTTTGGCTTAAGGAAGTCTCATTTCTTGGCTATGCTATTTCAAAGGAAGGTATCGCTGTCGACCCTTCTAAGGTTGAAGCTGTTAAGAACTGGAGCCGGCCGACGACCATGTCCGAAATTAGAAGCTTTCTGGGTCTGGCTGGTTACTACAGGAGATTTATCAAGAATTTCTCCAAGATTACCGTTCCTTTGACTAGACTTACAAGAAAAGAGAATCTTTTTACATGGTCGAAGGATTGCGAGGAGAGTTTTCTAACTCTTAAGGATTATCTTACCACAGCCCCTATTTTGACATTGCCTATTGAAGGTGGAGGTTTTGAAGTCTATACAGATGCATCTGGCATTGGCCTAGGGTGCATTCTTATGCAAAATGGAAAGGTGATTTGTTATTCCTCAAGATAGCTAAAGCGTCATGAAGAGAACTACCCTATGTATGATCTAGAATTAGCCGCGGTTATACTCACATTGAAGATTTGACGATATTACCTTTATGGGGAGAAATTCACTATATTTTCAGATCATAAAAGTCTGAAATATCTTTACACCCAGAAAGAGTTGAATATGCGACAACGCAGATGGTTGGAGTATCTCAAGGACTTTGACTTTACAATTCAATATCATCCAGGAAAGGTAAATGTTGTAGCTGACGCTCTTAGCAGAAAACCAATAGCAACACTAGCAAGCCTCAGAAAAGGTATGAATTATCTTATTGAGGATTTTTCTCACTTAAATCTTGATATTGACAGGGAAGGAGATGGATGTATAATTGCTAGTATAAGGTCTCAACCTACATTGATTGAGGACATAGTCAAATTGCAAGAGAATGACCCTACGTTGATGGAGATTAGGGGTTTTATCGCCGGTGGGGTATTGAATGAGGTGTACAGGCTTAATTAGAATAGACGTAAGGTCTATCCCAAGTGGGTTTCATCGTTGGCCGGGCAAGGAGCCGATCGACCAATGGAAGGTTTCATCAAAGGCGGGAGATGGAATTTTGAATAACCACATTACTGACCCAGGCACCCTTTCTGGTTTTCACCAGAGCCAGCCCCCTCTTGATTTTGCCCACGCACACTTTCAGATTTTCACGTGATGGGATACCCAATTTTACATGCAGTGCCTTTCGAGTTTTCACCACAGTCGGGTTTTAGCCATTTTTACCCTTGCTCGAAATGCTCGAACAAGTCTGGCAGGGTATCTCTATTTTTAACCCCTCTTTTCTTTTCTTTTGTTTTGTTCATCATGGTGTCTAACTGGGACCTTTGACTCTGAGGGCCAAGGGCATAAGGTCTCATCATCCACCCAGGCAGAGAACCTAGGTTGACTTGAATGGGTGTAGCGGCTCGGGCGCGGAGCCGTGTGCCGAGGGCGTAGGTTTCGTCGTTAATGTGGGGTCTTACATTAACGCAAGGATATAGGTTTAACAATCTACTCGGACGGAAGGTCCGGATCGATTCAAAAAGATGCATATGGCAACTTGGGCACGAAGCCGTTCGCTGGTGATGTTGGTTTCATCGTTAATGCGGGTTTTAGCATTAACGCAAAGATGTAGGGTTTGATAATCTACCCAGACGGAAGGTCCGGATCGATTTAAAGGAATGTATATGGATGACAGCTTGGGCATAAAGCCGTTCGCTGGAGATGTGGGTTTTATTGTTAATGTGGGGTTTACATTAATGCAAAGGAATAGGTTTAATGATCTATCCGGACGGAAGGTTTGGATTGATTTAAAGAATGCACATGGATGGCAGCTTGGGCCCGGAGCCGTTTGCTGGAGATGTGGGTTTCATCGTTAATGTGGGGTTTACATTAACAAAAGGGCATGGGATTTGATAATCCACCCAGACGGAAGGTCCAGATTGATTTAAAAAGAATGCATGGGTGACATTCCCTTTCGGAATCCTTCCCCCTCTCTCTTGTCATTTCATTTCTTTTCTCATTCGGCCATTCATCCCAAAATCAATCACATTGAGTGTCCACCGTGGAGCGAGTTGTGAGAGTGGCCCTACATCCCACGCCCTCAGCGTGCTGGCCGCCCGTCGAATCGGGCATCCCAGATCCTTAGGAATTCATCCCCAAGCTAGCCAAACCTCTGGAATCTCAAGGTCCAACGTCGGACCCTCATCCCCCATCGTCGGTCCACCTACGGACCCAGCTATGCGCTACATGAGTGAGTCTGCTTGAGTGAGATCACCGGGTCGTTCTTGCTTGCGAATTTAGGTCCAAGGGATTGTGTCACATCATAACATCTATCATTATTGCGGTAATGGCTACCCTTTAAGAATGTTGGGCATGACTGATGTGGCATAGCCCAGAGATGTTGATAACTGATGCACTGAGCCTAGGACTTACACTCGCAAGCATACAAGGACTAACACGGACTTACGCTAGCGACTCACTTGCACGGCGCGTACGATCTCTCGATGGTGATCGAGGGATGATGGCGAGGGTCCGAGTGAGATCCAAACATTCTAGAGGACCTAGTGGGCTTAGGCTGACCCCTAAGGAGCTGGGATTCCCAACTTCATGGGGAGCCGACATGCCGGGGCATGGGCTTGGGTGGCACTCGCTCACGGTCTGCGGTGGCACACTAGAAGTGGTGTGCAAGTCTGCGCTCTCATCTCACTGTCTGACAGGCATTCAGAGGCTATACTAAACTAGCAAAGCATGAAACCAGCCAAGGGTACTAGATGCTCACCTGATCGGTGTGAAAACACCAATCCTGATCAGAGACGAGGGCGAGCCGAGAAGCATGGGCACACGTCGGCACGCTGTGTCGGTGATGCTTGACCTAAAACAAATTGATTACAACACTACACCTTGCACAGGAGGGGGGATCTCGGGGTGGGGGTTAAGAGCTTTACATCCAAACACTACCTCCACACAGGGAGGGGCTGTAAGCCGGCCAGGCGGGGAGGGGAAGTGAGGCTAGAAGCTGTTATGCCGATCCCTGTCGATTTTGCCAGCTTCTGGAATAGTCGGACAGATAGTCGAAGATGTTACTGTCACGGCCTCCCCCGAGCTCAGAAAAGGTTGGAACTGGTGCCAAAATTCTCTAATTAGGAAAGTGGCCCAAACCTAGCTCTCCTCTTGGGCCTTATGCAACTAATGAGGCCCACTTCCCACTCTAAAACCCTCTAAGCACATATATGACCCAATTAAGTTCAAATGACCTCAGAATGGCCTACAAAGACTCCAAAATAATAATAAAATTCTACCTCCAGACTTGGACTCCAAGCTATCTCCTAGCCACAACTATGCCTGCATAACCCGAGTCACATTGTGTGTCGTGTACTGTCAGCCTGTCGAGTTGTGCTGATCCCTAGCTCGTGTGTCCTCATCAATTCTCCCTGAGTGGGAAGAACTCAACCCTGTAGAGTAAGAGTCTCGATCACTCTGGTACCACTCCAATAGATCTGGATCTATTCTCTCTAGCACTACCTGGGTGATCCATGTGTTGTCAGATGTGGGTCTTCCTCTCCATCACACCAGATAGCGTGGGTATGCTTCAATCCTAGTAATGGTCACCTGCTCATCCAGTATGTGTTTTATTTGCTTACACTGCTGCAGGAATGAGGCTGGTGGTCGACACTCAGGGGTGGGGTCACTCACAAGGGAAGAAGACAGCTCAAAAGACTCACTAGGAATCACCGCTGGGTCCCTATAGGGAACCAGATCCGACACATTAAAAGTGGAGCTAATCCCATATTCCTCAGGCAAGTCTACAACGTACGCATTGGACCCGACTTGCCTCAACACTTGAAAGGGACTGGCACCTTGAGCTTGTAATTTCTTCACAGTTCCAGAGGGAAACTGTTCAGGTCTGACCCTGATCATGACATAATTGCCCTCTTGGAACTCACGGTGGTGCCTATGTGCATTGGCCAACTCCTTGTACTGTGTATTTCTAGCCTCAATATGATGACGAATGTCATTATGCAGACTCCTAACATGCTTAACAAGTGACTCAGCCGACTCTGACACTCGAGCATGAATGGGTAGGGGAACGAGATCCACTGGCTTCCTAGGACTACGACTTGTGATAATCTCAAATAGACTCATACCTGTAGACCTATTGACTGAATCATTATATGCAAACCCAGCTAGGGGTAACACTAAGTCCCAATCCCCTACACGGTCTCTAGCAAGACACCTGAATAATTCTTTAGGGGTGGACCCTTGACATTAGGGCCGACATTGTAATCGAAATCTTTGGCAATCAATCAAAGGTGTTCGGACTTGTCCGATGTAAGTTAACATCGACTTCAACCAGTAGGGAAAAGTCCTGTACACGAACCCTAAATCGTCTGATAAACCCAAAAGCGTGAAATTAACAAATATGTCAAAATATACGCATGTTCATCCAACGAAAATGGACGTCCGAAAATTCCGCGTGTTAAACAGACTGACATGTCCGGTGAGACTTTTCCCGCCTCTCATCTGTTTGCCAAGGATTTTTGTACTTTAATAAAGGCTCTGATCTCCCTTCTCTACCCCTTTCAAGAGGAAGCAAGGGGAGGGCTCAAACACCGAAGGCAGCTTCTCATCACCAAAGTCTTCAACCCATACTATGGCGGCTGTCACGTATGGACCTTTCGTCATAACCACTCACGCCAGATATGGTTATCTGGCCACCCCGATAGCATTTGGGGATTTTTCAGTTGTGGTAGGGTCCCCCTTCTCCCTAGGGGTGGTCCCTGCCCCCCAAGAAGCATCCGCGACGCTAAGTGTCCTTGCGACCGCCGGGGGCATCAGGTCTCGCTCCCTACCTGGCTGAGTTTTCTCGGTCCATGTTGTTTCCTCTTACACTGTCCCTGCGAAATGGGGGCAACGACGAAGCCGCCAAAGCAGAAAGCCCGCGGCGACAATCTCTAGGTCCGGGAAGACCGTTCTGGTCGGGAGCCTTCGCGTTCGGCTAGACGGTGGTGAGTTGGTTCATGGTATGCAATCTCGCGAGATCTTGGCGAGATCTCTATCTCATCGCATCTGCGAGGTATGAAACGATCGCGAGTCGGCGCATCTTGGAGATATCGTGCGCGGGCGGGACCGGCAGGCGTGAACGGGGTGAACCAGTCTCGTTAGGCGAACCGATCGACCCTAAAGCCTTGAACCCCCACCCTCGACCCTAAAATTAGAAGGTATAATTTTAGATTTGTGTAACTTTTGATGCATATTGATATTAGTGCATGTGAATGGATTTGTTATTGTTATCAATGATCATTACTCTTTATTTGGTAAAATTGAGTTGTCAATTACAAAAACATGATATGTCTCCTCCCCCAGATCGTCCTCGTGTCGGGGGTGGCTATCCCCATCGACACTATGAACGTCCTCTTGGCGCTCTTCATGCTGTACCGGGTCGGGTTGAGACGTCCTGGCAGCCGGTGCCTGCTGTGTTTGCGCCAAGATCCGAGACACGGGCCTTGACCTCCTCACATGTTGAAGAGGCTGATTGAGCTCCCCTGAGGCATCCTCGGGTTGCTTGTCGACAGAGGTGGCATAGCAGGTGAACCCTTTGACAGAATCATTTGTCACCTGGGCCACCCGCTTCTTCTTGGGCGGCTGCCTATCAGGCTTGGGTGGCATCCCAATTCTGTCAAAAATAGATGCTCGGGACGTGGAAGCCTGGGTAGAGCAATCCTCGTCCGTGTGTGTAGAACTAGCCCACGGAGAGGTTGACCACACCTTTTTGCCAGCTCCTCGGTGTTTCTGCCCACGTGGGGGCTGAGGTGTAAGCCTTGGGGATGTCGAGGTTTCAACGCTTGTCGGGCTCCGCATCTGTTGCAGCTCCGACATGCGGAAAGGCGCTTCCGCCCTTGCTTGCCTTATAATTAGGGCCTCCTCTTTGGTGACCTAAATTTTCTTCAAGTGGAGCTGGCGCTCCTCCACTTGGTTGCCCCTTGTGCTTGACCGGGGAGTTCGTGGCTTGGGCCTCTGCAAGGGATCCTGAGTTGTCGCCGGTACGGTGGGCTTCTTCATCTTCGTTCCGTCCTCCCGAACTTGTCGGAGGAGCTCGAAGCGATTGAAGGTGGAGATGGTTGGGACATGTCGATCTCGAGGCAGAATCGGCTCGCCTCCATCGAGCCGAATGCGGAGGTCTTCGACAATTATAGTCTTGCCGGAGCGAGATGCAGTTGCCCCAGGCTTTGTGCCCTTTGCAGGTACGACGTTGCCCCCGTTGAGCAGGAGCAACCTTGGTGACGGCCGCCTTAGGCACAACGTCACGGTGACGCTGCCCCCGTTGAGCAGGAGCAGGACCTCTGAGGGTTGCCGCAGTAGAACTGGTGTCGCAGTGGCGACGGCGCTGCCCCCGTTGAGCAGGAGCGACGCCAGCAGTGACTTGATTGACCGAGAAGACTCGGCCATTTGCTCACCCACTACAAACACCCACTTCTAGCCCTCAATTTTCCCCTCCCACACCTTAGAACACCCCCTCCAAGACCCCCTCACAGCTAGGGGTCACCCCCATACCTCCCCACCCCACTTCCCCTCCCATAAACCCCATTTCCCCCCATCATCTTTAATCTACAGTCCACCAGTTCATCATCCAAAGAACCTGAAGACTACAGAAGACACTGCAATGCCATACGGATGTTCCGGGGGATGCAAGAGCTTCCCCTGGAAGCATCTTCGAGTCGTCTTCACAACGACGGTCGTTTCATCCCGTTCCGAGCTTGTGACTGTCCAGGAGAGGCGATCTACTCCGACTGCGCAGAAGGCTCCTCCCCAGCTTCCAGAGGTGGAGTGCAGTAGTTGCCACATTGGCTCTTTTGAAGATCTGGAGGTGGCATTCAACTAAGACCTTCTTCTACGAGTTTCCCTCCTCCTCCAAGAAGCAGAGCTCCATTCGACCACCGGAGCGATTTCTTCTCCTTTTTCTCCCTAGAGTGCGCAGTTCTGTCCACCCTAGGACAGAACTAACACCCTGTCAGTGTTTGGATTTCTACAGACTGCTCCAACATCGGCTGGCACCCCCGTGGGTCTCTCCTCGAAGGCAGTGCATAGACGGTTCCAATGCCACTGACCGTGTGCAATTCGGAGTTCAGGGCTGTTCGTGGTGGTGTCATCTTCCAGACACTGCAGTGCTAAGAAGGTCCGAGCCAGAGAGCAGAGTCCCTGATTCCAGCTTCACCGCGACCGGTGACGACTACCCCGGCTCCTGTCAAAATTGCTGCATCCTCCTGGACCAATCCATGAAATTTTGGCACTGGTCTTGCTGGCAAAGGAGTTCGGGAGCATCCGAAAGAATTCTTGCATCGACAGTCTACCCCCTATTCCTGAGAAGAGATAGAATCGACCCCGTCATCGTGTGAAGCTCTATTCTTCATCTTTCCCCTCCCCGCTTGGCCGGATGAAGGCCCCTCCCTGTGCGGAGGTAGTTTTGACTGTAATTCATTTAACCCCCACCCCAAGATCCCCCTCCTGTGTGAGGCGTAGTGTTGTAATTGCTTGAACAGGTCGAAGCGTCCTCGCTCAACCACTAAATCCAATGAACTTAACAAACTCAATCAAACCCAAAATCCTATAAATCTAATAAACTTAATAAACCTAATAAACTCAAACAAAGAAACCAACAAAAAGATTTCTTCGCTTTGTCTTAGACCTTCTATCTAAGTAAAATTTGTTGATCCTGACATCTCTACGGGTCAACGTCCATATCCTATCCTGGCTTAGATCTCACGTTTTCGCCAAGCCAGTCAACTTTGACATGACGTCAGGTTGACACCCTCATCTACACATTCTACCCTTGTTTCAGGCCTTCTGTCTGAGCAAGGTTTGTTGACTCTGACATTTCGTCAGGTTGACACCAATATTTAGTCCTGGGTTTGGGCCTCTCGTTCATCTACCATCTGATTAACCCTCACCCTAAAGCCTTCTATCAGGGTAGGGCCCATTGATTTCGACAGGATTTCGAGTCAACACTCATCCTATATTCTACCCTTGGCTTAGGCCTCACGCCTCCACCAAGTTCGTTGACTTCAACAGGACATCGAGTCAATGCCCATTTTATATTCTGCCCTTGACTTAGGCGTCATGCCTCTGCCAAGTCCGTTGGCTTCGACAGGATGTCGAGTCGACACCCAATCTACATTCTGCCATTGGCTTAGGCCTCAAGCCACTGCCAAGTTCGTTGTCCTCGACAGGACGTCGAGTCAACACCCAATCTATATTCTGCCCTTGGCTTAGGCCTCAAGCCTCTGCCAAGTTTGTTGTCTTCAATAGGACGTCGAGTCAACACCCAATCTACATTCTGCCCTTGGCTTAGGCCTCAAGCCTTTGCCAAGTTCGTTGTCTTCGACAGGACATCGAGTCAACACCCAATCTATATTCTGCCCTTGGCTTAGGCCTCAAGCCTCTGCCAAGTTCCTTGTCTTCGACAGGACGTCGACTCGACACCTATCTTATATTCTGCCCTTTGCTTAGACCTCAAACCTCTGTCAAGTTCGTTATCTTCGACACGACGTTGAGCCAACATCCATATTCTATATTCTGCCCTTGGCCTATGACCTCACACCTTTGCCAAGTTGGTTGACTTTGGCAAGTCTATCAAGTCAACAGTCATATTCTGCCCTGGCCCCCTCCCTTTCTTTTGACTCATCAAGCAAGCTAATCAGGCACCGGACAAGAAAGGGCAAATCGATTGGGATCAGGAGTGCAAGCAAGCATTTGAAGAATTAAAACGCTATCTGACGGCCCCTCCCATCCTCGCCAAACTACAAAAGGGAGAGCAGCTACTCCTATACCTATCTGTGACACCGAGCACGATGAGCGTCATGCTCAACCGAGAAGTGGTTGGAGTCATGAAGCTCGTCTACTACGTCAGCCGAGCGCTGTAAGGGCCAGAATTTCAATACTCAAGAACTGAAAAGTTCACCTTAGCACTCATTACGGTCACTAACAAGCTACGACCGTACTTCTTATCGCACCCAATCGTCGTCCTCACCAACCAGCCGCTGCGACAAGTCCTCCAGAACCCTGATGCCTCAGGAAGGCTGATCAAGTGGGCTATCGAGTTGGGGGAATTCGACGTCAAGTTCTGCCCAAGGACCGCGATCAAGGCTCAGGCCCTCGCCGACTTTATAGTCGAATGTACCATACCTATCGAAGATTTGCCCGAGTAGTCTTTAGGGCCCACCTGGGAGCTATACATCGATGGATCATCCTGTGCTATGGGTAGCAGAGCAGGGTCAGTCTTACTCTCGCTGGAAGGATTAGAACTTCAGTATGCCTTGCGGTTCAACTTTCCAACCATAAACAATGTGGCCGAATATGAAGCCCTCCTCTCGGGGCTATGCATGGTGAAACACTTGGGAGCATCTAGCGTGTGAGCATACAGCGACTCCATGCTCATCGCCAACCAGGTCAGAGGAGAGTTCGAGGCTCGTGATCCTTTCATGGTCAAGTACCTGGAGAAGGCCAAGGCTGTGGCAAGCGAATTCACCCGCTTCGAGGTGGTACATATCCCACGGGAGGAGAATGTTCGAGCAAATGTCCTCTCTCCCCTAGCATCTACCACTGCAGTCTCCAACTCGAGATCAATCCTGGTGGAAGAATTGTCGGCATCGAGCATAGAAGAGCCAGTGCCCCAGGTAAATGTCATTGACTACAAACCTTCCTGGATGGTTCCCCTGTTGGATTTTCTCCTACAGTGAAAACTTCCAAGCGACTGCGCCAGTGCCCAGCAATAATAAGCCAGCAAAGATAATGCTACCAGCAGAGGAGAGTGATCAGGAGCTCACCTGATCGGCGTGAAGACGTCGATCCCGGCCGGAGACGGGGCGAGCGGGGAAGCGTGGGTATTTCCCGCACGCTGCGTCGATGAAGCTTGGATCGCTAACCTGCTAATACATGCACTACGCCCTCATAGAGGGGGTGGATTAGGGGTAGGGAGAATCAAACTGCAACCAAAACTACCTCCACGCAGGGAGGGGTGGTAAGCCGGCCAGGTGGGGAAGGGAAAAGCCTAAATGAGACCGAACGGGTGGGCGGCATTGGTTCTACCTGCTCTCTGAGACAGCAGACAGTCAGTCGAAGTTGTCACTACTGCAGTCGCTCCCAAATTTTATCGATGTTGATACCAATTGAAAAAGCTTCGTAGCTGACCCAGGATGACGTCTGAATTTTGTCGAATTCTCCGGTCGCCGGATCCGGTCGGGGGCTGGCCGCAAGCAGGGCCCTGGGTTTCTGGTTCAGTCTGCAGGAGTACCTCAGCAGCAGGAAGAAGTGGATGGCCCAAGCGTTCCTGCGCTTGGAATCGATCGGGGCCAGGGTCATTGGAACCATCGTCAAGTCCTCTTTGAGACGGCACCTGCGGGAATGTCGACGGAGGTCGGAGCAGACCGGAGCAGCCAGATGAGTGAGCAAGTGTCAGCTCAGTCTAAGAGTGGACAGAGCAGAGCACCTGGGGGAGAAAATTTGGAAATCACTCCTCCAGATGTCGATCAGGGCGTTGCTTTTTGCTGATGACGTTCGACAGGTCGAAGAAGCTCTCAGCCAAGTGGCGCCTCCAGAAGCCAAGGGGTGTGGCAGTTGTGGCTCCTGGAACTCTCCTCAGGTTGCTGGTCTGGCTTGATTTACACAATTAGGGGAGAATGGCTCTCCCAGACAGCTCCGATGTTGAAAGATGGCGAGCCCACCTCTATTGCAAAGATGAGTTGATGTTCTTTCCAACGGTATATGTTATGGCTCTGTTAGCCCTAGGATAATGGCATGGAACCCTCTACAAGCTGATGGTTTTCGATTGCCTGCAAACTGGATGGGAAGGGTGGAGATAGGTGATGGGGGTATTAAAATACAAAAAGGAAGTAACAAACAAATGAAATAAATAACAACAAGATATCCTGACTAAACTATGAGAACTGTGGAAGACACAAAGAGAGCCGGGCATGAGCACTGCCACATTACACTGACAAGCACGAGCATGGGCATACACAGCATGAACAAGAAAGGGAATGAATTAAAGTTTCGTGCACGCATATCACGAATAAAGGGGCCATGTTCCTTGGCATATGATCGCATCATTGCATTCCGTGTGCATTAGTGTGCCATGATCCCGCGGTATATAAAATAACGATAGGTGAAAGATCAGATCACGTCTGGTCAGAAGCCATCCCTATGCGTGAGGACTTACCTCCGCCTCATACCGCGGATCGACTCCCGAGCCCAATTTTATCCTGTGCATGCTTGTACCCATGCATGTGACTGCTGCACTTAGCATGAGCATGAGTCAGGCCTTGCGCAGGCACGCCCTCCATGCGACACACCTTCAATATAGATTCATCCCCCTATTGCGAGCTCCCCTGCATCGACCTATCTTTGGGTCAACTGCTGCCCATGTCGACCTCACTTCAGGTCAACTGCCGCTTGCATCTACCTCAGGTCTCCCTGCATCGAGCTCCCTTTAAGTCAGCTCCCTCCTACGTTGACCTCGGGTCTCCCTGCGTTGACCTCGGGTCTCCCTGCATCGACCTCCCTTTAGGTTAACTTTGGCCAGCATCGACCTCCACCTCATCTGGTCACTACCTGCATTGACCTCAGGTCTCCCTGCATCAACCTCCCTTTAGGTTAACTCCAGCCAGCGTCGACCTCCCTCTCAACCGGCCGCTACTTGCATCAACCTCAAGCCTTCCTGCACCGACCTCATTGTAGGTCAACTTCTGCCAGCGTCGACCTCCCCTCAACCAGTCGCCACCTGCATCGACCTCACTCCTTCTTGCATCGACCTCCCTTCTGGTCAGCTTCTACCTGCATCGACCTCCCTCTAGGTCAGTTTCCTCTTGCGTCGACCTTAGGCTTTCATGCATTGCCTATCAAATAAGGAAGCGATAAAGGAATATAAATGGAATGAAACTCACACGTAAGTGGAATTAAACCAATAAAAAAAAATAAGTGAAGTCCAAGAGATGACTCTTGAGACTCTCATGAAGGAGAACCAGCACTTGAAGGCCCTTCTGCAAGACTTACTTCAGGAACGTGACCTTCATCCTCAGCCGTCCACTGGGCCTTCGACGGAGGCGCCGATCCCGCCAGGTGGGTAAAATGGTGCTAATGCCTCAGCGGTAGCTGCTCGGACCCCTACAATTACTAGGTTTTGCATGCCCTTGGTCGAGGCTCAACCACGGCCATCCAACACGCCGGTGCCAAAAAATCCCATGGCACAGCGCCAGATGATCGAGCGGATCGTTGAGACCAAGCTCGCCCAATTTGGAGAAGGGGTAGTGACTGTGGATCTCTACAGTGTCCCCTACCCGCTCCACCATCAGCTCAAGAAACTTCCCCCGGAGTATGCCAGGCCGCTGAAGTTGTAGAAATTCGGCGGACAAGGGTCTCCCCATGAACACTTGGCCTACTACATTAAGGCCATGGGCGAACTCACGTTGGATAAGTCTTATCTCCTCCACTACTTCGCCACCTCACTTACGGGAACAGCCTTCCAATGGTATGCCTACCTGAAGCCCAATTCCATCATTGACTGGGTGGATCTCTAGAAGAAGTTCCTTGACCATTTCCAAACGACCGAGCGAAAAGTCTCTTTAGCTGAGCTTTGCTCCCTCTGACAAAAGAAGGGCGAGAGTGCCCTCGACTTCATCAAGAAATGGCGAGACCTCAGTATGGGGTGCGTCAACCCGCCAGTCCAGGAGGATGCCATTACCATCTATCGTCGAGGCTTGGCAGCCGAGGTTAGCGAAAAGCTTCTCGGCACCAATGTCAAGGGCTTCGACCAGCTCAACTCGACAGTTACCGAGATAGAGATGTTCTTCGCCGACAACCCGAGCTACGCTGCAGCAAAGGGTAAGTAGACGCGAGAATGCCAGTTCGGCAAGGAGGTGAACATCATCGAATTCACCCCCACTACTAAAGCCAGCAAGGGAGCCGGAACGAGTGATTCTGATAAAAGGCCAACTGATAAGCCAGCTGCTCCCTCCTTCTCAGAGCATATGAAGACGCCCTTCTCCTTCAAGAAGGAGCATACGAAGATGCTCTTCGACCTCTCGGCGATTTCTCCTCTTCTGTAGCCCAAGCCCTCTCCGGCCATCCAAAAACACTCCACCACATTCTGGCCCTCAGTCTAGCTTCTCCAGCCCTTCAGCGGCACACCTCTGAGCAACCCTCCATCGGCACATACCGCATATGCCTTCAACGGGGCATGTTCTGGCCAGCCCATCACCGGTACGCCCCTTGGCCAGTACACCCTCAATCCCAGCCCGACCTCGCCGGTGCACCCTCCATGCGCTTTCAACGGCATGCCTCTGGCTCACCCGCTCATCGGTATGGCCTCCTTGCCTCCTTGCCCAGTACACCCTATGCCCCTCAGCCCCTTCACCGGCACGACCCCTGGCTGGTGCATCCTTAGCCCTTCAAGGCCTTCCCCGGTGCAGCCTCCCTAGCCCTTAGCGGCACACATAACCCCCCTTTCACGGCACGCCCTCAGGCTCCTCCCTGGTGCAGTCCGTAGGCCTTCCCTGGTGCACGTTTTGGCCGGCTCGTCACCGGTCTGCCCCCTGGCCGGTACACCCATAACCCCAGCCTGACCATGCCCGAAGCACCCTTTCTCCAGCATAGTCTCCTGGCCGGTGTGCCTTTGACCCCTCTGGCCTTCCCCGACACAGTCCCCTCTCAAGAAACCAGCCCTGTGCACCCCTGAATCCCCTGGTCGATATGCCAGTCCTTGCCCTCTACCCCTAGCACCCATAGTTAGCCTTAGAGTTCTCCCTCTCGTTACCCCCTCTGAGTTTTCCGAGGTCTTATGCAAGGTGTTGCCATCTTCAGACGCCCACCTCCAAATTGTCGAGTTCCGCCACTCCATGTGGGCGCGTTCCACGTACCTCCCTTATGCCCGGGTCAAGGGGAGATGCTGCCGAATTTTTGTCAAAGATAATAATACGACAGGGACAAAGGGAGCAACAAACAAATGGAACAATAATTAATAGAACACTTTAACTAAGGCAAGTAAACCATGGGCATCACAAAGAGATTTGGACTGGGTAATGACTGAGCACCTCGAATGATCATGACTGCAAGGGGAAGGAACAATCTGTATAAAGCTGTACCAAAATTAAGAAAAGAAGAAAAGAAAGGCCTGAAAGGAAGAACAGATGGCACGCCCACGCACTTAACAAACCAAATGAATAAAAACCAACTGACAAACATCTTCAAAAATAAGTGTGTCCACAAGTCTGGCACGCCCGGTGGGACTGATCCACCCTTCATCTCCTTACCGAAATTAGGGGCCCTGTGGCCCCCTTCTTATAATACTAATTGCTTCATCTTTGCAAATGCAGGAAAGTCACACTTCAGCACCAAGAATGGTGGTCACCTTCGATCCTCAGGTCATCGAAAGCCATATCAGGGATGGTTACCTCGTCGTCCCCCTCTGCTTTGGGAGTTTCCCTCCCGTGGTAGGCTTCCCCAACTTTTTGGGGGTAGCCTTCCTCAACATGTTGGATGTGGAGGCGTCCGACTCACCGAAGTCTGACGCCCCCGCCTAAGGGGCCACCAAAGCTGCTGCTGGCCAACCTGTGGCCAAGAACAACAACAGTGTCTAGGCAGAGACGCTGAGTTGCAACATGCACCAGGTGCACCAAATCGCCGGCCCGTCTCACCAAGGATCAACGTCTCACCGGAGGAGGCTCTGGAGGAACAACACCAGTGCTGCCCCGGGGCGCCGCATATCCACCTCGGGGAAGGCCATGACTATTGGGACCATCTGAGTCCATCTGAACGGGCAGAGGTCCGAGGTGATTCCGGACCGCGTAATACCAGCCATCCCAGTCCACAATTCTTTCTAAGGACTGGAGAAGTTGAAGGAGAAGGCACCCGCCATTCCAGCTGCAGCACCAAGGAATGTACTGGCTCACAGGCCGGCCAAACTGAAAGAAGCCTGGGTTCCCAAGGAAGCCGAACCCACTGCACTAGTCGACGCAGGGCCAAGCTACACTCTCCTGAGGAGGGCCCGAGGAGACGAAAGGGGCGAGATGGCGACCCCGACCTACCAACCGGTAGTTGCTGCACCAGCGCTACCCAAAAATGCCCACCGCCAACGCAGCAGGCATCGTCACCATGCTGCCTACCAGGCATTCGCGACTTACACTCATTCTGCTGTCGCCATCGACATTCAACTATCGGCTGCTCTCCCCGACCAGGAGTGGGAAGGGATCGAGCAAGCCATGAGAAACTACCTCCGGGGCCCAGGTAGCACCCAATTACACATGACATGACTCAATAAAATGGAAATACATATGATATGACTCAATGAAAGGGAAAATAACATGAGATAATATAGGCAGACATCTCAAAGTGGTGCCGGCGGTCTGAGCCAAAGAGAGTGTCGTGGGATGCCCTCATCACTCTACCTCCTCCCGCGAAGAGGCCCCGAGCGAGGTCACCTGTGAAGAAGGCTCTGGGTGAGGTGAGGGCCGTCGGGCGACAGGAAGCCACGCTCTGGAAAGCGGAGGCCGCCCAACCCTCAAGGACCATTCCTGCGCCGCCGCCCATTCCTTCATTTGAAGATTTTGAGTCTGGCCAGGCCGAATCGAGCCAACCGACCGTTAAGATTTCTCTTGTTACGATTGTATCTCACGTGGGCCTTATCTTTATTTTAGCACGGGATGCTCACACCCAGGTATTTTTATACTCATCAGTTAGGGAGGGGCCTCCGCCTTCACCAGTCCCCGCTGTAGGAGAAGCATGGGCTGGGTCCGAGCCACCATCGACTCCCACTCGTCTGCCCGAACCTGCTGGGGAGCCTCAAGAGAAGTCACCCGTGGAGAGGGCACTTGCCGCTGCCAGGGTGACTACGCAACAGGAGGTCGAGCAGAAGAGGGCGGCGATCCTCCGAACGGCTTCAGATTCACCTCCTCCATCGATTCCTTCCTTCGCGAAGTTCGCTGCGCCTCGGGCCAAGCTGTCCCGCAGGTGAGACTTTTAGACGTCGGCACCTTTCGGGGCGATCACCTCTCGGGGAAACTCCTTGCTCGTGCATGACATGTGTGTGTTATTTTCCCAGCCGAAGTGGATGGGGTACGTTCCGTGCGGGTCCCTGGTATGCTGATTAGCCCGCAGGAACTAGAACAGAGATGAGCTGAGGCTGAGAAGCTTATGGCCGCATACACGGCTGCCAGGCTGAGGGTAGTCAACCCGCAGGTTAGATCTCTTTTTTGAGTGTTCCGCCTAACATTCTTTCGCCTGGTGAGGTAAGGCCTTTTACGTGGGTTTCTTATTCTAGCCCTGATGGGAATCGAGCCCATGCATCTATAGTTTATTTTACATTTATGTCCTTTTCATTTGTGTTCATATCCTTGGGAAAGCAGGGAGATCAAGGGGATAAGGGAGATCAAGAGTCCTCGTGTTATAAAGAGCCCATGAAGAGGACGTAACCCCCCCTGAAACTCCTCGGCTCACAGGGCTCTTACGTCCATGAGTTGCTATATAAACCTGGGAAGCCCTCCTACGAAAAGGTAAGTGGAACTAAGCCACTCTAATCCTGAGCAAGAGTCACTTCACCACTTGGTGGAGAGGGATCTCGCGCCCCTACCTCCTCCTACCTCTCTCCATTGCACCAGAGCTCTATCTGATTTGCTGACTTAAGCATCGGAGGGTTTTCCCCAGGGAACTATCCCTGGGCACCTCTGATTCGTTTCCATTCTCACAGTTCTTACAATCGTGGTCATCAACCTCAGCTCAGGAACAACGCGAGATCACCCCTCTTCATCTGGCGCTGTCTGTGGGAAACAAGCAAAGGGCCAGCATGGTGCGAAGAAGCTCCAGTAGGAGGACCACCGGTGATAAGGGAAAGGCAGTGGCAATGGAAGAAGGCACACCTTCCCATCCTATGGGGAATACCCCCTCTCATGCCAGTGACCCAGTCGACGGACTGCCCCCACTCGCGGTGGAGGGGCAACCCCCCACTGGGAGCGCGGACGCTCTTCAAACACTCAACGCCAAACCGGATAGCCTTATTGATCTAATGAGGTCCCAAGCGGCCAGGGAAGAGAAGTCGCGACTCCCTTGGGAAAGCCCCCCCCGTGGAGATGCCTCCCTGCAAACCGTCGAGAGATGTCTTACCCTCCGGGGGCAGCGGCTCATCTGCAACCAGTCAGGAGGACCATCGCACGCCCCTCCCCTGGAGCAAGAAGCCTCCATCACCCCGAGGAGGGAGAAGTCCGGAGCACATCGGCCGTTCCCCGAAATCGATGACCCCGAGGAGCGCTGGGGCACCCAATAGGAACGCCCCCACAGCCCCTCGACCCAACGACAACTGGAGCTATCCCTCCGACTGTGAGACTTCGAGAGGCGTTTCGTAGAGCAAGAACCTGCCCTCCGCACTCTGCAGAAGACCCCTACAGCGGAGGATGAGGAGCAATCCCCATTCTCTGACCATGTTTTGAAGGCCGAGATCTCCCCCAGGATGTGGGCATGCAAAAGACACACTGACTGGGGTACACGGGCTAAAACAAAGATGAACCTAGCAATGAGACATGACCCTATACTCTAACCCGCTCTGATACCAAACTGATGCGGGACGGACTAAGGGACCGACTCTAGGTGATGCAAACCTCGGACTCTAGATGGAGACATGACCAGCAACTCTTGGACACTAGAGACACCTTTGCCCAACACTAAGAGTTCTTATGGGCTATACGTTGCTAACAGAAATGCAAGCTCACTCATCATCCCAGGCAAGGGATAGCGTGGATCCGCGCGGTTGAGAAACTGGTAGAGTCAAGGGTGGTCGACTCAATTCTGTGCTCGGATCGAGTCACGGGACGGGTCACTCTCTCACTCACAGTGGTGACATAGACTCACGGGCTAAGATCCTATCACACTCACAGTGGCATATGACCATATACTAGCTACGATAAATAACGCCAAGAAGTTAGACCGCTACCTCCACGCTCCCGGCATGGGGAAGACGACCCCGGCCAAATCCGTACTCCCAGTTAACAAAAATTAAAGCAGTACAAATGTTTCGACCCACTCCACGCAGGGAGGTAACAGGTCACATGTGGGGCGCGGGAGTAACGGGAAGTTGGTTGACGGGCAGCATCTTGATGTCACTCTAACGGTGCCGAAACCCGTATTTTGGTGCTGTCCGGATGGCGCGATCTATGGGTCTGTGGGGCCCACGTGCTGCCCAGTCCTCCAGACTTGACGGGGTGGGTCCTGCTGTGATGGTGACACCTGGTGGTTCACTTCCCTGGACGATGACCGGGCTGTAACACCAGTCGGAGGCCGAGCGGCTCCGATCGCCAAGCGTTGGAGCTTGCTGCCCCTGACCTAAAGCTTCTATTTTTCAGCGCGCGATCCGACAAGATCTGTCGCTGCGATCTACCACGATGTCGGATCGACGCAAAACTAGTGCCATTGGAAATCTCTCTTGAAATCCTTCGACCCTCTGTAACCAGAAAATTGTTTGGGGCCATACTTCATATGGGAAATTTTAGAACCGAACTGGCCCCAGTTTCAGATCTGGCCAGGCAGAAATGAAACTTCTTGAGAATTGGCGTTGACCACGGCTCTCAGTTCATAGTGGTGGTAATTCGACACTGAGTGACGAATTATTGGCATTATGGACTCTGGGACGTTACAGTGAGTGTTCAGATCTATGAACTACACTGAGGAGGACAAGGTGATGTTGGCTTGTAACCAGTTGCAGGGTACGACTCAAGCTTGGTGGTCTTCGGAGTGGAAGACGTCCTTTCAGTCTCGTCCACTTCAGCAGATTGAGTAGAAGGACTTTGTCAGGACCTTCGAGCGTGCTTACTGCCCATCCTATGTTGGTACGCAGAAGATGCGTCAATGTCTGGAGCTGGTTCAGGGCGACATGTCAGTGTTGTAGTACCAGGCTCGGTTTGTGGAGTTAGGTCGTTATGCTCCCCATATCTTGGAGAATGTGGAGCTGAAGACCAAGCAGTTTATTCAGGGTTTGCGGCAGGAGCTGAGGCACCATCTGATAGCCAACGCTGCCACTGATCTGAAGACGGCTTCTCGTGTAGTGGCGTCTTTGGAGTTGGATTTGCAGAGGGTTCGGGGACAAGTTAGACAGGGGCAGTCCCAGTCAGGCCGCAGCCAGCAGATGACTACCCAGCAGCAGAGTACCTTTCAGCACTCCACGGGTAGTTCAGGAGCTCCGACTCCGACGACGTCAGCGGCCGGATCTGTGTCTTTTGGCTCCAAGGTTAAGAGGTTCTTTAGGAAGAGCTTTGGTAAGAAGTGCAAGGAGGGAAAAGATCAGAGGCAGGCTTCTTCAGGCAGTGTTCAACAGTCGATGCCTTATCAGCGATAGGGATCAGTTGGTGGTTCTCGAGGGTCATGTCCTCGGTGTGGTGAGTCGTATCTAAGCAGATAGTGCATGACGCCAGTGATTTGTTTTAGATGTGATCAGCAAGGGCATATGGCACGTGACTGTCCTCAGAGGCCGCGTCAGCCACCCCGGTACCCTCAGCATCAGCAGTAGCAGCACCCTCAGCAGCCACAACAGTTTCAACAGTAGGGACAGTATCCGCCACTACCACGGTCAGTGAGTATGGGTAGGTAGAGGTCTCGAGGCAAGATTACACACATGACCAGGGCAGAGGCAGAGTCATCGCAGCTTGTGGAAGGTACTGTTATGATTTTGGCTCTGTGCTCGTATAAAGACCTCCATCCTGTTCTTCCAGAAAAAGTAGTTAGTCCCATCAAAGAAAGGAGGACGACTGATAGATTGTCCTTCAGCCATGAAGCTGTGAGGACCGTTCGTTCCAGCATTTCCCTGAGCGTTAGACCACATTTTCATGGAACCTGCTCTGATACCAACTGACAGACTACGCGGAAGGTGAGCTAGAAGGGGAGGGGTTGAATAGATCACCCCAAATTCGATCTAACTAGAACGAATCGAGACGCTGCAGGTAATCTGACCCAACACTTGAGAATAGAAGTAATATCAGAGACGAGTTTGATTGAGCGTTAGGTGTGCAAGCAATTGAACAACAGATGGAAAAGGCAAACCACAAGGGACAGATAATTTTTAGGTGGTTCGACTGCGACACACAATCTACGTCCACCCCTTACTCCTCAGAGTAAGGCTTCCTTGTCAAGATCAACAAGATCACCGCAGACTCAGTCTGCTAACAAACGCTGACAGATAGCTTACCCTCGAGGAACAACCTCCTTGATCTTCTACACAATAGAAGTAGAACACAAATCAGAGGAACTACCTCCCTTCCTTTGCACAGCGCAAAGGGTAACCCAGTAACCTGCTCCCAGTAGATTGTAGACTAGAGGAGCAATCCTCTCTTTCTCCAAAACACTGGAGGGTACCCGGAGATCTTTTCCCTTCCTCTGAACACTCACAGAGGGTAACAAGGTGATGTGAAGGGAAAATTCAAAAGACAAAGAAACCAAAAAACAATCAATCGAATGCTTAGAAACAAAGCAATGTAGCTTCTTATGAAGTAGAGATCACAATGGATCAAGACTCTTCAGACTGGCTCTCTGTTCTCTTGTCGAAATCCTCTCTCTCTTTCTCAGATGGAATATTCTTCTGCTGCAAGGATGAAGGACAGATGGCTATTTGCTTTTTCTTTCTGGTCCTTCTCCCTTTCTTTGTACGAGCCTCAGAAGTATTTATATGAGCTTGCAAGGTAGAAGGAGTGTGGAGGCCACGTGATGTGACACCACCTTGGGGGTGATAGCCACAAGACCGAAGATTCCTCGGACCTAGCAAGCAAGCGATGCGCTGGTCCAACCTAGCGATCAAAGAGTGTTTGTAGCTAAACATGCTGCATTCCTTGAGGAAGAGTATATCCTTCAAGGGAATAGTGGGAGCTCGGTAGAACAAGAAGAAGTTCTAGAACCACAGCCTGTCTGTGAGCCTTCTCAAGATCCAGTGCAAACAAATCCACAAGCTGTGTGTAGGTCTGACCGGATACCTGTTCAACCAGATAGATATGTGGGACATATTTCAGGTATGGTATCACACAACGAGGATGATGATCCTAAGACCTACGAGGAGGCATGAGTGTCATTGACTTAAGGAAATGACAAGAGGCCATGATATCTGAAATAGATTCCATATACTCCAACCAAGTTTCAAACTTGGTGGATCCACTTGAGGGGTATTGTACCTATTGGATACAAGTGGATCTTTAAAAGAAAGATTGGAGTGGATGGAAAGGTTGATACCTATATGGCAAGGCTTGTAGCGAAGGGCTATCGTCAAAGGCAAGGTGTTGACTATGACGAAACCTTCTCTCCTGTAGCCATGCTGAAATCCATTAAAATTTTACTTGCCATTGCTACGCACTATGATTATGAAATCTGGCAAATGGATGGGAACACGGCATTCCTCAATGGAAATCTTGAGGAAGAAGTGTACATGACACAGCCTGAGGGATTCATATCCAAAGAGTATTCAGATAGAGTGTGCAAGCTTCGGAGGTCCATATATGGACTAAAGCAAGCATCCCGCAGTTGGAACATAAGATTTGATAAGGTAATCAAGTCTTATGACTTCATTAAGAACGAAGATGAGGCATGTGTATATAATAAAACAAATGGCAGTGCAATCACCTATTGGTACTATATGTTGATGACATACTACTCATTGGGAATGATGTAGATATGTTATCGTCAGTCAAAGCCTGGCTGTCAGAGCATTTCTCCATGAAAGATTTGGGAGAAGCATCCTATGTGTTGGGGATTAGGATTGATAGAGATAGATCAAAGAGGATGCTAGGCTTGTCCCAATCGATGTACATAGACACCATTATCAAAAGGTTTGGCATGGAAGACTCCAAAAGAGGTCTAATACCAGTTAGACATGGAGTCTACCTCTCTAAGGAGATGTAGCCCATGGCCCTTCCCCGAGACCCATCCAAGTGGTCCTCCCTGGTGGCCCAATTCAAGGCTCTCATGGCCCGATCCATAGGGCTCGCCCCTACCATTCAACCACCGGTTGACCTGACCCCAAAACTGACAAGCGAGTCATCCCATCGCCCTATAGTGTCCATTGCCTTTCTCCCCAATGGGTCACATACAAAGATTAACTTCATCCCTCAGGTGTCATCCAATTATATCTCCCAGGACATTATTGAATCTTTATCTAAGACCGGGGAGATTATTCTCAACGGTGGCTTAGCATTTGTAGAGTTCCAATGGAGGGTCGGCCGCGTCCTATACTACGATGGTGCATGGTGCAAGATCGGCACACTTGCTGGTCCATGCATCATTTTAGGACGAACGTGGTTGGGAGAAAGGGAAGCCAGCTTTGACCGGGACAGGAGGACCTGCATCTTACACCCACCTCACCTATTTGGCAAGTTCATCTTCCAAGATAGTCTTCAGTCGAGCACCCTCGTGTCTCCAGCCACCCACCTCCAGTGGCCCACTCCACCGTCGGATTCACACTCGCTACCTCTCCTGGAGCCCACCCCTCTAGCCACATATCACTTGGAGCCACCTCAGTCAGAGCTACTCGTGTTTCTAATGGAAAAGCTATTCATTGCTTAGCCACTTCTTAGCTGGCTTAAGAAGGACTTTGTCCCTGGGACACCGTGCTACCCATCCATGGACCATGCCCTACCTTTAGTACCTGTCAACTCATTCCACATGACTTTCTGGTCTAGTCACCATGTTGATTCATTAGATGACCTGCTTAAGGGACTAGATTGGCAAATGAAGTTGACGTGTTTGTTGGTCTGAGGCATCGACCAACCCACAAGTCATAACTTCACCCAGCCCGCCTTAGGGTCCATTACCTCCGGGTGTACTGTAGGTCATGTCACCACGGAGGTTCTGTTATTCCTTCCCTTGCCAACCGAGCCTCACCTTAGTCCATTTGTCCCAAGGGTGGAGCCCTATATCCTATACACTGTCCCATCTACCACGATGGATGAAGGTGACCATTTACACCTTCATGGATATCAAACATGGGACTATGTAATGGATGAAAAGACAAAGATAGAAGATCAAAAAAGAAATGCTTACAAGGTAGGATACTCACAGGACATAGCAAAGTGAACCTTATCTAGTTGTCTTCGTAATCTTCCCCAGTGACGGGACCATACAATTTTCCTCCAATTTTCTCCCATACATTTAACATTGAGATTTAATAATAAACTCCAATTGCTAGAAAGTGAAATAGGATATGCATTCTCTGGCCCATCCCCGACTTGTCCCCCTTCGCCGCCCTCAAGCTCCTCTTCCTCTCCCACAATGCCGTCTCTGGCCCTCTCCCGCTCGCCACCTTCTCGCTCCCCCCGCGCCTCTACCGCCTTGACCTCTCCTGCAACAACCTCTCTAGCCCCATCCCCGCCACTGCCCTCAACCGGCTACCCCACCTCCTCACCCTCTGCCTCGATGGGAACTACCTGTCGGGTGACATTTCCAACCTTGAGCTCCCCAACATCCAGGACCTCAACGTCTCCATCAACCTCTTCACGGGGGCCATCCCTCGTTCGCTCTTTGGCTTCCCCACCTCTGCCTTTGTCAGCAACCCTGGCCTTTGCTGCGGCCCACTGCAAGGGTGCAACACTATTATCTGCACCGACCCCAGCAGTCTTGGATCTGGCAGAGCGCCACCTCTAAGTGCCACGGGGGCCACGACCATGGTCTCATCCTCTCTGAGCTCGCGGCATGATGGCAGCATTGCCACCTCGAGCATCGCCATGAACGCCGCCCCATTGACGCCCGTGGGCTCATCACAACGCCACCATTCTGGGCGAATGAGCCGCATGGCGGTGGTGGTGCTGGTGGTATGCGACTTCGCCGTGCTCGTTCTCATCGCCGGCCTCCTCTTCTGCTACTTCTGGTGCAAGTTCTCTAGGCGGTGCAGCCCGTCGCGTCTGGCGAGGCGTACAAGAGGCAGCTCTCCATTTCGCCTACCATGTTGTGCTCAAGATCGAGGGAGAAGAGAGGGGAAGGGATGGGGGAGGAAGAGTAGCAGGCATGGGATGAGTTTGATTTTGGGGGGCGGGAAATAGGGTGTTAAAATGCAAAAAAAAGTGAAAAGTATCAGGCAGCCATTTTACCGCCACCAGGGTCATCTCAATTACTACACTAATATTTTCCCTTTAGTGTGGTTGGAACAGGTCAAAAGGGAAGATGACATCAAGCCAAACCAAAGCAAGTGCGCTGAAGGAAAAGCTCATTTCGTTGCCAACATGTCCACTACATTCCATTGCAATAACATTCTAGGGGCATACCCCTAGTGTACAAAAGGGGGCAGTTGCTACTCAGTTGCGTCTCTCTCTCTCTCTCTCTCTCTCCTCCTAATCAACATCTGTGCGAGGCTGGCTACGTTGACTGTCAGCCTCGTCTCCACTTCCGCTCACCCTATCTCGCTGCCATGATGGCCGCGAAGCCCTCGAACCAGAGGCAGCTGGCTGAACAGCCGCCTGTCCTGGCGAAGACTGTACCATGCCCATAAGCTCATCCAAAGTGATGTGTATATCTTTGATGGTCTGTAGTGACTCGGATGGGGTCGCAGGTCTGGTTCTATCTCCTAGGGCACCTCTGCCTTGGTACCTCCACAGCAATTGTCGCCTCAAGGTCTATAGCTGATCAAGAGCTCGCTGCTCGCTCGCCACCATGGCTATCTCCCGGGCGCATGTCTCAGCCTCTCTCTCCTTCGCCTTAGCAAGGCTACCCTCAAGCCACTCAAATGAGCTCCTCAACTCCTCAATGCTGGCCTCCTGCTCCCGTCGGATGGCGAGGCTGGCCGCCAACTCTCTTCTCTACAGAAAATGAATGATCACTTAGAATAGGCAAAGATGATGGAAAAAAAAAAGAGAACAGCTTTTAGCTTGAGTGTTAGCTTCTCACCACCTCGGCCAGCTCGACCACCCACCCCTCGGCTTGCCCGATCGCTCGGGCTAGGCAATCCTCTAGCTCGGCCATAACACGGAATGAAGAGCCGACCCCTCCACCTGTTCCGGCCCTCGCGTAGGATAGCCCTCTCTCGTTGCCCAAGAGGATACCAAGCCCATACCAAATCCCATGTGACCCAGGCTCGTATCCTTCTGCACACATTAAAAGAAGAACACAAGAAATCATCAGATCTTCCAAATCATGCCACCTTTTCTTAGCATTTTCTCCACCTTCCTAAGCCCTAGAGCTGGGTGGCCAAGGTGCTGGTCGCCTACCTCCCTGGGCGGCCAAGTGACCTTAACCAAGCCCTATCCCTTCGCTCGGTGGGGAATCGACATCCTGGGCCCCTTTCCTATGGCGCAGGCTCAGAAGAAGTTCATCATCGTCGCCATAAACTATTTCTCCAAGTGGATTGAGGCTGAGGCCACGACCAGAATTATCGAGACAGTTGTTTGGAGTTTTGTTTGGAGGTCGATCATCTGTCGTTTTGGCATTCCCTAAGTGATTGTGAGCAATAATGGTCAGTAATTCGATTCCACTTATTTTAAGAATAAGTGTGTCGACCACCATATTCACAACCACTTCATTTTGGTGGCCCACCCTCAGGCCAACGGGCTAGTTGAAAATGCCAACAAAACCATCCTTAGAGGCATTAAGACCCAACTCGGGAAGGCCAACGGTAACTAGCTTGAGGAACTGCCTAGCGTACTGTGGTCGTACCAAACTACTCCCAGAGCTACTACTGGTGAAACCCCTTTCCAACTGGTGTATGGCACGAAAGTCGTAATCTCACTAGAGATTGGCAACCCTTCCCTCCGAGTTATTAGCTTCTCACTTGAGCTGAACGAGTAAAAGTTGTCAGAAAACTTGGACTTGGCAGACAAAGTATGTGAGGTCGCGAGGATCTGAGCCACAGAGTACCAACGGCATATGACTCTCTACTACAACACCAAAGTCTGAGATTGACAATTTCAATTGGGAGATTTCGTTCTGAGAAAGGCCGAGGCCTCTCGACCACTAGAGGCAATGGGGAAACTGGCCCATAACTGGGAAGGCCCCTACCAAGTGATCGAGATGCTCAGAAAAGGAGTGTACCGGTTGTCTACCATGGAAGGGACGCCTATTCCTCGGACCTAGAACGTAGCGACATTGCAAAAATTTTATTTTTGGGCTCCTTCCATAACATGTAAGAAAAAAATTATGATAACATCTCTCCTTTTATTGCATTAAACATTTTTGTACATCAAATATGTCATTGCCAGTACAATATGTAAGAAGGAGAAAAATTGGTACATCACGAACAAATCACCTGACGCGCATAAGGTCGGTAGCCCACAAGCCAAGCCACTGACTCTACCTCGTGTGAAAACTGGCTCGGATAATGGGACTGCTGACTTTGTCTGCTCGAAAAGTTCTGAAGGTATTGTATTAAAAAAAAGTGGATGGTAAAAGGAGAGAAAGAAAGAAGGAAAACACTCCCCGGAGGATGGGAGTGGGAAGATACTCGGGAGAAAATGAAGTTCCCCTGACGACTGCCCGGTGCTTGATGCCATCCAAATCAGTGGGTTCGGATTCTCTCAAACAGTTCCTTCCGCACCGTGTCTCCATGCGACAGCAGCTAGCCATCCTTCGAGCACGACGGTGGTTCAGGAGATAGGAGGGATCCAGTTGCTATGCGCCCTCCCTCCGTACACATCGACCGCCCCATCATCGACCATTCTTCTATGCCAAAGTAGCATGAACACCCCAGCTGCCGCCAAAGTCTTCATCTTTAGATTCGTCTTTCATGCTTTGCCTAAGGATGATCAAAGAGGGAGAAGATGGCCGCTTCATAGGAACGCAAGGAGGAAGCCACAGATTGCAAGGTGATGTGGTGCACGGCTGGGATCTAGAGGGGGGTGAATAGATCCCCTTTTTAAAAAGTTTGCTTCAATTAAAAACTTGGCCAATAATAAATCAACAGAATAGAAAGAAACTAGCAGACTGTGTTGCTTACTTGGTTCATCTAGAAATAATGTCGAACAGTTAAACGATGTAGAAATGAATAGCTCATAAGGTAAGCTAAATTTCTTCCTAACCCACATTCAAACGCTTAGCAAGTACACAAATAGATGTAATATTGGGCACAATGCATCACACTGGACCAGAGCAAATCTCACAGCATATGAGATCAACTATTTAGCAAACACATGCAGCCTAAGACTCTTCTAAGCACTCGGACAATCACTTAACAGAAATCTTATCTCATAGCAAATGGATCAAGTAAAATTGATCATGAACCTATAGCATACAATCAAACATGCTGACACATCCTGTGAAGGAGATAGAAGATATGGAGTTAGGAAATCACACAATCACAAACCATGGTGCACTGGGATTTTTTAGCTGGTTCAATTTGCACCAAGTAAACGTACAACCACCCCACTCTCAAACCAGAGTGTGGCTTCTGCTGATACACAAGTTAACTGTTAATCCACAGCTTCAGGGATGAATCCCTACAACTGTCGATCCACAGCTTTGGGGAACTAATCCCATACTGCTGAGCCTCATAGCTTGCTTAACTAAGGACTAGATCCTCACCACTGAGTACCACAGCTTACTATCTGAGGAACTAATCCTCGTCGCTGAGCCTCATAGCTTGCTGACCCAAGGAATCAATCCTTGCCGCTGAGCAACACAGCTTGCTATAAGAATGAGGAACCAAAGAAAACAAAACAATAAGAAATCAAGAATGAAAACAAGAAGAATATAACTCTCGCAGGAGCAACTTGGCTTGGATTTGATCCATAGGCCAACACTGACCTAATCTAATCTTCAAGATGCTCTGGCTGCTTCTTAATCACTTTTCTCTTAGACACTCTCTCTTTCTTTTTCTTCTAGAGCTCACGCTTTCACTACTATGGCTCTCTCTGATTTAATTCTCTTCACTCTGCTCTCCTGCTCTGGTCTCTTCTACTATCTTGCTCTATTCTCTTTTCCTTCTCAGCTCACAAATCTTCTGCACCTATCATTCTCTTCTCTACACTTCCCCTTTTGGAAGAAGATGTCCCATATTTATAGAGTAGGGGCACCGAAAAATCTTTTGGATAGACCGATGTGATCTAGCTTTTTCCATTGGTCCATGTAACAAGAGGCGAGAAAGTTCTTCTAGTAGAGTGCCTCAGATCACGTGCCAATCATTGCTTCATGAGCTCACGTGCCACTCACTCTCCCTTCCAGAGATCACATGCTAGTGATTTACTAACATCAGATTCGAGCTCCCTTATCGGATCTGGATTTAAGTTAAGGGATTCAGAGTTAGATTATCTGGAGCATCTACCTTACTGGCAATAGTTAACACAGCTGCACCGACCTTTAACTTAGTGCATCTAGGCACCATTCTGATGCTCTGACCTTCTGACTTAAAACATTGCTTCGGTATGAATTGCAGAGAACTTCAACTGGCTTGGAATCTACTGACTTGGAGAATAATTGTTGACTATATGAGCATGCTACTGCTACTGATCTGAACACAGGACTTGGCTGCTGGAGCCCTTGAGTTTCTCTTAATGACAGCCTAAAGGACATGATCTTCTACAGTGAGCCAGTGGATGGGAGCATAGCCGATCCAGTGGAAGAAATGGGCAAACCTTCTCCATCACCAACATGAAGTTTGTCAAAACCAGTATAACCTGTGGGTTCCATCAACGCATGGTAATCCAGAGTGATGTGGTGAGTGGCGCCACTATCCGGATACCAGGCAAAAGTGGAGAATGAAGCAGCTGGTGTGCCTGGAGTGGGCAGTAGAGGAGCGCCATATGTGGTGGAATTTGCAGCAGGGTGTCTGAAGGCACCAGCGCGAGCAGGAGGAGTAGGCATGTAGGCATTGTGCTGGTGTGGCCAAGGGCGAGACGACGGAGTAGCATTTTGTGGTTGGGAGGCACGACCACCGGCGAATGACTTGTTGAAGGGCTCCCCACACTCCGGACCACGATGCCCAAACTGAAGACATATTTGGCACCGTGGGTCGCGGTTCTTGCCTCGTCCATGGCTCCGACCCCCGCCGTTGCTGCGTCGCCCAGAAGATTGGCCGGTGGTGCTAGTATTGGCTGATGGAAGTTCGGGGCTATCCTCAGGAAGAGAGTGTTTCTGCGCCATTATTGTCTCATGCGCTGTGAGATGCGCAAGGACATCTTCAAGAGTGAAGGCTTCTAGCCGGGTTGTGATGCTGGATATAAAAGCTTCAAAGCTTGGACCAAGTCCGGAGAGCACCACCATGACAAGATCTTCGTCGTCCATAGGATGGCCAATAGCTGCAAGCTCATCTGAAATAAGCTTGATGGACTGCACATAATCTTGAACGGAAGACGTACCCCATCGTATGCCATGGAGCTTGGAGCACAGTTGAAGAATACGGGACCGAAAACATGAGGCGAATGCACGGGCCAAGGTATCCCAGACATCTTTTGCAGTCTCGCGACCAACAATCAGCGGGAAAAGGTGTTCGGTGAGGGAAGATAGCAACCACGAGAGGATGGTCTGGTCGATCCTTTCCCAGATTGCAAAGGCAGGGTTGGGGAGGTGCACTTCCTTCCCGTCAGTGTCAGTGGAGGAGATGTACTGTGGTGGACGAACGGTGGATCCATCCACCATGCCCAGGTAGCCGTGACTTTTGAGAATGGGGATGAACTGTGCTTTCCACAATAGATACAGACTCTCAAGTCACGAAAAATGACTCCGGAGGTAGACGAGTACAAGGATCGCTCCTCGTACAACACCGACTCATGATGACGTAAGCCGAAGATGCCACATCCTAGGACCCCCGTAGCGCCCCACACCTGGTCCCCACATGATGCCTAGCATTAGTCAGACCATGGGTCAACACGTGGATCGAGGTCCCCTCACCCGAGACTCTAATCGGCATGGAAGAAACTACCGGCTAGGCCTCAGATGATGAATAGTCCATCATTGGCCACTCAAGGATGCACGACTAAGTCTCAACCGCGCGCGGGAGAAAGACGGTCTAATCTGGCCGTCCATCAATCTCAACGGTAAGGAACATGAACGGTCGGACACTAGCCACTCAGGAGAAGGGCGGCTAGGATCCCGCTATTCCAAGGCATGGGCGGTCCCACCTGGGCCGCTCATACACCAACGGTACCAGAAGATGAACGGCCAGACCATGGCCGCTCATGGGGACATACGGCTAGACCCTAGCCACTCACCCCAAACACTGCGTAACGGTCGGAAACTCACGAGATGCGCGGTTGGTCTTGGACCGCGCACTGGATGTGCGGTCACAGGACAAGCCGCACATTCCCCACTGCGCGTCGAGCCAACGACGCCAGGTGACGCGCGGCAAGCCATTGGCCGCACGAAGGGTTATGCGGCCAGGCCCTGGCCGCACACCCCAGTGCACTGTGCAACGGTCACAAGCAACGGTTAAAAACTCGAGGATGGGCGGTTAACACGGGGCTGCACATAGGGGACGTGCGGTCCTACGATAGGCCGCACAAGCCCACAGTGCTCCGAGCTGTAGTGCGGTTCCCACAGAGCCGCACATGGGGATGTGCGGGCCCTGGTTCGACCGCACAACCCTCACCGACGCGAAAACGGCGAACCCACCGGATTTCGCCCATTCCGGCCCCATACACATCCCACGGAGGGGAAAATGAAGGAAAAATAACCCCGAAGCCCCCTAGCATGGTTCTACGCCCCTGAAACACGAATTCACAGCGCAAAATGGTGGATCGGGGGAACTCTCCCCATGACAAGGTTTCCCGTTCCCGGTGCGAAATCACCCACGCTCGATCTATTTCTACTCAATGATGTGCTAACACTTGGACTTCTAAATGCAGACTGACCCCGAGGGACGCCTTGCAGAGCTGACAAGGCTCCTCACGACGACGATTCGGGAGCGAGACGAGGCCCGACAGGCCTTAGCCCTTTTGGTGAGTTTTGCTTAACTAATGCATTACTATTATGCTGAGATGCGACTGACCTAGAGTTTTGCTTTCAGCAGGGGGAGGGGGCCCAGCGACAGGGGGCCGACACTCTGTCTTCCTCTACTACACAGACTCCTGCTGACCGGGCAGAGCAAGAGGTAGAGTTTCGACGGATGGTCGATCGGGCCAAGGTGACCGAGGCAGTGCTTGCCGAGCGGGTACGTCCTATACTTCCCTTTGTGAATTATGTTCTTATATTAAAATGTATTTGACTAATGGTGAATGCATGTGTGCAGGTGACAGAGCTGACCGCCGCCATCGGCGAGGGCGACCAGCTACGAAAGGAACTCATCCTGGCGCAGGACGAGGCCGCCCGCCTGCGTGAGGAGCTGGCGCAGAGCCTCCACTCGGGGGAGGAGACGACCCGCCTGTGGAGGGAGCTGGAGTAGAGCGTCCGCTCAAGGGAGTCGACGGAGCGTGGCCATGCTGAGGCGCAGGAGGATGTAGCCCGCCTACGAGAGTGGCTAGCATAGGCCAGACCGTCAGACTCGGTCGAGGTGGCGGTCCTCCGGGCGGAGGTGGAGTGACTTCGGACCACGACCTCGGAGCTAGAGTGTTTCCGCCAGGAGGCGTTCGAGCTGCGTGGCGAGGTGTGGGCCTACCGAGAGATCAGCCGCTCCCGCAGCGGGATGAGCGGTAGCCGTGCGGCTCCGAGCTGCAGTCAGGCTACCCACGGCTCCATCGGGTGCTTCTTCGCGACTTCCTCTCAGCGGTAGAGGAATGAGGAGGAGGACTGACGCCGACGGCGAGAGAGAGAGGAGGGAGTGACCTTTACGATGGGCCCGCCATCGAAGAGGTAGGAGGGAGACGGTGACAGTGATAGGCCAGAGGGGGCAGCCTGATTTTATGCTTTGTACTCCTATACTTGATAGTGACCTAGTTTGTCTTTTTCTTTCTTTTTTGATGATTTTCTTTTTATGCAACTAATCGTGTGATGAATGCAGGATGCACGGGACCTAGTGGCGATGGACGCCTAGGTCCACCTACACAGCTTGGAGGCCCAGCTAGGGGCCACCCGAGCTGATCTGGAGACCCTGGTGAGTGGTTGAATTAAAATGCAAGTGAATTCTTATTTTATTGATGATTAGCCACTGACGATCTTTCTTTGGATGCAGCGTGCCCAGCAGGGAGCAGTAGTGAGGGATACTAGCGGTGCCTCGAGCTCGAGGGGACCGAGCACCGGGATCGGGGGACTAGAGGAACAGCTTGCAGGCGCAGTTGCTCGAGCGGAAGAGGCGGAGCGTGATCTTGCTGCCCGGGTAAGCCCTCAAACTTAAATTCAATTACGCCCTTATTTGTTCATGAAATCTTATCGCTTTCTTTTATGCCCTTATCTAGACTGAGGAGCTCCAAGATGCACTTGCTTGTGTGGCGAGACAGCACCGCGACTGCAGCGCGCTAGTGAGTTTTATTTTGATTGACATTATGATATTTTTTAGTTTTGCAAAGATTAATGATAATGTAATGTGATGCAGGCAGTAGAGATAACGGAGGCGAAGAGGCAGTTAGCAGTGGCACGCTCAGAGATTGCCTCCCGCGATGAGCGGATCGCTGAGCTTGAGCGATCTCGAGGCCAGTAGGAGACGGAGCGTGACCTCGCGGCACGGGTAAGTCAACAGCATTAATCTCAATTAAGTATGTGTTGAAATAGAATTTGAAACTGATAGTTGACTTATTGAATGCAGGAGGTAGAGCTACGGGATGTGAGCACTCAGGCCGCCTTGGCTGGTGCAGAGCTCGCCATCCGTGACCAGCGGGTCACGGAACTGGAGGAGGAGGTGGCCTGTCTGAACGTAGCAACGGGCCACCGCGACGAGCTTCCTCGAGACGTTCTGGACCTTCGCATCCTTCTTGAGATCGAGCGGAGAGAGTGTGCCCGGGAGCGCGAGGAGCGGGACCGCGAGAGGACGGAGCGGGACCGGGAGAGGGCCGAGCTTGTCGCTGTCCGCATGCAGCTTGCCGTAGTCGAGGAGCGGCTACGGGTGACAGAGGAGCGACTGCAGCGGGGACGTGAGAGGATGAACGGTCCATCATTGGCCACTCACGGATGCACGACCGACTCACAGTCGTGCGGGGGAGAATGGACGGTCCAACCTAGCCGACCGTCACTCCCAACGGAAAACAGACCATAACGCGCCTGCCCAGGTGCGTTATAGTGCTTAACGGACCAACAGAGGTGCGTTAAGCCCCAAGTCACGAAAGCGAACATAACGCACTCCTCTAGGGGCATTATGCACATAACAGACCACACGTGGTGCGTTATGTCACGGAGCAGAACAGGCCATAACGCACTCCTCAAGGGGCGTTATGGGCCTTAACGGACCAGCTCTGTCACGTTAAGTGGAAGGTAAGGGCGTTAAGAATAACGCACCTTCCCTGGGGCGCTATAGTGCATAACGGGCCTCCCTAGGCGCATTATGTGACTAGGACCCCAACGATCGGAAACCATGACGCACCGGCACAGGGGCGTCAGGCCGGGCATGGCGGCCAGTCGAGGGGTCGTTAAACCCTCGATGACTCGACTCAAAACGCACGAAGCATGACGCACCTGTCTGGGCGCGTTATGCTCATGACGGTCTCTAAAACGACCGCTATGTCATCCCGGCAGCAAAACAGCGAATACAACTTAAAAATGTCAACCACGCCCCCATACCTCCACAGGAGAGGGGGAAGCTCCCCAATAGCCCTAGGCATGATTCTACGGCCTCAAATCGGCCAAAAACGCCATGAATCGCTAGATCGGGCGATCACTCCCCAAAGTATGGTTTTGCCCTAACTTGCTTAAAAACACCCCTCTCAGCCTCACGATGGGCTACAAACCATGGAAATGAAATGCGGGGAGCTAGGGAACGTCACCCTACCTCAATGGAGCGAATGCTCCGTCGAATCGACGCCGAAATCGTGAAGAATGCCTTTAGAAGCCCTCGTTCCTCCACGAAATCTCACGATCTTTACGCTGTCACGACCGCCTCGCCGTCGCCATCATCGCCACGCCGTCGCCCTACGCCGTCTACAGCCGGAGGGAGCTCGCCGTGCGACCGAATGAGAGAGAGGGGGAGAGGGCGCGGTCACGGTGGGGAGAGGAAGAGGAAGAAGAAAAGAAGAAGAATAAGAAAAAGGAAGCTTTGATCTCTGCGTATGCTTTGGCTTCGGCCCACTTGGTGAAGTATTCAGTGGCGGTAAGGATAAAAGACTTTTGCTTGATTTGAGAGTTGGGATCACCGAGCGGGCCGACGATGTCGAAAGCCCACATGGAGAATGGCCAAGGAGCAGAAAGAGGATGGAGAGATGAAGCTGGAGCATGGATTTTATCAGCGTGGAGTTGGCATTTAAGACACCTCCAGACATAGAGGGAGCAATCTTCCTCTAGAGTGGGCCAATAGTAGCCGTGCCTAAGGATTTTCTTTGCTAGAGTCTAGCCATTGACATGACCTCCACGCTCGCTAGAATGAGCTGCTTCAGCTACCTTCTAAGCTTCATCATCATCTAGACATCTCATGAGCATTCCATTAGTAGTGCGCCTGTATAGTTATCCAGTGATGATAGTGTACTTTGAGGCAGCTCTTCTTATAGCCTTATGCTGCTCGGCGTCTGCCTCTTCTGGGAACGATCCATCTCGACAATACAGCTGGATCTCATGATACCAGGGTAATTCTTCTTCCTCCAAGATCTCTTCTAATTCAGTCAAAGATACTTCCTTCAATTCTTCTTTCTCAGCACTCGCCTCTACAATTTTCCTAAGGTTATCATACCAAGGATCCTGAAGAGAGGGTGCGTCCAGTCTTTGAACGATGATAGTCTCAGTGCTCCGACTGAGAGGAAAAGATAGAGAGGAAGTGAGAGAGGCTAAAGCATCAGCTAGAATGTTCTGAGATCGGGGAGTATGGATGTAGATCAACTTGCAAAATTGCCTAGCAAGGAGCGTGACCAAATCTTGATAAGGTTTAAGCTTAGGGTCACGAGTGTGGTAAGTGGACAGAACCTATCGTAGGATGAGTTGAGAGTCCCCTATGATTTTCAAGTGGCGCGTGCCTAGGAGGTAGGCATGCTTCAAACTGGCTAGGAGAGCCTCATACTCGGAGATGTTATTGGTAGCAGGAAATCGAAGTTGATAAGGGAAAGGGATCGTCACCCCTTCCAGCGTGAGAAGGACAGCGCCTATCCCTCGTCCCTGAGAATTGAGTGCACCGTGAAAGTGCAGAGACCAGAAGGGATGATGAGAGATCAAACCCCACCCTTGCCGAACTCGTGCAAATGTTGTCGGATCGGGTGGATAGGAGATGTGCTTATATCGAGTCCTTGATTTCCCCTTGCCCACCTCCGAGAGAGGATAAACTCATGCCCGAACCCAAGGAGGTCATGGTTGGCAACATCCATTCTGTGCCATCTATGGTGGCATCCAAAGGTCCTCTCCCCATCGGGGAGGATCCTCGTCCCCCACTGGTGTGAGCTCCTCCTCCCCTGTTGCCTACACCCCCTATCCGTCGGGAGGATAAGGGTGAGGACCCACTTATCAGGGAGCCTAATGGGTCACAACCGCAGTGTTATCACTGCCAGGGGTTCGGCCACTTTGCTGGATAGTGTCCCACTCAGACATTACGAGTCCTAGGGGACATACTTTCCTAACGTTATTCGGAATCACCCCGGCCAGAGCCACCCGTACTTCTCACGAGAAACCTATACATAGATGAGCCACTTCTTGGCTGGCTTAGGAGAGACTTGGTCCCTCGGTCACCGTGCTATCCACCCATGGACCATGCACTACCACTAGTGCCTGTCAACTCATTCTACATGACTTTTCGGTCTAGCCACCATGTTGATACATTGGACGACCTCCTTAAGGGGTTAGACCGATAGTTACAGTTGATGCACTTATTGGCCCTAGACTTCGACCAGCCCACGAGTCGTAGTTTCATGCATCTCGCGTTGGGGTCCATTACCTCCGTGTACACCGTGGGCCATGTCACCACAGAGGTCCTTTTGATCCTCCCCATGCTGGCTGAGTCAAACTTCATTCCACTTATCCCGAGGGAGGAGCCATACCTCATACCTATGACCACTGTCCCACCTACTACAACGCATGAAGCTTGACCATCAACACCTTCTAGAATTCCACACAAGGGACCATGAGATGAGGGAATCCATATCGAGGGGTCAGACATTCTTTGATCCCTTCGATCCCTTCCTTGAGTATAGGGAATCCATATCAAGGGGTGACACATTCTTTGATCCCTTTCTTAGTTGGCCTCTTAACCCACAACCCCCATTTCACTTCCTTAGGGAAGTCCCCTGCCACACCCCTTCTTCATGGGTAAGTCACCCCTCACATGTGATAAGCCCAAAGTGCTTCGTACATCCTTTCTTTCCAATCTTTTTTATTGGATTTGACAGTCTTCACTAGCAAGGTGCATAGCGTTTTATTGAAGGCTTCTGCAAGCCCATTGGCTTAAGGGTTGTAGGGCGGTGATATCCTCCAGTCAATTTTGTATTTATCAGCCAGTCGGTAGACCTTCTGGTTTCTGAAATGACTGCCATTGTCAGAGATAATTCAGCTGGGGACCCCAAATCGAAATATTATATTCTGCCAGAAGAATCTGGCGACCAGCTCCCCCGTCACTTCTCTTAGCGCTATTGCTACTGCCCATCTGGAGAAGTAATCTGTGGCTGCTAAGATATACTTGCACCCTGATGATGATGCTGGCAGAGGTCCCACTACATCCATGCCCCATTGAGAGAACAGCCAGCTCGGTATAGTGGGATGCAATGGCACCGGTGGTCTTCTTGACACAGTGGCATGTTCTTGGCATTTCTAACAAGCCTTGGCGAACTTGCAACAGTCGTTGAACATAGTGGGCCAGTAATAGCCTAGCTTCTTTATTTCAATCTTCATTTTCGGACCGGCCTGGTATGCCCCAGCTGACCCAGCATGAACTTCTTGCATCACTTGTCAAGCTTCTGCTAAAGACAAGCAACAGAGTAAGACTTTCTTTTAGGCATCTGCCATAATTCGAAACAAGGTTCCGTTTCTTATCTCATAAGAATCCATGACCCTTAGGAGCTTCATTCTTTGTTCTTTCTCCTTCGGGAGCTATTGGTGTTGAAACCAACATAGGAGATGCACCCGCCAATCGGACTATTAGACTTCCTCCACAGTTGCCACTTCATTATCTTCTTCATTAGCCAGAACCTCTGTCACACTGGGGACCTGACGTCAATTAATTACTATTATATTCAGGCTCGTGTTTGGCGGGATTGCCAAAGAATTGGTCAGCTTTGCGAGGGCATCTACCTGAGCATTCTGTCCTCGATTAATGTGTTTGACTCTGATGAAGTAGAATTTTGCAATTAGGTGGAGCGCCAGTTGATGATAAGGGAGGAGTTCCTACTTCCGCACCTCGAACTCTCCTTCCAACTACCTTATAACCAGCAGGGATCCCCCTTCCTCCAACCTCATTCCATCCCCATCCACCTCCACTGCAGATCCAAGGATTCCCCACTACTGAAAACCACACTTTCCCCCTCTTCCCCCACACTTTACTGCGCCCTGCTGCTGCCCAGCAGAGTCCCATCCAGCAACAGCATCGGTCGCCCCTACAGATCAGAGCTCCAGAGGGATCACCCTACACTTCTGGAAAGCTCTTCCAGTTGGCTTCATCCTCGAGGTGATCCCGCCATCATCTGAGTTCGTGACTGTCCGAGAGGTTCGATCTCACCGGAGCGCGCGACTGGCACCTGTGGGAATACCAGAGCACCAGTGCAGAAGCTTCTACGGTGACACCCTTGCTCCCCTCGGGGCGCCGTTTGGCCGGAGCGTTCTTCGACCAGTCCTCCTTCCAAACCAACCGACGGAACTACATTCGGAGGTTGGGACTGCTCGTTCTGAAGTTTCTCGTCATGGTGCGTAGGTCAGTCCACAAAAATCCAACCCTAATACCCTGCTACTGTGTACCTCCTATCTCTCTGCCACGACCACTTTTGGAGGTCTTCCTGGTCGGAGATCGAAGGAGACTCGTAGACGAACGTGCTGGCTTTGGTCCCGCACCATTCCGACTCCGGGAGCACTCATACTGGCGCCATCGTCCTGCTGTTGCATCCTGAGGATAGAACTAGTCAGGGCAGAGCTGCCCTGCCACAGAGACAGCTACGACCAGAGGCGACTCCAGGCCATTCCCCAAAACTTTTGAGGACTTCCTGATCCAGCTAGCAACGTCTTGGTGCTGGTTTCACTGTCATCCGAGTTCACTGCAGACTGTAGCGCCACCAACAGCGACCGGTGGTCAGCCTGTTCCTGAAGCTGGCAGATTCGGCTGAGTCACTTCTTCGGCAACTTCGTGGCTTTCTTCCCCCACCCCGCCTAGCCGGCTTAACACCCCTCCCTGCGTGGAGGTAGTATTTTATTGTAATCGTAAATTCTCATCCCTTAGTCCAACCCCCCTGTGCGGGGCGTAGTGATTGTATTATTAATAGGGGAAGTGGCATCGACACAGTGTGCGGGGAACCACACTTCCCCGCTCGCCCACGTCTTCGAGCGGTGTTGGAAGGTGAGAAGCGCTTGAGGAACTCATGGTAGTCTCGCCCACCAGGATGTCCTCTCGACTGAGAAGGACTCGAAGGAGTCTGGCAGTGTCTTCTCTGGAGAAGGGTAGAGACTATAATTCCTGCCAAGGTCGTCATTGCGCATCTAAAGTGGCAGGCGCCGGCTGACCGGCCTATGATGTCGAGGAATCAGGGGAGATCGGGGGAGCAGGAGGATGAATGACGTTGGCCGAGAAGGTACTCAGCCTTGTTTCTTGGCTGGCATCTAGCTCCCTGCATCTCCGCAGTCACTCGAGAGCTTCCTGATTATCGGTCAAGAACTCAAGCCATTCTGGCGTGTGCTGGTAAGGCAGCTCGTGTCCATTTTCCTGGGTAGGATCAGGTTGCTCTGGCGTATTTCTAGTAGTGCTCAGAGTTTCTTCAACAGCCTGTCGTAGTCGAACAAGTGCCACGAAATTCCTTTCGGCATCAATCTGCTCCCACCAGATCTGTTCCTGGATGAGGTACTGGACTTCCTCACAGGACTCGATCACGTGACAGATTCGTGCATGAAAGGGACAGTACTGGGGATGATTAAAGTCCCACTGAGTGTAGTCCGTCGGCGGGTCGCGAGGCAAAATTTGCACCCACTCGACGAGGATGTCGAAGAGTCATCAGGTTCTCTCCCTGGGGAAGGAGAGGGGTCTGCGATTGTGGCAGGGCCGTCACCCTGGGTACCAGATCGAACGCTCTCTCCGATTAGTACTGGGCTCCTCTGATTCATTATCAGAGAGAGAAAATGCAGCCATCATGTGGATCACGTTAGCCAGATGGTGAACCACACGCGCTGCTTTGGCTGGTCTGGACCACGTATGCGACTACGGAGGATCGACGAGGCCGCTCTTCATTTGAATAAGGCCACCTCGGATCAACTTCTCTGCCTGTGTCTTGAAGACATAGCAATCTTCGAGAGACTGGCCTAACATGTGGTGGTATGAGCAGTAGTTGGGATCATCAGTTTTACGGGCTTCATCCGGCTTGCGGACTTTCGATAATTCGATGATCTTCTGGGCCATGCAGAGGTCGAAGAGCATCTTCGTATGTTCCTTCTTGAAAGAGAAGGGCGGTCTAATGTGATCTTCCTTGCATCATCCATGGCAAAAGCTTCCCAAGTTAGTTAAATATATTATATTCATTAAACCATAGCAAGAGCTTTTATACTCCAAATTAGTCAAATGTAGCATGTTCACTTTTTAGTAAACTAACGATGTAAAAATGTTTGTTGTGAATAAAAAAGAAAGCTTTATAAATTTGCTTGATTTGAAACTCATCCCATGTTATGAAAAGGTAAATTCTTGTGCAAAGATGGGGAGGAGAGGTGCTCCGGGGGTCGTTTCCAGTGCAAACGTGGTGCCCCTTGGGGGATCGATCCCTAGCCCTCGCCAGAGGCCGAGTGGAGCCTTCTGGCAGTAGGGAGATCTACAAGACCGTTTGGGCCCTTACACATCGGAGTGGACCATCGTGCTACTGGTGTGGAGGGAGAGGCCATCTGCGGTGTGACTGTAGCTCTTCGGTAGGGGAGGGACGTTCGCAAAAGCGGTGTGTCCGTAAGATGGACTAGGCGAGGAGTCCTCTTCGACGCTCCTTTGCAGAAGTCTTAAGGGGTAGCCTTGCAGGTGCCCATGTAGAGGGAGAGGGGAGGGACTGTCTGGACCTTTGTCCTCTGCTAACAGAGCTCATGCACGGGCGTCTGGGCTGGCTTCGGAGTTGCCTTGCTGTAGCATCGGTGGAGGGGTGGGTGGATGAGGCGAGAGTGAAGCAGATCCTAGATGGCGGAGGTGGAGAATTGGCGATGGGGTGGGAATACTTTCCTGGCGGTATGACCTAGTGTGGAGAATGTGGAGGTGGCGACAATAGCAGGCTACGCATGGGCCGAGGGGGTTCTTCGGGTTTCCAAGTCGTCGGTGGGGACAAACACATTCTCAGACCCCAGGCAGTGCCGGATCCCCATCCAGCTGGTCGGGGTCCCTATCGCCCTGTGTGGTGATGCTTGGGATGACCCTTCTAGTTCGCCATTTTGGAGTGGTGGAGTTGGGCTCCTTCACGCTTTGCCGTAGGAAGGAGCTACTAGCAGTGGAAACCGTCGTTTGGGTCAATGGGACACAAGACATTCTCAGTGTGCTTACGATGGAGATTCAGGGTGAGGTTTTTTGATGCGGGTTTACTGGCGGCCGGAGTTGCAAAGGAGGGCGACGGGCTGGTTGGAGGTTGAAGACGAGTACGAACCCCCGCGATTCAAATTTGGATCACCCAGGTTGGCCAAATGGCACTGGGCCTATTGCTGGGCCATAGCGGTTCCAAATGGCCCCGAGCCAGGATGCTTCGAGTGGGCTGCACGTCGGGGCTCAGACTCGAAACTTACCTGATTCAGCGGATGGCACAAGCGGGCCGCGCACCGAGGCTCACTCTTGGATCGCACCTAGGTCGGATAGTGGTGCGGAGGAGCCTGTCGACAATCTAGGTCTCCACTAGACCTGGATCCAGGATTCACAGACTCATGAGTTACCTGGATCGGGGTGTTACGATTCGAGACTTATACTATTTCTCTTCTCCGCCCATTAGACGATGTCCGACAGCCACTGGAAGGTGACGTGATACAGGGCCATTGAAGGCTACCAGTCTGGCCCTCGTGTCTCGGAGTAGAAGGGCTCGCCTCTCCCGACAACAGAAAGGCTGTCGACACCCTCCTCGCTGGCGAAAGCTCCCCCGCGGTGAACTAGGGCCTTCCAGAGCCTCTATCCCTAGAGGCTTCTGTGATGGGGAGGCTATGGATCCTCACTCCGTCTTCATGGGAGAGGTCTCCTTAGCCCTGGGGGTGGACCTCTCACTAAATGCGGAAGCAGAAAGGCTGCAAGCACCACCCCTGTTGGTCCCAGTCGATAGTGGTGCCCTCTCTATGGGCCTTCCTCATCTTGCAGCAGATGACTGGGGGCAGGACCTCCTTTTTGACCAAGAAGCCTCAAATAGAGGGCCCAGGGGAGTCTGATTGTTATGAGGGGTCTCTGGAAGGGGTGAGACGGGCAAAAGGTGACGCTTATGTGGATGTGGAAGGGTGGAGGAGGGAGGAGGTCAAGGGGTCGTGGAGAGATTGATGGAACCACATGTCAAGGAGCTTGCAAAGGGGTATGGGTATCCTTCGCCGAGCTGGAGAGGGACATCAAAGGGCTGTTTGTGAAGGTCCAGAAGCGGTGGCTGCTCTCGACGGCAAGGGAGATTAAGGGAGGGAATTCGGCAACAATGGGTGAGAGTAGGGGGGAAGGAGTTAGGGGGAGAGGGAGCATTTAGAGGGGGCTGGGGGCACCAAGGAACTTCATCCCCTAATGAGGAACGTGTCATGGAATGTGAGGGGGATCTGTGGGAAGGAAAAGAGAAGGGTGGTAAGGTACCCTGTACGGAGATGCAAAATTGATATACTATGCTTATAGGAGTCCAAATGTGAGGGAGATAGGGAGAACATCATGGGGGGGATAGGGGGAACTAGATTGACTAAAGGGGTGTCCTCTCCTACTGACGGAAGAGCAAGAGGCATTATGGTCTTGTGGAATAAGTTTGAGGTGGAAGAGGTAGAGGATATCAGGCACATTGGCAGGTGGGCCATTTCCTATCATTTTGCAGTGTCAAGGATGGCTTCATGTGGAACTTAATTAGGGTCTATGGGCCGCAGAATAAAGAGGACAAGAAAGCACTCTGGGACGAGCTTCTATTTTGCCATGCTAGCTCCGGTAGACCATGGTGTGTAGGAGGAGCCTTCAATGCAATGGTCTTACTTTATGAGAGGTCAGGTGAGTCCCCCAATAGAGGAGATGGAGGACTTCAAGAATTTGAACATGGAGGCAGCACTGATTGATGTCCACACCTCCAATGTCTAGTTCATTTGGTCAAATCTTAGGGCAGACCTGCCCAATTCTAGACTCGATAGATTTCTGGTCTCTGTTGAGTGGGAGGATCTTCCCTCATATGGAGGCCCTTGCCTTGGCCAGACCTATCTCAAACCATAAGCCTATTTTGCTCAAGACTTGTTTCACATAGAGGAGCAGAGCTCAGTTCAAACTGAAAAGATATTGGCTTAAAGAGGAAAACTTCATGGACACGGTTGTCAGAGTATAGGCCACCCAAAGGCAGGAAGCGTCTTCTACGGCGAGACTGTTTGGCAAACTAAAGCATTTAGTTAAAGAGTTGACCAAGTGGGAGGTAGGCAAAACTTTTCCCGACAAAGTAGTTAAGGACAAAATTCTTGAGCAACTGGAGGGTCTTGATGCTTTGGAGGAGGCAGGACTTTTGGATGAGCCTGACAGGTTGCAATGGAACGAGCTTAAAGGTAGACTTTGGAGGAAGTGTATTGAAAGAGGAAGTCTACTGGGATGAGGAAGTGAAGACCGATCAGTTTGTTAGTGGTCTGAGGGTCGAGCTGAGGCACCATCTTCTTGCGTCAGGTTTAACCACCTTGGATGTGGCATGCAAGGCAGCGTCGACGTTGGAGAGAGATCTACAGAAGATTCAAGGGCAGGGCAGTGCTGGTCAGGTTCGGGCATGTTTGGGTCAACCGATGGAGGTTCAGTAGCAGAGTACTGCCCAGCTCTCAACAGGTGGTTCCATGGCAGTGCAGTCTGTAGCTCCCGTGCTAGAGTCATCGTCCTTTAGCTCGAGGCTCAAGAAGCTGCTCAAGGATGCGGGCTTTGGCGGGAAGAGTCAGGGTCGTAAGGGGCAGCCGCAGTAGGAGTCGGTAGGCAGTGTTCAGCAGCCGGTAACCTTGCAGCGTCAGAGTTCGGTGAGTGGTGCTCGGGACAGGTGTCCTAAGTGCGGTGGCTCTCATCCAGGCAGACTATGTTCAGCACCCGTGGTTTGCTTCAGGTGTGACCAGCCAGGGCATATGGCGCGCGACTGTCTGCAGAGACCGAGCCAGCCATCCGGGTTTTAGCAGCAGCAGCAGTTCTAGCCCCAGCAAGTGCCAGCACAGCCGCAGCAGTACCAGCGACAGGAGCAGTTTTCTTAGTTGTCTCGGTCAGCTACTATAGGGAGGTAGAGATCCCGAGGCAGAGTGATCCACATGACCAGAGCAGAGGTTGAGGCGTCGCAGTTGGTGGAAGGTACTCTTTCGATTTTAGGTTGTGCGGCTTGTGTTTTGTTCGATTCAGGTGCTTCTCATTCGTTCATTTCGGAGGATTTTGCTCAAAGCATGGAGGACTCGGTGACTAAGGTGTCCTGTGACATGACGGTGGAGTTATCTACTGGCGATTTCGTGCACATTCTGTATTGCTTCGAGAAGGTGTCCGTGTGGGTGGAAGGGCGGAACTTGCCGGCCAGGCTCTACGCGTTACCGCTCCAGGACTTTGATGTTATCTTGGGCATGGATTGGCTCGAGGCACATCATGCTTTGGTGGACTGCAGCTCGAAGAAGGTCTACTTCCGACAGCTTCGTGGACCCACCTTCTGTTATCGAGGTATCCGGTCTTCCTCTTCTCGCGGATGCGTCCCCTGACGTCTTACACCGCGTCACAAGTGTCTAGCTACAATGTCCCGGGCGCGAGACTCAGACACGCAACAAGTACCACAACAAAGACTAGCTGGGGTCACGCTCGGATTTGGTGTGTAGACTGGAGAACATGATCAACTAGAATGTATACCCTCCTCAAATCAGCTCATGTTGACTCTCTTGGATCCACTAATATAACACAACTACAAGCTATCTAACAAAAATTATTTTACTGAAAATATAAATGTGTTTAGGATACATTCATAGAATGTTTTGGTAAGTGGAAAGAGAATGATGCATCTTTATTTCTTTCAATCTTTTTTACTTTGCTTTAATGTGTTCGTAAGAATTGAAAACAAGAGTTTAAATTGCGCTCTTCCCCCCGTAATGCTAGTTGAAGCACAACTTAACAAAAGCAGCAAATATATTGAGCCGTTGAATCTTAAGGGTACATCACATGTAACTTTTTTTTTCTTGGTTACATGGCCTTATTTAGGATAAAGAAGAATACGGGAAGTAGAACGGGAAAATCGGGGTTCGAAAATGGCACTATGTAATTTTTCATAAGTCGAGGACGTGTGATCTCGCTAATTAAGAACTTGATGTCTGTGAATAATTTGAAAATAGATCACCGATCTTATTCCACACGTGGGAGAGCGAAATCGAACTCATAATCTGTCCATGGTGGGGGGGAGGTGGTGAACAACAGGGCCACGCCAATTGGCCGGGGTTCAAACGCGTAGCCTATTACGTCAACGTGATGTTGAACTCTTTTCTAAAGAAATGGGCATCATATGTACCTCCACTCATTTGATCCTAACTTCTTTAAAAGCTTTCAACGGAGACAATCTACTACAGACTCTTCCGTTCATGTGCTTCTACCCTCGCTTTCCGATACTTCTAACAACATTAATTCTCTTCTACCTCGCCACGTCCACCATGCATGGCACATGTATCTCGTGGTACACATACATAAATGTCCTAAAAATATTATCATGAATAAAGAAGTGAACCTTCTATCCCCACAACTTCGCTGGGAAGAATAAGCCCCACTTTGATTGGGGGTTATCCCCCACGTGTCTCGGGGATAACCCTCTCTCCCTCCCCCTTTTACACCAACCTTCTCTTCCTCTTCTCACAGCGCTCGAATCTTCAGAGTGGTCTCTCTCCTCTCTTCTGTTCTCTTCTCTGCTCTCTCTTTGATGTGACACCACCTTGGGGGTGATCGTCACAAGACCGAAGATCCCTCGGACCTAGCAAGCAAACAACGCGTGGATCTGTGACTTCACTCAAGCGGACTTACCCGCTAAGCACACTCTCATATCTGTAGGCAATCCAGTGATGGTAGTGAGGGTCCGGGATGGAACCTCGCTGCTCCGGTGGTTAGCTAGCCTACGAATGAACCCCTAAGGGCCAGAGATGCCCCAAATCACGGACGACCAACACGCCAAGGCCGTGGGTTAAGTGGTTTCTCTCACCTCACTCTGCGGTGGCCACTCAAATGATGGAAATTTGGTTCGAGCTCTCGCTCACCGTCCGACAGAGTTGGAAAGTAATACTAAATAAGCAATAGCAAAATCAGCAAAGGATGTGGCCCGGAGCTCACTTGATCGGTGTGAATACACCAATCCTGGTTGGAGACGAGGTGAGCGGGGAAGCGTGGGTACGCACCCGCACGCTGCGTCGGTGTCGCTCTAACCTGAAAATTTGAATAGTACAACACTACACCTCTTGCAGGAGGGGGATATCGGGGCGGGGATTAATTGATATTATATCCAAAACTACCTCCACGCAGGGAGGGGCTGTAAGCTGGCCAGGCGGGGTGGGGAATGGAGGTGGTCGGGGACCAACCGACTTGAATCTTTGCCTTCAGGTTACTGTTTCTACCTTCTGTAACCAGCGGTCTTTCAGGGAACGTAGAACCTTTTTGGGACGTCCGATGGTGGCGGGGATGGATGCATTGGAAAGCTTGACGTGTTAGCTTGCTCCAAGAAGAAACGCTGTCTCGTTCTGATCTCGGATGCACCGGGTACAGAAGATCCCACAGAACTGCGCCGGGCTTCTCTACTGCAGACCAGAGAGGGCTTGGACGAGGCCGTACTCCCAGATGGAATATCAGATTGAGGCGGGACCAAGTCCTACTGAAAGAGGGCTCAGTCTAGTGCTCCCAAACCAAAATTTGCTTCCTGAATCACCCGAAGTCCGCCACAAGGGGATATAACGCACCTCTACAGGCGCGCCAAATGACTATAACGCACCGGGGCAGGCGCGTTATGTCACCTGGGTTTCGAGACTCCGGAGTTTGGAATCGAAATCACCTCCCGATCGACCGAAATCGACGGGGGACGCGGGGAGACACAATTCTAAACTATCCTACCATGCCATACCATCATTCAACACCTAAGCATGCCACTAGAATTAAAAGACGAAGCCCATGGAGACAATTTCAAGCATTAAAGGCTAAAAATGAACTAAACGGGAACATGCATGAAAAATGAGGCAAAGGGCGTCGGACCACGGCGCATGTGGTACCGGCGGTGTCCTAACGAGGTAAGGAGTCCATCCCCCTACCTGGATTACGACGAAAATGGTGATTCGATGCAGATCTGGTAAGAGGGCGACGTAGTGCCTCCCGGCCTGACTCGGCTCCACGCTCCGTGGATCGAGAAAAGATGGGCGTCAACGCGATCCTCACGACGCGACCAATCCAACGGTACCTCCCTTGCTTCAATCAATGGCCATCTAGACCATAAATCGAGAGTGGAACGTAAATCATGAAATTAGCCTAAAATTCTACAAAATAGAGTTTTGCACGAAAAATGATGAAAATGGCAACGGATGGCGACGCATGTGGCATCAACGGGTTCCTGGCGAGACGAGGTGTCCGTTCCCCTACCTCTAGCGTGGCGAAGACCACGAATCGGTGCAGATCGGGCGACGGGGGCCACACCGTCCTTCTGCTTACACGCGTCTCCACGCTCCACGATCTGAGGGATGAAGGGTACCGGTGCGATCCTCGCGTCGAGCTCGTCCCGTCGGTACCTCCCACGCATCAGCTCGAGGCCGAATGGGTCACGAACCGAGTGAAAGGGGAGAGAGGAGAGAGAACGTGTGAGGGAGAGAGAGAATCGAGATGAGGCGAGAGAGAGATAAGGAAAGTGAGAGGAGAGAGAGGGGTCGTGGGTTTTTAAAAAATGTGATTTTTCTTTTATTTTTTTTTGAAAAATTTCCTCTAATTGTAAGAAAACCTTTTAAAAATAGAAATTATCAATATGCCCATTTTAATTTCATTAACATTTTAACCTTGCTTGGCATTTTACTTATTTCCTTATATGCTTTATATGCCGCTGCTAGAGAGCATGCTTAGGGATATCTAGCTCTCTTATTTTGTTATTACCGCTGCTGCGAGAGAGAGTGTACCGTCCCGTGACCCGATCCGGGTACAAGAGAGAGTTGACCACCCTAGCTCATGCCGATTTCTCAATTGTGTACGTCCGATCGCTTCCCTCGCTAAGGGACATTTGCGAGCTCGTCTAGAGTCCTAGGCCGAGTCTGTGGGTCTGTCCTGCATCACTTACCCTTTTTGGCATTTTTGTATTTTATTGTAGAGGAGTGGGCCGTTGAAAGGTCGAGGAAAGACATGCCGGTGAAGCCTGAATGGGCGCTAGGGAGATGTACCGACGAAGGTGCCCTGGGTGCACCGAAGAGGGAGCTTGGGGCCAGGCGTACCAGTGAGAGCAGAAGAAGTTGCATCGATGGAGGTTTAGGAGGCGTGTCGGTGAAGGGCAGGACTAGTGTGCCAGCGAGGGGTACTTGGACAAAGTGCACCGGTGAACGGCTGAAGATAGGACGAGTGTATCGATAAAGGGGTGGACAAGGTCCATGCAAATTCTTACAAAGGGAGCAAAGTCCGTGCATGCTTTTCAAAGGGTAAGTCCACGCACATCTAGGCTAAGCCCATGCAGATGCAAGTTAAGTCCGTGCACATGAGGGCTAAGTTCATGCATGCTAGGGGCAAGGTCAGTGTGTACGAGGGTGAGGTCGACGGACATATTGACTAAGTCAGTGCATATGCGGGGAAGGTCAGTGTAGTTATGGAGTACGCAAGTGGTGAAGGTCGGTGCACGTGCAGACTAAGGTCAGTGCACATGCAGACTAAGGTCAGTGTATATGCTGACAAAGTCAGTGTACGTGCAAACTAGTGTCAGTGCACATGTAGGGAAAGTCAGTGCACGTGGGTTAAAGTTAGTGCACATGCAGACTACGGTCAGTGTACGTGCTGACGAAGTCAGTGTACGTGCAAACTAAGGTTAGTGCACATGCAGGGTGAAGTCAGTGCACATGGGCTAAAGTCAGTGCATGTGCAGACTAAAGTTAGTGTATGTGCTGACGAAGTCAGTGTACATGACTTAAACTACGCATGAGCAAATATGCACAGAGCTTGTTCTGTTCAATGAAGAGTATGCACTCACTCATATATGCACCGACTTGATTACGTGCAACGGTGCGAGAGTTGCACCGACACGGCTACAGGGAGGTGCACAGACTTTATATCATGCATAGAGCATATGTGCACCGACTCAGCTAAGTGTAGACTAAATCATGCACAAACTTAGTGAGCATATATGTGCAGACTTATGTATATACGATAGAAGGTGCACTGATAAATGAGCAAGCAAAACAGTGAGAAGTGCACGACTTCAATCAAAGGAATGCCCAGACCTTATTCACGAAATGCATGCGTAGACTGGCTCAGGCTCACTTGGACTTAGCTCCAACTAACACAGATTTATAGAGTATAACAAATGCACTGACTCAGACTTGTCAGAACATACATTATGACCTAAACATGGGTGAATGCACCGACCTATCATGCCTGATGCAAAATGCAAAGATTGCACAGACCTACATGGCGTGAACATAAGAGAGTGTGCTGACCTGAAAAATGAACAATAATAAGATATGCATGGACTGACAATTGCACGGACTTTGTGTAGCCAGCTTCCTAGAACAAAGTGCACCGACCTAAGACCTTAAGACCTAAGACCTTGCATAGGCTTGTGCAACGAGTGTAGTCCAACCAGTTTGATGTGAACTGAGATCTACATGGACCTTGGCCTTAGACGATTAGACTTGCACTAACTAAAAATAATGTATGCACAAATACAGTCTTAACCGATGTAGATGCAATCATTCAATCATCAAGACCACAGATGCAATAGTCTAATCATGCAAACTCATGTGGTGACTTATGGTGTTGCTATCATCAAAACATTATCAAAATACCAGATGCATTCATTCAATCATGCAGACTTATGTGGTGACTCATAATGTTGCTATCATCCAAATCACAGGGACACAACAAGCCAGACTTGCTCCTTCGAGAGATACATTCTGAATTTTATTTTACAGCTTTCTATTGCTGTGATCTATCCTTGTTTTCTTATTTTCTTATTTTCCTTATTGTCTCCATTCAAGCTGTGTGTCAGTAGTTGTAGAGAAGTTGATTCTTTCATTTAGCTTTCACTTTTACCATCTCCAGTCCATTCCTTCTCCATTCATTTGCTTACCTGTCATGAACAAAGCATTACGTATGTCAGTCATATGAGAGTGGAAAGCAACAATGACTTATAGTGTTAGCCATTATCAAAACCATGATATACGAATAACCACAGGGGCACAACATTCTCCCCCTTTTTGATGATGGCAATACTCTGAGTCATTATCTGACATTAATACTCAAGAATGCAAACAGAGTGAGGATTTGATGACAGATGCAGCTCAAGATACAAAGTGATGTTTAGAATGTGAGTATGTATGCATGAATGAAAATAGATATGCATGGATGAATTTGATCATGTGAATGCTCCCCCTTAGTGTATGCATGATTTCTCATCTCCCCCTTTGACAATGATTGCATAATCACACTCCCCCTTTGGCAATGGATCTCACAAGCACTTGAACCAAGGATAGGAGGTTCTCCCCCTTTCTGATGTTTCTCCCCCTTACATGAATGACTCACACTTGATTACAAGAATGACTCACACTTGAGTTTTCTCCCCCTTTGGCAACAGCAAAAAGGAGGACTAGGGCAGAACAGGGGACAAATGATGTAGGGAGTGGAATGGAGTATGAGTGCAGAGCAAACCATTATATGCAAATCTGAACATGCCGCGAAAAATATACATGGTTCAAAGCTAATAAAATCTAAAATCAACAATGGAGTTCGAAAAGCATCTATATCTATGTTTGTAATAGAAGTGAACCAAAAGTGCATATCACGGTGATGGTATCCTTCCATTGTCTTATACATTCATATTCAATAGCTTCAAAGGGAATAGCATGAACAAGTATTGAGGTTAAACCACCATGACTAAGGCCAGGAATTCTATGATTTCAATAATTTTTCCATGATCTTTTTCATTGATATTCACTAATCTCATATTTTACGAGCAATCGAGTCTAGTATATACCTCCTAACCGTAAGAATACATATTGTTTAGACGCAAGTATTCCTAGGTATTTGGTAAGACTGACGGTTATGCTTCATATTGAACAGAGATAGCATGATCACCTCATGACATATCTAACCTCATTTCTTTGATGAGAAGATATTGACTTTGAAGAGTCATTTGCCCCTGTAGCCATGTTAGAGGGCCACTGCAAACTCCATCACCCAGCCTCATTTTAACCTTCTCCTAGCTTGGATAGACCCCCTATTGATCCCCCTAATAGTCAGGGGACGCCCCAGCCCCTTCCCACTCCATCTCCCCCTCCTCATCTCCCCACTATCGTCCCTTTCCACCACCATACCCTGTGGAGTTCGCAGGTAGCAGACTAGGGTCTTGAAGGCAGCATCTTCCTTGGCCCTTCCCCAACTCTTCTGGTGGCAAATCATATATCTTTGGAAAGGTTGTCTAGAGAGCTTTCCAAGAGAGGTGGTTTTGTGATCATCGGAGCTCCGAGCTGCCCGTGAGAGTGAATCTCCCTCGACTGTGTAGTTTTGCCCAAGTAGACAACTAGAGGAGGATTCCAAGAGCTTCCACAGCCACATTCCTTGGCTTCTGGTGGCGCCACTTGGCCGAGAGCTTCTTCCAACTGTTGACCATCATCAGCAAAAAGTGGCGCCCTGATCGACATCTGGAGGAGTGATTTCTAAATTTTATTCCCCAAGTGCGTAGAATAGTCTAGTCAGGGCCTGAATCGACCCCTTTCACTCAACGGGTTCTATCTCTCTGCCCCAACCTCCTCTGGTGTTCTTCCTAGTTTCTGCTCGAAGAGGACTTGACTATGGATGCACTCATCTTGTTCCCACACCGTTTCGACTACAGGAGTGTTTGTGACGGCGTTGTCTACCGGATGCTGCAACCTGAGAGCAGTCCAAGTCTGAACTAAGCGACCCGATTCCTGAGCCAGCCACGACCAACGAAAATGTCGGACGATCCCATAAAAATTCAGGAGCTTTCTTGGGTCAGTCAGCAAAGGATTGGCACTAGTTTCGGCATCTTTCGAGTCTGGTACAGCTCGTGGCAGCGTCTACAGTGACTCCCTGTCCTGCCATTCTAGACCTGGACAGAACTGAAGAAACGCCCACCTGGCAACGTCTTAGCTTCACTCCCCTCCCCGCCTGGCCGGCTTACCACCCCTCCCTGTGTGGAGGTAGTGTTTGTTTGTACTCCACTTCTCCCCACCCCGAGGTCCCCCTCCTGTGCGAGGCGTGGACGTGTCCTCCAGGGATTGATTTCTCTTCGCCATTGTGATTCCGGGGATGGCTTCACGTTGGCATGGTGTCTCTTTGGAGGGTCCGAATGGGACGTGTCCTCTAGGGTCTCTTCGGCCGAAACTGTCATTGTTGCTGGACTGGCGGGGACATACGAGCGTGTAATTTTGCACGTCTACAAAATATTGTTCTAATTTATATTGCACGTGGTGTAATTCCAATTCTTTATACGCTCCCTCGACAAACTCCCCCCCAACCCTTCAGGGGCCTCATCAGCCTCTTAGGTGACTTCCCCAGTTCCTGATAGCAGTAATCTGATGTTACACTGGGTTATCGGTATCCGGAGCTCTGGGTCATTACAGTTGGTATCAGAGCGGCATTGAGAGATCATGTAAGGAATTGAAATTACACGGCTATTGTCCAGAATTAGTCCATTTGCGCCATCTATTGCTGGCTTAGGATGTTTTCCGTATGATTAATGGAGTTTCCTGATTATTATCCATGTTTTCTAGTCATTTCAAGATGCTGCCTCAGCGTCGGAGAGTTTTGATTCCCCAGGAAGCGAGTAGTGTCCCTCAAGATGTTCCTACTTTGGCTCCTGTTATTCCGGCTCAAGAGGATGCACCTGGTAGTCGCGGACGTGCTTGAAAGAATTTTTGTTGTTTCATCCACCGACTTTTGAAGGCCAGATCGATCTTGATCCCGCCAGGGTTTGGCTGGATGTGACCGAGCGTGTGTTTCACTCTATGAAATGTACGAAAGACGAGAAAGTGATGCTCGGCACTTTTTAGCTCCAGGGCGTGGCGCTGACATCATGGAACACGGAATGGGAGATTACTTTTCAGACTCGTTCGCTCCGGCAGATTTCATGGGCTAAGTTCATCGCCGCATTTGAACTTACTTTCAGTCCGGCTTACCTTAGGATGGATAAAATGGACCAATTCTTGCAGCTCGTCCAGGGAGGAATGTTAGTGCTTGAATATCAAAACAGGTTCATGGAATTGGGCTGTTATGCGACCCACGTGCTAGCGAATGAAGCTTTAAAGATGGAGTAGTTTCTTCATGGTCTCTGTGCTGAACTGAGGTAGCCTTTGATCATTGCTCGCCCGCCCCATAATCGCATTCAAAGAACGCGCTGCGGCGCAATTGTGAGGGGGGTTAAAATGGCACAGGGGAATAGTGACCGCGCCGTATTAACCCGCGCCAGAATAGCTTCATCCGAGAGTTGTTTCAAAGCTTTTTACTGTGTTTCCTTTTTTCCTTTCACCTGTGAGCAAGTTCGATGGTTGGTTTGTTCATCTATTAGATAGATTAGATGGATAAGGAGGGGGTTTAAGTGTTTTAGTTGCTTATTAAGGTGAATTAGCATGGATTCTTAAGTGTTTTATTCGGGGAGTTTGATCCACAGAGGCTTGGTTTGTTTTGTTCACAGAGATTATCTTTGTTCGTTTGTTCTTGAGTGTTCTTAATCCCCTGGCGAAAATCGGGCAGCATCTCCCCTAAACCGAGACTTGTCAGAGTTAATAGAAGGCCACCAAATAGATTGCTCCGGGGTGACCCTCAAAAATCGGAGTGGCCTCACGGCGGTCTGAACCCATGTGTGAGTGTGGAACACTCGAGGACTAGCCTTCAAGAGTGACCACGACTCACGGGCGATGAACTTTCGAAGTGGGACAAGTGTCTGCCCTGTGAGGCCATGAATGTTCATCCCGTGATGGACTCCTTCGAAGGTCGTGCTATGGAGAAGCAAGCTTCGAAGGGTCTTGGATGAGGGGAAGGAGGAGAGAAGAAGAAGGAAGCAGGGATTAAAACCGAGAGCACTGAGTTTGCAAAATGACCCTTCTTTTTATTCATCCACACAAACGGGGGAAAGAGGTACAGGGGATTTTATCTCAAAGGAGAGGGAAAATACATTGAGGGGGGGAAGAGGAAGGAGATACGCTGGTGGGGGAGAGGGAATGGAGCACGGGCTCCTCCCCCCTTTGGACTCACCTTCCCTCTCTCACACACTCTCTCCCTTTTTCTTCACCTTACAGGCGCCGGGCGACCAAACTCCTTCACTTCACCTCAGCTGGGCACTTCACCGCTCTGGGCTTTTTTCTCTTTTTTTCTTTCGAGCGCTCTCTGAGACGGGCCAGCCGGGGAGCTCCAAGCAGGGGGTTGCTCTGTCGAACATGCAGCGTATATATAGAAGGGGTTGCCCTTCCTCTCTTGAACGGGAGAAGACTCCCGCCACTTCATTTGTTTGTCGAACGAACGAAATTGAAATGTCGCGGTGTCGTCCATTGATTTGCATAGTACACTGGTATTCGTTCGAGGACGGGATGTTTGCAGATTTGCTAGCCTATATTTTGCTGCTTCCACCATCGATGCACGCCTTTACCGTTGATGGCACTGTGCTGTCGAACAAAGGAGGAGACATGGCTTCAGAGCATTGAATGTTCTCTGCGCACCAGACTAATGCAAAAATAGGGTGTCAGAGTATGGAGGGGATGGCATTTGAGTTGAACCGGCCCAGGGGAATAGTCACCGCGCCGGATTAACAACATTCAAAGGGAGCACGCCGTTTTAACAAAATTCAAAGGAAATGGGTGCGCCAATTTAAGGATGTTGAAGGGGCGCACCATTTTAAGGAAAATAAGGGAAATGGGCTCTTCAAAATCTTGCGCGCCGATTTAGTTGGGTTTAGTTGTCAAAGGTGAGCATGTCGATTTGATGTCTTGGCAAAAGGTGGCACCGTTTTAGCATTTGAAGAAAAAAAATGTGGCGCCATTTTAACCAAAGCAAAGGTGGCACACTGTTTTAAGCATCAAAAGGGGGGTGCGCCGTATTAACAAAGCAAGGGGAGCACGCCGGTTTAAGGCGCGCCGATTTAAAGCCCTTTTGTATCGCTTTAAGCATCGAATATTGGTTCTTTCCGAAGTCGCGGTCATTTATTCTGCTTGAGGGACTTCCTTTTCGGGTGGCGGGCCACCAAGTGAGCTCTCATCCTGGTCGGGCAAGGTATGAGGTTTATTCGGTATTTTAATCTTCGACTCACTCTCGAGTGTTGAGACGTGCGTACCGTATGATCATCATTGTCATTTTTTGATGTCCACACCCAGTTGAGGTGAAAACCCAAAAGGGCACCTCAGGCAAAATCAAGTGACCCCTCAGTGTGAAAATCTGCAAGGGCGCACTAGAAAAAGCTAAAGGGGGTCAGCTCTGGCGAAAACCCATAAGGGCGGTGGAGCTGGTAAAGATAAAAATGAAAAAAATCCTCTCCTTCTCTTCTCCCCAACGATGAGGGTCATCGACCATGATATTTTGTCAATGGTGACCTCAGTATCACTTCACAATGATGGTGACCATCGCACCCTTCAAGGTTGAACAACGCCTCCATAGGCCAGCCACTCAGTTCCAGTAGCAATTGTCAGCTCCAACATCGCGGCTACAATGCCTCTGCAAGCTAGCCGCTCAGATCCAGCGTCGATCTCCAGCTCCAACATCGCAGCTACAATTCCTCCACAGGCTAGTCACTCAGTTCCAGTGCCGGTCCCCAGCTCCAGCATCGCAGCTACAATGCTTCTGCAGGCCAGTCGCTCAGTTCCAGTGCCGATTTCTAGCTCCAGTATCGCGGCTACAACGACTCTGTAGGCCAGCCGCTTAGTTCCAGTGCCGGTCTCCAGCTCCAGCACCGCGACTACAATGCCTCCCCAGGCCAGTCGCTTAGTTCCAGCACCAGTTGCCAGCTCCAATGTCACGGCTACAACACTCTCATGGGCCAACCGCTTGGTTCCAGTACCAGTCGCCAGCCCAGTAGTCCAGCTACAATGCATCAGTGGACCAGTTACCTAGACCCAGTGCCAGCATCCAGCCCCAGCATTTCAGCTACAACCTCATCAAGAGTCAACCAACCAGCTCCAGTCCCCAACCCTAGCCTTCAATTGTGATGCCTCCCAGGGCCATTCGGCCAGCCCAGCTCCAGTTCCCCAAGCCAATATGAACTACATTGCCAGCTAACAACATATGACCAGTCAATACCAAGCGTCAACCTACAACTGGAACAAGCCAGAATCAATTCCTAGCCTTAATTTCGTGGGCCCTCAAGTTCCAACGGGCCTACGCTGACCTCACATGACATTGGTCTTCCCCTTCTTTTGTCAAGGGACTGACCCTCAGCACTTAGTCTTTCCTCCTATTTTCCAGTACCCAGCACCTAGCCTCCAGTATCCAAAATCCAGTTACATCTCTCCCCTTTCCGAGTGCCCTATATCAATGCCCTGAAACCGGGTAAGCTCATTCTCCTATCCCCTACACCGGTACATAGTGAAGAGAATCAAGTAGACTAACAATAAGTGGTCTCCAGTCCTTGCACTCAGCACTATTCCATAGAACGGGAAGGGAAACAACCCAGCGAATGAAAGGGAGGTGATGAATGAGATGATGAAGAGTGAAGGCTATAAGGGGACTATTATTGAAATGACCAAGACTCTGTCAATTTCTGACGAAATTTTGGCAAAGTTTCCCCTAGGCCAGAGGCGTAAGGGGAAACACAGGTGCGCGTCCACAAGGAGTGACGGCCCCAGAAAAGTACGGTGGGCCCCGCGGGGTGACACCAGAAGTCCTCAGCAGCTTATGTGTGTGTGTCTCTCCCTCTCACTGGTACACCCTGAGGGAAGCCTTCCCCAGCGCACCCACTGTGACCTTCCCCAGCACACCTTGGCGTAACCTTCACTGGCACACCACAGGGCAACCTTCACCGACACGGTCCCTGACCCTTCACCGGCACACCATGTGGTGGCCTTCCCTGGCACGGTCCTTGACCCTTCACCGGCACACCCTGTTGTGGTCTTCCCCGGCATGGTCCCTGAGCCTTCATCGACACACCCTGTGGTGGCCTTCCCCGGCACGGTCCAAATACTCTTCGTCGGCACGCCCTTAAGGTCCTCACCGACACGCCCTGTGGTGGCCTTCCCCAGCACAATCCCTAAGCCTTCACCGGCACACCTTGTAGTGGTCTTCCCCGGCACGGTCCCTATACCCTCCGCTGACACCCCATCCATAGTCGTCTTCCCTGACACATCCGGCACGATAGGTGACTGCACCCGCGGTGACACCCAGAGAAGAGGAAGAGGGAGAAGGAAGAAGAAGAAGAAATAAAGGGGAAGAAGAAGGAGAAGGGAGAGAGGGGGAAGGAGCCTAGGGCTCTATCGCCCCCCGAAGGCGAAGAAAAGAGAAAGAAGAGAGAAGGAGGGGAAAAGAAGACCAGGGAGAAGGAAGAGGAAGAAAGAGGGGGAAGGCCTTCGTGGCCGCCTCCTCACCCCAATGACGACAACGACGACAAACGATGGCAACTGTGGTGTCAGCGACGGAGAAGAAGAGGAGGAGAGGGGGTTCGCCCGTCTGCTCAACGAAGAGAGAGAAAGGGGAGGGAAAGAGAGAAGTGTTCAAAAGAGAGGGGGTGGCCCATTCACACCACCCCCGTCCCCTTTTATAGGGGGTTTTCAAAAAAAGAGAGGTGCCGATCCCGCTCGAAGACGAGGGCGAGCGGGGAAGCGTGGGTTCCCCACACGCCGCACCGGTGTTGCTTGAACCTACTCAAGATCTTACATCACTACACCTCTCGTAGGAGGGGGGATCTTGGGGTGGGGGTTAAGTTCATAGAACCAAAACTACCTCCACGCAGGGAGGGGCCTTTAGCCGGCTAAGCAGGGAGGGGAAGAAGTAGACAAGAAGCTTCAAAGAATGTTGGAGTCGATTCTGTCCCCTCTTAGGAACAGAGGATAGACAGTCGTTGCTGGAATTGTTGTGGTCTCTCCTGTACTCCTTTGCTAGCGAGAACTATGCCAAGATTTCATAGGTTGACCCAGGAAGGTGCTGGAATTTTGGTAGGAGCTTTGGGAGCCAGCGTTGGTTGGGGTGGGACTGGAAGAAGAGGCTCTGTTCTCTGGTTCTGACTTTCTCAGCACTATAGTATTAGGAAGATGAAGCCGCCATGATCTGTCCTGAACTTTAAATTGGGCACGGTTGATGGCGTTGGAACCGTTGACGAGTTGTCTTTGAAACGTGACCCACGGGAGTGCCAGCCGATGTCAGAGTACGTCGCAGCAGTCCAAACAGTGACAGGGTGTCAGTTTAGTCCCAGGGGGGATAGGACTGCGCACCCTGTGGAGAAAATGGTGAAGAATTCGCTCAGGTTGCCAAATGGAGTGTCGCTTCTTGGAGGAGGATGGAGACTCATAGTAGAAGGTCTTAGTCAAACCCCGCCTTTAGATCTTCAGGTGAGCAGGCATGGCAGCTTCTGCAAGCCACCTTTGGATGCTGATCAGAATCTTTCTGTGCAGTCAGAGTAGATTGCTTGCCCCGGACAGCCATGAACTCAGAATGAGACGAGACGATCGCCGTTACGAAGAAGACTCGAAGACGCTTCCATAGGTAGCTCTTGCACCACCTGAATCTCCTGGATGATGTTACAGCTTCCTCGGCAATCTTCAGGCTCCCTGGGTAGCGAACTGGTCAGTAAGGGCAGCCTTCAAAGCTCAAGTGGGGGAAAGGGGGAGGTGGCTAATGGTGATGGGAGATGGTGGGAAACCCAGAGAGGGATGTGTAGGAGGTGTGGAGGAATAGGTGTAGGGCGATGGTATTGGGTACCTCGCCGAGTGGGCATGCAATGGACACAATGACTAGGAGACACGGGCTATGACAAAGATGATGCACCTAGACCTAAACCAGTACCCGGTATGCAAATGCAACACCTAGGAGCGACTTAGACTTAAATGACACTTTTTTTTGATTTTTAGACACCCTAGACTCAACCTCGCGCTCTGATACCAATTTGATGCGGGACGGACCACGACTCGACCTAAACTCTAAGCAAGCTCACGATCGTCCCTATCGAGGGAAGCGTACGGACGTGCGCGGTTGAGAAATAGGCAATGAGTTAGGGTGGTCAGCTCTCTCTTGTGCCCAGATCAGGTCACGGGATGGTCACGCCCTCTCTCGCAGCAGTGGTGAAATAAATATATCGAGCTAGATTACCCTATCATGCTCTCTAGCAGCAACATAAACAAGTATATATGAAATAAAGCCAAGTGCCGAGCAAAGGAGAGGGCATGATACCTCCACGCTCTCGACGTGGGGAAGACGACCCCGGCCGAATTGGTACTCCCGGAACAGTTATTACACAATTATTACAGCAAATAGATTATTTCCCACTCCACGGAGGGAGGTATGGGGCTACATGTGGGATCTGGGAGTGACGCGATTGGGTTGACGGCCAGCACTCGGGGCCACTTTAACAAGGCAAGCACGCGCACTCGTGGGGCCCACGTCCTGACTGGCGGGCCGGGACACCGAGAGGTTGTTGCTGTGCCAGTGGCTCCTGGTTGGGTGTTCCTGGGGCAGAGGTGTGCCGGTCGGACTCGCGGAAGGCGAGGCGGTCGCCTCGGGATGGTCGTTGGATGCCGACCTCGAGTTGGAATTTGTTATTTTACAGCGCGCGACCCCGCAAGAATTAGCGCTGCGTTCAGCCCTGACATCAGAATGACACGAGGTTGGCGGCGTTGGAAAGCTCTTTCGAAGAGCTTCGATCTCTAGTTAGTGCAGCACTTCAGAACATCTCAGAGTCAGCCTTTGCAGAATTTTTAATGTGCTGGTTTGCAGAACCAGATCTAGCAGAATAAAACTGGACTTATCTGAGAACATGAGTTGACCGGGGGTGTAGTGGTCACGGGGGTGGGGGCAATCAACTACACGCACTACCCTCGTGCAGGAGGGGGGAACGAGGGGAGGGGAAACCAAACAGCGATCGTACGACACGCTCCGATGCCCAATCGTGGTGCTGCCAATGCAGGGACGAAGCTTGAAGGATGCCTTAGGATGCCAGAAAGTCCGACGTCGAGCCGATGTCACTGGAGGGTGGAGGAGGTCACTGCCATTAGCCTGCGCGGTTCTGCCTCGCAGGACTGGATGGCACAGTCGTGGTGCGTCGGCAGGTACGCTCGCTGACGAACTCCAAACGTGGCAGGACTAGATCGTGGGCACAGAAGACAGGGGGTAATACAAATCCTCAAAAGCTGGCAGCCATCAGATCTTCTCATAGGTTGTGGTCGCTCAGACAGTTGGAGTTAGGTTTCTGGGTGAATAGCAGGACAGGCCAACAACGGCCCCAGTAGAATTTTTGTTGCCGATTTCAGAACGGGGCAAGACCACCAGGGATGGTTTTGTGTCGCCGAGTGCTGCAACTTTGGTGAAGACGCCTCAGGCCGAAAATGAATAGAGGGAGGCGTGCTGATGCTGTCGAGGCTGCTGCTGGATTTGGGCGGACTGGGTTGCACCAGTCAGGAGCAGTCATGGGAGAATGGACGCCCCGGGCTGTGCTGATGACAAAAATGTGCAGGACCACCTCGGGGTTGAAGGCGACTCGAAGGGGGAGAACTCTCGTGAAGGAGGCTCTAGCCGATCCACACAGGGGAGGTCGGTGTTAGCGTTGCCAGGGGGCACTCAGGAACAGGTGCAGTCCAGGTGCAGTTGCACGGAAATGACTGTACCAGTTGACGCTGTTGACAAAACGGGATGAGACTTCCTCTGCTGCGAAGACGACTCGGAGTAGAATGATACCACAGAAGCGGGCTCAGGCTGATTCGTGTAGTAGACAGAGGTATGGACCCTGCAAGCTCTGTCAATGGTTCTCCTACCAGTCTGGGTGCAGCAGAATGAGGAGATCTTCAACGCCGACGCCGGGGGTGATGCCGAGGGAGGCTGGGGCCACCATGGACGTTCCTGGAAGGGGATGGGGCATGGGTTGCAGAGAGGATGGGTGGCTGGAGGTGAGAAAATAATCACGATCTAATAGTTATTTAATTATTGTAGGACACTAGCCGCAGAACGTGCTCAATGGCGCGATATGCAGAGGACCGTCCAGGGCCTCACCCAAGCGCTACAATAGGTTGCACAAGGAGGTGCACAACGTGGAGCCGGGAACCTACACCAAAGTTTCAGGAACATGAACCCTCCTAAGTTCATGGGATCTACAGACCCAGATGATGTCGAGCACTGACTCAGGGAAACGAAACGTATTTTTAGAGTTATGCAGTGTACAAATCAAGAGAAGGTCTTACTAGTAACTTTCTAGTTAGAGAGAGACGCCCGATGCTGGTGGGAATCAGTAGAAGCTACCCTAGGCCAGGCTCATGTCACATGGGAAGAATTTGTTGAACATTTCAACAATAAGCATTTTTCTGATAGAGTTCAGGAAAGGAAAGCCTCTGAATTTGCCGCACTCAAACAACGATCCCTCTCGGTGGCAGAATATGAGGTGCAGTTCTCAAGATTATCTCGGTATGCTAAACACCTAGTTAGTACCGAGAAAATGAAAGCTAAAAGGTTTCTTAATTGGCTCAGGCCCTAATATATCACCCAATTGGCACCAATGGACATACAAGTCTATGCGGAGATGGTGCGCCGAGCACAGTTGCTTGAAGATGCCACGGAACTGTCAGATAAGATCCGTGGGCGAGAAAGGAGCGTTGCTGGTTCTGGCAATTATAAGCCAACCTTTAATAACAAGAAGAGACCTGGTAATGGAGGAGAGTCTTCGCAAGATAAGAAGCTAAAGAAAACGTCCAAGTCATTCTCCATCACCACTCCCTCCAACGTGGTTGTAAGCATTGTGATAAGGCTGGGCACAAGGCTGAAGAATGTTGGAGAAAACTGGGAGCCTGTCTCTGTTGTGGGAGCCGAGATCACCAGATCCCAGACTGCCCGATGATGAAGGAATCACCAGGAGATGGAAAGCGTCCAGTAACAAGGAATGCTCATCTCCATGCTGTTATGGAGGCAGAACAAGACAATGAAGGCGGACTGGTAGAAGGTACACTAACCATTTGTTCAAAGTCTGCCTATGTTTTATTTGACACTGGAGCATCACATTCCTTCACCCTTACATATCGGGGAATGGGCAATGCTTCTCACTGGCAACCACCTTGCCAATACAGGATTCGTCTCGCACAGACTTCATGGCACACGAGAGAGGCCAACCAATCCGGACACACGATGTAAGACGATGAACCTTAACCCAACGCGATCTCCTCCAACCAATGGGAAAACTCAATACTCCACTGACCAACAGAAGGTCCCCGTACTCGACCTGACCTCCAACCTTACACACGCTGGGAATAGCACCTTCTAGCATCGAACATCATTACCTTCATCAGGTCAGCACCTCTGACACACTCACCAAGTGTCTTGTCGAACCACGATCACAACACCTCTCGATGCACCACCGCTGCAATTCCTCGAATAGCAACACACCACGCCTCGAGCCGCATCACGAGCAATAATCGGCACCTGCCAACACTCATCCTCAAACTGCAAGCTCACCACTGAGCCTTCACTTCTCGAACCAGATCCAGGGCAACCATAGCCCAATCTAAGAAGATCCTCCGCTCATCCGAGCACATCTCGACCAGAGAGCCCGCTCTGCCACCATAAACCACGATCTCAACACCTCAGGGGCTGGATAATCCTCAAGCTAGGGTGGCCAACCGGATAATAACTCCCTCAGAGCATACTCACGGCCACCTAACCATGAGTAATTCTCACCAGCCACCTGACCTCACTGCAGATTCCTCGAATACAGCACCGCAGCGACACACCTGCCAGCAACCTCTGCCCGACGTAGCATAACCAGGGCCACCACCAATGAGGGAGAAGGTTCTTGATCTCGACCTCAGACCCCATGTCGACACTCCGACGATGACAGTAACTACCTTCACAGCGCCAATGTCACACCCTCAAACTCTCACGTGAGAAACGAAGCAAAAAATAAGCACGAAACCCTATGCCAGCTGCCGACTGTACTGGACCTTACGAACTCTGATCACTGTAACATCCTGAATTCCCATGTACTTCCACAACCATAACTCTGATACCAGCTGTGGCGACCCGGGATCCGAGTACCGAAAAGGAACCGGCGCGACTCGAACCTCGGCCCGCCTCCCACGAGCCCGAAGACTCGGAAGGGATAAAAGGATAGGTGTAGTATTTGTCAGTTCATTAGAAAATACCAACATAGAGTATGCATGAAAGCACCAATGCAATCGTCAACATCAAGGATGATGTATACATGAAGGACCATTGCGTTTGAACCACCTGCAAACACAAAACATACAATATATTGGAATCATCAAACCATTATCAAAGGCAACGAGGGGCACACAGAACCCAACAATCTCCCCCTTTTTGATGATGACAATATATTATGATGACCAAGACATTCTCTCCCCCTTTGACATTATCAAAAAGTGGGGGACGAGGTGAACAAAGGTGAAAGTACAAACAAAGATAGATGGATATTTAAAACCAATGGGGCACGAAGCCAGCAATGAACCTCCCACAAAAGGAAGGTGTGAGCATTATGAACAAGTATGAACCTAAAAACATATGTGAAACTATGAACTAGCATCTAATGCTGAAATGTGAACTTTGAAAAACCAAGCTATGCACAAGGTGTATTGTGCTAAAATGCACATTATTTACCCCCATTTGTCAAGAACAAAAACCAACTAACAATGGGTTATTTAACCTAATATTTACAAGTATGACCTACATATGTAAATTGTGGAATGAAGTATGATATGAGCAAATAGATCAACCATTCAGGCATTCAAGCATGCATAAATAAATATAGACTCATGCAAGTCCCATCGGGACAGGTGTAAGGATAATACAATCGATTATAGAACATGATGTGTATGAGCAATACTAAGTGGGTCGTGCTTACATAAATAAGTACTGCATAAACCATGATAAATGACAGATTCATAAGGAACATTCAAACAATCAAACCCAAGGTGCATATGTGATGATTGAGCAATGAATTTCAAGGTAGTATGGAAAATCAGATTTTCTAAAGAACACTACAAAGAACTTATCACCCATACACTTACATACACAATGCTCGACTATTGGTAGCTACGTATGACCCCAATTTTTTTTTATATGTACTATAAATGGTGTGACTAACCTTTTGACACGAGTTGTATCCTTTGTCTCAGGGACACTTCTCGGTTACTCAGTTTCGTCACTTATCTAAACTGTGGATTTTATCACTTTTCAACGCGAGTTGTATCCTTTGTCTCAGGTGTCGGCAACGAGTATTTTCATGGGAATGAGCGCACGAGCGAAGAGCCCGCCCCCCCGGCAAGCAAGGAAAAGTCGCGGGCCGCCCCGTTGTCACAATCCGTCACGATCCCGTGAAAACCGTCCCGTCCCGCCAAAGTAACCGGCACAAAGTCGGTGCCGTCATGGTCTCCTCGCGGAAGGCATCGACTTTTGCCGGTCGCCCGCCGGAAACAATCGCGCCCGCCACCTTTTTCGCAAAAACCAGTTAAAAATCACCGCCGGCGCGCGAACGTCTTGACGCGCAACTGGTCCACTTCCCGCTTAACCACCCACGTGAGCAACGCCGCCGTCACCGCCGAAAAACCCTCCCGCATGGTCCCCCTCGACGTGCTGCGCGGCCTCATGCTCGTCTTCATGGCGCTCGACCACATCCCGTCGGCCCTGAGCGTCCTCGGCGACCACGTCTTCGGCTACGTGAGCAACGCCGAGGGCTTCGTGTTCCTCTCGGGCCTGCTCGCCGGCCTCGTTTACACGCGGCGGCTGATGCGCACGTCGTTCGCCGAGGCGCGCACCGCCTGCTTTCGCCGCGCGGGCGTGATCTATACTTATCAAGTCGGCGCCTTCCTCGCCGTGTTCGCCTGGGTCCACGGATTCGCGGCGATCACCGGCCACCCGCCGCCCAACTCCCCCGCCGCCATGAGCGCGCATCCCTGGGGCGCGCTGCTGGCGGGCGCGACCTTCGTCTACCAGCCCGGCCTGCTCGACATCCTGCCGATGTATTGCCTCTTCCTGCTCGCGCTGCCGTTCGTGCTGCGCTGGCTGGAGGCGGGGCGCGGACGCGCCGTTTTTCTGACGAGCCTCGCGATCTGGGGCCTCACCAACCTCCTCGTCCCGCAGCACCCCTACGTCTCCGACTCGGGCATCATCAACAGCGGCGCCTTCAACATCGGCGCCTGGCAACTCCTCTTCCTCACCGGCATCGTCCTCGGCCACGCGTGGGCCCGCGGCCGCTCCATTCTGCCCCGACCGCGCGCGTGGGTGATCGCCCTCATGCTCGCCGCCGCCGCGTTCCCCTACGCCGTGCGCCACGGCTACCTCGCCCCGCCCTGGCCGGAGCCCCTGCTATGGAGTGGACATGAAATCTCCGGAGGGCAACTCAACGAGTAGATCACAAGGCGACTCGGTCACCGGCTCCTCGAGACGAGTAAGAAAATCCTCAGAAATAAATGAATGAGTGGCACCTGAATCGAATAGCACACGAGCAGGATGACCAAAAATTAAAACTGTACCTTCTACAAGATTTGACGCAATGGCTTCTTCACGAGTGATATGCGTGATCCGGCTCCTCGACTTCTGGCTAGAGGCTGCAGAAGATTGCTGGGAAGAGACAGGAACTTGCAAAAATGATGGCTGAGGCTGAGGTGGTGCAGGAAGGTGAAATTGTGACTGCTGCGGCTGGGTGACCTGTGAGAACTGCGCCGGAACTGACTTCTTCGGGTAATCTCGAATAACGTGACCGGGCTAATCACAGCGATAGCAAACCATCGGCAAGGAGCATGGAACACCAGGATGGCTGCCACCACACCTCAGACATGGCCTCAGTTGACTCACATGGAACTCACGGCGCTGCTGATACGGAGGAACAGACTGCTGAACTGAATCAGAAGACACCGATTGCTGCAGCACAAAACTCGAAGATGCTTGACGATTGAAACGCTTCTTAGATTTCCAAAACATCCGCCTCGACGGACCACCAGAAGTAGCCACAACAAACGGAATGCCAGGTGCTGACGGCTGATAGGGCTGCTGGAATGGCACAACCGGCTGAGCAACACTGGACTAAGAGAACCCTGCAGACCTCGCCAAATCGAGCTCAACCACGACTACTTCCTGATATGCATCATCCATGACATGAACACGGGTAGTAAGAAGCGGCACTCTCAATTTGGCTCGCAGACCTCGGAGAAATTGCTCGGTCTTTAAGGCTTCATAAGCAATAATATGCGACGCATATCGACCTAACTCGATGAACTTGTTCCAATACTGCAACACAGTCATCTTAACCTGTACGAGATCTAGAAATTGGTGCATCTTATCCATGCGAAGATAGGCCAGACTGTAGGTACGCTCGAAGGTAGTCACGAACTCTGTCCAGGTGATCTGACGAAGTGGTCGGGAATGGAAGGTGACTTCCCACTCCGAACTCCACCACATCAATGCTGCACCCTCCTAGGCACTGTTTCGTATCCCCAGAGGATCTCACAGTTGTTCAAAAAGAGGGAAAGGACACAGAAGAGGTTTCAAGATTTACAAAACAAAGGGAAGTCTTCTATTCCGAAATAAAGAGTTTACAAAAGGAAGACTGCCACCTAGACAGAAGTAGAAGGAAATTTGAAAATAAGCAAGTGAGGGCACCCTTCTAAGGGTATAGCCCGGGTACATCATCACGTGCCCTAGTCTTACCAGGCTCACGTGCGGCAATGGCTCCAGCAGGAGGTGAGTCCTCATCCAAGTCCACTACTTGGCCCCCCACCGCTGAGACATCCGCAGGTGCTCGCTCATCCGTGCTCAACCCCAGCGCCGACTCCTCAGCGCCAGCACCATCGACGTCAGGCTCCCCCTCACCATAGTCGGCTATTAGGTCATAAGGTGTCGAGGGGGGAAGGAGAGTCGAAACCGAGGAACCGAGCTCCTCCGTCGTAGCTTTTACGGTGGCACTCCAGCCCTCTCAGAAGCCATGATCGCGCACCGGCCCATAGAATTCCAAGGCCACCGTGGTCAGCTCATCTCGATAGCCCGAAGAGGAGCGAAAGTGCTCCACTGCTTCCTCGCCCATAGTCGACATCGATGAGCATAGCACGGCTAGCTCCACCTCGGCCTCTCGAGCACGGGTCTCCATGGCTCGTACCTCCGCCCCCAGCTCAACTACTCGCTCCTAAGCTGTGTCAGCCCGCTCCCCGAAGGAGTCCCGATCACGTTCCATGCCGGTGAGGGCTAGTCCTTGCTGGACAGACTATCTGTGGAGCTTGACGTAGGCCACCTCAGACCCCTTCAGGTGCTCCTCCTACCTGAAGGGCCTGGCTAGATTCCAACATCCGAGCAAGACCCTGGGAATGATGCCTCCACAAGCCAAAGGCACTGAAGACCAGACACGCACTCCTCGAAGCCACCATCATCAGCTCCTTCTCGGCTCCAGGGACAAACTCACTGGTATGCTCATACCATTGCGTGCTTCTCCCCATGAGATTGACGATCGTCGCGATCCCGACCAGCCCAGATGTCAAGTCCTCGGGTGGTGAGGATTAACTACGCTGAGGAGACCCCGACGGTTAGGGAACACTGGCGTCAATAGTAGCGGGAGCCTGACCCTTGTATTGCCCCTTTGCCAAGGGGATTGATGCAGGAGGGGCGACCACCATCTCACCAACTGATGGTAGTGGCAGAGCCCCAGAGGGGGGCAGCTCGGATGGAGGAGAAGACAAGATACGACTCTGAGCAGGGGTGGAAGTTCTCACTCTCTTCCTCACCCAACACTAGTTGTCCAGCGCCGCCAGATCATCATCAGTCAGGGGGGCACGGCTACCACCAGCCATGGCGGATTCTTCACTTACTGTACTAGTGACTCATTCGGGGGAGCCCCTCTGAGGGCTAGGATCTCCACTCACCACAGAGCCCCTCTGAGGGCTAGGCCCTCCGCTCGCTACAGACGCTGCTGGTGAACACACTAGAGGGACGTCGACCGGGACTGGGTAGTGCAACCTCCCCGGGGCAAACACAACCTCAGCCTGGGGGGTGATGATCGACACCTGGCCGACCCCAGAGCAACGTGATCCATGGGGCGAGGAGCTAGACGCGACAGCCTGACGATCTCGTAGGTCCAACCCAGAACTTTAGGTGCCCTTGACAGTAGAAAAGAGTTGGCTAAGTACCACTTGCAATCGATATGACCCGATGTAAGGAGAAGACCAGTACCCTGCAGTAACAGAGGACTCAACCCTAGCTCCCAAAGCAGCACCAGAGTCAGAGTGAAGTCTCTATCAACGAGAGGATACTAAAGAATGGCCTTTAACTTCTGACGATCCTCAGTCCTGAGGGAGGGCCTTATATCATGCCAGGTGGGATGAGTGACTCTATGCATCCACCTGTCAGAGGCATTGCGGTCTTTCGACTTGATAATATACACGTACCACTCCGACCAACCCTTGCGATTAGACGCAGTACGAGAGACTTGGATAAAATACTGATGGGAGTGAGCCTTGAAATAGGTGAAATAGATATCAGCCAGACAACTCTGGAGAAGAAAGAAGTGTCGAAACAGATGGACGCTTGGCTCCACCGATGCTCTATGACATGCATAGACGAATCCGCAGAGGATGGAATAAGAATTGGGGGTTACTTCCCCAGGATGCCGCCCATAATGATGAAGGACAGACGCGATGAAGGGATGAATTGGAAGGTGGAAGCCCACCTAGAAGGAGGCCACCGGGACCATGATCTCGCACGAAGGAAGACTCATCAAGTCATCATCAACGGTCGGGAAGATGATGTCGAACTCGGGGGGAATCTGGAAAGCTCCCCGCAGGCCATGGATCACCCTATACGCCACTAACGACGGGGAACTGGGTCGACTAGTATCAGCACCTGAAATGCTCTGCACGCCACCTCGGCCTTGAGGTGCCTCTTCAGAAGAAGAAGAGCTGACACGAGGGACTCTCCTACGTGGGGGCATGACTACGAAAGATGGGAGGCGCAAGGAAAGAAGGAATCCTCACCAGGTAAGGGAGGAGGACGCCTACGATGAGCGCGGCAACCAGCGGGATGCGGATGGAGTCTGTGGAGAGACTACGCAATAGTCCTTATAACCACCAACGACGGACCGGCGCTACCCCTTGGAAGGCAGGTGAAAAGGCGCCTGTCACAACGTCAGGCGCCTGTTCAGAGTCCGCGCTCCCAGAACAGGAAAAGATGCAAGTCATGATTACCAGCGTGGCTTCTGGCACCGTCAGAAGCGCCTTGCGCCCCAAGCAGGCCCCGAAGTTACCAACGCCCACGATACGAGGAAATCAACTTCGGGTCTCACACTCCAGAAAAACCTCTCCTGATAGACTCTCAGCCCCCTGCAGAGTGCTCGGTGACTGAGAGTAGGGGAGAAGTGAGGAGGGTAAATCCGGTTTGGGCCAGGGACGGCCTAATAACGGTGGGCCCACGCCAGATTGCTCACGATGAGCACTCCCAAGGGACTGGCGCACGTACGCAACCCACCAAAGGGAGGCCCAGCTCAGAAGAGCATCGGATTCTACAGTGCGTAAACGCTATGGCCCAAGCACAGTTATCGCCGGAGGACTCTCCGGTGACCGACCGTTACCCCCATAACGTCGGCCTTGACCCCAAGACGGGTGAGCACGCCCCATGAGCGCCGTAAGACTTGTCCCGGGACCAGCCAATGTTGGGATAATCTCCCTCCAATGGGAAACTTCTGCCACTATAGCGGAGAAACGTTACTCTACTACGGATGTCCTTCCTCATTATTTTTCTAAGATCGAATCTTCGATCTGGATATCATTAGTTGCGGATCAAGGAAGAGGATATCTATAAAAACAACTTTTCGCAGCAGGTATGGTCATTTCAAATTTGTCATTATGCCTTTTGGTCTAACGAATGCACCAACAACTTTCATGCAGTTGATGAACAATGTGTTTCGGCCCTATCTTGATTAATGGGTCGTGGTGTTTATTGATGGCATCTTGATTTATTCCAAGAGTGAAAAGGAGCATGCTGAACATCTGAAGATGGCATTGCAACTGCTGAGAGATAATCAGTTATATGTCAAGTTTAGTAAGTGTGATTTCTGGCTGCAAGAGATGTCCTTTCTAGGACATATCACAAAGGAAGATATTTCTGTTGATCCTTCGAAGGTAGAGACAGTAAAGAATTGGGATAGGCCTACTAATGTTAAAGTGAGAAGTCTCCTAGGCCTAGCAGGTTACTACCAAAGGTTTATTCAAGATTTCTCCAAGATTGCGGTACCTTTGATATGATTAACCTGCAAGGAGAACAAATTTGATTGGTCAGAAGATTACGAGCGAAGCTTTCAGACATTGAAGGAATGTTTAACTACTGCACCTATTTTGGCTTTACCTTCTGGAGAAGGAGGTTTTGTTGCGTACACTGATGCTTCAGGTATTGCTTTGGGTTGTGTACTCATGTAGCACGGTAGGGTGATAGCCTATTCCTCTAGGCAGTTGAGGAAGCATGAAGAGAATTATCCTGTTCATGATTTGGAACTAGCAACAGTAGTGTTCGCTTTGAAGATATGGAGGCACTACTTGTATGGAGAAACATTCACAGTGTTTTCAGATCATAAGAGTCTGAAATATTTATTTTCTCAGAAGGAACTCAATATGAGGCAGAGAAGATGGTTGGAGTACTTGAAGGACTTCGACTTCTCGATTGAGTATCATCCTGGGAAAGGCAATGTTGTGGCAGATGCATTAAGCCGTAAGCCTATAGCTAAGTTGTCAAGTCTCATGTTGCAAGAATGGAGACTGCTGGAGCAGTTAGCTAGTTTGGATCTTAATGTTGACAAGGATCGGGTTATGATTGCTCAGATTCAACTTAAGCCCGAAAGGAGCAAGGGTAGAGGCTCACCTGGTTGGTTTGAAGAAACCAACCCCGTTCGGAGACGATGGGCGAGCGGGGAAGTATGGGTTCCCCGCACACTGCACCAATGTAGCTTGATCCAAGCTAAGAACTTACATGACTACTCCTCACGCAGGAGGGGGATCTTGGGGTGGGGGTTAATATCCTTACAGCTAAAACTACCTCTGCACAGGGAGGGGCCTTGAGCTGGCCAAGCGGGGAGGGGAAGAAAAGGAGAAAGACCTCACGATCACTGGTGTCGATTCTACCTTCAGTCTGGAACAACAGATAGGCGGTAAATGCCAGAATTGTTGTGGCCTCCCAAGATATCCGATCGAACTAAAACCAGAGCTAAATGTCTCCCACTTGACGGGGGAAGTTGTTGGAATTTTCGTGGGTCCAGATGATGTTGCCTCTAGTCGGGACCGGGCATGGAACTGGCAGCACAATCCTGGCTCTGGCAGCTCCTAGGATTTTACTTCAGGAAGGAGATGGTGCCCCGATTGATCCCGGAGTTGGAATGTGCAGGGACTAGAGCTGGAGTCTTCTTGGTTCAGTCTTCTTTCTTCCAGAGCAGACGACGTTGTCGAAGGTGGCCGGGGTTGCTCGTGGTGGACAAATTAGTGAGGGTGGTCGGAGAGGACTCCTGAACACTAACCTGGCACGCCGGTGGGAGAAAATTCAGAAGTAAGGATGGCAAAGTCCAAATCCACTTCCTCTTGTTGGGGATGAAATCTGACTAGAAGGGGGTGCTCTCAACCAGACTACACGCCCAGAGGAGCTCAGGAGCAGGCGGTGTCGATGATTCTTGGAGGCTCTGGTCTGCAGTCGCACCGCTTCAACGCAGTCAGAGGAGAATGGCTCCCGTGCTCAGCCCCGACCTCGGATGAAGATGCGACCACCTTGGATGGAAAGGTATCTGGGAGACCTTTCCAGAGGTGTAAGATTCGCCTCCAGAAGCTGCCGGATGACCCCGTGGTGACCTCTGCAAGCAGGTGCTGCACTGCTGCCTGCGACCCTTGGACTGGTTTACTTGTGGGGAAGAGAGGGAATGGGGGAGATAGTGAAGGAGGGGTAGGGGACTGGTGGTGATATTCAAAATTTTTAATGTATGATTAGATGGTTATAAAATTTTAATCATGAGTTAAATGTGTTTTACGTAAACAAGAACACAGATCATGCATCTATGGTTTAATAGATCTTGGGCTTGCATTTGAGATCACCTACCTCGGTTTGTGTTTGAACGAGGAAGAAGGATGAAGGGAGCAGAAAGAGGAAGAAGCAGTAATGACTTCTTCACGCACAGGCCGACGCAAAGGAAGAAGAGTTCCCAGGTTTCCTCCTTCAATCACGTATGGCTGTAGCAGGAACAATGCTTTGAACGTGCCCAGCAGCAGCAGTAACATGCGGCCTCGTAGGGGGCTTATTCATATAGGGTTCGTGGCCATAAGAGTCTCACGGGAGATAAGAGTCTTAATGGGATTTTAAATCTCCTATGTGTGATCCTATCACTTCCTATTCTGGGTTTTCTTTCTAAAACCACTGCCACCCTTCCCACGTTGCTCACAGGAATCCTAATGTGTGCAAGGAATCCTAGTTGAAATAAGTTTCCACATGTACAATCCTACTGGTTGTGAGGTTTCCAAGTAAATCTTCTCCCTTCCACATCCGCAACCCCTTTCCCGTATTGATCAAAACTCCAAGTGCAAGTCGACCCTTCTTCGAAGCCCATGCATCTTCGTTACGTAAGGGTTTGACTTTTTAAGATAAACCTCAGTAGAACACATCTTAACAACTCCTTACGTATGCGTTTAAAGTTGATGCCTATATCATATGTATCACATATCCATGTGGACATAACCCTCCTACGGAAGGCTAAAAAGGACAGAGCCCATCTTAAAACTCTCAAGCCTATTATATATGACGTTACCCTTGAGGGCCATGTGTTAACACGTAAAGAGCTAATTAGATTTTTGTAATGGGTTTGGCCCAAGATTGGATCTTAATAGACTTGTTGGTTGGCTTGGGCTTTTAAAAGGGATTTCGGGTTTGTTTTAAACGTGGGCTTTAGCTTAGTAGTGGGGTAGGAGATATCTATTATTGTTAGGGCCCTAGCTTATTCCAACACTTTATTCTAGATGGACTTATTTTGGCTCATTTGTTGGGCTAATCTTAATAATAAAATAGTTTCTAGCGATCCGAGAGGGAGAAAGGTGCCTACCATCACTACACGCCTTTGACTACTCCTCCTTACCAGATCCTGATGGAGATCCGCGAGGAGCCCTTCCTCAAATGGCCCCCTCGGATGAAGTCAGATCTGAGCATGAGGAATAAGAAGAAGTGCTGCCACTACCATCACGACCACGGCCAGGACATCGTCGAATGCATCAACCTCTGGGACGCTATCGAGGACCTCGTTTGGAGGGGGCTCCTCGATAAGTTCCTCACCAAGGCAGTGGAGTGATGACAAAAGATGCCCCCGCCCATCTACAATCGACCCAATGGCAAAGAGATCATGATGATCTCTGGAGGTCCAGCGGCGGGAGGCGACAGCGCGAGCAGGAGGCGACGGTACGTGACGGCGGTGGGTAACAACGGCCACAACGACAACTCCCAGCTCAGAACCCCCACCCCAGAGCATTCAGGAGATCCCATTATCTTCTCCGAGGATGACCTAGAGGGCGTCACGACGCCCCATTCCGAAGCATTGGTGGTCTCGGCCACCATCAATCAGTGTACTGTCTGGTGTATTTTAGTGGATAATGGGAGCGGACCTGACATTATTGCGTACGACTGCCTCATTCTCATGGGTGTGGATATGTCTCGACTCAAACCATTGCACACACCGTTGTATGGCTTCTCGGGCACGACCGTCTGCCCAGAAGGGCGTGTCTCGCTACCGATCACATTTGGAACTGCGCCAAAAGAGGTTACCTTCCTCGCTGACTTTACAGTAGTTAAGGCGATGACAGGATATAATGCCATTATCGGCCGAGGAATCCTCGATACGCTCAGGGGGGTCCCTTCCTCCTACCACCAAAAGCTTAAGTTCCCCACCCCTCGGGGTGTGGGAGAGGTCCGAGGAGATCAAAAGGAGTCCCGTAGGTTGATGCGGGACGACGGCGCGGACTCGACGCCGAGTCGGAAATGCCACCTGAGACTCTAGCAAGCTCGCGTTCGTCCCTAGCGAGGGAAGCGATCGGACGTGCACGGTTGAGAAACCGACAAAGAGCTAGGGCGGTCAACTCGCTCTCTCGTGCCCGGGTCGGGTCACGGGATGGTATCTCTCTCTCTCGCAGGCAAGCAAACTTTAATACGCTTTATCAGACAATACAAAATAAACCGTTGAGTATCAGTCAATCTCACCCTTGCACCAATCTGAGGTGTTATCATAGCAGTGAGGATATGATGTACCAGTCTCTTGAAGGGTGAGAATTTGGTAGTGTTGTACGCCTTCAGATTTGTTTGAACCTTCTTGCTAGGATCACAGGGCTGATCAGTTATGATAGAATAGGCATCAAAAAGGTTGTAACTAAATCCAAATTCAACCTCTCCATCCTCTGGTATTCTAAGAATTTTGTGGAGAGACTTCCTTGAGAGTTCAATTCTAACCCCTTTGACAATCGAAATTAGAAAAGTCTTATCTTCGTCAAAAACTAAGTTATTGTAAAATTCTGCCACCAGTCGAGGATAGAAATTTCTATGCTTCGCAAGGAACTTCTTCCATTTCTGAAATTTAAACATCTCCACCATTTCTAGAAACCTCGAGACCATTGCATCATCATGGAAATCCATAAAACAGGGAGGAATGATTTTTCCTGGTTCCAAGAACACGATAGCCTAGATGTGGGGTGAAGAAGATGTACCTCCTATGTTGAAAGGTACTAGAGCAGACTCTGATGCATGCGACTGTTGGCGCTTGGTGAGGGTCTCACTGACCTTTTCTTTTCCCTTCCTCTTCTTCTGAAGAGGAGCTTTCGTAGAGATTTCTGGTAAGACCCCTACTTGCTGTGATCCCTTTGGGTGCTTCCTCTTACTCTTGCTCTTGGTAGCTGGAGACGACATGGTAGTAGTGTGGAGGAGAAGAGGACGAGCACTGAGCAGGAGAGGGACACAAGGCGCGGGAGTAGGGCTGCACAGGAGCAGGGTTTTGAAGTTCAGGCAGCACGGGAGAAGACGGAAATGGCACGGAGGGTTTATGGGTTCAAAAGAGGACGAAGGGTGTATTGAAACAAATAGGGTTTTATACTGAGACTTTTAACATTTTTACCAAAAGTAACATTAAATTATCCAGACTACCCCTAGCCCTTTTGCAAAACTACCCTTTATTATTTCACTTTAGTGACCTTCGACATATTAAGCCTATATCTGTTCCTTTAACCTTCTGAAATTAAACCTTTAATGAACGGTTGCTTGGAATCACGGCTACGTGAACAATAAAATCGGGGGGAGAGAGAGAGAGAGAGGCCCAGAGGGGTGGGTCAACCGACGGCCAGGCGAGTGGAGCGGGGGGTCCGCAGTAGGAGCGCGGCCAACTTGCCGCCGGCCATTAATCCCATCATGGCCAGCCCCTGCTGTTGACTCCGCTGGCACTCGGAGACCGACGGGGGAGCGGGGAGGGCGATCGAGGGGCAGCTGGGGGACCTGTGGGACGCACCACGCTGGGAGCTTCCCGCCGACGTCGAAGCGGAAGGCGATGCCTGCTGCTACGGTGGCAGCATCGACATCGGGCTTCCGTAACGGCGTCATGCTGTCGACGAATGTGGCAGGTTGGAGGCGGAGGGCAGCAGCTGGAGTCGAGGAGCAAGTCTTCGCCACGGCGGTGGCTACCGGTCGTGGTGCGGCGGGGCGGTGGCCACGGCGTCGTCCTGCGCCTTCGGCTTCTCCGTACTTGCGGGGCATATTGTGGAAGCCGTTGTCCTCCTCCTCCACTTCTTCCTTTGCCGTTGCTTCCACCTCCTCCAATGCCGGCGGGTTCGCCTTTACGAGATCCTCCCCAGCGATGTCGCGCACCGCGACCTTCGGCTTGCCACTGCCTGCTCATCCTCCGATACCCCGCGACTTCCTTCCCCGGCGGCGTCCTACGACCCTCTCAAGTGCGCGCGCGCGCGCGCGCTCTCTCTCTCTCTCTCCTCTGCCTGCGGGGCAGGTTGGCCGTACCAGCGCACAAAGGAGGAGAAGAGCAGCGAATTAACCTAACCCATCTCTTGAGCTGGAACCCGTGACCCAGAGTTAAGCCTCCCCTACCCCACTTTTAATTGAGTTAGAAAACTCTACCCATCAAAGGATGACTTTAGTAGGGATCCAAAAATGATATCATCTACATATACTTGGACAATTATCAAGTCTTCATTTAAACTTTTTGTGAACAGCGTTTGATCAACCTTACCTCTTTGGTAGCCCTTGCTCAACAGGAATTCTGTGAGCCTTTCATACCAGGCCCGAGGGGCCTGCTTCAATCCATAGAGAGCTTTATTTAACCTGAAGACCATGTTAGGTTGAACTGATTCTTACACACCCTCACACCATCCCTTTTTCCCTTCCGAGTCTTCGGGCTCGTGGGAGGCGGGCCGAGGTTCGAGTCACGTCAGTTCTTTTTCGGTACTCGGATCCCGAGTCACCACACCTGCTCCTCCATCTTATGGAAGAAGCTTAGGGGCTAAAGCATACGCCGCAGTAGGAACGCCATGGAGAATGGGAAAGCGAATGCTGCCAGGCCCTAGATCGACACCTCCCAGGGTCACTGGGTGGCGTAGGTGATCCAGGCGCTGAGGCCGAGGAGGGTGACTCCCAGGAGGGCGAGCGTCACGCTGAGGTCGTAGAAGCTCTTCCTCATTGTCTCGAGCACCTGGTAGGTCTCGTTGGTGAGGGAGGAGACATCGCGCTCCACCGTGGGCCCCGTGATCTTTTGGTGCCAGAACTCGTGGCCCTCAGTGGGGTCTCGACCCTCCTTCGGTGGGTGGGCGCCGTCGAGAGTGCTAGAGAACTGCCTGGTGGGATTGGGAAAGACACCCGACGCCCCTCCATTTGCTCCCACCACGATGTGGGGAGATGCCAAGTAGGGTTTGTACCAGCAAGGCGAAGGGATGATCTGCGCGGGGGCATGGGAGGGCCTCAACCGATTAGCCTCTACGCAGGAATCCACGATCGAGCAGGGCCCGATGGGATTTGAGCTGATGGTGAAGGAACTGAAGGATCTGAGGACGGGAGGTCCATTTCCACCCGCGAGAGCTCACAGGTGGAGGGGGAGCCCCCCCGAGGTGGCGGTGATGGAGGAAGGGCTTTGCAGGAGCCGGGCGATGAGCTTGCGGGAGAGGGAGGAGGCCATTTGGGTTTTTTCTCCGCCTGGCGATGGGTGTCGATGGGTGTCGATGGGCTTTACAGGGCCATGCCCGGGGCCGACAGTAAGCCAACCGTACCCTTGGTGAATGTGTCCAGGAGAGAGGCATATGCGTTGCTCTGCAGCCGCGTCACCGCCGTCCCTGAGTCTACGATCACCCCCCCCTCCACCGGCCATGGCCAGAGCTCAGGCAACTAGCAGGCCACCGTGAAGGAGGGAGCGGGGGTGGGAAGAGAAGCAGGGAGAGGATTGGTGTGATCGGAGAAAAATCACCAACCCCGTTCGGAGGCGTGGGCGAGCGGGGAAGTGTGATTCCCGCACACTGCGTCGTGGTCGCTTCCGTGAAGAGAATTACAACACTACTCCCCACACAGGGGGGTTGAACAAGGGGACGGGAAATTAAACTTACAACACAATACTACCTCCACACAGGGAGGGGCGGTATGCCGGCCAGGCAGGGAGGGGAAGAAAGCAAGAAAGTTTGTCGGGGCGAAGCTTGGCCGAATCTGCCGGTTGTTGGAACGGACCGACCACTAGTCGATGTCGGGGGCGCCACGGACAGTGGAAAACTCGGGTGCCGGCGAGACTGGTGGCAAAATGCTCCTAACAGGTTCTGGAAGCCCTCGGAATTTTTGGACAGCAGCGCGAGGTCGCCTCTGGTCGCAGCAGGTTCTGGAGTAAGCATCCTCTATCTGGTCGGATTCTGCCTCCAGGTTGCAGCGGCTGGAAGATGAGGCCGGTACAGAGGCTCCTGGAGACGGATTGGGGCGGGACCAGAACGAAATCGTCCGTCTCTGAGTCGCCTTCGATCTTCGACCAAGAAGGACTCAAGGCGATGTCAGGGAAGAGATATAGGGGGCTCGGAGTAGAGAGGTGTCCAGACTATTTTTTGGAAGACTGACCTGCGCGCCTCGGCGGTAAAATCTTGAACAATTACTCCCGAGCTCCGAAAGGGATTCCGCAAAATGGGTTGGGTGGGGAAGAGGCTGGAGGAAGCTTCGGCCAAGTTTCGTCCCAAGGGGAGCAGGGGTGACATCGCAGTAGCCTTTGAACTGGCGCTCAGGTCGCTACACAGGTTCCTGTTGCGCAGTCCGGTGAGATTGAGCCTCCTGGACGGTGGTGAAGTCGGATGGCGACGAAACCAACTCGAGGACGAAGCTGACAGGCAGAGATTTCCGTCGATGTAGGATAGCCCCTCTGAAACTCCGTTCTTCAGTGGTGGACGTGGCTGAGACCGCCGGTGCACTTCTGGGTAGCAGCAGGGCGCAGCAACTTGAGAGGGAACGGGGGAGAAATGGGGTGTTTTAGGGGTGGGGCTCCTTGGATCTTTGGTGGGGTGGATGGAGAGGTGGGATGGAGGTGGCTGGAGAGTGAGGAGCTGCCGCCTGAAGTAATTGCTCAGGCAATTAATGCCACCTTCCAGGTTCAACCTGAGGAGGCCAACTGGACCCAAGTTGTCCCCAGAAAGAGCCGTGCCACCAAGGCTCCTAAGGAGCCGGCCCGGGCTAAAAAGCAAAAGCTCCACCGACATCATCCCTCCCCTCCTCCTCTCCCATCTGCTTCCTCCATCCGCGATGGCTCTCGTCACGAGAGTTACCGAAGACAGGTCAGGAGATGATGATGCGAATTTCGAGAGCCGATCTCGAGAAGAAGGGGAGGGTAAGATCGAAAAAAAGAGAGGAACAAGTTAAATTTAATTAATCGGGTTAGACGATAGTTATCCCTCGTTCTAACTCGATTATCTTAATTATTTTATCAAAATAAAAAAATAAAATAAAAATTATCTCCGATATAAGTGGAGGATAACTCCATGTCATCCAAGGATTACTAGTATTAAAAGAGCACACATTTTTGTGAGAGTACAGCCCTTGGGGGGCAAGAATGGTTTCATCCGATGCATAAGGAAATTAACTTTTCTTGCAAATAAGACAGTACATCTACGAGAGCATATCCTCTCAGTGTACCAACATATTAACCGAAGGAAGTTAGTGTAGAGAAAACAAGCGCTAACATTTGTAGATAAAAAAATTAAACTCCTTCATGTGAAATCAAAAAAAAAATTAATTTCGTATAAAAATTGTTTTTACATATACCCCCCTCTAATTATATCCAACTCATGACCAGTGAGTGATTGGGAGTTCCATATGCTCTTTCGTCACCTTGTACCCGTCCTTTTTTTTGGGGTTCGAATGCCTACCTTCCCGTTGTAATTATCGGGATAACGACGGGGCTCAGCCAGCTGCCGTGGTGGTCTCTCTCTCGGGTCAGTCAGAAGACTGGAAGTCTTCTTGCGTGGGCCCATCCATGCACGCCGCGTGGGAATTAATCCCGGCGTGGGGGCGGGGGGGAGTGGGGCCCAGCGCCCGGGCATCCGCGGAACGTTTCAATGGCCGCCTCCCTCCGGCGACATCGGAGTTATACCATATATATATATATATCTATATGAGAGGATTTTTCGGTGGTGCCGACCTCACCCCCCGCTCTGGGCACCGAGTTGGCATTCAGCTCAGCTTATCACCCTCAGTCGGACGGTCAGTCTGAGCGGACCATCCAGACTTTGGAGGACATGTTGAGATCATGTTGTCTGGAGTGGCAGGGGAGTTGGATCCACCATTTACCGTTAGTGGAGTTTGCCTACAACAACAGCTATCATTCGAGCATTAGCATGGCTCCTTATGAGGCGTTGTACGGACGACCATGTCGGACTCTGCTTGATTGGTTTGAGGTGGGTGAGCGTATCCTGACAGGACTGCATTTGGGGTAGCAGTGCGTCAAGGTGGTGCATTTTGTTCAGCAGAAGATGTTGGCGGCGCAGAGTCGGCAGAAGAGTTATGTCAATCGGAGGAGACAACCCCTTAGTTTTGTCATGGGAGATCAAGTGTTTCTGAGAGTTTCTCCTATGAAAGGTGTGATGCGCTTCGACAAGCATGGGAAGTTGAGTCCCTACTACATTGGTCATTTTCCCATCGTCGAGTGTGTTGGTGTGATCGCTTATCGGTTGCAGTTGCCCCCGGAGCTAGTTGTTGTGCATGATGTGTTTCATGTGTCGGTGCTGTAAAAGTATATGCCCGATGATTCTCATGTCTTAGAGGATTCCGTTTGGCCTGAGGTGACCCCAAATTTATTTCTATCAGAGTATCATGTCCGCATTGAGGATCGATGTGAGCAGCGCTTGCGGAACAAGGTTATCCTTTAGTTAAGGTGGTCTCGCAGCAACATTCTGGTGGTGAGACGTCGTGGGAGCGAGAGGATGAGATGTGACAGCTGTACCCCTACTTGTTTGAGTGAGTTTCCTTTCCCTACTCTTGTGCTATAGTTTTAAATTTCGAGGATGAAATGATTTAAGGAGGGAGGGTTGTAACGTCCCAGATTTTTTAGATATTTTTCGGGTCAGGATCCGTGGGTTTCGGATCACTTTTGGGGGTCCCGGAGCGCGTTTTGTGATTCACGCGTGTTTTTTCCTGTCGGACCTTCGGAACCCTGTATCAGGTGAACCGTTGCATTCTCCTACTCCCGGATGATACCAGTGCTTTGAGCATGTTTCGAGGATCGAGAAAATAATTTTTTTTAATTTTTTATATTTCAAAACTTCCTTTCATCTCCTCGCTAGGATTAAGGGCCCAATGGCCTCTTCTTAAAATTCTAACTATCTAATTTGATCATGCAGATTGCATTCCTACAACTGCGATGGCGGTGACATTTGGACCCCTTGTCATCGCGAGCCATGTTGAGCATGGTTATTTGGTAGTGCCAACTCAGTTTGGCAATTTTCCTCCTATCGTGGGCTTCCCCAATTTCATGGGGGTCACCTTTGTGGAGCTCTTGGCCACCCAAGAGATGAAGCTAGAAGCCTCGAATGTCGCAGAGGCACCAAGGACAAGGGAGGTGGTGGGCTGCCACGTCTACCACACGGACTCCCGCGCCTCAAGTAGCACGAGGTGCACACCGACCGCCAGGAGGGTGGCCAAGAAGAATGCCAGTACACTACAAAGCTGTCTATCTACTTTGGGCAAGTCCGTGCTCATCGAAAGTGTCTGAGTATTTCTAAATGGCGGCAAGTCAAAATTACAGCCGACAGGGTGGTTTCAACATTATCGGTCTACAATTCCTTCCAAGCACTGGCCCAAATCAAAATGAACCACTCCGAGTCCAAGGCAAAGGGAGGGTTGGCCCCGAAGCCAACCAGATTCAAGCAAGTATGGGCACCCAATCAGGCTCGGGCCCTGACTTCAAATTCACTAAGGCCTGCCATGGCTGACAGGCCCACAAGAAGAAGAGAAGAACAAGAAGAAAAGACCGAGATGTCAGCCTAGCCGCATCTCGAACCAGCATCCCGGAGTTGCATTCTATGGGCAAACGCTTACTTATATGATGAGAAGCTTGGCAGGGCGACCAGACAAGGCTGTCGCACCTGCAAGTCTCTGGCACAAGGTGGAGTGCCACGATACATGATACGCCTTGTTAAAGGGCAAAATGATATTACTCGAGCCATCTGGGGGAACTCCCACAGCACTTCTCTGGAGATGCAGTGACCCTTAGAAGCTATGGGCGTCATGAAAAAAGCCTGGGAGCGATGAGCCGATTGAGAAGAAATGAAAGATGCCAGCTTGGGCTGCTACGGGCCAGTCCTCTGCAAGAAAGCTGCACCGAGGATTTTGGTGTCCACTAGACTAACCTTCCTTGATCAGCCAACCATGAAGGTGATTCAGAGAAGCACGTACCTCCAGGTCTTTACATGCAATATGACTGGAGTGACTAGCCATTATGCGACTCTGCATGAAGATCATGATGAGATGACTACGCTCACTTGGGGGACCGTATCCTACTACCAGAAGAGGGGAGGCTATAGCTGAGACAGCACAAGCCCACATTGAAGAAACCAGCGTGCATCTGAGCACGATGACTACAAATGTGATCACCGTTGAGGATAACGGCGAAGGGCCAACGCTTTCCCCAAGTGTTCCACCAGAAGTGGGAGGTCAGGCTCCCAGTTCCTCCATGCGCAATCCAGCTATGATGATGATGCTCCAGAAGTATCAACAAGAAGTGGAGTTGTTTAAAAGGTAGCTCAGCGACCTGAGCATGCATCCCACAGCCTCAAAACAAGTTAAGGCCGATCCTGAAACCTTATAGTGAGGTGTTGATGGATTCGAGGCTTCACCTCAAATGATGGCCTCTCAGCTGGTGCTCGACTACATTGGGGGCATGAGCTCGATACCGCAGCCTGCTCCTCAGCATCAAGGGACTACTATTATACCTCAAGCAATAGTGTCGATAACGTCGTAGATGCAGCAAGCTCACTTCTGCCCAGGCCCAGTCGACCCGACGATGATGAATAAAATAATAATAGAACAAATGATCGAGAGGAAGCTGGCTGATCGAGGCAGTGATGACTATGCTTCATTTGATGTATATAAGGTGCCATGCTCGGTCCACCATCCTGCCAAAAGGCTACCTCCTGGCGTCAACAAGCCACCGAAGTTTGATAAGTTCGACGGGCAAGGATCGCCGAAAGAACACATAGCTTACTACATTAATGTGATGGGCGATCTGGTCATGGACGAATCCTACCTGCTAAAGTTCTTTGGGTCTTCCCTCACAGGACTCATGTTCGAGTGGTACTCAAACTTGCCAGCCAGCTATCAGCGACTGGCCAAATGTGCAACAGAGGTTGCGGGAATGATTCTATGTTACTGAAAGGGAGGTCACTATGGCTGAACTATATGTCTCCAAGCAGAAGAATGATGAAATAGCCTTGGAGTACATTAGAAGATGGCAGAATCTCAGCATGAGATGTAGGTGCTCGCCACACCAAGAAGATGCAGTTCAAATATGCAAATAAAACTTGAGGAGATAGGTCCTCGAAAAGATGATTGGTATTAAAATCAGGTCTTTTGACTGATTAAACAACGTCATGGCAGAGATCGAGGCCTTCCTCTCTAGTGATTCCTCTCCTCCTGCTGCCACAAGACAGAAAGCCAAATTAGTTGACAAGTGGATCGCACCCAAAGAAGTTCATGCAGTCGACTTCAAGGTGTTCGAGCAGCAAAAAAGATAAGGGGGTTGCCCACCCCCCTCCTGCCAAGCCGACTGAATGACACGAAGGCTCCTCCTTGCGAGTCAGGATGAGTAAGCTCTACTCCTTTCCTAAGGAGAAGACTCGGGTCCTGTTTGAATGGGCCACGAAATTCAACAAGATTACTCTGCCAGAGCCAAGAGACCTAGTGATGTCAGAAGGAAAGATGATCCCTGATTCTACCCATATCATGAGGCACTTGGGCACCCCATTGAAGATTATTATGTGTTTAAAGATATTATTGAAAGTATGATCAAGAAGGGGGAGCTCTAGATTTGCGAACATAAGGTGGATCCTCTACGCCATCATGAATTGCCTGATCTCAAGAGAGTAGTCAACATGGTATATATGTACCGACAGTTGCCTGAAGAGGTGTTGGAAGCTTTTACAACCCACACCTATGGATATGTCCCACAAGAACACTTCAAATTCCCGGACCTGATACAAGATGCAAAAAAAAAATCAGGAGTGCCAAGAGCACCAGATGACCCACTGTGGGGGCAGATGCTGACCACAAAAGGGAAAAGTAAGAAGAAGTCAAAGGATAGAAGAAGAGGCATTCTTCTCTCTTACAATGCGCTGTCGGCCCTGCCCGATATGAGCCAAGTTGATGAAGAAGAAAATGAAGAAATATGCCTTCCATCGCCCGACGAGGAGGTACACTATCATACCCCTCCTCCTCGTGAGGGTATGTTGTTGTAAATCTTATTCTGATGATGGCCACAACCTTGTTTTGATGATGGCCAACATTGATCTAAAGTGATGGTGTATGTATTTTGATGATTGGTTATTTGTTAGATGGACCACTTCAGCCTGTATTGCCACCTAGCGGCCAAGAAGCACGCGGACTTGGCAGTTCTGGCTGACAGATGCCAGAAGATTGGCGATGTATGCTGGTTGATCAGGGAGGCAGCTCGCCGGGACCACGTACCCTGCCTGACCTACTGGCCAATCTCCCTTCGCCTGTACACCGGCCCGCACGGTATGTTCTGGCGTGCACGAATGACGTAGTTCTTTCTCTTCTCTTGATGCTGCTAGTTTTCCTTTGATGTATATCACTGGCTAACTCCTGGCCTTTTCCTATTTCCCTTTCCATTACAGATCATCCGGACGGTGCCCAAACGGCTACCTATCGGAACCTCCTCTGGCAGGCTAAAAAATCGGGGTACTTCGAGGCGGCGCCGGTCGCTCTGACTACATCTCCGTTGCCTCCTCCGGCCAAGAGACCACGGCCCGATCCCCCGTGGAGGAGGCGATAAGTAAGGTGAAGGCGGCCCGTCGGCGGGAAGCCAAGCGTCTAAAGACGGAGGCCGCCCAGCCCTCGAGGGACATCCCGGCACCCCCTCCGGTCCCATCTTTCGAGGAGTTTGAGGCGGGCCAAGCCGCATCAAGCCGACCAACCGGTAAGCTCGTTTTAATGCTTTTGCTGCGTGGAGGAGACCTGTCTCCCTTTCTTCGCTTGTGATATTCATACCTAGTATTTTCTATGTTCACCAGTTAGGGAGGAGCCCCTGCCTTCGCCTACTCCAGCCATGGAAGAGCTTGGAACGGGACCCGGGCTTTTGTCGACCCCGGCTCGCTCACCCAGCGAAGCTGGGGAGGGTCGAAAGACCTCGCCCGTTGAGAAAGCACTCGCGACTGCGAGGGCCACGACCAGGCAAGAGGCAAGACAGAGGAGAGAGGAGGTGTCCTGGATGGCCTCGACCTCTCCTCTCTTGCCGGTTCCTTCCTTCGCCGCGTTTGCCTCTCCCCGGACCCAGCCGAAGAGCCCTGTCGGTAAGGCCTTTTATGTCAATGTCTTTTCGGCACTCAATCCCCCTCTCCGGGAAAAACCCCCACTCTTGTATAACATGTATTTGTCTTGTTCCTGGCTGTAGCGAGGATGCTTTCCGTGGGCTCCCCTCCTGTCTTTTACTAGGCACCCTGGACTTTCTTTTATGGGAATTAGACACCATAACTCTGTATCACTTATCTCGGCTCTTCGAGCTGATAAGCTGATGAGACGAGGATGCGAGGCTTTTCTAGCCTTTGTCTATGCTACCCCTGAGCAGCAGATTGAGATTAAGGACATTTCTGTTATCCGAGATTTTTCTGATGTCTTTCCAGAGGAATTACCAGGACTTCTGCTTGAGCGGGAAGTTATCTTTTCTATTGATATTATTCCACATTGGGGATCGACCTTGAGAAATCCCGGAGTTGTGTGCCCGATCTGGGTGCTGGGGAGCCTCAAACCTGGGATTGGGGACCCGGGCCAGATGACGGCTCGTCAGGGGTTTGGGCGGAGAGACCCAAACGGAGTACTAGAGAGCGCTATCCCCGCGTGGGAAAACTCGTGTGGGGAGCTAGCTCGGCTGGGACTCGGGGCTGGGCACCTCAATAGAATGCTGGAGAGCCAAGCACCTGATGGTAGAGACTTGTTTCAGATGCCGGCTTGACTAGGCTCAGGGTTGAGGCCCGAGCCAGATGCTGTAACGGTGGCCGAAGCTTGGGGTGTGGGGCCCACGCTGGTAGTCGACCATGACTGGGCCCAGGGACTGGCGCTTGCCTGGGTAGGAGCTGATCTGGGACCCCTATGGGGTCTGGTGAAAGAAGGCCTGAGCCTGGCGCCTGAGCGAGTTGCGGATGCTGGAAGGTACTGTGGCGCATCCACCGCGCTGGCAAGCACGGATGCTGGGGGTAGCTGCGAAGTAGCCACAGGGACCACACTCAGGAAGTAGGGCGATCCAACGACTGCTACAAAACTATCGAAGATGATTGACACAACCAAGTAGCCTACCCGCGTGTGGGTGGCGATGATGCTGGGACCGTAGGTGACGGCCGCCATGGTTGCTGGAGCCCTGGACCCTACGGAGGTAGTGGTCGCTGATGGTCGCCAGGTGCGGTCCGGTAATTGGAAGATGAACTGGAAGCTACTGGAAAGTGCAGACGAGTGTGATGGGAATCGACTCCGGACATTACTATTTTTATTTACCTTTATGTCCTTTAGGTTTGCATTTATGTCCTTGCATATAGCCCCTCACCCCTTCTCAACCCCATCACCCCTATCCACCACTACTACACCTATCAACTTCTTGCATACCCAGTTCACAGGCAGCAGCAAAGGCCCCGCTTACAGAGCCTGCCCCAGGGCCATCCGACATCTTCTGGAGGTGTACCATACATGGACGGAAAGGTCTTCAAGTCAGCTTCGACAGAGCGTTGATTTCACCTTCATCCGAGTTCGGGTCTGTCCGGGAGGTCAATTCTCGCCGGAGCGCGTGACTGGCATCCATGGGAAGACCTGAGCGCCAGTGCAGAAGCTTCTACGGCCACACCTCTACTTCCCTTGGTGCGCCGCATTGCCAGGACATTCTCTTACCAGTCCTCCTTCCAACCCAGTTGACGGAGCTTCATTCGGAATCCGGAGCTACCCGTTCTGAATTTTCTCTCCCGGGTGCGCAGGTCAGTCCACCCAGAACCAACTCCGACACCTGGCTACTGTTCATCCCCTATCTCTCTGCTCTGAGCTCTCCTGGAGACCATCCTAGTTGGAGATTGAAGAAGACTGGTAGACGGACGCGACAGCTCTAGTCCCACCTTGTTCTGACTCCGAGAGTGCTTGTGGTGGCATCATCTTCCTGCTGCTGCGCCCAGAACTCTATACCAGCCAAAGCAGAGCCACCCCGCCCCAGAGCCAGCCACGACCAGCGACGGCTTTGGGTGACTCCCCAAAAATTCTGGAGGCTTCCTGCACCAGACAGCGACGTCTGAGCACTAGTTTAGGCATCATCCGCATCCGTGGCGACCCGTGGTGGCGACAACATCAACTGCTGGTCAGCCTGTTCCTGAAGCTGACAGAATTGGCCGAGTGACTTCATCGGCATTCTTGTGACCTTCTTCCCCACCCCGCCTGGCCGGCTTAGCGCCCCTCCCTGTGTGGAGGTAGTATTTTGCTGTAATTTAAGTTCCCCTCCCCTACTCCAACCCCCCCTGTGTGGGGAGTAGTGCGTGTAAATTTGAGCAGGGAGAAGCTTCCACGACGCAGTGTGCGGGGAACCCCACACTTCCCCGCTCGCCCACGTCTCCGACTCGGGATCGGTGTCTTCACGCCGATCAGGTATACGCTGAACCCTCCCCACCTTTAAGGCTATACTAGGCCGCACCTACATTGAAGTCATGAATGCTGTGCCATCCACCAATCACCAATGTTTGAAGTTTCCATACAAAGGATGGGTCATCAAGGTAATGAGCATGCCCCTTTGTTCTACAGTGGATGCTATCACCACCTCTTTGCCTTCTGTCTGGCCGACTCATCGGCCCATACTGTCGCTGTGGGATGTGTGTGACCCTTGCCGTCCCCTGTTAACACAACAAAAGCCACTTCCCATGCCAACCTCACGTCTCCTTTTCCATTCCAAAGGATGGGAGATTATGAGAAATATCGGCTATCAACAAGGTAAAGGCTTAGGTGCACAGTTGCAAGGAAGATTGAGGCCGTTGAAGAAAACAAAGTCAACTCACAAAGCTGGCCTAGGTTTTAAGGGGCCGATCAAAGCAGATGGAACACCCCTCACGTGGACCCTATCTTCTCACTTTAAGAAGGGGCCCGTCGTTCAGATGGGCGACTATCCACAAGAGTTGCTTGGGGGGTTACAGAATGTGTATCTAGCTGAAGGATGCTCAAAGACCCCCAAAAGAGGAAAGATTGCTGATCCGGACTGTGAATGGTACAAATGGTTTGATACACCAGATATTTCCATTGCACTGGAAAGAATGTTCTCGCCTCCACATCTAGAAAGGCCGCCTTTGATCTCCAATGTGCCAGGGGATATCACCACTATTGCCAAAAATCTGGATCGTCCTCGCCAAGAGGGCGTTGTCATCGACGGGTCTTCACCCGTCATCAACATTGCCATCGACGGCTCATTAGCCATCGTCTTCTCCATTCACTCATCTCAGCCTTTGTTGCTGTCTTCTTCCTGGGCCAGACAGCTGTTTGATGACCTTCCCAGGTCTCCCTCTCTACTTACATACCTGCGTGGGTTTCTTAACCCGCGCCAGGTTTTCAATCATGATTTGCTCCATGAGCCTTCTAACCCCTTTGCTATAATTTCACTTTTCCCTCCTCCCACTTCTTTTCATTGTTTTGTTATCAAAAATGAAAACGAAAAAAAAATGCCAATTTTCAACCTCCTCAACAACGCATTTTTGTTGAGGAGACATCTTACCTCTCCCACGTATGCAGACCATCCCATACCCCACTGTCACCACCGCAGCCCACTGCCACCGCCCATCCACTCTCCCAGTTTCCATGCACACACCGTCCCACCTCCATCAGCCACCGGGCCAGCCCACCACTCCCACCCTACCCCTGCCACGACTTCAACCACCTCCACTGCCTTGCTCCGCCCCCTACACTACACACAGTACCACCCGATGCACCACTGGAGATCGCCGACCCGCCAGCACAACGACAGATACCCCTGGGCCTCCTCCGATCGCCACGGCCCTAGCATGCAGCGTCGTCAGGGCCAGCTCCTTCGTCTCATGCGGCGGTCCCTGCATGCAACCCGGCCGCTGCCAGGGTCCCCTCCTCAGCATGCATCATCACCGCTGCCACCGTCCACCTACTCAGTCACCCCCTCCCCCACCATGCCATCCCGCTCGCAAGCACCCCCCCTCCATGCAACATACAGCCCGCCACCGTCAGGCCCACCCGCGAACAGAGCGGCCACTGCTGCCAGCACCTGTGACCCCCATGCCCCTCCCTGCTACGAGCCCCATGCGAAACCCCCCCCCTCATGATAGCAAACACCACCACAGCACCTAAGCCGCTCCCACTGCCACACGGTCCCCGCCACCACTAGTCCCGGCCGCACCCTCTCCCACCCCCCATGACCCCACTTGCTACCAGACCCCCCGGCCCCTCTCTTCCCCTTCCACCCGCCCTCCGTAGCCGCGGCCGATCCCCTGTTTTGAACAGGGGATCGTTTCTCTCTCCTTCCCCCTCTCCACACCCCCCTCCCCTCTCACCCACAGTCACCTGCAACAGGTCTTCCCACCACCGCGCCACCCTTTCTCGCCACTAGCAGCATGCAAGCACCGACCCCCTGCTCATTCGGCTCCCAGTCACTCTCCACTACCCGCCTCTCTCTCTCCGCTTCCCACACTCGCCCAGCTCCGCTATTCTCTTCGCCACCCACCCCTCTCCCATGCGCCACCAGCCATCCGTCCATCCATGCATGAGAATAATTTCCCATCCATGCTATCCCACTTCGCACCCCTCTGCCACAAGCCCTTCCATCCAGCTCGCAGGCACATCAACGTTCCCGGCCCCCATGCTATAAGTCACCGGTGCCATGTCCAGCTGCTCCCGCTTGTGCCACTTGGTGTAGCGCCTGTGTAAGGCCTTGGACCGTGCGTTGCAAGTTCCTCCACTCAGCACGTTCGGCCGCCATTTCAGGTACCTATAAGTGAGGTAGATCATGTAAATTCTTGTAAAACGTTATAGTACTTATGGTATTTACTTAACCCGGTTTCTACCCACTCTTACCAGGTTGGTTCCTTAGATATTTTTATAGGTTTGGGGGTCATCCTAGAATCCCTAGAACTTAAACAAATCCTAAATCCTCCAATTACTATTTTTTTTTATTTTGAGCCTCGTCTTGAATGAACAAAGGCATAATCTTTCACCCCCATGTTCAACATTTTCTTTTGTCTTCTCGTTTTCGTTGAATAAAAAATCGATGAATGATGAAATAGTATATGTAAGATTGATTGTTATTCATATTTATTCGGTGGTCAAAAGATAGGAGCCTTCCATTGCGGTTCAAAAAATAGGCCATTTTACTTCATAGATGAGGATCTCGACAAACAGATGAGGAGAATAAAAAATACTTCCAGGAACGAAGAAAACACTGCCATGTGGTGTGATCTCTCTACAGACTATTGCTGTATCTAAACTTTGTCACTGAGACTACGGGTGCGCTTGGCAAATATTATTGAGGAGATTCTAACCATTGACAAACAAGTCAATGCTTCATCAATTTTTCAAGTGAAATTACAGTGGGTAGAGAGAGATAGATAAAAAATGAGATTTAAAAATATTTAAAATCTATCTAAACATATATATTTCTCACTCTCTATTGAATTATGAAAAAAATCCATAATCCTTAAATAGTCCAAACAAATCCTGAACAAGTGGACATTCTTATATAGGAGAGAGAGACGCTGCATAAAAGAAGGAAAAGTTGCTATATGATCAAGTAACCATATACAGTTAAATTTCATCACGCATCAATCAGTCCATGATCAAAAGATATGCAAATAGGGTGGTGCTCGGGCCGAACTTAGGTCAACTTAGTCTAGATTCGATTCATCAATTTTAAAGTTTGGTCTGAGATCGAGTCTCAACTATGTTAGGTCAGGTTGGGTCGAGATGGGTCCCGCTCCTCCCGCTCCCTCTGTCGCTCACTCTTCTCCATCCCTAGGAGAAGACGCAGCTCGGTCACGTCACGGGGGAGCTCCTCCGCCGCCATCCTCCGCAGCTCTTCTTCCTGCATATCAACATCTTGGTCGGGGGATGATACTGATTGAAATACTCTTTGAAATTGAATTGAAATGGTTAAGAGCTACTTACTCTCTCCCGGAGGGTGGCCTCCGCTGCCTCCGCGCGGGCAAGGGCACCTGCTAGCTGGCCCCCCTCGGCCATCGCTCTCCGCAGCTCCTCTTCCTGCACATCGAAAGCTTGGTCAGTGGCTAATAATATTCTCTAAATTGAATTGAAACAATTGAAAGCTACTTACTCTCTCCTGAAGAGTGGCCTCCGCTGCCTCCGCCCGGGCAAGCGCCCCCGCTAGCTGTCCCTCCAGCTCGGAGTAGTCACGGGCAGGCTGGGATGAGGTCGATGCTCCATAAGACAACTGGACTCTCTCCAGCTCTCCTCGCTGCAAGAAAACATGGTCATTAATGCAAAATTCAAATACTTTTGATTTAATTGAGAGAGGAAGGTTCTTACCAGCTCGTCTACCGTCCGCTGGAGCTCGTCACGCTGGTGGATCGTGGAGTCTAGCAGTCCCTGCAGCACGGCCATTCTACCCTCCGCATCCCACTGCATAACATAATGACAAAATTTAAATTGCATTCTAAAAGAAGAATTGGGAATTTAATGAATTAAAAGCATACCTGTCCCCGGACGCTCTGGTAGACCCGTTGGCCGTACGCCCGTGAGTACGCCTGGAGGTAGGCGTCATCAGAATCGGCCCCGGCGGGGAGCGGCCGCCCGCATCTCTTCCAGTCAGCTATCTGCTCTCGGGCGCGCTGCCGCCAGTCCACCACGCCCTGTAGCCCCCTGAAGCGTCGCCCGGGTCGCGGATCCGTCGCCTGTGTAGGGAACTCCACCACTGCCTGGTGCAGCCCCCGTGTCCTCATGATCAATCGGTGATGGAGGGGCTCGACCAGGTTCAGCGCATGTAGCCAGAGGTCCCTCCCGAAGAGGGGAACGGCCCTCTCCACCCACGGCATCTCCGCGACCTCCCCCTCATAGGGAGTCTCAAGTCTTCATCACCTTCAAGCAAGCGTCAACGCTGTCTTTCGATAGCGTAGACGCACATGAGGACTGAAACCAAAGTGTTCATACTTCAAGCTTAGCGTCAACGCTGTCCGTTGACAGCGTGGACGCACATGAAGAAAGGAATTCAAGACTTCAAGCACAAAGCACGCGTCGACGCTATTAGTTGATAGCGTGGACGCCTTTGAAGAAAGCCACCTTCGTCTTCATCCAAGCTCTAATCTTCAAGCAAGCGTCAACGCCGTCTGAAGGCAGCGTGGACGCAGTCGAAGTAGAATCTACATTCTCTCATGAGCTGCAAGTCTGTGCGTCAACGCTTCCAGACACCCAGCGGCGACGCATCAAGCAAATTGCTCGTCAGGGGCCCATGCTGTTTAAAATAAAAGGGTCATCAGATAAATTCAGAATACTGCTTATTGAGAAAAGAAGGGCACGTGATCCGAGGAGTGTCAGAAAGGGCACGCACTCCTCGTTTTGTGCGCGGGAAAGGGTGTCCTGTGAGACGTGTGTTTTCCACACGTAGTGGGACCCATCTTTGTAACAGAGCCAATGATTCTCTGTGTCTGCTGCTGCTGTCCTGAGTGGAATATATAAGGGAAGCAGAGAGAAGAAAAACATACAGAACTCTAACGAGAAGAATAGCAGAAGAATAGCAGTAGAAGCAGCCAGAGAGAAAAAGGGTAGAGAAAATCTGAGTCATTCCGTCCAAGCGGTGAGTTCCTCCCCAGTTCAGATCTGTAAACAGTTCAAGGCAGATTGTCGAAGGAGGATCGACATCCTGCTGAATCCTCAGATCGAGCTTCCGGAGAAGAGATCGAGAACTTCATCCTGAAGTCCAGATCTGACTGTTCCTGACCATCTTCAAGCCGATACATCTGAAGTACCTTCAGTCGAAGATTGTTCAGCCAGTCATCTAGTTTGATTTTCTGTTTTCATCTTGCTTTCTTGTTTCTGCTATGTGTGAATTTCAAGCTGTGAGTCAGCGGATTGTGATCCAGCGGTGGGCTGTGATCTGATGTGTGCCGAGTGCACGCAAGCTGTTTGTCAGCGGTTGCAGAGTGTAATCTCTGGACGGGTAAGCTGTAGCGCCCTAATCCAGCGTGCACCCCCCCACGCCGTATTAACTCTAGACTCATCTTGTAATTTTTTTAAATGGTTCGAATCCGACGCGCCCTATTCCAGAGTGCCCCAAGGCCATCGCGCCGCATAAAGCATTTTCCCATGAGCATGCCGTATTATAGCTATTCCTAGGCTTGACTACGCCGTATTAACTCTATACCTATGCGTACCATGCTGGTTTTGATCTGATTCATGTCATCGCGCTGTTTTAATCCTCTCCTCATCTTCGGGGTGATTTCTGGCTCTCTTGACGAAACTTAATAAACCTAATCAACAACAAATCAAATAAAAAGGGACTATTTAAGTCTGAATTAGTTATCTTCATGATTCTGTTGTCATGCTTTAAGCTTAAACACGAATGCCATGTTGATGCATGCCTGCTTGTACAGGTCCTCAGTATATAAAATGGCATTGGCAGAAAGCCAGGTTACGCCCGACGAGAAGCTCTTGCTATGTGTGATGGTGGTCTTCGGACCTAGGTTCTCCGCCACATATTGAGGGTTCCGATTTAATAAATCATGCCTCTCTTGCATGATAGATTCAAGCATCTTACATGATCCTGTCATATGCATCCTTTGCATCTTATTTCGGCCTCGGTGGCTCACTATCTCGGTAATTAATCAAAAGTTTTCCCTCCTTGTGGGGGATGTAATTAACGTCATAGCCTTTATGGTATGGCAGACTGTTGGTCCCGACCAGAATCTCACTCTCGCCCGACACAGGTCTGAATGAGCGCATAATAAACTTGTCACTTGTATGACTGGCATGCTTGCGTGGTCAACTAGTCAATTAATTATCAATTAATTAATTGGTTGATCGACAAATAGATTTTAATAAAATAAGTAAATCGAAGCAAACATAATCTGGCATGCCCGGTGGGACCAGTGTCACCTTTCATCTTTTTGTCAAGATATGTGGGCCCCGAGGCCCTCCTAAAGAATGCTGATCATTGGTTTGTTTGTGTTTGCAGGCAAACAATGACGTCAACAGGACTAACTGGTGTCAACTTTGGCCCAGTGATCATCGGCGGCCACGCTGAGCATGGGTACCTGGCGATGCCCACCATCTTCAGGACATTTCCTGCTGCTGTCGGCTTCCCCAACTTTTTGGGGCTGGCCTTCATTGATATGCTTCAAGTGGAGTCCTCAGAGCCTGCCGAGGAGACTACCAAGAAGGTCGAGGCTTTGAAGACTCGATGCTGCGCGGGCTCGCTCAAGAGTCCGATTCCAGTCGCCAGTTGTCTGGTGCACCACATAACTCTTGGGGCACACCCCAATCCTGCCAAGAACTCCGGAGGATGCCAGTGGAGGGGTTTCTGGAGGAATATTACTGCTGCTATCGGATGTCTCTCTGTGTCCGACAAGTCTATGCTGATCGGTGGAGTCCGCATCTTCCTGGATGGACGCGACGCTCGGGTGGTCTTGGATCGGGTCATCCCTGCCATACCTATCTACAATTCCTACCAATCTCTCTCTGGGAGGAAAGCCGAGAAGAAAGAAGCCGGCCATCATGGCCAAAAGAAGCTGACCCCTAGGCCAAGGACATTCAAGCAGGTTTGGGTCCCTAAGAAGATCCAACCTGCCCATCAGGATGTACCAGTCCATCGCCGCCCTACATGCGACGGAGTAGAAGAGAAGAAGGAAAGGGTCCTGGCCCCAAGGAAGGAGGAGACTATTGTGGACCCTCCATGTCGTGGAAGCTTCAGGGCCTGCGCCCGACAAGCCAACATCCCCACAGTGGGGCGAAGATTCCAGCAATTCACCAGACGAGCCCGGCTTGCTTACATCCCTCCCGTGGGAGGTCGACAGCTATCCCCGGTCCTACATCAGGTACGGGGGTAAGAAGAAATGACCAACATGGTCAAGAATTACTTCAGGGGTCTGGGCAACCTTTCACTAGGACAGCAACGGCTACTGCAAGTGGCCGAGGCTAAAGAAGGCTACTGCCCACCAATGGTAGTTGAAGAAGAAGAAGAAGAAGAAAGAAAGATGATGCCGTCGGTCGACGACAATGGTTATGAAGATGGCTTCTATGTTGAAGCCGATGAGAGTACCTCTTGGCAGGAAGAAATAAAAAGAATTTCTGTGTTTGAAAGGCTGACCTTCCCAGAGCATGCAAAGAGGAAGGTCCACAGACAGAGAAGAAGGATGCAGATCTTCTCCTGCAACATGGCTGGTATATCCGACCGATATGGAGGGCTACCAAAAGATCCTCATGAATTGGCTTGATTGGCCGCGAGGCCAGGGCCGAACACTCGAAGGGCAGAAGCCGCATGAGAACTGTTGGCAACGGCTAAGGGAAAGCAAGCCCTGGTCTACCACCAACAGCATGATGAAGCTACTATTCTGACCGCCAATGTGGTGACGACGGAAGAAGAAGATGATGTCTTGCTCGACATCCTACCTGAGGGTGCATCCGGGGAAACGACAGAAGCTATCCCTAGCACTGCAGCAATGGACCCATCGGTCCTAATGCTACTTCAGAAGTACCGACAGGAGATAGACCTGCTGAAGAAACAGCTGATGGAAAAGACAAAGCAATCATTAGCCTCCAAGCAGCCCGAGATGCAGGGCGAATCATCAAGGGGAGCCGTCAACCAGAATGACCTTCCACCGCTCTACACTATGCCCCAGTCAGCAGAACCAAGCTTGGCAACAGCTCAACAATGGCTACCATAGCCGCTGATGTCGCTAGTGCTACCTCAGGGGCACCAGGCACCTCCATTGTTGCGTCCTCCTCCGCAAGCGACCACTCTGGTCACCACCTACATGCAGCCGGCACATTTCTACCAAGATCCGGTTGATCCTACCGTCATGAACAAGATGATGGTGGAAAGAATGATCGAGCTGAAGCTCGAAGAAAGAAGTGAAAGCGACTATGTCGTGTTCGATGCGTACAGGGTGCCATACCCACCACATCATGCTGCCAAGTGGCTCCCTCCTAGGATTAGCAAGCCGCCAAAGTTTGACAAGTTCAATGGGAAGGGATCCTTGAAAGAGCTGTCACCTACTACATGACCGTCATGGGTGATCTGGACACCGACGAGTCATATTTACTAAAGTTCTTCGGGTCCTCGCTGACGGGGCACGCTTTTGAATGGTACTCTAGCCTCCCGACTGGGTCGATCAGTGACTGGTTGGATATGCAGAGGATGTTCAGAGAAAGGTTCCATGTCACAGAGAGGGAGGTCACAGTGGCCGAACTCTATTCAACAAGATAGAGGGCGGATGAGACGGCCCTTGACTATATCAAGAGGTGGAGACTTCTGACAATGATGGGATGCAGATGGCCTCAGTCACCCTACAACCTGTGATGTCAGCCGACGAAGGCGATGCCCCGCGCCGATGGGCGCAAGGCGCGATCATCGTGATTGTCACGCTGGTGCACGTCGGCTTCGTGTGGTGGCTGTCCATGCGTTCAAACGAGCCAGTGTTGACGATGAGCAAGGGCGCACCGCCGAATGCTGGCGTGCGCGTCTCTCTCGTGAGTGAGCCTGCCAGACCGTCGGTCCCGGCAGCCGTACCACCGACGGCGAAGACCGAACCCGTGCCTGATCGCAAGCCTGTGCCTGCGCCCGTCAGGCCGGAGAGCAAGCGGGTATTTGCGTCGGAGCGCAGCGATGCGATGCGCACCGTCGATGTATCGAAGCCCGAACCGGTTTTGTCGCCTATGAATCCCGCCGCGGACGTAGCACCTGCTGCCGCGACGAGTAACCCGGCGACTCCGGCGCCGCAAGGATCAGCGGATGCAGTTCAGCTTGCACTCCCGAAACCGATCGGTGCGTCTCAGCTTCAGCAACTCGGGTGTTCGATACCGGCGCCAGTGTATCCATCTGCAGCGAGGCGGTTGGGGCGCGAGGGTACGGTCAGTGTGTCGATCACCATCGATCGAACGGGGCGATTCAGTTCCGTATCCGTGTTGCACTCGAGCGGATATCCCGATCTGGACGCGGCAGCGGTCGATGCTGTTTCACGTGGGCATTGCATGCCATACGTGGAAGACGGTATCGCGCGCATCGTAACGGCGTCTCAGCCGATTGCGTTCAATCTCGGGGGGTGAGTTTCACGACATTCCATGCAATCCATGCCGTTTCCAGTCGGCGTAATTTCGCCAAAGATCGAATTAGTCATTTAGCAAGCGGAGTTTGTCATGAACCATTATGGGTTTCTCAATGTATGGCAGCAAGGTGACGTCGTCACGCGCGCGATCGTCATCGCGCTGGCCGCCCGCAACCTGTCGGCGGCCCAGGCCCCGTCGTTTCTGGGGGCGGGCGTCTACCGCCATCACATTCCGGCGGCGGTGGATCAGTTGCTGCTGAGGGGCGAGTTCCTGACCGCCTATACGCCCTATCAGCCGGAGATCGCGGTCCATAGAGCGAGTAGATGCCGAAACCGTGATCGATGATCACGGTGTTGCCGGCGAAGTAGCAGATGTGGGACCCGAAAATAAGGATCCGGGATGTTAGACCCCCTCTCCCTCTCCCTTTCCAGCTCTTTATCACCGTTGACTCTCTTCGGCTTCCCCCCTCCCACTCTCCCTCTCAAATCCTCTATCATAGTCGGCTCTCTCCCTCTCCCTCTCCCTTTGTCATTGCCAGCTCTCTCTGACATCCCCTCTACCTCTCTCCCTCTTCGGCTCTCTATCGCCGTTGACTCTCTTCGGCGCCCCCCTCCCACTCTCCCTCCCAATTCCTCTGTCACAGTCGGCTCTCTCCCTTTGTCATTGCCAGTTCTCTCTGACATCCTCCCTCCCTCTCCCTCTTTGGCGCTCTGTCACTGTCAGCTCTCTCTGACATCCCTCCCCTCCCTCTCCCTCTCACTTTGTCACTGCCATCTGGCGTCCCCCTCTCCCTCTAACTCTATCACCGTTGTCTGGCATCCCCCTCTCCCGCTCTCTACCTTCCTCTCTCTCTCTCTCCCCCCTCTCGCACTCTGTCAACGCCAGAGGGGGAGCTATGACGCCTCCATACTCTCACTCTCTCTCAATCTCTCTCTCTCTGTGCTTGTGCATCCATGGTAGGATGCCCTCATTGGAGGGGGAGATCCCCTCCGGCACCCCCTCCCCATCGCTCTCTCTATCTATCTCACATTCTCTCTCTTTCGTCTCTCTCTCTATCCCCCATAGAACACGAAGGATATTTTGGATCAGAATTTGTGAGGATAAGAGCGCTATCGTGGGTCCCGGATCGAGTTTTGTGACTACATTAGGTTTTTGACTATTGGGCCTTCGGATCCTCGTGAGAGATGAACCGTTATGTTTTCAAGCTTTGGGACGTTGCATGTGCGTTGTGCGTTTTACGAGAATCGTGGGAATGATTTTTTTTTATTTTTCAGATTTAAAATCTCAAATCATTTTCTATATAAACCCTTCCACCCCCTCTCTCTCCCTCGATCTATCATTCTCTCCCTCTCTCCTCTTGCTTCTCTCTTTCTCTCCCTCTCTTCTCCAGGTGGCCGATGGAGTTGGAGGCTGACATCCACGCTGGAGATCGGCGTGTGCATGGCGTCCACGGCCAGCAGGTTGTTGCCCGCGCCCACGATGGAAACTTCGTCCGGCACGGCAATGCCGACGGCTTCGCATGTTTCCAAAACTTCCAACGCCAGACCGTCGCTCGCGGCAAAAACGCCGAGTGGTTTGGGCGCGCGTTTGATCTCGACTTCCAGCCATTCGCGCTTGCGTTTCCACGCTTTGCGGTCGGTGCGGAACGCCGACGATTTGTGCCAAAGCAGACTTTGCGGTTTGTGTTGTGACGCCTGTTCCAAAATTTTCACAAAGGCGTTTCCGCGTTCTTCGTAGATCCAATTCGGGGCGTCGCTGTAAAACAGAAAATTTCTGAAGCCGCGCGACAAAAAATGATTGGCGACCAACTGCGCCGTTTCCGTCGTGTCTTCCAACACACGGGCAAATTTTAATTGGGAACGGCGATAACTGAAGTCCACTGTCGGCTTGTTGGCGTGCAGGACAAAATCCGCCAAATCATCGCCCGAACCGAGCCAGGCCAAAATGCCGTTGCCATCCCAGCCCCACGGGATGACTTTTTCCCGCGCCAAATCTTCGGTCAACAACCAGCCGTGTTCCTGCGCGTATTTTTCAATGCCGCGATGCAACCGGTAATCATACCAGCCTAAAACCAGCAGAACGCGTTTGCGCGAAGAATGAGCAGGGTGGTTCATGTGGTTCAAATATAGATTAGATTTTGCCTTGAAGTCTATCTTGCATTGCGTTCGAACGGCGGTGACTCAAATGAAAGTCCTGACGGGGAAGAAATTTTTTGGCGACCCTACCGGGAATCGAACCCGGGCTACCTCCGTGAAAGGGAGGTGTCCTAACCGCTAGACCATAGGGTCGCAAAGGGCCGCAAAAAATAGCAGACGTTTCAGGTTTGTCACGCAAAAATTCAAATCAATTTGCTTCAGCCCGTTTTTTGGGATAATTTGGCCGCTCTTGGCATGAAGATTTTTATTGATGGCAAATATTTGAACGAACGCGACGCGAAGATTTCCGTGTTTGACCACGGTTTGCTTTACGGGGACGGGGTTTTTGAAGGGATTCGGGCTTATAACGGCCGCGTATTCTCGGATCGTTCGCGCGAGATCCTGCAGCTTATCAGCGAGGGCTTCGTTCTGGTCGATGCGGACTTCCGGGTCCTCGAGATGAACGCCGAGGGCGAACGGATCGAGGGCCGCCCGGCCACGGATGTTATCGGCACCTCGCTGTGGGACTCCTGGCCCGATCTCAAGGACAGCAAGCTCGGCGCGATGTGGCTGAAGGCGATGGCGGACCGCCAGCCGGTATCGCTCGAGCATCTCTACGAATGGCCGGACGGCCGCCAGGCCTGGCTGGAGATGCGCGCCTATCCGAGCCAGGACGGGCTCGCCATCTTCTACCGCGACATCAGCGAGAAGCGCGCCACCGAGGAGGAACTGAAGCGCACCCAGAGCGAGCTCATCCACGCGTCGCGGATGAGCGCGATGGGGGCGATGGCGGCAACCCTCGCCCATGAGCTCAGCCAGCCGCTTTCCGTCGTCTCCAACTATCTGAGCAGCGCGCGCCGGCTGCTCCAGCGCCTGCCCGCGTCGGAAGCACGCGAGGCGCGCCAGGCGCTCGGCTTCGCCTCCTCCTCGAACGACCGCGCGACGGAGATCCTGCGCCGGCTGCGCGATTTCGTCGCCAAGGGGCGGGCCGAAGCGGCGCCCGAGACGCACGACATCCAGACGATCATCGCCGATGCCTCCGTCCTCGTCCTGCCGCACGCACAACGCGAAGGCGTGGAAATCCAGTTCCGGCTCGATCGCTACGCGAAATGGGTCAGAGCCGACGCGGTGCAGATCCAGCAGGTGCTGATCAACCTCATCAAGAATGCGATCGAGGCGATGCACGGGGCCGACGAGCGCCGCATCGTCGTCACCACCGCGACGGTCAACGGCAATGTCGAGGTCGCCGTGCAGGACACCGGGCCGGGTTTCGACGACAAGACCGAGCTGTTCACGCCGTTCCACAGCAGCAAGGAGGAAGGGCTCGGCGTCGGCCTGTCGATCAGCCGCTCGATCGTCGAGGCGCATGGCGGGGTGATCGAGGCCAAGCCGCGCGAGGGCGGCGGCGCGATCTTCCGCTTCACCCTGCCGCGCGGGCGCGAGCCGGAATAAAGCTTCAGCGCGGCGCGAAGAGCGGCAGCGTTTCTTCCTGTTTATGGAAGACTTTGCGGGCAGAATGGGGTCTAGGAACGTCAATGAGGTAGATAAGGCTGGGGACATCTCAACCCTGTTTGAGAAAGCCCGACTCATGCTCCGTTGTCTCCCCCATTTTATGCGCCCGTTGGGGTTCAACGAAGCCCGACACATGACCTACCTCAAACTGGTCAACCCGGCGAATCGGGCAACCATCGTCGGGGAAACGGCCAACCCGTCCTTTGGTCGCTCAGGCCGTAACACCGCAGCACTTTTCGATGAAATGGCATTTTGGGAAGCGGGGGATGCAGCGTGGGAAGCCTGCGGTCAGACATCCCCTTGCCGCATAGCCGTGTCTACACCCAATGGTAGCAATAACCGATTCGCAAAAATGGCGCAGCGTAAGATTCCCGACTGCCCCAAGAAAATCACTTTGCACTGGAAGCTCCACCCCAAGCACGATGATGCGTGGTATGAGTTCCAGAAAACCCGGTACACCCGCAGCGGCCTCGCCCGTGAAGTGGACATTAGTTACGCGCTCAGCTTAGAGGGAAAGGTGTTTGAGATGTTTGAGTATGGCCTACACGTTAAGGAAGTCTACGTTCAGCCGGGGACGTATAACCCCCATACACTGTGGGTGCCGAATCCAGCGTACCCAATCACCGTGTCCTTCGACTTTGGGCTTGTCTGCGCCGCATTGTTCAGCCAGATTGATGACTATTACAATATCGACGTGTTCCATGAGATTGTGTTAGACGGTATGGAAGGCCGCGCCCGTGGGTCTACAGAGGAGCTAGCTATCGCTGTGCTTGCCACAATGGACAAGTACAATGCCATCCACCCCAACCGTGACCCGCGCAACCCCCAAACCGCAGCCTACAGTTACCAGTTCACAGGCGACCCAGCCGGTGCGACGAAGCCCGGGGTCGATGCCGAGGATGCGAATCGGAGACCTGTCCATGCCCTTCGGGATACAGGACCGGAGCTTAACGGGTCGAGAACAAAAGGCGGACAGGGCACGCCGGTCCGAGGCGGTGGGGCTCGCGCCGGCCCGCTCCCGCAATCCTCCGCCGACGCCGCGATCGACGCCCGGCACGCGTCTGCGGCCCGCTGCGATTCGTTTTGCCCGCTGACCAAGAGCGGGCTAATAAGATATTCTCACTTCAAGGCGAGGAACAGCTTGCTGCCCAGGAAGCAGTATATCGAAATAGTTTTCTCGGACAGGCAAAGTCCGTTGGCTCAGATTTGCTTAAGATTCCTACAGAGGCAGTAACCAACACTATTAACACGCTGAAGGATACTCCCGGTAAATTGATTCAGAATACCAAGGATGCCTTTGGTGATATTGCTAAAGGCGATGTGAGAAAAGGATTAGTTAAAGGTATCCTGCGAAACAGCGGTGACATTGCTATTGCTGCATTCTCTCCCATTTCGTCTGCTATAGGCGCCGTATTGAAAGCGTCAGGAGGACAATCGCTCATAGACTCTACAGGTAAAGTCGTCGCTGATAAGTCAGGCATTACAGATATAGAGGCATTTCAAAAGTACGCACTTGAGCATCCAAATGCGGCTGCCGATTTTGAGCGTCTACTTACTCTTGCGACTCTACCTGGCGTTAAAGGTAAGGGCAAGATAACACCGGAAGATGCAACTGCGTTTGCTGAGAAGATAGTTACTCCTGTAGCGGAAAAGCCCATCGCTCAAGCAAGTTACTTCGACAACATCAAAGTCCCTGGTGAAAAACTATCAGGCGCTCCTGTGGAAGTAGCTGCACCGCGTCGTGTACAGGATGTTGCTGCGCCAGACGCACAAGCAGTTCCGAACTCACGCGCAGTAATGCTTGATAAGGCTGCGGTTGTTAAGAAATTGACCGATGGTTTTGCTGAACTGCCTACCCACAACAAGATGGATATGGGTCTTCAATTTGACCGAGCTGATGCGTTTATCAATGAAAGCACAAGTATCGCTCTTAAGATTGCGCGTGGTGAGGAGTTGCCCCCATCGGGCGTCTTGCCTGAGTCGATATACACTCGGCTTGAGGCGAAGGCAATACGTGAAGGTGATGTTGCTCTTATCCAAGAGCTTGCTAACAGTAAGTTGCCAACACTTGCTGGTCAGAGTCTGAAAGCGTTGGACTCTATTGACCCCGATAGTCCGGTTAAAATTATGCGAGACGTGCAGGCTTCGTATGAGAAAGTGATCGAGTCGCGTACTAAGAAAAGTTTCTACAAGATCTCGAAGTGGTCACTGTGGTGTTCGCCCCGGCGTCGCAACTTGGCGTGCACCTTTGCGCCGCCATCGTTTGGGTCGTCATATCTTGGGAGAAGTCTCGCCGTGGAGCCTATTGCACCGTGTAGGGACGAAACGACTCTAAAGAAAGCGATATCGCGCTTCGACCCGAGTTTGATCTTTCTGAACTTAAATTTCATATTCTTTCTGTTGATCCGCCTGATAGAGAAATTCCACAATTCTGCATCCTTGAAGATACTCGAATTTCAATATCTGCCACTACTGTTGAGGCACAACCGGGGACCCCCCAGGAACTCGTGTCACCCAGCATGCCGACTGCAGAAGGATCTTTCTCCCCATGCTCTAATGTTGCGGTCAGCGAGCAGGTTTTGGTTGATGATGTGGCTCATGATTATAATTTTCAATCTCTTCATTTGGGTCTAACCCATTTGAAAGATGTTGTAGGCCACGCATTGACTCCATCGCGCTCCTCTTCTTCGATGATTAACTCTTCCTCAACATCTTTGGGTCATCGGAAGCATATCTCTCGCCTGAGTCACAGAGATGGTGTTAGAATATGTTTGCCTGTACCTCGCGCTCGTCCTCCAAACCATCTGTGCACTAGTCCGACAGTTGTTTTGAATTCTGCTACATTTTTACACTACTCTTAGAATCAAATATTACAAGGTTCAGCGGATATAGTCCCCTATTGATGATCTCAATGTCAATGCGATGTCATTTATCTCTCAATTCATTCCACGTCAAGATTCTTTTGAGAATCTCAACTCACAAGTTTTGGGTTAAAAATTATCCGCACAATATAAATGATCAAGAAAATGAAGATGAAAAAGAAGATCAATGCCCTTGTCATCCAGGTCTTTGTCTTGGATCCATGCACCGCCGTAGAACTCCATGGGATTATTCTTCAATATAATATCTAACATTTAATCTCCTTAGTTTATGACCTTCTATATTGGTTGCATAGTCTCATAAGTTATATTTTCATATTTTTTTCTTCTTTGGACAACCCTTTCTCATTGTAAGAAGAGCCATGCTCTTCATATGGCCATTGCCCACATGTTTCTCCTTTGAGGCTCTCGGAGAAACCGCGTCGTTTCACGTGGCACACAAGTCCATCGTGCGATATCGATGTCGCACTGTTTGCGCACGCGCCCGGTTTTGATTAACGCGATGGCGATGACCCGCCCGAGCCGGCGCCCGAGTTAGCGAGCTGGATCGAGATGCGCTTGCCGCCAGGATAAATGGCGTTGAGTTCCTTCGAGCCGTCGGCGTTGTCGTTGGTGCCGATTGCATCGTTGAGATTGGGCGACGCTTCCTGTTTGATCTGCGCTGGGAACGTGGCGACCGTATCCTTGCCACGGAGCAGCGTTACCTGCACGATCGGGCCATCGCCGTTCCATTCCGCGGTGTATTTGCCGGTTTCGAGAGTTTTTCCTTCCACCGTAACCTTTTGATCCAGGTGGATAGTCATTTTGTTGGCTTCGGCGCTGACTGCCACGCCAGCGAAGAAAAGCGCCACGGTTGCGACTGCCGCTGCGAGTTTTGAATGTTTCATTGAATGAAGCTCCTTAATTTTTTTCCGCGTCCACGCCGATCCAGACACAAATAGCTGCTCGCGGAATCGATTTCCGTATCTCTACAGCGTTAGATGGGTTCTGCGCGCATTCACGTTACTTAGGGAAATCCTGTATGCAGATTTTTCTCTACATATTGAGACGGCGGAAAGAGACTAGCCTTTGATGGCGGCGCGGATTTTGGGCGGGCCCGACACTGAGGTTTTTAGGTCCGGCGTCGCGGCTAGGGCGTCGAGGATCGAGCGGGTGACGTTGTCGTCGATTTCGGCGGCGCGGCGGATGTCTACGGGATAGCGCACGACGAATTCCAGGCCGGCGGCGTCCGTGAATTGGAGGCGCGACTCAGGCTTCGGTGTGCTGAGTGAGACTTCCAGGCGCCGCTCGGTGCTGCCAAGCTGATTCTCGATGATGCTGCGATATTTCTCGAAGATCGATTCGACGATCGAAGTGAGTTTGTCCTGAACCAGCTTGTAGTTGCTCTCCGGCGTGAGAGCGACAGCGACTTCGTGCCACGCATATTCGGTGCCGGGAAGTTGCTTGAAGAGCGGCGTGCCTGCCTGAAACAACACAGAGTTGGAAAACATCACGACGCGCCCCGTGGGATAAAGCTGGCATCGGCTACTTTGCCCGCTTCCTGCTGGCGTGGCCGATGTCTAAACAGGGCACGCGTCTCCTCACGGGCAATGAGGGCAAATGGGAGGCTCTCCTGGTGTTTCACGCGCGCGTCAAGGCACTGCTGCAGGAGTACGACCGTCGCATGGCCGAAGGCGTACCAAGGCGCGACGTGCTGCGCTTCACGCGTGAAGCAAGGGCGCACTGGATCACCCTGGCGAACTACATTGAGGGTCTCATGCGCCCCTTTGAAGAGCTTAGCGACGTCAAGGACTTCGCCGCTAAGGCATGCCAAATCGTTGCGCGTATTGCAGGCATTCTTCATTATTTCTCGGGTCAGAAGGGTGGGGTGACGCTCGATACCTTGCAACGTGCCATCACGATCGTTGAGTGGCACCAGGGAGAATTTCAGCGCCTTTTTTCGCCCGAATACCAGGTTTCGGATGAGATGCGCGATGCTGAAGAGCTGCGTCAGTACCTTTGCCGTTGGCAGAAAGAGCGGCGCCGGGCTAATCAAGAATCCCGCTTTGTGCTGCGGAGCAAGGCCCAGGCTTCCGGGCTGCGCGGGAAAGGGCGTTTCGCGCCGGCATTGGATGTCCTGCGGGACAACGGTGTCGTCACGGTGAAGTACCTGGACCAGGCTGCCCTGGGGCGGGGCATGAAGCCAGGAAACTACATCATCTTCAATTCCAACCTAGGGTATCCGCTTTACGTGTAAGTCCACAGCGCTGGCCGACCCAACGGTCGGCCAGCGGCTTTATGCATGGAGTTTTTTGCCATTCCGGGTCTGCAAAAGTGCGAATTATGCGAATGGTTTGCAGAATTCGTCGGTTTGGCCCCCCTCCTGGGAATAAATACACGCATGCCACACCGCCACGGTCCCATGGTCCAGCCTGTGACAATCATGGCCTAGGCCGAGGCGGGCATGAACAAGGCACGTGTTAAGGTACCATGCCTAATGCGGGGGACGGGCAGGGCAGGAGCGTGCCGCCACCGTTTCCTCGATGGTCGCCAACCGTACCGGCGTTGTGCTTCACGTTTCCTGGCGGCGCGTATCAACGTGTGCGGTTTTGTCCTGGGTCGACATGGCCCGGATCCGAGCAGAGCGAGAGAGAGAGAGAGAGAGAGAGAGAGAGAGAGAGAGAGAGAGAGAGAGGGAAGATAAAAAAAGGTGAACATATTTTTGTCAACATATTTTTTATGTCATCAGGTAGAGTGGGAGGGAGGGAAAGACAGAGAGGATTAAAAAAAGGTGAACACTATTTTTTTTCATCGGGTTGGCATTTGGCTACTTGGTCTGAACATCGGACACCGTTTCAACAGGTAGGGTCACTCTCGTCGAATCAACGCCATCGGTTATACCAATTCGAGTGACTTTGATTTCATGCTACCAAAATTCACACCCAAACACAGGGAGCAAAATAATAAAAAAAATTAATGGAAAGAGGATGGTGGGAAAAGGGAAAATCTATTTTATAAATTGATAGAATTTATTTCTGCAAATTATAAGGGGGGTTTAGATTATGGGATTTAAAAGCATACAACAAAGTTGACATTATGAAATTCATATGGAGGTTCATAAAAAATGATTGCTCAAGTCCTTTGGCAACTATCCTTTTAGGGCAAAAATACTTGTCAAATAATGATTTCTCGATAGTGCAAAAAATATTTTGTCAATTATCTTTCAAGACGATTTCATGCAGGTCGAAGACTCCCATTTGGAAATGAACTCATCCGGAGGGACAATTCAGCATCAAATCTGTACATACTATTAAAACAACAAAAGTTGCCTCCATCGACATCACAGTATGGAGGAAATTATGGCATCCCTCATTGACTAAACTGGTAATTCCTCCCAAAGTACACTTTTTTTTATATGGAAGATCTTTAAAAATGTGCTTCCCTCAAATGAATTACTATCACATACAATCCATCATATAATTCAAGCATGCGATGTCTATCCTCATAGCATTGAAACTGACCAACACGCACCGTTGGAATGTCAGATTGCAAGAGCAACATGGTTAAGCTCCCCATTGAACTATTCATATAACTTGGACAAAGAAAACCTTCATATGACAGTCAGATTTATTCAATAGGGCACCACACCTTTTGTATCAGCAAAAAAACAAGATGAGAGCCATGACTATATATATATATATTGCCATCTTATAGAATCTGTGAATAGTAAGATGTTCAACGAATTTTGATGGGTTCAGCCCGGAACGTTTTCTAACTGCTTACAACAAGCTATCGGACGCTGGCCGTTCGACACTGTTTCGGGCCGGCGGGCGCGGCGACCTTGCCGACACCCTTAAGGATATCGCAACCGTATCATCTCGATTCCGCGAGCTTAAGAAGTTCTCCAATCCGTCCGGCACAGCTCAGAACATGTCTGGCTTTGGCCTCGGCGCATGGGTCATGACTGAGCCGCTTTCGGCCGTGTCCGCTGTTATCGGCGGGCGCGTGCTGGCCAGCGCATTGGCTTCGCCGTCAAAGGCATCGTCTGTGGCGCGTGTGGTTAGAACGCAAGAGGCGTTAGCTCGGATGCCTTCGCCGGCCAAGCTTGCCGCATTCAACATGGCGACGCGCAATTTGATCAACACGCTCGGGGCGGAAGTCCAGGGTTTGAGCCCGTCAGACTTCCTTCGCGCGTTGCAGGGTCCAGTACCCAGCCGCGCCGAGAACGAACAGCGATAGCCCGTAGGGATACGGGATCGCCAGCCAGACAAGCGACATCATCGCAACAACAAAGGCCCGCCACACCGGCGGGCTTTTTCTTTGAGAAGGCACTAAATGGCCGGCTTCTGGAATAACTCTTTTCAGCAATTGCATGACCTGAATGGGCGACCGTTGATCGGGGCGAGGGCGTTTTTCTTTGCCGCGTCCACGACCGCTCCGATCACAGTCTATCAGGATTATTCGCTTGCGGTAGCCCACCCGAACCCGGTCGTAGCCAACGGCAGGGGCATTGTCCCGGCCGTGTTCCTTGATGAAGAAGACGAGTTTTTCAGGGTCCGCATTACGGACGCCAACGGCGTTTTGATCGAGGGCACCGACACGCCCGTCCTGCCGATTATCGGACCGACAGGTGGCGGCGGCGGGTCGGAAACGCCTGTCGATGCCAACGCGCTACTGAAGACGGGCGACTTCTTCTGGCAGCCGCAGTCGGGCTCGCGCTCCGGCTTTGTGCGCGCCAATGCTCGCACGATCGGCTCGTCCACGTCGGGGCTGCTGCCGAGCGACTTCTATGCGCGCGCCGTGCATCCCGAGCGATGCGTGGTCGGGCATCCGTTCAACCCGGTGTATCTGGTTGCCGCCCAAAGATCGCGCACCCGGTGTCCCGCTTAATCGCTGCGCCGCGCGATGACCGCCTGCTCCAGGTCGATATCCTCCAGCATTTCGCGCACGATCTCGTCGTCGAGCCGTTCCGCGTCCCGTTCGGCGATCAGCGCCTCGCGCCGCGCCGCCTGCACCGTGCCGACAATGGCCATCATCTTGTCGCGGCTGATCGCGTCATCCATGTGCCGCCCGCCGCCGCCAATCGCCAGGTCGCGCCTGGCATTGGCCAGCATGCGTTCGCCGAGCTTGATCTCCCCTTCGTCGGTCTGGGCGGCCCGGATCTCCTGCAGCGTCTGGATCGAGGCCTTCTGGGTGGCCGCGCGGGCCAGCGCAAGCTGGTCCTGCCGATGCACCCGATCGCCCTCATTGGTGATACCCAGCCATTTGATCAGCCAGGGCAGGCTCAGCCCCTGCAGGATCAGCGTCCCCAGCGCAACCGCGAAAGCGATGGTGACAATCAGGTCGCGCTCCGCCAGCGGCGCCCCCGCCGCGGTCATCAGCGGCGCGTGGGTGCTCATCGACCCGTCGATACGGTTGTAGGCCTTGTTCTGGGCCGTCTGGACGATGGCGCCGATGGCCATGGCCGAGATCACCCGGGGATCGGCCGGCTCGACCTCGCAGTCCATCATGGCGCGCTTCAGGATGTTCTCGACGACGCTGACCGGGTCCTTCCCGTCCTCCTGGTAGAAGGGCAGGAAGCGGTGCAGCGACAGCATGTGGAAGACGAACAGCGGCCAGTCCTCGTCGGCCACCTGGCAATAGGCGGCGACGATCGCGGCGGCCTTGGCGTCGATCCCGTTGGCCGTGGCGGCTGCCTCGGCGACCAGGGCCGACAGGCGCCGGTGCACGCCCATGAACAGGCTGATCGCCAGATCGTCCTTGGACCGGTAGTGCCGGTAGATCGCCCCCTCGGAAACCCCCGCCAGGGCGGCGATCTCCCTGGTCGTCGCGCCGTCCACGCCGACCTGGGTGAAAAGGGCGATGGCGGCGGCGTCGATGCGCGGCTTGGCGGTGCTCGGTCTGCTCATGACGACAGCTTCTACTCCCGCCTTCCGAGTTATGCAAGTGAGTGCTCATTTTGCACTCATGAGCATCAAAGAGAACTTTGTGTCCTTTATCACACAACTGACTTACACAAAGGAGAGTGTATTCAAGACCTTCTACCAAAAGAACATTTTCAATTAAATTGGAACTATTCTTACCTATCTTATCAAACCCGATGATTTTGCCTTTGTTCTTTCCCCCAAATGTTGCCTGTCCAACTTCCTTTTCTACTAGAAAACAAAACTTACCTTTGTCTCCCGTCATTTGCCTTGAGCATCTGTTGTCTAAGTACCATCTATTATGCGTGGCTGCAAGGCATTCCTGCAAAGTAAAGATTACATCGAGGATTTTGGAACCCAAATGAATTTGGGTCCACATTGTTCATTCAATTCAGATAAAATAGATCTTGGAATCCAAATTTACTTAATAGAAGTAGACGTCATGTTGGACCGGCATTGTGAACTAGCATGTGCTACCTTTTCACATGTAGAGCATGAAAATATGCTGTGAAAAGCACGAGAATACATGAGAATAGGTTTAGTCTCTCATTTTCATTTTCTAAGAATTCATTCTTTTCTAATAAGGTGTTATCATGGACAATAGCATTTATGGTATTTATTTTTTTTGAGCATTTTATTTTCCTTCCTAAAGTCATCACACTTGTCAAGTAATTCAGGATATACATCTTGCCAATCATGGACAGTAAAGTTTTCACGTATAGAAGTTACCTCCTCATCATCATCGCCATGGGCCATTAAGCATATCTTCTCTTATATTCTCTTCAGCTGAATTTTCTTCATCTTCTTCTTCATCGCTCCACGTGCATAGCATTATTTTTGGCTTCTTCCCTTTTCCTTTGCTGACTTTTTTCAACAATTTCGGGCACTCTCTCCTTATATGCCCTGGTTTCTTACATTGATAACAAATCACATTGTCAGCTTTTTGTTGAAATCAAGTTTTAAATTGGAATTTCTATTTACATGTGGCCTTTTCTTCCTTTGACTTTTACCTTCCTTTCAGAGAAATTTTCTGAAATTTCTAGTGAGCAAAGCATGCTTACTAGGATCTTCTTCAACACTGGAGTCTTCGCTTTCATCACTTGATTCTTTACTGCTAGGTGAGGCTTTGAGAGTCACGCGATCCGTTCCACCAGCGCCGCCCGCTCGCGGCTGAGATGGGCGCGCCGCACTTCGCCTTCGAACACGAGCTGATCGCCGAGGGACGCGCGCGCGTCGCCGCCGAGGCCGGCCACTTCCGTGTCGAACCATGCGAGCAGGCCGTTGGTCGGGTCGATGATCGGCAGCATGCCGCTCGGATCGGAGCCGCGACGATTGGTGATGCCGGACGGATAGCGGGTCGGCGCCATGGGGATATCCTCGATTGAGAGCGTTCGGGAGGGCGAACGGCCCCGTTCCGGGGGCCGCTCTCAATGGTCTGTGGCTTACGCGCCGGGAGAGCCGAATACGCCACGCCAATCCGTCCAGCCGACGGAGAAGCGGATCGTGGCCTTGGCCTTGAGGTTCTCGGTATCGAAATCGTTGTCGTTACCGAATTCAGCGCCGCGACGGTTGTAGCGGGTTGGCCCCACCGGCGCGTTGGTGCGGATGAACCACGCATCCGGATCGGTGAGATAGTGGTTCACCGCCGCCCCCTTCGGCAGCACGCCCATGGCCCGCAATGCATTGACTGCATTGTTGCTGGTGTCGTTCTGCAAGGTGGACTTGAGGATGCGTGTCGCCTCGAAGCTGTAGGAGGTCGGATGGATCAGCTTCTGGCCGGTGAGCGAGATATTCATGCCCCGGGAGTTGCGCGCATCCATGATCTGGATGAGCAGGCTTTCGAGGGCCGCCTCCGACAGGTCGGCCGCGATGGCCAATTCGTTCGACTGCGTGCCACCGATCACCGGATGATCGGGGGCGATCATCTCCTTGCCGTCCGCGCCGGCATACGCCGCCGTGAAGGCCCGGTTGTAGACGTTGGCGCCGACGATCTCCTCGGTCTGGCGCATCGAGAACGCCAAGGCCTTGGTGCGCCGCTTCGAGACGACAGGATAGAGGTTGTCTTCCTGCTCTTCGCGGGTGCAGATCCAGCCCAAGCCGTACACGACGTGCGTGTACCGCTTGACGGCGCCCTGCGTCTCGCTGTCGAACTGGATCGCGTCGCTGGTGCGGACATGACCGAATTGCACGAGCTTCTCGCAGCCTTCGCGGCCATCGGGGCGACCGAAGACGGCGGCGTCTGACTGCTGTGGAAGGGTGCAAAAGATACGTGTGTGTATTGTGATGAGAATAGAACAAGAAGGAGGAGAAAACACACAGTAGAACTGTGGGGAGAGTGCGTGCAATATGAAGAAAAACACAGATAGAGTGCAGGAAAGTGTAGTTGTGATGATTTGTGAAATTGGAGGAAGGATAACTAAGAGTAGGGATGATGAAACTAAGCCCTTGAACATAGAATTGAAAGCTAATACTTCTCCCTCCAAGCCTGGGTTGAAGTTGTAAGTCAGTGTGACAGCATGACTTCACCCCACGTCTAGAAAGAGCCCCCCGCCGCCACTATGAACTGGGCATCTATTTATAGGAGCAGAAAAATCTATGTTTAAATTCGAGATGAACACCCAAAATAGGGGATTTAGATGCACAAATCTCCAGATAATAATGGGAATACGAGTTCTTAATCAATTAGAGTCGATCTGGAAGCTTCCTCTCAGAGAAAATAGATCAAACAAGGTCTCAAAAGAGTCCCACAATGAAGAAATCAGAGTTTAGGACTCTCTGTCTAGCAAACGGTCTATCGCACGATCGCATACGGAGCCAAACGGTCAAGGAAGGACCGCATGGGACCACCAAACTATCTAGGGACTGATCGTAAGGCTCCAGGGGTAAAACGGGGTGATTTTGGGCCAGTTTGGAGCCAAACGGTCTAGTGATGGCTATTTCTTAATGGCCTAACGGTCTTCCCAGGACCGCTAGGCTGCTGGGAGGAAATTTCTACTTAGACTGCACGTGACTTTGGAAATCAGAGTATATCTCAAAAACGGTGCAGAATTAGCAAAAGTCATAGATAAAAAAATTATAGACAACTGAAAAATGAACAACTTTCATGAAGAGATAAAGATGAGAAGACAATCAGAAGAGAGAGAAAATGGGTCAAGAAAATAGGAAAAATACTGGGATGTAGGGTGAACAACACATTCTGCTAGAAAAATATGAATAAATTGAAATTGGCATAGAAATGGCTAATGACGTGGAAGAAGAAATTGTAGATCTTTAAAAAATAAACAACCTTTGTGAAGGGCACATTGTGAATAGAGGAATACAAGGGGATAAAAAATGACCATCTTCAGAATGACCCCTTTTGCTTTTATCAGGAGTTTGCTGGGGATCAGACCCCGTGGGAGGAGTACACTAAGGTGAAGGTATAGTTATGGACGTACTCCCGATATATCTATGCACCGAAGGAGGAGTGGAATCCCCATGGTTTGCCAGATGTGACACACCTGGCCGCTTACTTGGCGTACTGGCCTACGACGTTTGTGGTCCCACATGGGGAAGATGGCCTACTGAGGGCCGAGCTACTGTGGCCAGCATGCTTGCTGGTGGAGGGGCGATAGTTGGACTTGGCTCTTGCCACGTTGGCCAGTGTTTATTAGGGGCTAGGAGTCCTGGCGGCACACCCAGAGCCTAGAGAGGGAAGCCTGCTTTTGCTGACCCACTACCTAAGTGTGTGGGCTGGACTGTTGTTTCCGGGGATGATGACTTGGGGGATGGTAGCAAACCTAGCGGCACCCTTGCTATTCAGCTTCACTGGGCAGCCCGATGGAGATGTCGAGGCATATCTAGAGGCGGCTAAGAGAGCCCTTTGTTACCTTCCTGGCCGGGGCGAGGAGGGGTTGCTGTTCAATAGTGCCATGAGGGATTCCAGCCTATTTCTGGGGACGTTGAGTGGAGGGGTGGCCAATAGCCACCCACATCAGAGGGAGCAGGAAGCCAAACTGCGAATAGAGTGGGTGATGAGCACACGACCAGTGGTGTTGGCACTACACCGATCTGTGACCAGTTCCTTGGAGCCGTACTACCCATACAGGTTCGTCCGGAACTTTGGCTACGACCAGGGGATCCCACCAAATCGGGAGTTCCCTCTGACAGGCTGATAGTACAGAGGGAAGGACACCCACTTGTTGGCAGCAACGTGGTGGGACTTCTACTACCACTGAGAGTCGGAGCGGCTTCCGATGCCGGGACAGGGATGCCGAGGATGGTTCAACGTCCACTACTCTAGGTGGTGGTTCGAGCACAGTCACTTGTACAGACAAAAGGCCTCCGCGATCCAGAAGGTGGAGGAGAGTCATTTGCTGAGAGAGGATTTGCCTCCCATTCTGCTAGATGACGGTTACCTGAGGACCCGCATGACTCGGATCCACCAGGAGGTTGAGCGGCTGGTGGAGCAGTGGCCCCTGGGTAGCCGGGGCTTATCATCTGGGAGCCGAGGCAATGGTGGGGCATTGAAGCCCTTGAGGCAAGCACCAATAGCAGCGGCGATGACTGGGGTGAAGGTGCCTCGACCGAGGGCGCCGAGGACTTGGTGGACCCAGTTTCTGGTCAATTGTGGCTTTAGGAGCATGGAATTGCTATACCATGTGCTCCCCGAAGGGAGCTTTACCAATACAGCTGCCGATGACTGGAGGCGACACATCGATCATGCGATTGGGTCAACTAGACCTGTGGAGTTTGTGTCCTAGATTGAGTGTGCCCACACTCTAAGGGACATTCAGGAGGCCATTGTGAAGGCGGCCCGGGCACTGGCACTGAGGCTGGAGCAGCTAGTGCCCTTGTCGTTGACCCCCTTCGAGGCTTCAGGTAAGGTTCTTACTTTAGCATACTACCTTAACTTGGTTGCTTTCTGGGACATGGGACTAAGGCGTTGTATGTTGCTGTGTTTATTGATAGATCCTATGACAGAGGGGGATCATCCATCCATGGAGGCGTCCTTAGGGAGTGGGGACGGAGGCTCGCAGCCTAGGCAAAAATGCCCTCGCATGGAGACTGCGGTAGTTGAGGATGGCGGGTCCTCTGGAGGACTCGAGGCTGGCGAGCAAGCCGAGGCAGAGACGACCTTAAGTAAGTGTCACTTTGACCTCTTTGCTCCTGCTTGGTTTAGCCATGGTGGTTGGCTAATCTTGTTTCGCTGGATTTTTCTTTTGCAGCTCCGCTGGAGACTTACGTGGAGGTGACTTTCTCGTCCCTCCGGAGGTTGACCCCTTACCCGATGACGGGGTCGAATGTGAGATAGATATGGAGCGGTTCATTCATGTAATGAGCAAGATTCCCCTCAATATGAAGGAATTCCCCGATTTTGAGTCATGGAAAGTTGCAGAGGGAGCCCGTACAGGTGAGGGCTTCTAACACTGACTGTATGCTGCGACTTTATTTGGCTCTGGTTATTAACATAATCGTCTGTACTGTGCAGAGGTGGCCAAGGCGTCAGGGGCCATGGCCCCTCCCGAGGCACCAGGTGGAGCGTCTGGATAGGCAGGACACCCAGCACCCACGGTGGCTCACAGTTGCCTGGGTTAGTGTCAAATTACTATAGAGGGGATCATCCCATCGTTGTTGCACTTTTTGGCAATCTAAAGTTACTAACCGAGCTTGTGTTGTTTGTTTGGCAGGTGAGGATGCGGCTGCCACCTTGGAAATGATCCAAGAATTGGTTAATACCAGCCCGTCAGTGGCTCTTCCGTCCTTCGAGAGTGAGTCTAGATAGGTGATCCCCGTGCCCCCACCCATTGTTAGGGACACGCTGGGTGGACTACCACAGCTGCTAGTGAGTCTGCCTCTCCTACCTTTGCCTGCCATGGTATCAGCTTGCACCGTGGGGCTGGTAGAGTCTTCTAGCGTGGGACCCTCAGGTATACGACTGGGTGCTTAGTCATCTCATGGTAGGGCTCTTTGATTTAGCAGTTGATGCCGAGCTTTCATTGGTGTCGATTGCAGACACTTCTTCTCCTCTGGAGGAGGGTGAGCTTCCCTGCAACACGACTGAGGTAGCAGCTGATGAGCCTGCTGTTGAGGCTTTGGCTAGGGGCGACGAGGAAATCATCGACATTGAGAGGGTTTCTGAAGGGGGTACCCCTGTTGGTGAGTCCCTTATTTGAAACTCCTTTATAGAAATTTGCCTTTATATGGGGTCGAACTATCTAATGACCCAGCATTGATCTGCAGGTGCCCCAGACTCGCTCGTGTCTGGAAGCTTGTCGGAAACTTCGTCTGGCTCTTCGGGTAGTGGCAGCACGGTGATGGAGACGAATGAGAGCTCGGGCTCGGGCTCTTCCTCTTCTGAGGCCTCTTCTTCCAGGGATGCCGAGATGGAGGCAGCTTTGGAAGGTATATGGGGTTCCTTCCCCCCTTCCCTTTGGCTTCGGTTGCAAGTTTACGACCGGGTATTGATGTCATGGTGTTATAACCAGGGCTGGAGTCTGAAGGGGAGCGCATGTCGGCTCCTATCAAGAGTGGCCGGGAGGAGCCTTCTACCTCACCGATGGCCACTGAGGACGATCGGATTGCGGAGGATCCTTTACCCTCTCCAACCCTAGGGAGCAAGGTTGCCGATGTGGAGGAGAGGTTGCCCTCACCGACCCCTACCGAGGAGACTACAGGCGTGGTGGGAGCCGCACTCGGTAAGGGCTGAGACATTTATCAGATTATCCACCTTGTCTTGCCAAAGGAAACTTTGGATGTTGTTTATTTCCCTCTCATGCTCGGTGGGATTGTACAAGCCCTGCTGGTGTGCTGGCTGAGATGGGCCACTCCTCCCTGGACCTGGGGGTTGAGTGGCCTATGTGCCCTTGTCCGCCAGAGCCACTGCTAGATGCGAGCATTTGCGCCGCCTTGCTCCAGTGAGCCCGAGGCTACCTGCGAGGCGACCCCGTGCCTTCTCCGAAGGAGCTTAGGTAGCGGTTGAGGGACTGTACCTAGGGCTACCACAGCCTTGGCTTCCCACGAGAGATCTGGATGTCCGGTATGTCCGACATCTGGGCAGAGTACCTGCGACTGCTAGAGGCTCAGGAGAAGAGGGTCCAGTGGCTAGCGACCGTCCGAGAGGCACAGGAGCAACTGACCCAGCTCATGTCAGCCGTGGCCAAGCAGAAGGGACACACCGATGCAGCCGTGTCATTTTCCCAAGACAACGCCATGCGCCTAGGTGAGGCTGAGGGTAGGGCTGAGGCCTTGAAGAAGGCCTTGGAGGAGTAGTTGCGAGCCGTGGAGCTCGCTAGAGCTGAGTGGCAGACTATCAAGACCACGGCTGAGGCTAGTGTACAGCTCGCGTCGACTTTGGAGGCAGAGCGTTTGGCAGCTGAATCTCACCTGGCGGCACTGGAGGGGATCAAGCCCAGGATTTGATTGTACTGCCCGTTCTTCTTCTTTTTTTTTTGCTATCCAGAATGTGTGTCTTTTGTTACCCCAAGGGCATGTCTTGGGTTCCTTTTCATAGAGTATCAATGACAAACTTTGGATTTTGGTGTTGTTATTTGCTAAGTTGTCCCACTTCCCCTTTTATGGAACAAGGTTGGGTGCATAGACCAACAACCACTTTACTATGAGCCGGGCTTGGTTCTTTCATTGCATACTAGTGTGAGGGACAACAGGCTGGGCTCACCCGATTTCGAGCATTGAAACAGAGGACTAGGTATGGGGAACGGTGTAACTGGGCATTGGATGTTGGGAGCTGGGTGCTAGGTACTGGGAAGTAACGAGAATGACTAGGTATTGGGATTCAATCCCTCAAAAGGTGAAAGCCCATATTGTGTGGGGTTGGTGTAGACCCATGGGGACGGGATGGTCCACGCTGCTAGGGTCACAGAGGTGGTTCTGGAATGTGTCAGTTGTGTACCAACGATAGGGCACTTATTAGCTAGCATCATGTTGTTAGCTGAAAATGTGATTCACATCTACCTGAGAAACTGAGGCCACACTGGCCGATTGGCCCTGAGAGGCATAGTGGCTAAAAATTGAGATTGGGGCAAGAACTGGAGGTCACAGCCGAATCTAAGGCTGAGGCTAGCGTTGGAACTAGAACTACCATTAGAGTTGGGGACTGGAACTAGGACTATATGGCTAGCCTATGAAGGTGTTGTAGCTAGTGCTGGAACTGATTGGAACTGGGCGGCTGGCCTGTGAAGGCGTTGAAGCCAGTGTTGGAACTGGGAGCTGGGTGGCTAGCCTTTGAAGGCGTTGTAGTCGGTGCTGGAACTGGGAGCTGGGACTAAAGCTAGGACTGGGAGCTGGGCAGCTGGCCTGTAAAAGTGTTGTTGTCGATGTTGAGATTGGAAACTGGGACTGGAGCTGAGCAGCTGGCCTATAGAAACATTATAGCCGATGCTAAGACTGGACACTGGGTAGCCGGCCTATGGAGGCATTGTAGCCGATGCTGGGATTGGAAGCTAGGACCAGAGCTGGGCGGCTGGCCTGTAAAGGTGTTGTAGTCGATGTTGTAATTGGAAACTGGGACTGGAGCTGAGCGGCTAGCCTATAGAGGCGCTGTAGTCGATGCTGAGACTGGACATTGGGCGGTCGACCTATGGAGGAAGTGTAGTCGATGCTGGGATTGGAAGTTGGGACTAGAGCTGGGTGGCCATCCTATAGAGGTGTTAAGACCATGCTGAGATTGGTAGCTGGGTAGTTGTCCTGTAAAGGCGTTATAGCTGATGCTGGGATTGGAAGCTGGGATTGGAGCTGAGCGGCTGGCCTATAGAGGCGTTGTAGCCGATGCTGAGACTGGGAATTTGATGTGAAACAACCTTGGACCTACACAAGCAAGCACAAGTCATACACCGAACGGGCTGATATTGGCGGCCGACTCACCCGACACTCACCCAAACCCAGGGGTAACTCGGTGATGCCGAGTCGAGGAGGAGAGGGCTAGACCCTTGCTGGTAGAGGGCCAAAAAGGCCAAAGGGATCTCCCACGGGGTATAAATAGTCCAATTCAAAGGGGCCGACCCAGTGTCGAGGGTACGGGTACACACTCTCTCCCACAGTGGTCACTCAAAAATAATGGGCTTGCAGGACTGAGCTCTCTCTCATCGTCCAGCGAAGCTATGAACTAAAATTGAATGACAAGCACCTAAATTAGAGCAAGGAAAGAGTGCTTACTTGATCAGTTTGAAGAAACCGATCCCGATCGGAGACGATGGTGAATGAGGAAGCGTGGGTTCCCTACATGCCGCGACGATAAAGCTTCAACCTGCTCAAGAGTGTACAACACTACGCCTCTCGCAGGAGGGGGATATTGGGGTGGCAGTTAAATTACTTACACCCAAAACTACCTCCATGTAGGGAGGGGCCTTCAGTCGGCCAAGCGGGGAGGGAAAGAATAGAGCGAGGAGCTTCAATGAACGGCAGAGTCGGTTCTATCCTCTTTCTGGAACAGGGGATAGGCAGGCGATGTCGGCGCCGCTGTGACCACTCCTGAACTCCTTTCTTGATGAGAGTAGAGGCAAACTCTCCGTGATTGGACCAAAATGTCACTTGAATTTTAGGAAAATTCCAGGTTGTCAGTGCGGGTCAGGGAAGCTTCTCGAACGGACCGTCTACTCCTGGGTTCTGATAGTTACAGGAACACAACAGTAGCAAGCTGAGGTCGTCACGGGCAGTCCCAAACTCCAAATTGAGCGCGGCAGGAGGCATTGGAACCGTCGACAAGTCACCGTCAAAACAAGATCCACGAAAATGCCATCTGATGTCAGGGTTGGCCGGGACAGTCAAAAGAGTAATAGGGTGTATGTTCAGTCCAAGAGGGGACAGAACAGTGCACCCTGGGGAGAAAATTAAGAAGTTGCTGCTTCTGTTGCCAAATGGAGTCCCACCTCTTGGAGGGGGAAGAAGACTTGTTGTAGAAGGCCCCAGACGAGCTTCATCTTCAGATCTTCAGGTGAGCCAACATGGCAGCTTCTGCAAACTGTCTCTGGTTGTCAGTCTGAGTGAAGTTGCACAGTCAAAGGAGATCGCCTCCCCCGGACAGCCATGAACTCAGAAGGGGATGAGACGACCGCCGATACGAAGAAGACTTGGAGACGCTTCCACCGGTACCTCTTGAGCCTTCAAGAATGTTAGGATAAGGTCATAGTTGTCTCTTCAAACGAATGATTCTCTACTACCTATGATCTAAAGGTACAGGTTGAAGATGGGAGGAGGGAAGAGGAGGTAAATGGGAGGGAAAAGGGGGTGGATGGGTGTGGAGGAGGCCCTTGGCTATTAGGGGGTCTAAGAGGGGCCAAGCCAAGGTGTGGGAGGGGGAGAATGGGGGCTGAAAGGTGGTCTACCAGGTGGTAACCGCACTATCTAGTTCAACAGAGACAAGGGCTTTTGAAGTCTCGGACAATGCCAGCGTGCTTTCGGCCTTCCTGATCCGCAACCCGACCGAACTCTTCCGGCGGCGGGCGGTCGGCGCGGTCGACAGCGATCTCCTGATGATGGTGAACGCCGACGGGACGATGACGGCGCTGACCATGATGCGCACGCAGGAGGTTTCCGGCTTCGCGCCCTGGACAACGGACGGCGCCTGGAGATCCGGCTGCGTCGACCACGACAATGTCACCTGGTGGCTGGTCGAGCGCGAGGTCAACGGCACGCCCGAGATCCGCCTCGAGAAGATGGAGCCCGACAAGTTGCTCGACGAGGCGGTCGAGATCGTGCAGGCGAGCTCGGCGACGATCACAGGCCTTGCGCGCTTCAACGGCCGCGAGGTCTATGCCGTCGCCAACGACAGCATCTACGGGCCGCATACGGTAAGCGGCGGCCAGATCGAAGTCGACGAGGCGGTGACGTTGGTGCGCGTCGGCACCTGGAAGCCGGTCTCCGCCACGGATCCCGAAGTCTCGCTGACCGAGGAGACGCGCACCCGCATGGCCAGGCTGAAGCGCGTCAACCGCGCGGAGATCTCCGTCGTCGACACGACCTCGATCGCGATCAGGGCGAATGACGGGCCGCTGCGGGATATCGCCCTGCGTTCGAACGATGACACGCAGCTCGACGAGGGGCCGCTGGCTAGGCCGTTTACCGGCAAGGTCGAGGCCGAGGGCATGCACGGCTTCACCGATCACGGCCGGATGAGCGTCGGGCAGACCTATCCGGGTTTCATCACCGTGCGCTCGGTCACCAAGAACATCGTCGCATAGGAGCGGGAAGATGGAAATCATCGGCACCCTTGTCGCGACGGTCTTCGGCGGCGGCACCGCGGCGACCGGCACGGCCGCTGCGGCTGGAACGGCCGCCACCGGCGCATCGGCAGGCTCGACTGCGCTGACCGCGCTGCAGGGCGCAGGTACGGTGTTCTCCGCCCTGGCGACGATCGGCAGCGGCGTCATGGCCAGGGCCGCCGGCGAGGCCGAGCAGCTGCAGCAGAACTTCGAAGCCAAGGAAGAATACATCCAGGGCATATCAGGGGGATGCTTCTTTTTATAAAGAGCTTAAGCGCCGCATTTTTACAAAATGTGTGCGCCAATCCTATTTTTCTCCTGCGAAAAATAAAAAAATAATAATAAATTCCGTGACCAACATTGTCAAAGCAAAATTGCCTATTCTTTGTAATAAGCCAACCCCGGTTATGGTATCCCCCTTACCTTATCGACTATCAAAGAAGGCCAAATAGTTTAAGATGCATCCAACTCTATCAGTCAATCTTTAAGTGTTCCTGAATTAACAGGAGAATTAGAGTGGAATGGAGTAGCTTTTCCTTTGCATTCATAATGGACTATTAGGCTTCTATTTCCACGGTGGCTGCCTTTTGGTCAAGACTCAAGGCCACTCAATTTCAGCTACTTCTTTGCAGCTTTCTACTTCACTATAACCACTCAATCCTTCTGTCTTATGAAGGATAACCCTACTGCCAGAGTTAGTATCTGCCTTCTCAACAAGTCATCTTTTCATCAGAGTTCTCAACTATGAAATTATGCGGAAACAAATGGCCCAAAAATGTTTAATTCTCAGCTCATGGTTAATATTGCATCGCATATTGGACCACTTGGAGGTCCAAGACCGCTTTTAGTTACTTGCTTTAGAATCATTAGAGAAATAATCATAAGCCACTTATTAGGAGGTTGAATAAATGAATAGACAAGGACTAGTGTTCAGGCTTGGTCACGGCAAGTAAACATTAACCAATTGGCTGGTTCAAGTGTTTAAATTACACATGGACGTGTGACCACTCTATTCTCCAAAATAAGGGTATCAAGTTCATAAACAACGGAGTCATCAAAAAAGGATTATAGAAAGCAATTTAAACATAGACATCACCATTTGTTCAATTATTGGACCCTCATCAAGCTCTTCAGTTACAAAGTGGCTTGTTGCGCCGATCAATTTGACCCCCGCATCATAAGCCTGGTATAAGAGGAAATTATATGATAATAAATGATTCAAATTGGATAAATTTTCGATATACGATCGTTATACTCTGGATAATGCTCGCGAGCGTTCGATTGACCCGCATTCTTTCTGAATCGGAATAAGAGACACCAAAGAATAATTTTGTCTTGAAGAAGGGCCGAATTCATAGGCGAGCGTCGAGTCGCCGGAGAGCGCGAGATTTCCGTTGATGGTGAGCGTCGCGGGTCCGCCGGCACCCGGTGCCAGCGTGGCGCCGTCCGCCACGACGACGTCGCCGCCGATCGTGCCGGTGCCGCCCAGCGTCGCGCCTGCGGCGACGCTGGTCAGCCCGGTCGCGGCCGACTGGTTGCCGTTGACCAGCAGGGTTCCTGTCGCGACCGTTGTGGTCCCGGTATAAGTATTCGCGCCGGACAATACCACCACGCCGACATCCGTGCCGCTATTTTCATTGGCCCCGCCAATCTGGAGATCGCCGCTGCCGCCAATCGTGGACGTCACATACAACGTTTCTGACAAGCCGGTTGATCCCAATGCACCCAGGTAACTGGTCAGGTCATTTTGCAATGTGATGCCGCCACCCAAGGTTTCGGTGTAATTATCGCCGCCGTTCGCGTAATCCACCAAACCACCGTTCATGATCAGGTTGGGCACGGTTATTACTTGTCCGTTGGCGCCCTTCATGATGAAACGTCCGCCTGGATCAACGCTCAAAGCCGCTCCCGCAAAGGTGTAGGCGTTGGCATCTGCCGGCGACCGGAGCGCGAAGGTTCTGGTGAAGTAACCGTTGTCCGGGGTCGGCGCGCTGAAGTTCAGCCAGGTCCCGGCGGCATTGAAGCCGGAGGTACCGGCGGGATCAGTCGCCGTAAGCGGAATCCAACTCGCCAGTTGAACCGAGGTCACCACCAAATCAATTGAGGCATTGGCAATGTTATTCGACAAGTAGGCATCGACTCCCACCGGCAGTGCGCCCACGCTAAAGTGGCTCAAATCTGCCGGCGGCGTGCCGGTGTATGTCAGCAATGGATATTGGCCGACCGTGAAACCGTAGCCGTTCACATTGACAGCCAATGTGCCGGACAAATTGAGATTGCCACTGATGTTGAACGGAACACTGGGCGCGCCCAACAACAAATCATAGCTGATGTCCAACGCGGAATTTCCCGTAACCGTCAGGCTCGTGGCCGAGAATGAACCGGAACCCAAATTAAGATTCAGGCTCAACGCACCATTGTTCAGTGCCAAACCATTCAGGTTGTTGATGTTTAAAATTAAAGAAGTTAGGTTCAAGAGTCTAAAATTTAAAATACTAGTATGATTGACATGCCGATTGTTTCAACACGACTTAGGTGGTGAGAGTAACTTGGGAAAGCTGACAGAATCCAAATCGGATACTGATTTGGGCTCGATGCTCAAAAAAGTATTCTCTAAATGCACTTAATTTAATATGTAGATTAGAAATTTGGTTCAAGATTTCAAAATCTAAAATACTGGTCTGATCAGCATGTCGATCATTCCAACACAATCTAAGTTGTGAGAGTGACTTGTGAGAGCTGACGGAATCCAAATCAGATACCCGGTTTGGCCTCGACGCTCAAAAGAGCATTATCTAAATGCACTTAGTTTAAAATTAAAGTTAGGTTCAGTGGTTCAAAATCTAAAATATTGGTCTGATTGGCTTGCCAATCATTCCAACACGACCTAGGTGGTGAGAGTGACTTGTGAGAGCTGACGGAATCCAAATTGGATATCCAGTTTAGGCTCGGCGCTCAAAAGAACATTCTCTAAATGCACCTAGTTTTAAATGTAGATAAGAATTGGGTTTCGGGGGTTCAAATTCTAAAATACCAGTCTGATCGGTGTGTCGATCGTTTCAACATGACCTGGATGGTGAAAGTGACTTATGAGAGATGACGGAATCTAAATCGGATACCTGGTTTGAGCTCGGTGCTTACAAGAGCATTCTGTAAATACACTTAGTTTAAAATTAAAGAAGTTGGGTTCGGGGGTCCAAAATCTAGAATACTATTATGATCACGTGCCGATCATTCCAAAACAACTTGGGAGGTAAAAGTGATTTGTGAGAGCTAACGGAATCCAAATCGGATACCCAGTTTAGGCTCGATGCTCAAAAGAGCATTCTCTAAATGCATTTAGTTTAAAATGTAGATAAGAAATTAGATTCAGGAGTCCAAAATCTAAAATACTAGTTTGATCGGTGTGCCAATCATTTCAACACGATCTGGGTGATGAGAGTGACTTGTAAGAGCTGATAGAATCCAAATCGGATACCCGGTTTGGATTCGACGGTCAAAAGAGCATTCTCTAATTGCACTTGGTTTAAAATTAAATAAGTTGAGTTCTGGGGTAAGGCGGGTTCGAGACGATCGCGTCGAATGGGCCTTCCCCGGCCACGGGTTCCAGGAGGTTTCCCTCGCGGAACTCGACTCGATCGGCCAGGCCAAGCTTCCGGGCGTTGGCCTCGGCGACGGCGTGCTCGCGATCGCCGAACGAGCAGCGGGCGTCGCGGCGACCGCACGCGTCAGCGCCGAGGCGGACCTGACCGCCGTTCGCGCGCGCCTCGACGGAGAACGCCGCCGCGCCGTCGCCGTGGAGCGCGATCCCAAGCGCTGCCGGCTCATCGCGCTGAACGCCGCCGAGCTGGGCGTGCCGGATCTCAATATCGTCGAAGGGGTGGCGCCGGAACACCTGGCGGGCCTGCCCGCGCCCGACGCGATCTTCCTCGGCGGCGGGCTCGAATGGTCGCTGGTCGAGTATTGCTGGCCGTTGCTGCGGCCGGGCGGTAGGCTAGTGGCCAACGCGGTCACGATCGAGGGCGAGGCGGTGCTTTTCGCGACCCATGCCGTCCATGGCGGCACGTTGTCGCGCATCGCCGTCAGCCATGCCGAAGAGCTGGGATCCCATTATATCTGGCGGTCCGCCGTGCCGGTCACGCAACTGATCGTGCACAAGCCGTCTCTCACGCGGAGAGCCTGAGACATGCCGATGCCCGAGCGCAAAGATCCGGAAATGCTGGCCGCGCTGACGCCGAGCGGCACGAGCCGGCTCGATTTCCTCGCCTCCGGCGGAAGACCCTGGATTCTTCTCGTGCTGCTGTGCCTTGCCGCCTATCTGCCGGGGCTCACCAACCTGCCGCCGGTGGATCGCGACGAGGCGCGCTTCATCCAGGCGACGCGCCAGATGCTCGATACCGGCGATTTCGTGCGCATCCGCTATCAGGACGAGGCGCGCAACAAGAAGCCGGTCGGCATCTATTGGCTGCAGGCCGGCTCGGTCGCGCTGCTGTCCTCGCCGGACGCGACCGCGGTCTGGCCCTATCGCCTGGTCTCGATCGGCGGCGCGCTGTCGGCGGTGCTGATGCTGTTCGGCTTCGCCGCCCGGCTGTTCGACCGACGAACGGCACTGGTCGCCGCAGGACTGCTTGCGACCAGCTTCGATCTCGTCTTCGAGGCTGCTGCTCCAGCACCGCGGCGAGGGGGTCGCGCCACAGGCGGGCGAGGGAGAGACCGGGTATCCGGGAGTCGTGCGAGAGCCGGTACGCGGGGATCTCGTCCAGCGCCATCGTCAGGCCGAACGCGGCCGACGCGATCGCGACCCGGTCACCCGCCCACGCGCGCTGGGCCGCGGTCAGGCTCGCGGCATCCAGGGCGTCGTACAGCACACCGTCGTAGCGGTCGAGCGCCGGCATCACCGGTGAACGCAGGATCGTGCGATTGCGCGCGACCTCGGATGCCTGCGTGGACCCCAGCTTCAACGCGGCCATGGATGCGTCCCGGTCGGCCGCGAGACGCCGGGTCGCGTCGACGGCGGTGCGCCGCGCGCGGGTCAGCTGGGGGAAAGACAGCGCCGCCAGGTTGAGCACGCGGGAGGGGTCACCGCCGTCGCGCTTGGTCTCGGACGGGGGGAGCAGGATGAGCATTCAGCCCTCGAGGAACGCCAGCGCCACGTCCGCCAGCGGCAGGCGGATTTCCTGGCCCTGGCCATCGGCCTGGCGTCTGCGTTCGGCGGCCAGCAGGGCGAAGGCGGCGTAGGCGCCGGTCATCAGGTCCCACGCCGGCAGCACGTGGTTCACCGGCTGGTCGTCGGGCAGGTCCGTCGGCCCGGTCATCAGCGGCACGCCGAGGGCGGCGTTGACGGTGTAGTCGACGGCGGTGCGCCCGTCGGCCCAACCCATCACCCGCAGCGAGATCAGGTCGCTGCGCAGGGCGGCGAGGCGCTGGTGGCTGAGGAAGCCGTCCACCGGATAGTTGGTCAGGAACAGGCCGCCGCCGTCGCCCGGCTCCCCTGTCACATCCTGAGCCTGCCGGATGGTAATGCAACGCTGGTGTTCACCTTCATTGGCTATACCACCCGGGAGGTGCCTGTAAATAACCGTACCACCCTTGATGTAAAGCTGACAACAGAAAACAAGGCCCTGAGCGAAGTAGTGGTAGTAGGCTACGGGGCGCAAAAGAAAGTAAGCCTCACCGGCTCCGTGGTGGTGGTAAAAATACCCGAAATAAAAGAACAGGCCGTTGCCACGGGAAATATTCTCAAAGCCATGGACCGCCGCGTGCCCAACAAATAGATATTTTTAAAATTAAATTTTCCGCATGTTCAACGTCGTCCATCTCCATTTGAATTGTGTGGACTGTTGACTTCTACGCCGTGAACTATGCATCGTTCAGGTTATGAGAAAGGAGAGGAAGGGATGTCAATGCGATGTCATCGTCTTCTTTTAGCTTGGTTCGTCTTTGTTTCTAAAATGAGGACTAAGTGACATTAGCATGAGATTATCATTTTGGTTTTAGTCCAGGATCGTCTTCAATTTTCAAACGAAAACGGAGTGACGTCATCGCCTTGTTTTAATCTTGGATCGTCTTCGTTTCTCAAAAGAAGATGGAGTGACGTCATCGTCTTGTTTTGAGTTTAGGACGAAGCCTTTTAGGATTGTCTTCTTTCTTGTTTTAGGATGATGACTTTAGGGTTATCTTCCTTTTCATTTTGAGACGATTGTTTTTGGCATCATCCTATTTTCCATTTTAGGATGATGGCTTCTGAGATCATTTTTATTTTGGTTTTAGGACGATGACTTTTAGGATCGTCCTCTTTTCAATTTTAGGACGATGACTTTTAGGATCGTCTTTGTTTTGATTTTGGGATGATGGCTACTAGGATCGTCCTCTTTTCAATTTTTAGGACGATAGTTTTTAGGATCATCCTTGTTTGGTTTTTGGACGATGGCTTTTAAGATCCTCCTCGTTTCAATTTTAGGACAATGGCCTTCAGGATCGCCCTTGTTTTGGTTTTAGGACGATGGCTTTTAAGATCGTCCTTTTTTTAATTTTAGGATGATGACTTTTAGAATCGTCAGTGTTTTGGTTTTGGGACAATGGTTTTCATGATTGTCCTCTTTTCAATTTTAGGACGATGGCTTTTAGGATCGTCCTTGTTTTGGTTTTCAGGACGATGGCTTTAGGATCGTCCTCTTTTCAATTTTAGGGCTATGGCTTAGGATCTTCTTTTTAATTTTAGACGATGACTTTTATGATCTTTGTTTTGGTTCCGGGACGTTTGTTTTAGGATCGTCCTCTTTTCAACTTTAGGGCGATGACTTTTAGGATCGTCCTTGTTTTGGTTATGGGACGTTGGCTTTTAGGATCGTCCTCTTTTCAACTTTAGGTTTCAGGTCTGAATTTTTCCTTTCTTTATTTTTATAATTTTTTTCCTACAAAATAAAAATAGAAAAAATTAATATACAAATATACAACCAAACATAAGAATATCCAACTATAAAAAATCATTTTCGTTCCCCGATAATGGCGCCAAAAATTGATGTGCTTGGCACCCGTCGTTTAAAAATAAGCTCGACCGGCAAGAACCTCACCGAAGGCATGGCCGCGGTGAACGACAAGGTTCACCCGCTGGGAACCGTGTTCAAGGACACGAAGACCGGCGAGGTCTTCATCGCAGGCGACCGCCACGGCAACCCCGATCCGAACGTCATCGATCTCTACAAGGACCCGGCGAACTACACGCAGGCGAAGGGGACGCGAAACCTGCAAGTGGTGGGGCGCGAGGCGACCGTGGGCAACTCGCCGCAAGCGGTGCAGGCGCAGCTCGACAAGTATCGGGGTGTTACTCCCGGCGCGGTGAAGAGCACGGCCACGCCGAAGACGGCAACCGAGCAGCAGATTGACGAGGCCCGGCTTGAGGGCATCAAAGCTCAGAACGCCAACCGTGACGCGGATCTCGACAAACAGAAGGATGCGAAGGCCACGGCGAAGGCGAGCGGTGAAAGCGCCATCGAATTGATCGACCAACTCCGCAAGCATCCGGGGTTCTCTTCCGCAGTCGGTGCCACGCTGACACCGGGCTGGATGCCCGCTACCGACCGGAAGGGCGCGGAAGCGATCGTGAACCAGCTCAAGGGTCACGCGTTCCTTACCTCGATCCAGCAACTCCGCGGGCTCGGTGCCCTTTCGGATGCGGAAGGCGCGAAACAGCATTAAGACCGGCTAAGATAGGAGGTCGAAATGAACATCAGCTTGCTGCGTAAAACCGTGATGGGCCTTGGTCTGGCGTTGGCTGCTGTGGGGCCAAAGGTTCAGATGTCATCTTCGAACTCCTCCTGTCGGCGCTCGGCGATATTGGACGTGATGGAAGCGGCCGGAGCGCGCGCCCTGTGGGTGCGAACTCCGGCCGCCGACACGCGGTCACTCAGCCGGGCCGACCTCATCAATCAGGGCCTTCCAGCTATCGACCTGCCGTTGCAGGAAGGCAGTGGTTTATTAATTGAATGGGGGCACTGGGGCATAATACAACCTAAAGTGAAAGAAAAAAAGAGAAGAAGAAAAAAAAAGAGAGCAAAAAGGGGAAGAAGAAGAAGGAGAAAGAAAGAAAAAAAAGAAAAAGAGAAAAAAAAGGAAAAAAAAGAAGAGAAGGAAAGGAAAGGAGAAGGAAGAGGAACTAGGGGGAAACATCTCCCGATGCCAAATCGTTACCGTACGTTGGCGAAGATATCAAGAGACAGACAAACCATGTCAGTTCCACCACCCCGATGATACCGATGAATGAACACCTTACCCGAGCCTTACGCCTGGGATAAGGAAATAAACCCCTCTTTGCGTTGGCACTGACCCAGTTTCGACGAATGCATTAGGAGACAAACAAACCATGTCGGTTCCTCCACTTCGGTGACACCGATAAATGAGCATCTTACCCGAGCCTTACGCCTGGGATAAGGAAATAAACATTTCTTTGCATTAGCACTGACCCAGTGCTGACGAATAACTCAAGAGACAAACAAACCATGTCGGTTCCACCACCCCGGTGACACTGACAAATGAACACCTTACCTGGACCTTACGTTTGGGATAAGGAAATAAACTCCTCTTTGCGTTAGCACTGAACTAGTGCCAACGAATATCTCAAGAGACCAACAAAGCACGTCAGTTTCACCACCCCAGTGACACCGACAAATGAACACCTTACTCGGACCTTACGTCTGGGATAAGAAAATAAACCCTTCTTTGTGTTAGCACTGATACGAATACCTTAAGAGACCAACAAATCACGTTGGTTCCGCCACCCCAGTGACACCGACAAATGAACACCTTACTCGGACCTTACGTCTGAGATAAGAAAATAACCCCCTTTTTGTGTTAGCACTGACCCAGTGCCGACGAATACCTCAAGAGACAAACAAACCCCGTCGGCTCCACCATCCCGGTGACACCGATAAATGAACACCTTACCCGGACCTTACGCCTGTGATAAGGAAATAAACCCCTCTTTGCGTTAGCACTGACTCAGTGCCGACGAATATCTCAAGAAACAAACAAACCCTGTCGGTCCCTCCACCCCGGTGACACCGGCGAGTGAACGTCTTGTCTAGACCCCTTTTGGGCCGAAGTGACAAATACTTCCCTTTGGCTTGGACCTCCCATCTAGGTTATTTGAACCAATAAGCTCTTCTCTCCGTCCCGTCGGGTGGCGAATACACCCCTTTGACTTGGACCTTTCATCCAGGACATTTGAATCAATAAGCTCTTCTCCCCGCCCCTTCGGGTGACGAATGCACCCCTTGGACCTGAGCCCCTTGTCTAAGTCATTTAGGTCAACAAGCCCTTCTCTTCATCCCCGAGGTCAGGACAACCTATTCGGGTCCATCTTCCTCATGGAACAACTCAGTGAGGCCGCGAGACTTGCATGGTCCAGTGATCCCCTCGTCTCTCCCCTGGGGAGGCAAGCACTCTCCCATGCGCCTTTGCGAACCCAACCGAAGTGTTCCTAGACCAAACCGTCAGCGCAAGCTCGCATTTCGCCAAGGAGCAAAAGAGAAGAAGGAAGAGAGAGAGGAAGCAGAAAAGACTCGTGGGCCAGCATGCAAAGTATGCGCGTGAATGGCATTCCATTTCAAAGAAAGGGAGGGCTACATATGCTTCAGGGAATACCCCTGCTTTACACGTCAATAAAAAGGAGGAGGACGCTCAATCTATTCCCAGGAAGATCTCCTCCAGAGGAAGAATCCTGACGCAAGGAAATTCTGCCATGTCGTGCAGTCGATTCCAAATGTCAACTCAGACGTTACAGACGTCGTCTCGACTCTAGCAATAGCAAGCTCCTCGGTCTCTCTGACCACGGCTGCCTCGGCTTCAACCAGCTCGGCCTCAACTGTAGCAAGATAGCCCCTTAGCTTTTCTATTCTGCTTGTGAGGGCGCCTACACGATGGTGGCTTTCGTCCAGGGCCTTTTTGTGCTACTCTTCATTGCCTTTTCGCACGTCTAGGGCACGCAGGTACTCTTCTTCCTGAGCACTGATGGCGGAGAATTCACTAGGAGCCCGGGCCTCATGGAACTCGCGACGGTTGACGTATTTTAGTAGCAGCAGGACTCGCTGTGACCATTCCTCTAGAGGATAGCCCAACATCTGTGGTGCCGTAGTCAGCTACGCCACCATGATGTGTACCCCCTGATATGTACGGGAAGGATCGGCGAAGATCATCGACCGCAATGCCAGCAGCATCTGTCGGATCGGCGTGTCTGAGGTGGCATGGCCAATGGAGGGCACGGCCGGAGGGTCAAACTTGACCAAGCTATCCACAGCCATCCATAGATCCACGTCCACCACGCCCGAGGAGGACGGAAGAGTGGAGGCCAGGTCACTCGAGTGCCCGACCTCGACAAATGACTCCCGGTCGGCCATCGCCAGAGGAGCCAGTAGAGCTGTGACCGAACCACCCGACTCCGTCATTGCGAGGGGCTGCTTTACCCTGCTCTCGGTTAGAGGAAGGGCATGGAGTGGAGCTAAATCAGATGTTACTATTGAAGGACCTGCGGCCCATTCTGCTTGTGCTCCCTCCTCCCGAGAAACCGTGAGGCTTGTCAGCGTCTTCCCCAGAAGCTGGTCCTCCTCGGGTGTCATGAGCGATCGAGGAGGCGGAAGAGGAACCATGAGTTTCAGCCCGTTCCCCGACTGTAGGAAGGACACCAGGCGCTCCACCTCTGATTTCGAGAGCAGTTGCGATTCACCTACCCCCGTGGGGCTGACTAGTTCCCTCCGCTTCACAACAGTATTGCGGGCTCTAGCAGTGCGCGCCTTGGGGAGTCTTGCCTCCTCTTGAAACACAGAAAATGGGGTTAGCCTTCCATCGATCGAGGCGAGCTGCCCCAAATCATGAAGAGATGCAAGAGAGGTCCTGGAGGCCCCATGTTTACCTCAGTCACTGGAACTATGCTACTTTTCGGTGCTATTTCTCCCTCCTCCAGAGCCTCACCCATTGGTATCATGGTCTCCACAGCTGCTTCTTGCCGCAAGACCTCGAATAAGGCCGCCAGCTTCTCCAAGCCAACATCGCCTCCCCCGGGTCGCTCTACTGATATCTCCGGGGTAGATGCCTCTGCGGCCTCTGGCTGAATTTGCTCCTACAAGTTAACTGAATAATAGAAGATAAGATCAGAGGCTGGCTGCAAAGGGGGCCCCTTGTGAACAGACTCACACTTACAAAAGCCTCACCCGAAGCCACCTCATCGAAAGAGTAGTCATAGTCTACCTTCTCGCCTGAGGAAGACTTGGTTGGCATTGTTCTCCCACTATTCTTACCCATATCGTAGCATAGTATTACATGATTTTTAAATCATATTTTTATCAATCACACACAAACACCAAACCCACATAGGGGTTTAAAAACTCAACCCCTAAGTAATCTACCCTTCAATTGCATGTTCATATCAAATAGAGGGATAGATTCTACATTTAATTAAAGACTAATGTGTTTTCTTCTTTTATTGTCTCGTTTGTATGTCCAGGTAGAAGATTAGACACGAGGCCCTTACTCCTTGGTCGGTCTTGAAGTGAGGAATAAAAGAATTCACAAAATCTCTCACTGTTCGTTGAACGTGTCATCCACAGATATCGTGTTCTTCATGAACGTGCCCTCCATAGTAACCACATCCTGAACGTGCACTCGAAGATGATTTTGTTCCTATTGACACCTTCTCTGGTCAGTCTTTCTCTTATTTTGAGGTAAGTAGTATGTCCCCATAATTCCACATTATTTTTCATGCTATAAATTCTCGGTGGCAATCACGATCTATTTTCTTCATCTTTTATCGCTTCTTATTATCATCATCACTGGTTATTAGTTTATTGTTGGTGATCAGATATTGATATTTTTATATCTACACGTACGTGTTTTTGCTTCCGTTTTCACTGGTACGTGTGTATGTCTCGTTTTCACTGTAAGGTACGTCCTCTTACTCTGAACTCATTTTGTTACGTATATTTGTTATATATATCCGCGAGATTATCCAACAGAATCCAAATGTCAGATGGGGCATATCGCATGGAAACATAATGAAATGATATTAATTTACTAGAGCAATACCTGGTGCAAATCTTAGTTTGCAGTTTTATTACAAGTTCTACACATTGATGCACGCAAATAAACTTGACGTGGGAGCGAAGCATTAAGACCACGGATCAAGGGGTGTAAGGTCTACACCTTTTTTTTTATTCTCCTGTCTGTGTCTGTCTCACACGGGCCAATGAAAAAGAGATTTGTAGCGATTTCTGGACCTCATTTGGGAACACTTCAGGGGACGAGAGATTTTCAAAAATCTCACCAGGCAATAAATGAAGGGATTTTTTTTTTGCAAAATCCCAAACTCATTTGGTTGATGGTGTCAATGCGGATTTCGCGCAACTCGCGTAAAATGTCGCCGCGCGAACGCAGCGGACGTTCGCCGAGGTCGCGATAGGAACGCTCCAGCGCGTCGTCAAGCAGCCGGTCGTAGGCTTCGAGTTCGGCGAGTTGCAGATTCGCGAGTTCCATGATGTAAAGCGTCTCGTCGAAATCCGCCGGTTCGTCCACGAGCAACGCCGCGTCCCAATCCATCACCACGAGGTCGCTGTCGTAATAACTCAAAAATTGCGTGGTGGATTCCTCGGCTTCCTGTTTGGAAAGACATTCGGTTTCTTCCTGCGTGAGCAGCGCGGCGATTTGACGGCGATGCGCTTGAAACCACGGCTCGGCTTTGACGGGCTGTTTTTTTTCATCCGTCACCGGCGCGGTGAAACAAAAAACCGTGTAAGCCTCTTCTTCCGGCAACTGCGCTTGCGGACGAATGAAATGCGATTTGAGTTCGGAAACAACTTCCTGCGCGAACCGGCGAACTTCGTCGTGCAACGAACCGTTGCTGAATTGCAGATCGTGAAACGCGACGAGGTCTTCGATTTGATTCACCGCGAACGGCACGCGAACGGTGATGCTGATCGCGCCGACGGGCAATAGTTTGACGCTGCGTTCCACGCGCACCGGACCGAGTGGGCCGAGACGTTCCATCGGCGGCAGGCGCACCATTTGCGGTTTGTAGAAAAACAGCTGGCGCGGACTGCGCTTGCTCGCGTCCACGGCGAATTGCGCGACGGGCTGGCCGAGTAATTCGCGGATCGGCTGGCGCGCCGTGTCATACGCCACGTCGAACGCGTAGATATAAACGACTTCACCGCGATAACGCGGCGTTAAATAGGTCGCGCCGGTTTCCATGTTGAAAGGATAACTTTTTGTCCGCGACGTGGAAATACTTCTGTGCGTTCAAAAAATTAACGGAAGGTAATCCAGAAAACGAACATCCATTTATATCGTCGAAAAACGGCCTTGAAAAACGGTCAAATTTGACTTCGTATCTTTCGTGTTATGAAAATATTTTCTGTTTGAGTCGCGTTTGAGTCGCGTTTGAGTCGCGTTTGAGTCGCGTTTGAGTCGCGTTTGAGTCGCGTTTGAGTCGCTATTTTTTCTCTTAAATTTAAAAATAAGAGTAAGTAATTCTCTAATCACGTTTGGTGTCTTTTCGTAAATTTTAGGGAAAGAATCTCACTCGTGTAAACCTTCCTCAAAATAAGAACAAGTATGGACCGTTTTTTTTTTGAAAGCATCCCTCACTCCATCGCCCCTCCCTCCTCCTCCTGTTCGCCGTCTTCTCCCTCGCCCCCATGCTGTCGCCCCTCCAGGTTCTTCTCCACCTCCGACCTCCGCACCTGCCTCTCCTGGGTGTCGTCTTTGCCCCTCCTTGCCGCCGCCGATGACCTCTCTTCGGAGTATTCTCCCTCGTCCGCCAGATCTCTGCCATGGACGACGGAGAACTACCACTCCGTGAAGGAGGATGCGGTGGAGGTGGTGGCCGAGTGGCCGAATGGGGCTTCCGTGGCAGTGGTGAGGTGGGCCTTCAACCCCGTTGGCGCCGCTGCCTAGCTACCGGTTTATCCAGATGGTCGCCTACCATGGCGGCCCCAACACGTTTGCCATTGTGGCGCTAGCTCTCCTCCAAGCCTCTGCACGTCTTTGCCAAGTCCACTTTCCAGTGCGAGTGGATCCCCCAAGGCAACGGCAGCCCCGTCGCTGTCGCGCCAGGCCACAAGATCCTCCCCGACTGGGGCTACGGCTGGGTGTACACCGTCATGGTGGTGAACTGCACCTTTGAGGAAGACGTCGACGCTGATGGCTCCGGGGGGCGCCTGGTGCTCACGGCGGCGATAGTCGGCTCCGACAAGGGCCGGGGGCACAACGCGCGGTAGCTGTCCTGGCTGTGCCTCCTCCGGGTCCACCACTTGGAGTCGCTCAGTTGTTATACCAAACAGGTTGACATAAATTTTAGAGATTTTTACATATATACCCTCATAAAATTTAGTTTTGTCAAATATACCCCTCATCTAAGTATATTATCATGAATATCCTTCATTTAGACTGAAATGTTGCGGTTATGCCCTTCAGTTTACAGCCATCGACGGGGGAGGAATATTCTGTGAAAGATGTCATCTACGGTCGTTAGATTTAGGCCATATTTGACAAAATCGAACTTTATAGGGGTATATATACAACAATCTTACTCTTTAAGGGTGCAACAATGGCCGCTGGGATTTTAACGGAAGTTAACGAAAGGGAAGAAGATTTTTTAACCGCGAACCAAGCGAAATAAACGAACGATGGGTGATTGAATTTTAAAAAGTTGTCATCCCATGACTCAAGCAAAGCATCCACTTGTCCATGATAAAAATCAATTTGATACTTTTGCCATATTTGTGAGCACAGGTGCTATCATGAGCTAGATGAATTCTCTTGAATCAACATCTTCCAATGAACCCGCTCTAGGTTCAAGTAACCAAGTAAATAATGACTGGTGCCAATCTTGTTGCCAACACTTTTCCGATGACCATGTACACACCCATCTAAGTTAATCAGTTGAATGCCCTAAAACTCCCTGGCTCCTTTTATTATGAATGAGGACAAGGTCAAACTAGTCTCTCCAATTCTGCGTTCCCACCTTTGACTCTCAGACAAGTAACATAAAACTACTCCATTATCTCACATCTAGGGAGAAGGTAGGCTGTTTGCGACTGAGCATAAATGGGAGAAGGTGGGCTTTCTTTGATAAAGTAATTAAACACCACTAAAGCTCATATAAAGACAGGCACTCTCAAAATGCAAAGAAGACGTGAGAAAGTGGGTAAGATAGCACCAGGATAACATCCTTTTTGCATTTTGGTGTTGCTTGTAGGAAATGACCTATAGTCACGAAGTTCAAAGAAGTTCAAACACTATTTCTTCCTTCAGAGCGTCGTCTTTTCCCCCCTCCCATGGAAGCTTGGGATTACCTGAGTTGTTTGGCAATGTCCACCGCACCCAGCTCTTCAGAGGTCCGGAAGAAATGCTAGTTGGTGAAAAAGCTATCTAAGAACTCTTAGCAGAGAGCCATCATGCTTAAGCAAGAAATATTCCTTCCATGAAGACTAAAATTTTTTCCCCACTCTAAAGTCCCCTCTCATTCAGGACATTCCCTCTTCCTTCTTAAAATATTATGCAGAAAACAGGCGGTAGTTCGAGAAAGGAATTCTAATGCACAGTCGCATAGTAGAACAGGGAATTGTGCATCACGAACGAAAGGCATGGTCGCAAGAAAAAAGGCATCAACTGAAGAAAGGAACCGTGTTTTGTGTGTGAGCATTTTCTTTTTTATCATCATCTTTTCATTCATTTCACTTTCATTCCTATTTTTTATCATTTTCATTTTTTTTATTTTATCATCATCATTTCTTTCATTTCACTTCATATTTTTTATCATTTTCATGTTATCATTCATTCACTCAAGCATGCAAACATTCTTGACAGTAGGCATAAAAATATAAAACATCTCCCCTCTATCAGGAATGGATAAGGGTAGCACCCGTAATTCATAGATATGGTAGTCCCACGAAGTACAACTAAAGGGGGTTCGCATGCGTGTAGAGATTACCGCATAGGCTACGTGCATAGTTTAAATCACAATCTACATCCAAGACGATTTCTCTGTCGTGTAAAAGTGTTGGTATGTGGGCAATGAACTCCAAACATAGGGATATGTAGACATTCTAAGTAACACTAGAGGATCACTCTATCGCCTGCACGTACATCTTAAGTTATCAGCTTTTGGTAGCTTCACACAACCCCTTATCTACTTTGAGCTATGAACTTCACCGTTTGGCGTGAGTTTTCTCGTTTGTTTTAGTGGGGATTCCCGGCTACTAGGATTCATCCTTATTGTAATTTTATTGTGGGATTTGCTTCACCATTTCGCGCAAGTCTCCTCATTTGTTTCAGTGGAGATTCTTGACTACTAGGATTCGCATTCCACGCATTCTCTTTATTTTTTTTTGCCAAGAGGGCAGGTTGCTTTTTTCCTCATGATTTCCTTCCATGTAAGTGTAGGATTTCAATCATCCATAGAGTGCTAAGAAGAAATTCTGTGATCCTTATGGTTAGAGGCCATTGTCACATCGTGCAAAGTGTGGGAGTTTTGCCTTGGGTGTATTTCGTGAGTTATGCTAACAACGTAGCTATGACTCTTCCCCTAGATGCATGCACTCACCAAAAATTGATTTCCCCCCTTAGTGCATGTCGTGACACACACACACATATCTAGAATTAGGACAACATTATTTAGTAAGAACGTATACTAAATAGATTATAGACATTCATGAAAGCAAGACAAGAACACATTTAAAAATAAACTCATACAAGAGTGTTTTCTTCTATTTTGTATCCCTTTTTCTTCTCTTCTTTTTTTCTTTCTACAGCTGTCCAAGAGGTTGCAGACACACTACACAACCGTGATCAACTGCTCAAGGAATTGAAAATCCATTTGTCAAAGGCTCAGCATCGAATGAAGAAGCTGGCTGACGCTCATCGTACTGACAAGGAATTCTCAGCTGGGGACTGGGTGTACCTTAAGGTGCAACCCTACAGACAACAGTCATTGGTTCATAGATATAACCACAAATTATCCGCAAGGTTCTATGGCCCATTTCAAATTTCCGAAAGAATTGGGCCAGTTGCATATCATTTGGCCCTTCCAAATACCAGGAGGATCCACCCAGTATTCCATGTTTCTCAGCTTGAAAAGAAGCCTGGGGACTCAACAGTCTCCACCCTTCCCCTACCAGATCTCTTGCCTGCTACAACCAGAGAACCCGAAGCATTACTGGGCAGGTGTTTGATTAAACGCAGCAATTTGCATGTGACTCAATTACTCATACATTGGAAGGATTCTCCGGCCTGTGATGCGACGTGGATAGATTATCATGAATTTGTGCAACAATTTTCTTATTTTGACCTTGAGGACTAGGCCGTTTTATAGGGGGGGAGTTGTTGTGAGTACTTAGCTGAATTGTAGAAGAATAAGTGAAATATAGTGAAGTTTTATATCTGTGGCTTTTCTTTTAAGCAATTACTGTACAAACAGCCAAAACAGCAACTTAGAAATGTCGTTGTGACCGATGAGAAGTTGTTAGTTGTTGTATGGACTTGCCAACTTAATATGGTCCAGCTGTTCATAGAAGAGTTGTAAATAGTATAAATATTGAAGGAAGCCAAGAGGAGGATAGGATTAATCTGTCAGCTCTTGCCTTTCTCTCCTGCTCTCTCTCTTTCCTGTTATCTTCTTCCCTTCTCCCTGTCTCCCTATTCTTCTGTGACTGTTCTTGTTCTTCTGCAAGAATCCCTGGTAACTGTTCCACCCTTCACGATGGTGACCTGAGCTCGGAGCTCCGGTGCAGGAGCAACTCTGCAGGGGCTTGATCGAGAACCCAAGAAGGGCCTCAACACCTCCTCCCTGAAATCCCCACTCCCAGAGCAGCCCCCCACCCACCGGAACCCTCCGCCGAACCCCCCATCGGAACCCACAGGTCGGCGGTTCGATCCCGCCCCCAGCTACCACGGCGGACCGACCGGCCCGTTCCTCACCAAGCTCGTCTTCATCCTATTCGTTGGCGGCCGCGCCGGTGAGCGACGCAGGGAGGCCTTGCGCGCCGGCGGCCGATCGTCGCGCGGGCCCATGGCGTGGGTCATGACGGCGATGAACAGCACCCAGAACAGGCTGTTGTGCTGTTCCAGGAAGCTCTCGGTGAACGAGAAGACGACGAAGATCAGGAGGAACAGGATGCCGAAATACTCCCGCGTGCGGGCGGTGCGCACGGCGGTCGCCACGATGGTGGCCAGCAGCACGGCGATGAACAGGCCCACCCCGACCCAGCCGATCTGAACCAGGAGGTCGAGCCAGCCGTTGTGCGCCGTCGGCACCGGCCAGTGCGTCTGTTTGCGGATGATGTTGGCCGGGGTCGAATCGAGCTGCCAGAAGGCGGCGAAGCCGAAGCCGAGCCTGGGGTGCAGGGCGACCTGGTCGAGCACCGCCTTCCAGATCTGGGTGCGGCCGGTCAGGGTCGGGTCCTTGCCGACGGCCTTCAGCACCAGCTCCGGGGCCAGCCAGATCACGAAGCCGGCGATGGAGCCGACTGTCACCGTCGCCCAGGCGGTGACGACGCCCAGGATGCGGCCGCGCCGCATGATCCACAGCCCGCCGGTCAGGGCCAGGGTCAGAAGCACGCAGAGCAGGGCCGTCTTGCCCTTGCTCATCAGCAGCAGCAGGAAGCACAGGCCCAGCATGGCGGCCCACAGCCACCGCCGCCGTCGGTCGATCATCAGGGCGCTGACCGCCGAGACGACGCCCAGCACCATTAACAGGGCCAGGGTGTTCTTCTCGCTCCACACCCCGCGCCAGTCGCCGCCATTGGCCTGGTGGTCGATGCCATAGATCGGCCCGGCGAAGACCACGACCAGGCTGGCCACCGACAGGGCCAGGAACGACCCGGCCATCAGCATGACAAAGCGGCGGTAGTCGTAGGCCGCCCCCAGGTAGAAGCCCAGCAACGTGGCCACTAGATCAAACTTTAATATTTAAAGCATGCATACATCTAGCTAGATAGGCCTGTTTCTTACGTTTTCTATGAAGGCTGCGAACGATCTGTGTTTTGCCGCCGAGACTGCTTGCGGTGTTGCTGGCCGCGATGACTATCTCTGTGCGGCCATCGCACACTACGCCGTCGTGCGCGACAAGGTGAAGCAGGCGGCTAGTATTATCCGCTTCGAATGGAATGACCCAGAAATTGGCGCAGGAGCACCTGACCATCCGCTGCGCGCCGCCCTGTCCATCACCCCTACCGAAGATAGCCGGGGGGATGAAGGCTCTGGCGCTTCGGCTGTCGCCGACCGTGGCTCTCGTGAACCGAGCCCTGCGGTCTCGGCCCTGACGGGCTTCGATCCACTAGCGGACGCGATAGCCGGCATCGCTGATGATTACATGACCAGCGAACAGCACCACCCCGGTTACGTGCTCATCCCGACCGAACGATTTGAGAGGCTCCGCGCGGCTGCGGAATTGGCGGGAGGCCCGGCCTGCATCGGCGCGGGTGGAGACAACGCGACCTACGTCTGCCAGACTTGCGGCGGCTCTGGCTGCATTCCCAACCCTAGTAGTCCAGTGGGAGGACCGGACGGGGTGGGCTGGACTGACCAACGAATTATCGATGAGACGCCTTGGGCTTCGCCAAGCGGACAAGGGCAGATCATGCGATTTATGCGACAGATAGGCGCTATCCACGCCCCTCTACCCCGAGGCGCTTCGGATGAGCTGGAGCGGGTAGCGCGGGCGATCGCTAAAGCGGGTCATATTGACGTGTCGATGGCGGTCCATGAAGCCGGCGGGATTGTCGCAGCGGTCGAGCATTTCGGCGAGGGTCATTCCGATGATCCCAAGTACAATGAATGGCGCATCACGCGATGCCGCGGCGTTCTGATCTACGCCCGCGCAGCCATCGCCGCTATGCCCGCCACCCCCTCATCCGATGGACTGGTGGAGGGAAAGGATCGGAACGATGTCTGATCCAGACCTGGCAGATTTCACAGACGAGGTTAAGGCTCGCTTTTGGACGAATGTCGAAAGACATGACGACGACGCATGCTGGCACTGGACGGGGACAAAGCATAGTCAAGATGGGCGGGGAACCTTCTACATGGGGCGCAATATTGTCGCTTCACGCGCTGCGCTCATCGTCTAGATAGTATTTCCTATTAGTCATCTTGTCTATGTTCGTCAGTACGTCTTTGGTCCTTTTTCTTTCCATTATGATGTAATTGAGTCGTCAAGTTTTGGAATTTGAAATTGTAAGAGACTTATATTTGAAATAAAATTTTATTATTTGCTCCAAATTATTTGGTCTTATGCCACATGCCCTAATAGTTCACGACTGTTTAACTACCACGTTCCGAGCGAACGACACGTTCCGCTACTATCGGTTCGGGGCGTGACATTAGCAGCAACGATAATGGGCCTAGGGTTCTCGTTAGTTCAAAGATTAATGTCCTTTGTAGGTTCATCCACTGCCAATGATGATTCATCAAACCTCTTCAAACCTTGTACATATAAATCAGCAATGTCATCTACATCACTGTCCTCAAAATCCACCAGGTCTTTCTCATCCACGACTTCATAGACTCCTAATCCATTGTCGCTCCACACCCCATCTTGCTCCTCGTCCTCTTCTGGCATGATCGCCGAAGCTATGAACTCCAGGCACTTGAGAAGAGCATGACGTTGCTGAGCAAAGTCCTGCAAAAATCTATTAGAAATGGATCTGGAATGACGCACTGGTGGGCATGCCTCAGGCATGGAAGGGTTGAACGAACTAGAATAGAACCCTACTTCTCTAGACTTGACAGACTCTACTTCCCGATACTCGATAGACTCTAAATCTAACCTAGGAGAAATAAAATCTAGTGGAAGGGAAGGAATAGGGGCCTCGTGCCCCTGGGAGGAAGACAGACAGAGCATAGTGTAATCTTCCACTGAAACCTCCATTTGAAAATTAGCATTTTTTTGGAGATCAAGATTTCATACAGCAGGAAGGAGAGGAGGATGGAGGAGGAAGCACGAGAGGATAGATAGATGGATAGAACAGATCGAGGAAGGGATTGGTTGAGGAGAACAATGGAGCAGAGAGATCGATGGGCAGGCAGTGCCCACAGTCACAAACCTTAATGATGAGAAAATCAGCTGGAGTTTGGATGAGCAGAGGGTCGACCAAAATAGGAGGTGAGTGGGGCACAAAGTCCAACTTTCACAATAATGAGAACAGGTAGGAAGGAGACCAAGTAAAGACAAGAGGTGAGCTCCCCCTCTCCTGTAGACGGTAAGCTAGCTTGCTTGGCAAGTACTGTACAAGCTACACCTTTAGGTTTCTCTGGTAGCCTTCTACATAGAACAACCTTGAAAAAGCTTGGCTAAAGTCCTCCATGATATCAACAGGCCCCCTCGGCAGCAATGGTGAGCCATCAACTATACAAGCTGTATCTTCTTTCTCGAGCTGACTTGGCTATGCCTTTAAAGTACCCAACTAGAGAGAGTGCCTGATAAAGTGTTAACGGTAGTCCCAAATCAATGGCCCCGATTCTCACAGAACTGATAATGAGGGCTCTCAGTAACCGAGGACCCTCCTGCTCATTTTCCTGAGCCTGTGGACTAGCTTGGTCGGCCCTTGCAATTGTGCATCGAGACCTCTCCCCGACTGATAACCTAGCTTCAATATAATGCTCCAGCCCTTAGAATCTTTTATCTTGGGCTTTTCTTTGATATTCACTGCTGCAACAGTGGGCTTGTGTGGTGCATAGGCCCATGAAAAGTTGAGCTCTAATACTGAGATAACGAGCCGATTACTAGGCCAGAGTGTTGGTAGAATCTTCTCAGAAATAGCCTTAACTGACTGGGCCGTGAAAATGCTTTTGACTTTAATGACCCTCCCTTGAAAAGGGAATTTGAGGCATTGATGAGCAGTGGAGGGTATGACACTAAGATTATGAATCCACGGTCGACCAATAATAGCATTGAACATAGGGTCGATATCAAGCACATAGAATTCAATGGGCATTGTGAGTGGCCCAAGTTCAGCCTGAATGGTAACTACCCCATGACATGGCCTCCTCGAATTATCATATGCTACAATAGTAGTTGGGATAGGCCTTAATGAATCTTCTGAAATGTTGCATGCCCTTAAAGTGCTTAGGAGACAAACATTGATAGAAGTATTGGTGTTGACCAATGCCACATGTATGCTTACTTTGTTAAGAAAAATAGAAATACATAACAGCATTTGACGAGCCTCGAGAGGTGCTAGCTCTATATCTAAAAATGTGATTGCTGGCCCCTTGGAGATTGTGCCAGGGCAGTTGGTAAACTATCCCCTGCCATGTGTTCATTGACTATAACCTTTTGCATAAAATCTCGCAGTGCATCTTGGTAAAGCTTAGACCTCTTAATCAATTCTAGAACTAAAATTTTGGCGGGCATCCTATCCAGATGATGTAGCAGATCATATTGAGTACCCGATAGCGGGTCTGCCTCTTCATGGTCAGTAGCCTGTTGCAAGGACTGGGGATTGGGTGCGGGTGCACCAGTGGTAGGATAGCTCTGATGGAACAAATGCCTGCTCCACAGGGCAAGGTTCTAGGCCGACGCGTCATCGGATAGGCTCATAGTGGGAGGCTTAACAGGCCCAACAGGGTGGATGAATGGTGTAGGGGTACGTGTATTGAAAATAATGGGGGTAATGGGGGTAGTGGTGGTGGTGGTGGGTCATGCTGGGAGAATAATTAGTGAAGGGTTGGATGGTGGCGTGGTAATGACAGGCAGGGTGGTCACATCTGGGTGAAAAGGGGCCGACGAAACATTGGGGGATGCAGGTGGTAGGATGAGGGGTTTAAAAGGAACAGTGAGTGCGAATGACGGAGGCACTTGATGTTTCATCGGGAGGATGACGGCTGTAGAATGTGGGGGAGGGTTGCGGTAAGTATGGTGGAGGGCCATGAGCCTTTGTACCAAAGATCCATCATCATAAGACCACCCGACATCGAGGGCCGGGCGTTGAACAAGGTTAACCTGAGCTGCTGCTAGTGGTTGAGGCTGTGGAGAGGGCGGATGATTCGACATGGGGTTTTGGTGGATCCCCATATCCTACGTAGGCTGCTGCTGCTGCTGTGGCAGTGGTGGCGACTATGGTACTTGCTGCTGCACTTGCTGCCTCGGGGCCTGCCTTCTCTTTTCTGTAATTTTAGTGATGACCTTGTGCAGTTAAGCCAAATCAATGCACTGGCCCTCATGTAAATCATACACAAAATCTCTAAATTGAAAGCAATTCTCTATCGTGTGCCTGGGTTGCCAGTGGAATATACAATATATGGATTGATCAACGGCAAAGTTCCAATTAGGCTGTTCCGGAGGAAGTTGAAGTTCACCAATGAACATGAGAGCTGAAAAGATATCTGGGAGGGACTTGGGCAAAGTAGGATATTGGTGTGTAATATTGACATGAGATGCAAGTCCCCACTTGGTGGAAATGCACTGGCCAAAGACTCTCGGGAGATTGCTTCTCCTTCTTGAGCTCTCATGGGTTGGGGTCCTACCTCATGCGTCCATCGACGAAACGCCTAGGATAGACCTACCTGGTTAGGTCGCGGGGGTTAAGGGGGCAGCGCCCCTTGCGGGGGGTTTCCGGAGGGCGAAGCCCCCTGGAAGAAAAAATTCTTATAATCCTTCTCCAAGAAGTGGCACAAGGGACATTGCCACAGGGACATCTATGCAGACCTTGTTTGTAAAGGTTGGGGTGCTTATAGGATTTCTGATTATTTCGGAGAATTACATTATTTTTCCCAAGACATTTACAATGAGGTTACATTAACCACAACACAAACATGTGTGCGGACTCAAGGAGGGACAATTTTATGACATACCCTCACTGTGAGGACAAGCACAAGCACCACACAAACTCTCCCGAAGGATGGGCCTTCAAAAGCACAAGAGCAAGAGTCCTCGGCGCTCTCTCCTCTCTGCACTCTCTCTACGCTGTCTGTGTCCTCAATTGGGACTCCCATTGGGGTATTTATAGAACCCCGAAGGAGTGGCCTGCAGTTACACCCTCCATCCGGACCAAAATGGCAAACCTAGGGCTTGATCCGGACCAAATCCCAAGAAGGAGGGGTTTCTCCCGGACCAAAGTAGCCAAATGGGGGAGTATGAGGTGGATCCGGTCCAAACCACTCATATGAGGGTTGGACCTGGACCAAAACACCCCATGGGGGGGTTGATATGGTCCAAAAACCCCACCATGGGGGTTGGAGCCAGTCCAAGCTCATTCAAAGGAGACCAGGGGATTACTATACTATGTTGTTGCTGCTGCTATTGTGCTGCTGTTGCATCTATTCTTGTTGTGCTGTTGCTGCCAACCTTGTTAGCCGCCGCTGCCGCCAATCTTGTTAGCTGCTTTGTTAGTTCTGTTGCTGTAGGAGAATCGCTGCCTGCTGCTGCTACCAATCTTATTTGCTGCTGCCGTTGCAGTTGTTTTGTGTTGTTGCTGCTGTTGAAGTTATTGTTGATATGCTCTGCCTAATCTTGATTTACTGGAAACCTCCCTACAACATGGATCTCCTTCCCTCGAAGGCCAAGGATCCCAATCTTGCTTGGAAAGCCATGCAGAGGAAGGTTACGATTGAACCAGACACAGACGAAAATGGCGTCAGTGAAGCTGACGTTAATTAAATTAGTACTCACTACCGATGACGCAACTTCTTGAAAAAAATAAGGAAATAAAATAGTTTCCATAATTAAAATTTTGAATTTACGTCCCTGACCAAGACATTAATTAGTACGCGTCTTTGCAAAGAGGCACTAATTTTGAATTTTAAAATCCAAATTAAAAATCCAGCAATTGGGAATTTACGTCAGTGTAGAAAGATGTCAATTACTATCAGTTGACTAAAAAGGAAGTCTGTCGACCTAAGATGAAAATTCAGTTGACTTAGAACGCGTCTCTCTGCAAAGGCGTCAATTAAAGAATAGACGTCCAGGTCACGGACGCTAATTCTAAAAAGGTCCAGAAAAATAAAAAAATCTTCTTATTAAGCAAGTAATGAAGTCTACTTTGGGGCACTATGATGTGACATGAGATTTACTCATCTTAACATTGATTTTGACGTGTCTGCAGTTGTCTTGTATTGGCATCTACTTTGCAGGGGAGTGACATGGAATGAAGTGTAGTGGAGTGAAAATGAAGCGAAGTGGAGTGACAATGTAACGAAGTGGAATGATGATGTAATGAAGCGGAATGAAATGGAAATGGACTAAAAAGTAGATACCAATGTGTGATGTGACATGTCTTCAACACTAAGTGTTAGGAAATTTTTCATAATTCTAGATGAAATAACCTGGGTGATTGCTAGAAAGCAACAATTGCCTGGATGAAATCAAACTAAAAAATGTGCACACAGGCACGGGAGAAAAGGGAAAGACAACTACACCATTGGAGAGTGATTACCAGTCAATGTGGACGTGCTGCAACCAATGTGGATTTTAAGAAAAAAAATGAAGGTAAGAATCCAATCAAATGTGCTTTCAAGGAATTAGCCTAAGCAGCTTCAAGGAGAACATAGTACTTAATTTAGAATAGAATATCTCATGTCAACTTAAATCAAGAGCTAGTGGCCCTTATTACTGATTTAATATGAGGATCAGTTTTTGAATTCACTACCCAGAGAAAACAAAATAAAACTACTGAAAATAAAACCTCCAACCAAAAAAAGATCTTAAGGAAGAAAATCAACTTGCATCATCAGGAGGCTACCACAATGCTTGCTGAACAAAAGTCTGTCACACACTCACATACACATGCTAAGAAAATTTAATGTCATTACTGTTGTAAAGTTGGTCACTTGATGCATGGCTGTGTTGTGATGAAAATTGCTGATAAGAATGCTGGTAGGAAGCATGCTAGGAAATTTCCCATAGAACAGAAAAGAAAATTTTAATATTTTCATTGTGGTAAAGTAGGACATGTTGCTGCTCAATGCTGGTCTGCCAAGGAAGAAAGAAAAATTAACTCTCATGCTAAAATCCATGCAAACCAGCATGTCATTGATAAAAACAAATTTGCTTCAAGAAGAAAATCAATTGCTTGCTTCAACTGTGGAAAGCTAGGCCATAAGGCCACTGAATGTTGGCTGGCTAGTAGGAAGAAAATTGCTGGAGCTAAAAATAAGAAACTCAAAGCATACTTGTATAACAAGAATATGAAGTTGGTTGTAAATTACCATCACCGTGGCAAGGCAGGACATGTCATTAAAGAATGTTGGCATGTCAATGGAAATAAAAAATATTGTTACTACCAACAACGAAAAGTTGAATTTTGCCATGCACAAGAAAACCACAAAATCTTCTAGTTATTGTAAATACTATGACAGGTTTGGGCATGCTATGGATGATTATTACTTCTTGTAGCTTGATAATTTCGATGACCTAAAATCTTTGAGAACTCCTACTGGAGGAGTTGTTAACTCAAAAGGACCCAAGAAGACTTGGGTACCTTTGCGTGCAAAATGAAAATCTATCGTGCAAGAGTGCCTTGGAGTTGCATGAAATAAAGAGAGGTTTAATAAGCCAAGGCACCTGAATGAGGTAAAACTCCACTTCTGATTTCAGTTTAATCATTGCTTTGCATTTTTTTTGTCTTCTTCTAGTTACATTTCTTGTTTAATTCCATCTATCAGAATTCCATGTTTTTGTTTTCCCTGATAGTTCTATATGTAAGGGGGAGCAGACATAAATCTGATTGCTTGAGAAGCATGTTTCAACATGGGTGCAACCCATCATGATTGGTAACACCTCCTCGCTGATAGTCCACCCGGCGCATGATACTACAGTGTGTGATGAATGGGGAAAAGAATAGATGAGTAAACTCGCTAAGTATGCGTTACGCATTATGTCACTGGTTGTATCGACCGGACTTATAGGACTGCTCATGTGGTATGCCGTAAGTATATGGCCTATGTACGAATGGGCGTTCACAGAGAACAAGGATATTAGTGTATCTTTGCTGGTGATGATAAACGAGTGTATGGATTTGTTTATACTGGCCGTTATTATCTGGGCGGCCATTATGGTGCCAGTGAAAGCGTTTTATTATACAAGACAGGTTAAGTAATGTCTGACTTCCTAAGCCCCGCAATACTGGATGTAATTAAGGAGAAGAGAATGAATTTCAAAGAAAAACTGATGACCATATTTACGGAAAACTCAGCTACTCCAATGAAGGGTACGAATGAAGCGATCAAACTCTTCCTCGATACCATAGAGAAAGCAAAACCACCTAAAGCTGATGGTCTACCTAAGACACCAAAAGAGGCAGAGACTCTGACGCGTCTCCATATGGAGCCAAATGTACATGCCATCAACGCGTATAATGCTGCGGTGGACGATTATGAACAGCGTCTGAAGAAAGAGATAGGTAAGTGATATGAAACCACAGAAATGGACGCAAGAACAAATACAAAACGAGGTGAGGCGTCAACTGGATAACCGCGATATGGCGTCCAGACAAGGCCAGTACGCAAGAATTCAGCAGGATTATGCCTCATCTAACAACTATCGTCAGTACTTGATAGGTAGAATAAGCTCGCTTGCAAAGGGTGAGGGAAAATTGGTCAAAATCCCAATTGAGAAACTAGAGATGGTTGTAGATATCCTTCAAGGCTCTGGTAGATAGGATAGTGTATTGAGATGAAAACAATGAAGAATATCGTTATAGCCTTTGACATCGACGGCACACTGCGAAAGAACTCCGAAGAGCGTCATAAGGTAGACGTTGAGGCGAACGAAGACGTGCTAGATATACTTCGGTTCTTTGCCAAGTGTAAGAACACCGAAATCCATTTGTGGAGCAATAGTCACTGTCTTGTACAATTCTCGTCCTTACAAGAACAGTCCAAATGGAATCCTACAAATGTGTTTTGTCCTAAGACGAGTTAATTTTAGTCCAATGCCTAGTAAAGCCAGGCTCTTTGGCTTCTCACAAGGGCTTTAAAACAAGCTGGCACAGCAGATCCTGTATCAACCTAATGACTTAGGTTAGGGGATCCCCATGGCAATACTCGGGAATGTTCCCAGACAAGTGTGAGTAACACATGATTTTTTTTTCATCCTCACACAGGATTTCCTCTGAGGTGCATCTGCTGGGTTGAAGAAATATGCTGGGGTTTCCTTTTTTGGAACAAGGAAATATACTGGGGTTTCCATCGGATTGTTTCTGCCACATTGCAGGAAGCAAGGGCTGGTCATTCCAATTTCTCCACACAAAGGGCTAGACTTAACAGATGAAGATTCAAAGGTTGAAACAGGAGAAAATGACCAATTCAGAGCCTTGATCCATATCTATGTGGCTCTACAGCTAACGTGGGAGATGGTCTCTACTATGGCAGAACCGGTAATTCAGTTACCCTTCGTGAGTGCAACTTCCAAACTTTGTTCCTGATAGGGACATGAGCCTTGCTACTCATTTTTGGGAATGACAAATGTATGATGTATCCTCCATTTTAAAAAAATGGGAAGCATGTCAAGATTAAAAACGGGTGAACACTTGGCCATGAATCAAGGTTCTGCCAGGACTTTTTTTGTAAACAACCAGAAAATGCCGAAGGAAGATGCTGGAATGCGAATCGTTGATGACTGACGGCTCATGGCTAGGAATATCAAGAGAGAAATACCAACGAACAGACTAGCGGGTTTGTAACTGATGATGTTCATACATCACAAAATACATCGAGTTAATTACGTGTTTGGAGGAAACTTTTGTTAAAAGGCTCTTTCTACCTAAAATATGATGATGTCAGTTTTTGACTCAAATTTTAAAGTTGATGAGAACTGATAAATACCTGCTCTACAAAAATGTCATTATTTCTGAAATCTGTTTGTAAACCTTTCATTCTTTTTGTTCCATTAAAGTGACAGGAGCACCATGGCGCACCGTCTCAATTGCAATGCATTCCAGAGCTGAATATTAATTTTTGTATTTCGGGATCAAAACTAGTCCACAGGACTCAAACGGGCTGAGTAGCCCTCAGTTTGGTCGACCTGCACCCTTGGTCGGTTGACCTGCCAGGGACAAGGTCGGTCGACCGGCCATCCCGGTCAGTCGACCGGCTGGGGAGTTCGGTCGACCGAATTTCCTAGCAACCCCTTGATCAGTTAGGCGCCCGATTGGTCGACCGAACCCAGGGAATGGTCGACCGAATCCGGCACGCCCGCGACGGGAAACCCCTCCGGGGGACCCATTCCACTCCCCGCTTGCTCCACACGAGAGGGAAAACAAAGGGGAACCATTCCTCACCATCCTAACCATCGGGAAACACATTTTAAGCCACAAATCACCGCCCGAATCAACAGATTCATCTCTCGTCTCGAAACATGGATTTAAACCCCAACAAGAAGAAAACCCACTCTTCCTCGCCCAAATCAATTTGGAATCGTGAGAAAACAACGCAAGGAGGGTAAGAATCTATCCCCCTATCTTTTCCGAAGAAATCACGTGAGTTCGGGGCCGATCCACACCCAAATCGCTTCGTTTCACGTCCGGTTCTTCATGAAAACCCGAAAATCGCGCCGCCACGCCACCGTCTCTCGCTCCACGCTCCAATCCTCGCCCCGTCACCCGCGCCGCCCTCCACCTCGCCGCAAGTCCTCCCCGTCAGCCTCCGGAGAAGAAGAGGGAGAGACCTGAGAGTGAGAGGGAGGGAACGAGTGGGAGGGAGAGAGGGTTACGGGAGTGAGGGAGAGAAATGTGGGGAGGTGGGGTTTAAAAAAATTATTTCATTTTCCCTTTTTTATTTGAATTAGAAAATTCACAATAACTCCGAAAATTTTTCGAAAACTACATTCTGACGTAGAAAAATTCTAGGAAAAAGTTAGGTCGCTCCATGCGCCGTCACGGACCCAAAATAATTCACGTGACATACCATCTAGGGGTCTGAAGATCCGATATTAAAGTCCGAAACTCACACGGACACGATCCGCAACCCGTGAAAACATGATTCGAAACCCGAGGACATTACAGAACCTTTCTGGTGCTTCTTGCAAGTGGTGTTGATTTAATGCAGCGGTAAGCCCTACCGAAGCGTTTGCTGGAGGTAGAGCTGGGCGACACATCGCTGGCGCGGCTGATCGTTGTTTATATCGCTGACGCCCCACAAAAAGTAATGATCGATATTGGTCCGCGCGTTACAATATTGCCTGGACCCTACGCCGTTTATTTATGACGCAAACCAAAGACATCGTAAGGCGCGCGGGAGACACATTTCCCGAAACCATCCAGATCGTGAGTGCCCATACCGGCGAGCCTGTCAACCTACAGGGGTGCGAGCTGGAGCTGGCCGTGCATCGCGGGAAAGGCGGCGTCGAAGCGTGGACCACCGCCGGGACGATTACCGATCAAGCCAATGGCCTCGTTGAATTCGAGATCACCGCCGAGCACGCCGCACAGCGTGGCCGCTTGTATTACGAGGCAAAGATGATTGACGGCTTCGACAGAATACGAACCGTTTTGCAGGGAAACCTGACTTTTAACTAGGAGCCTTATTGCATGGCTGCATTTAACAAATTTCAGCAGTTCGCGGAAGACCTGGCGCATGGCGTTCACAATCTCGGCAGCAACCAGATCATGGTTGCGCTCACGAACGCCGCGCCCGACGCTGCGGCTGATGCCGTGCTCGCCGACATCACGCAAATCACTTACACAAACCTGAGCAGCCGCGCAGTCACCACCAGCGACAGCGGCCAGACAGCCGGCACGTACAAACTGACCCTGGCGGACCTGACGCTGAGCGCGAGTGGCGGCGCAGTCGGTCCCTTTCGCTACGTGGCGATCTACAACGACACCCCGACCAGCCCCGCCGATCCACTGATTGGCTGGTACGACTACGGCAGCAGCATCACCCTGAATAATGGCGAGTCGCTGAACATCGATTTCAGCGATGCCAACGGCATGCTGCAGCTGTCCTAGAGAAATCCCGCAAGAGGAACCGCCGGCCCCGGCTGGCGGATCATTGCGCCAAATTACCGAAATTGTTTTTCGACGGGTATTCCACATGGCAATTGCGAATTTCAAGCACGGTGTCGAACTGCTGCAGATCGATGCTGGCGCCCGACCTATCCAGACCGTCAGTTCGTCGGTGATCGGCATCTGCGGCACCGCGCCCGATAGCCAGGCCCTCCACCTTAGGAGGGTCGGAAGAAATCTACAACAACCCGACAATGTCGTTCGGTCCGCCCAACAAATCGGTATGGACTTAGTCGTGCCGAACAAACCCTATCTGTTGTCTGATCAGGACAAGAATGTACCTGGTGGCCTGCCACCTGATAAGAAACCCTCCTGAGGTGAAGGAACGACTCTGGCCCATCAGAGCAAGGTGCCGAAGGCTGTATTATCGAAAGACCGGACTGAACCGGCATGGGTATGTCTTCTCGACGGAGAAACCCGTTAGCAACCAGATAGTAGCCCAGTAAAGCTGAGAGCACCCCAGGTAATTTCCCACTCCCTGGGAATGTTTCCAGCACAGATGAAACCAGCCCGACAGCATAGATCACATGGTCGAAGGCCAAGTCAGCGGAAAGCCCAAGTGTGCGAACTAAAGGCACGAACGGCCTCGAAATTGGCTGTTCTATGGCCTGAAGGCTATCCAGATACTTCTCTGTGTGACCTTACAAGGCCACAATGAGATGAAAGATCAAGGCGACTCTCGAAGTCAATCCAAGATCCCGAGACCGAGATCGGCCCGAACAAACATAATGAGGGGTTAATCCAGTGCGCTCTATATCTGCGGTGCACCACAGCCATCAGCACTCTCCAGATCTGATGTGTAAATAGCCTATCACAGCCCTTAATCTGGTGTACTCACCCCTCGCGCTGGGTTAAGTCATGACGTTTAGGCCAATAAAAAGGCTGGATTCGTGCTAAGGAAGGAAAAAAAAGAAGCATTCGTGCTTAGGGTAAGAGGGATAGAAAAGAATGATTGGGGAAAAAGAAACACTATTGAGTGAAGAGTTCCTTGGGCGATCGTCTGCCATTCTTCTGTAGTAGAGAGTGGCCCGGAGGGAGAGGGAAGGTGACAAACTATGATACTATGTTTTCCCTTCACGAAATAGAGGTGGGTTCTGAGCGGGTTATGGCTATTTCCCATCTCCTTTCTTCCTCTTAATCTACGAGGGTTTGTAATGCGTATGGGCCATGATATGAGCCCAGGGTCTTCGTCGCCTGATCAGATGTATCCCCTCCGCATTTCTTTAATTTTTCTTACCTTTGGGTGTAACCTTCTGAATGGGCTAATTAATAAATTCATCACGTGGCATCCCCATTTATGTTTAGTCTGTATTCTTTATGCATCTGTATCACCCCTCAAGGCATCCTCATCTTGGCAATTAATCAAGAGTTTTCTCTCTTCCGGAGAGATGTAATTAACGTCATAACCTTTATGGTATGACAGACTCTGGGTCCCGACACGAACCTCATAATCGACTGACCAAGTCAAATCGAGCGCACAATAAATTTGTCACATATGTGACTGGCACGTCTACCAAAATTAAAATAATAATAATAATAATAATAATCATTCCCACAAGCTGGCACGCCCGTTGGGACTCGAGTCTCCCTTCATCTCTTTGCCAAGAGTGGATGCCTCCAAGGGCTCCCCCCAAGAATACTAACTGTTTGTTTGTTTATTTCAGGTAAACATTGATGTCACTGGGATTAGATGCTCTTACCTTTGGCCCCACAATCATCGTCGGCCATGCTGAGCACGGGTACCTAGCAGTGCCCATTGTCTTCGACTCATTCCCGCCAGCGGTAGGCTTCCCCAACTTTCTGGGGTTAGCCTTCGCTGACCTGTTACAAATCGAGTCCTCAGAGCCCGCCAGGGAGAAGACTATGAAAGAGGTCGAAGCCTCGAAGCCTCGACGCTATGCAGGCCCACTCAGGGGCCCAGTCCAAGTTGCCAGTTGCATGGTGCACCATATTACTCACGGGGCTCGCCCCGTCCTTACCAAGAACTCCGGGAGGCGCCGACATAGGAGCTTCTGGAAGAATGCTGCTGTTGTTACTGGGCATCTCTCCGCGTTTGGCAAATCTGTACTGATCGTGGGAGTTCGCATCTTCCTAGATGGATGTGATGCTCAAGTAATCCCGAATCAGACGATCCCTACTGTACCCACCTACAATTCCTACAAGGTCCTCTCTAGAAGGAGAACTGAGAAAGAAGAAGTTGGCCATCATGGCCGAAAGGAGCTGGCCCCCAGGCCGAAGATATTCAAGCAAGTCTAAGTCCCCAAGAAGATCCAGCCTACTCACCAGGACGCACCAGTCTGCCGCCGCCCCAAATGTGCTGGAACGGAGAAGAAGAATGAGAGGGGTTTAACCCCAAGGAAAGAGGAGACGGTTGTGGATCCCCCACAACATGCAAGCTTTAGGGCCTGTGCCCGACAAGCCAACATCCCCACAGTGGGAAGAAGATTTTAGCAACCTGTCAGAAGAGCCCGGGTTGCTTACACCCCTCTAGTGGGAGGATGACAACTGTCCCCAGTCCTACATCAGGGACGGGGGTGAGAAGAGATGACCAGTATGGTCAGGAGATATCTTAGGAGTCTAGGCAACCCCTCACTGGGCCAACAACGGCTACTGCAAGCAGCCGTGGCTGAAGAAGATCACTGCCCATCAATGGCAGTAGAAGAAGAAGAAGAAGAAGAAAGAAGAATGACATCGTCAGTCGATGACAATGGATATGAAGATGGCTTTGATGTTGAAGCCGATGAAGTTATTCTCCGCCAGGAGGAAAGAAAAAGAGTCTCTGTGTTCGAGAGACTCACCTTCCCAGAGCATGCAAGGAGAAAGGTTCACAGTCAAAGAAAAAGTATGCAGATTTTCACCTATAATATGGCTGGGGTGTCCGGCCCCTACGGAAGACTACCTGAGGAACCTCAGGAGCTGGCTCGATTGGCCAGGAGGCCGGGGCCGAATACTCGAAGGGCGGAAGCCGCAAGAGAAATGCTGGCAGTGGCTAAGGGAAAGCAAATTTTAGCTGAGCAATGTGATGAGGCTATTATTCTGACTGCCAATGTAGTGACGGCGGAGGAAGAAAATATCTTGCTCAACATCCTGCCTGAAGGTGCATTAGGGGAAACAACAGAAACTATCCCCAGCACTGCAACCATGGACCCATCAGTGTTGATGTTACTTCAGAAGTACCGACAGGAGATAGAGTTCCTGAAGAAGCAGCTCTGGAGAAGACAGAGCAAACCTCAGCTTCCAAATAGCCTGAGATGCAGGCCGAATCATCACGAGGAGCCGTCAACCAGAGTGACTTCCCACCACTTTATACCCTACCCTAGCTGACAGAGCCAAGTCCGACAACAACTCAGCAATGCCCACCACAGCCGCTGATGCCACCAGTGCTACCGCAGGTGCACCAGACACCTCCGCTGCTGCGTCCTTCTCCGCAGGCGACCACCTTGGTCACCCCCTATCAGCAGCCGACACATTTCTATCCAGAGCCAGTCGATCCAACTATCATGAATAAGATGATGGTGGAGAGGATGATCGAACTGAAGCTTGCTGAATAAAGTGAAGGCGATTATGTCACATTTGATGCATATAGGGTGCCATACCCACCGCATCATGTTGCCAAGCGCCTCCCTCCTGGGATCAGCAAGCCGCCAAAATTTGACAAGTTCAACGGGAAGGGATCCCTGAAGGAGCATGTCGCTTACTATATGACCATCATGGGTGATCTGGCCACTGACGAGTCATATATGTTGAAATTTTTCAGGTCCTTGCTAACATGGCTCACTTTTGAATGGTACTCCAGCCTCTTGACTGGGTCGATCAGCGACTGGCCAGATATACAGAAGAAATTTAGAGAAAGATTTCATGTCATCGAAAGGGAGGTCACGGTGGCTGAACTCTACTCAATAAGGCAAAGGGCAGATGAGACAGCCCTTGATTACATTAAGAGGTGGAGGAATCTCAGAATGAGATGCAAGCGGCCCCCGCACCAGGAGGATGCTGTGCAAATATGCAAATAGAACCTCAGAAGAGAGGTACTGGAAAAGATGATCAGGATGGAAATCCAGTCGTTTGATCATTTGAACAATGTGGTGGCTGAGGTAGAAGCCTTCCTTGCTAGACCTACCCCGACATCAGCTACTGCCACTACACAAAAAGGCAAGGCAGCAAAACGGCGTCAAGCGCCTAAAGAAGCAAACGCTCTTGATGTCAAGGCGTTTGAACAACAGAATGATAAGGCAAGAAGGCAATTGCCCTATAACCTGCTAAGGCTAGAGACAATAAAGAGGATCCCTCGCTCTGAGATAAGATGAAGAAGGCCTACTCTTTCCCAAAGGAAAAGACCAAGAACCTGTTTGACTGGGTTACCCGTATAACAAGGTCACCTTGCCCGAGCCGAAGAGGCCTGAAGACCTAAAAAGAAGAGACAGCCCCAGGTTTTGCCCATATCACCAAATGTTGGGGCACCCGATCGAGGAATGTTATGTATTCAAAGACATCATCGAGGGCATGGTGAAGAAAGAAGAAATAGACTTGGGGGAGTACAAAGTCGACCCCCACAGCACGGGACGTAGAAGAAGAGAATCCAGATGTCATTCTATCTGTAAAATCACATCAAATAAAAATAAACAAGGTTAGAAAGCAGTTGATCAAGACAATATTTCTGACAAAATTTTGGCAGAGTCTCCCCAACTCGGGAGATTGCCAAAAGGAAGTGGGACACGTCCACCAAGGGAACAGTCCCTAAAGAAGACCATAGGCATTACACCAAGGCCAAAACGGAACACCCGAGGGAATAGCTCTGAGGCAAGCCCTAATAGGAGTCTTCCGGGGCCCAGAAATTGGGATTTGAATCCCGAATAAACAAATAACTCTCACCCGCTCGAAAGACTCGGTGTGCTCTCCTCAACTCACTCAACTCCAAAGCTGGAGAGGAAAGGGAGAAGGAAGAGAGAGAAAGTTTTCTTGCAAACGAACCGTTTGAAGAAAAAATGAAGAAGAAGGGGTTTATATATGGGGAGTTCCCTCCCCTACTAATCCGACGCACTATTTAGCGTGCCGTATTAGCTCCTTTCAACCAAAAGGCGCGCCGGATTAAGGGCACGCCGTATTAACCCTAAGACCTGACCACGCGGGATTAGCATCCGCGCCGGTTTAAGGGGGCATTCCAAGCTTCCGTCGTCTGAATGGGAGATCTACCCAAACAAAGCTCATTCGTTGGTCCTGCTTCACTCGTGCCTTGCTCGCAACACCCACTGTGATGTCCCGGACCCTTTTGGATCCTTATTTTTGTGTCCTGGACCTGCTTTCTTAAAGTGTCTGACTCCATTGTGTCTATAATTACGTTTCGAATATCTTTCGCATTCGGATCAGCGCGATCCGGAGTTATTTCGGAGGCCCGGAGGCGTTCCACGATTTTTTCGCGTGTTTTTTCGATTTCCGCATACGGGTTTCGATAAATCCTTCGGCACGCTGTTGCGGGTGAACGTGGTCGTTCACCCGAGCATGAGTGGTACCGTTGCGATCGGTGCGTTCCGAGGATCGCAAAAATATGATTTTTTATTTTTTGATATTTTTTAGAAAATTTAGATTTTCTATAAATATTCTATTTCCTTTCTTTTTTCTTATTCTTCTTCTCCTTCCTCTTCTTCCTCCTACGTGCTTTCTGATTTCTTGTTATATTTTTTCAATATTTAAACTCATATTTAAATGTATAGGAGAACTGGTCCCAAAATCCCGGAACCAGCAGGAAAGGGTTCGAATCGGTTCTGGAACCAGAACCAGCCCTGACTGGAACCAGTTTGCTAACCTTGCAAAGTATAACTTGCTGGTACAATACATGGTCATTTTGCTCCGACCAAATGATCCAAGAAACCATGCGTCAAAGAACTGGTACTCCATCTTGTTACTCTTTCACCTAGTAGATCTTGAGTTATTGAAGAAAGCCCACAGCTCTTGAACTGAGCGATTTAAGATAAAGCTAAGCCAAAGAGCTTATGCTTTTCCAGGTCGCTTGACCAAGTTTACATTGAACCATCAAGTGATTAACTTGTTTAGACACTTCAGACAAAAAAGTGCAGTCAATATCATCAGCTGACACTATTTCCATCTAAACTACCTGATTATATTTCTTTCCGCTGGCTATATTGTACAATGTTTGTGCATGGATGTGAGTGCACAACTGTCTATATCCACAAACATGCATGTGTAATGTATATCCATATATACGAGGCATAGCCACCTGTAACATCTAATTGGAATGGCACTTTCAAACAAAACATCTAATTGGAATGGACACAATTTCCACAATTGTGCTGATGCCCTGCTCCCTTTTTTTTTGAAATTGGATTGCACCATAAATTCATGAAGCAAAAGAAAATGTATAAGTACAATTGCGGTACTACCCACTTTCAAAAAGAAACGTATAAGTGAAAAGTGAAAAGTATCCCCAAGCCCCCAAAAAACATCACCATGTACAACCAACTCATCCCAAAAAATAGTCCCCCATAAACAAAAACTGCTCCTTGTCCAAGCTCCTAAAAACAAACCCGTCCACCTTTCTTCCTGAAAGTGGAAGGTACCACAATTTTATTAAACATAAAGAGGAGGATGTACAAGTATGTAGACTAGATGATCTCAAAGAATCACTATATACAGAAAGAGGCCCATAGCAAGAAGGTGCACCACCCTAGAGACCCCCAAGTAGAAACAAAGAGTCAATTTGAGCCCATCAACTTGCACATTATACTTGAAAGTTTGTTCAACCGCAGGATATCATGCAAGAATTCCTATCAGGTTGTACTATATGCATCATGAAAATTTTTCTCCCCCCTAACTTGAATGACATTGTCCTCAATAGCATATGTAAATAGAACAATGTAATAATAAATAATGCTTGGATGGAAGGATACAACCTGGTGTGCGGGGTGAATTGCTCCTTTGTATGAATAGTGATGACATCATCTCCTTGGCTCTTACCTGACTACTAAAAAACACACTAAAATAAAACATCGAATAACAAAAATCTTAGGTTGCCTCCCAGAAGTGCTAAGTATTCCATCTTCAGCCAGACGCACGATAGCTCCATAACCAACGAGTTGAATTAATAATAATCCACCACTTGATCTTATCTTCTTTTAAATTCCAGCTTTGTGCAACGAGAAGATAAGATTATGCATGTACGTGCATGGGCTGAAATTAAGTTGGTTGTTATCATGATTGAATTTTTCGTGCAATGCATATGTCAACAACCTCTCTTCCATAGGGGTCATATAAAAATCAACATTTATTGGTTTGGCTAGCATTTCAAACCATGGTAGATCAAGCAGGTTAAAATGACATCCCCACTGAGAGAATGGATGAGGAATTATCATGTCTTCAATTATAAAATATTTCTCTTCAAACTTAAGGTCTTTGTAAGTGTTGAAAACATGAATGCAAATCTTATTATCTTCCATTTTTTTTTCTACAATCTCATGTGGACGTGTAAAATTTCACGTCCATATGTCCTGACCAGTCCAGCATCAACAACAACTTCCACTGAAAAGATTACGGAGAACACGTCCCGTTTGGACCCTCCGAACAAACAACACACTACTGTGAAGCTACCTCCGGAGTCACAACATCAAGGAGAAACTAACCCCCAGGGAGCTCACAACTCGTGGACCCCGAAGAGAACCAAGCGGACCATTGAACGGGCTCGAAATGGGCTCAAATCTACCTCCAACAGCACGCTCAATGTCCTTTCAACGATGCACTTAGCACCCCTTCGTCGGCACGCTCTGGTGCTCAACAGCACGCCCCGTGTGCCCCTTTAGGGGCACACCCCTCTGGGCTCTTCAGCGGGCCTTCCCCGATACGCTCCATCGCCGTCCCCCCTCTGCATCTCAGCCTTGCATACTCCAATCCCTTTACTTGGAATAAGAGCGGATCCCCAATCCCCATTAGAGACAAGAGGGTTTTTACTCCTAACTTATTGTTCTAGCCATCCACGAGATAACCTACCTCTATTATAAGTTTTAAACTTCAAATTTCTAGCTCGAAGATGACCCTAACATCTGCACATCCTGTGCCGAATCAGCAACTTCTTCTCCCTCTATCTTCTGATCATATTGACCTAAGTTCATAAAAATTGGAGGTAGGTAGAAGATATAAAGGGAAACAAAAAGATCTAAAGACACAATGTAAACTAACCTCATTTAGGGCTTCTAGTCTCCTGATCTTCACTAGATCGATGCATTGTCCCTTGTGCGGCCTACAGCAAGACAACGACTTGTAGAGGCTCTAACTCTTCAACGGCTAGGTGTTCTAGCACGAAAGTTGGAGGGGAGTTAGATAAAACTAAGGAGATCATAAAGTTGTAAAGAAATAACCTAAAATAATGTCTCCTTATGGTCGAACAATGCGAGCTAAAACAAGGGTTCATGTAGATCGGATCTGGGTTCTATTTATAGGGTTAGCTAGGGTTTGGGGGATTAGATCGAACCTAGAGTCCAAATTTGGAGTAGAACTGATCCCTAGAGACTTTCAGAGAGTTATCCACGTCAAATAGCTTCGATCCATGGTGATTAGATGGTGAAATTTCTAAGTTTTTCATGTTTCTCCATGACCTGTTCTCAGAACGCACTAGCGGTCGTCTCTAGACCGCCTGAAGGCTTTAGCAGTCATGCGATAGACCATTTGCAGGCTTTTAATTTGAATTTTTTAGATTTTCATATTTATCATCTAATTAGCCTATTTATCCCATTTTTAAATTCTGAGTTTAACCCTAATTACGCTTCTTTACTTGGGCTAGGGCCTAAGTGATGTGGCACCGCCCTATGATGTATTGGATGCAATGGCGACCCTAGGACCTAGACCAGCAAGCATATAACGGAGACCACGGACTCACGCGAACGGTCTTGCTCTCACGGCGCACACGATCCCCCGAAGGTGACCGGGCGATGATGGCGAGGGTCCAAGGTGGAACCCAATCGTGTTGAGCACATTATTTTTCTCAAATTAATCTAGATAAATAAAAATTAAATCAGTCAGATAATGGCCGATAAATGGCATAAAGCTAGCACCGTCACCGCGTGGACTGTTCATAAACCCTGAGAGCCCCTGTCGGATGTCCTGTCATTTTTTTGAATTAATTGAGATAAATAAAATTAATTTAGCCTGGTGATGGCCAAAAAGTGGCACAAAGCTAGCATCATCACAATCCCGGACTAATCACAAGTCTTGGGAACTCTTGCCAGATATCCGACATTAAGGAAGAACCTTCACAGTAAAGAAACAAACAAACGAAGTTTATGTCGCACTTGCATAATGCCTGATGCGTGTCGACAAATTATCTCAACAAGATGGAACCTCCCTCTCTCAATAAAGTGCTCGAAAGGGGCAAGAAAAATAAGGACAAAACACAAAAGAGAAGTCATTTTCTCCCCTACATGTGGCAAAGAACCAATCTCAAAGAAAAAATAAAAATTGAGGGTGGCCTTTTATAAGGGCCGCCCCGCCCCCTCTCCCCTCTCCTAGCCCAAAAGGACCGGATAAGTCCCTTGAGGGACCTACCCAGTCTGGATAGGCCTTACAAGACCTACCCACGACCGGTGGCCCCCTACAAGGTTGGCCAATTCTACGTAAGTTTTCAAGGGAGCCTATCCAATCCGAATAGGTCCTCTCAATGACCTATCCAGTCCCATTTGACTCTTAATGTCTATAAATACCCTCTCTCCCCTGATCCCCAATTGGACACAGATCCCGAGGGAGACACTCCGAGGAGCAACTCAAGGAGTACTTAGAGACTTATAGTTTGTGTTTTCAAATACCCACGTAAAGATATGTTATATAAATACCATTGGGTTTACACTTATGCCCCTAGAGGCCTTGTTATATAATTCTCTATGTGCTTTGAGCGGTAGAAGTATGTAATTTTCTGAACTAATTAGAAATTACGAAAATACCCACCCAAAATTACAAAAAAACTTCTCAATGTCCTGTTATTGCAGAGATACCTTGCAAACTTCTCAAATTGTGACTATGTCCCACATTTTTGCGGAGAAGTCATGTAAAGTCCACAATTTGCCGACAAAGCCGTCTCGTGTAGGTTTGCTGTCTACTTTATACCTCGTGAAGCTTCGTTACTATTGAAGCTCGTGTTGCTTTTGCAAGAGCTTCGTCACTGTTGAGGCTCGTGTTATTTTTGCAAGTGCTTCGTCACTACTGAAGCTCGTGTTGTTTTCAAGTGTAATACTGCGTGTGGTTTTTGGAAGGACACTTCGTGCACATTCGTCTAAAGATATCCTTTGTGTTCTTTTTCATTCAGTCCCTTGATGTTTTCATCATTTCATACCTCGAGCCGTATTTTCGAAGCACTCACCCCGTGTCATTTCTTCCTAAGTTATACCTCGTGTTGATGTAAATCTCGAGCATGAATATTGTTTGTAGCTCGTGTAGCTTTTCTCTTGATCTACGAGGTCTTGCAACATGCTATCTTCTTTGCATTCACACCTCGTGTAATTTTCTGGTTGACGAGGTGATACCTCATGTTTATTTTTTTTTATCTCTCAACCCTCGTCTTGTTTCTTACCACATACTGTTAATTCTCTCATTTCATATCTCGTGCCTTTTTATCTTCTCTATAACACTTGTACAAAAACATTGGTCACACTTCATGCACTCTGTCTAAGGTTAGCTTACCTCGTGCAGAACTTCCTATTGCATACTTCGTGCTGTTTTCTGCTATTATCACTCTGCTTGCACCAAGCTGCATACTGTGTGCATGTCTGACTTTCTGTGTTGATAAACTGTCTTCGTGCAAGTTTTCTTATCTGCCTGATACCTCGAGCACATTACCATTGAAAGTAAAATACCTGTTAGACTAACTGTTCGACAGTATGCCAGGTATCTTCTGTGCTGTCGAAGACTCTCTTCCACTGACATGGTCATGTGATCCGAGATTGCAACCCTCTGACACGTGTATCAGAGGTACCTGGGCTCCGGAAGATTCTAAGGAGAGGTTCATGCCTTCCACACTCTCTATGCCCTATTGGAGGAGCTATAAATACTACTGGTCTTCGTCCAAGACCAGTGCGCATTCTTTGCAGAAGGAGAAATTACTTCTCAGAATCTGAGCGACCCAGTTCAAGAGAAGTACAAGAGCGCCCAGAAAAGAAAAAGTGAAGAGAAGAAGAGGGAGAGAGTAATTGTCTGCAAAAATTATGTCTGCATATAAACGTTTCTTAATATATATATAGGTCTGTTCAAAAATGCACCCAGATGGCCGGGCTTCCCATGTATATACACTTCAAAATTTTAGTGGAACACTGAAATAAACAATACAATGGTTGACATCAGTTTGCGATTCCCCTCGAATTACTAATATGGAAAAGCTTGACACCCAGAATGTCATAGCTTCTCATTAGAAATGTCAAATGGGGAAGACACATTGTCTTCATGTTTACGTTAATTAATCTGAGGAACAACAACAAGATATGCTGGGAGTCAGAACCCTTCCTTCCCCACCAAACCCCCTACGTACGTCAAGCAAAAGGGTTATTCTTCGGATTTCAGCCCTACCAAATCTAACCCACTCTCTGATGAAGTCTCTGTTTGACAGATATACATCACCTGCCATTTTTACTTCTGGGGTCCAAACCTACCTACCTCTCTCTCACTCTCCCTCTCTCCCTCCTTCGGAGGAAGCACACTGCCGGCGTCACGTCACTCCATCGGAGGTATGTGGCTGGATACGGTCCCCGTTGGATTAACCAATGCCTGCCTGTCTAAAAGTCTCAACCCCCGTAACACCTGCACTCCAGTCTCTGTCATCTCCACCGTCGTCTTCGTCCTCTCCTTCCTCTCCCTCCACACGACAAATTACTGTTCAATTCCATTCCGCCGGGCCACAAAGGGCACACCCTCGATCCGAGCACGGCAGGAAAGCGTGACCAGCGTGCGTAGTAAAGCTGTACCGACCGGACCACAGCCGTCGGGAGACCCTTTCTGTTAGTCGTCTAACCCACAGCACCCACTGCAGACAAAAGCCTACACTTCCGTCGCGAAATCCACGCTCTTCCTCGGCATGCAGCTCCCACAGCGTTTCCAAGGCAGTACTTTTCTTCTCTCCAAGATTGGATTCTGCAAAGGCCTGCTCCTGTTAGACTCACATGCCGGTGCTGTGTGAGAAGAGCACACCAAGAATTAATGCATGGCTCCTCCCTTGTGTTGCCATATTCTCCGGGGGAGGGGGTTTCTTTGATGGGAGAATAAGTTAAGAGAGATAACATAACTCGGGTTAAGATGTATAGGCACCCGTCGCCCTGAAGGTCAACGACGGTCACGTCCGTGGTGGCGTCCCAGAGCAGGCGCGCGACCATGCCGGCAACGCTGTATCTGATCTTCTGGATCGTCACCTTGGAGGGCGCGCCGACAAGGGCTGAAACATCAACCTTGAGCACAGCGCTCTCGCCGGTCCCATCGGACGTGTTGGTGAACTTCATCACCGTGCGCCGGGTACCATCGAACAGCGTCTGGGAGGATACTGCGTCCGTCATGCTCGCCTCCCTTACTGGTCAGCGAAGGTCGGCGCCGTGGTCGAGACCGCGAAGCCCTGCACACACCACAGCGTTCCGTCGCAGATGAACCTGAGATTGGTATTGCCCTGCGGCAGGTTGATCTGGAGCTTGGAGTTCGAATTGCCGTCCGGCGCCACGGTCACGATTTCATCGCCGGCCGCATCGGCATCGGTATCGAGATGCGTGACGGCCCCGACGAAGTAGTTCGTGTCCGAGCCGGTCGTGATGATCCAGTCGTGACCATCCGCAGCGCCGACGGTGGCGATGAGCGAGAAGTCGAGCCCGGCCGCAGGCGTTGGCAGCGTGAACGTCCGGTCGGCGGAGACATTGGCCACCAGATGCGGCTTGCCGCTATTGGACGCGAGCAGCGCGGTATTGGCATCGGGGACGGTGATGACGGGACCAGCCGAGCCACCATCGACAGTGAGATTGCCGGTGACGCGGAGGTCGTTCTTGATAGTCGTACGTGCCATGAATGGGGTTCCTTATGCACAAGGGTTGTCCCGGCCGTCTGTGCAACGTCCGCCTGATCGGTCTGCCGGGCTGGGAATGTTCAGGAGAGAAAAGACGACGGGAGCGAACCCCCGCCGTCATGAGTTAGGCTCTTAGGCAGCGCCTTCCGAGCCGTACACCGAACGCCAGTCAGTCCAGCCGGCGCTGTAACGCTCATAGGCTTTCGCCTTCGCGTTCTCGGTGTCGAAGTCGTTGTCTTTGGTAAACTCGATCGCCTTGCGCTTGTAGTGCGTGAGGCCATTCGGAGCGTCCGTCTTGACAAACCACGCATCTGCGTCGGTCAGGTAGTGGTTGACCACCACGCCGCCGGGACGCATGCCCATAGTAAAATTACACAGAATTAGAATGAATAATAATGATATTAGAATTAAAATAAACTTCAAAGTATAACTAAAATAACAAAGCCTATTACAACATTTATAGGGTGGAAGGACAATAAGAAAAAGTTGAAATAAGTTCCTACTAAGAGAAATAGAGAGGGAGAGAGAGGGAGAGAGAGAGGGATAGAAAGAGAAGAAAGGGCCTAAACTAAAAAAGTGAGGGGGGATGAGAAGGATAGACCACACGTAAGAGGTTTTGTTCCCTTCTCAAAAGCCCTCCATAAGTCACTTTTATAGGCCTAAAGTTACCCATTAGGCCCGTTATTTTTTCACAAATTAAGACCTCCTTTCGATGCATGCCAACCACCTAGGAAGCAATGCCACCCACTTTGTCATGCCATTGAACCCACACTAATGTCACCGCCAAAGATTTATGTTGCCATGTCTCCCATGGGCCTCCCGGGCGTGTAAAGAGGAGAAGAGGGTGGGGCTGCATGGGCGTGAAGGAGGTGTGGGTGTAAACGAGGGAGCCACGTGCATGGGCCTTGGAGGGTGGTGGTTGGGAACAAAGGTGTGTGTATGTGAAAAGGAGATGGAACGGTGGGGTGAGTATGAAGGGAGAAGCGGCGGCGGTGAGGGGGGTCGTGCGGTTAGAGAGAGAGGGAGAGCTTGATGGAGACAGAACCAACCAAGAGAGAGAGAGAGATCAGTAGAGCAGGGGCTATGGTTAGAGGGAGAAGCAGACGGAGGTCGCGGTGGGGCGACGTATGCATGTGGAGGCGATGGCAGGTGGCAGATGGCAGTGGACGGCCAGTGGGACGGTGGAGCGGTGGGATAGGAACGGTAAGAGGGGGCCGGTGCGAACGTGAGAGAGAGAAGAGAGATCGGGTGAGGGGGATGGCTGTGAGGAGGAGGCGGTGGTTGCAGAGGTGAGTGGGGGAGGCAATGGGAACGCGGCCGTGGGCTAGGGCTGGGTGAGGAGGATGGAGCGCTCGCTGCAGTTGCGGAGAATAGAGAGAGAAAGTGCAAGAGGTAACAAACACGATGGGAGAGGCGGTGCGGTTGTGGCATAGAGGAGGTAGGCGATGGTCGTGTGTAAAAAGGGTGAGAAGGAGAGCAGGGAGGTGAAGTTTGTGTGTGTGCATGGGCATGGGGGAGTGAGAGACGTGGGAGCTAGCCATGGATGGCTGGCGGTCGTGGCAGTGGAGTACACATGGGTTAAGGGAGAGGGTGAAAGAGTCACTGCCATGAGGGACGTGGGTCTGTGCATGGCGGAGGCGAGAGGATGCTACAGAGAAGGGGATGGTGCGGTGGGGAGAACAGGGAGGCGACGGTGCTGGTGGTGTGGAGCTTGTAAGCAGAGGGGAGAGGGGCAATGAGAGGTGGAAAGGATGGGAGCAGTGTTCATGTGTGGGGCATGAATGGCGAAGGGGCGAAGGGAGGTGTGGGAGAGATAATGGCGACCGGCGCCTGTGGTGTGGCATGCAGGCGACGCGGTGGTTGGACTGGGGTGTTAGCGGGCAGACGCGGCCACGGCGAGCTATGGAGAGGGGGTTGCATGCAACGAGAGAGGGAGAGGAGAGAGGCTCTCGTGTACGTATGAAGGGAGGAGAGACACGACGAACGTGCATGGCGGAGGGATGGAGGGTACGGTGTTGTTAAAGAGAGAAAGTGAGAGGGAGAGCCTAGCTAGGGGGTGTGTGCGTGTGTGAACGGTGCTATATAGTGAGGATAGATGGTGGGACTATGGTGGTGAGGGAGAGACAGTAGAGACGGGTCAAGGGAGACAAAGGAGAAGCGAGGGAGAGAGAGATGACGAATGGACGGAGGCTATGGTGGGGAGGCATGTGCGTAGAGAAGAGAGAGAAGGTGAGAGAGAGAGAGGTGATCGTGGGGATAAGAGAAAGAGAGAAGCTGAGAGGAGAGAGAATGAGAGAAAGAGAGAGGATGCTGCAGGGCAGAGAGAGAAGGTGCTGGCCGTGGTCGAAGTGGGATGACACATTTAGAGAGAGAAAGAGAGACAGCGGCGATGAGGCAGTTAGCAGGCGGAGCGGATCACAGTGCTGCATTGGCGAGATGCTGGCGAAGTGTGCATGTATTGGAGAGGGGAGGTTAGAGAAAGAAAGAACGACGAGAGGGGATAGGTTGCAACACAAAGAGAAGGTGTGAAGGGAGGGAGAGGAGAGAGAAAAGAGAGAGAGAGGTAGACGTTGGCGGAGTGTGCATGGCAGTTGTGAGCAGCGACGTCATCGTCTCTCTTCCAACTCTGGCAACCGCTTGAAGCAAAGTTTTGGCTAGCACACCGGCCTCTCGCAAGCACCATCGGTGAAGCCCACGTCGGCTTCTTCTCATTCTCCAGCCCTTCGAAACACGACCATGGCCACCGTTGCTGCATGGGGAAGAAGACATTGCTCATAAAATGCAACTTTGGTGAAGTTTGTTAACATGCAAAAAATTATAATTTGACCCCTTTGACAAAAGATATTTAATCATGTAACAATTATCCTTCTTAACTATATCTCAAGTCCCACTAACCATATTATGTTTCAAAATTTTAACTAATTCCTTAAAAATCTAAATTCAATGTAAGACTAAGATTAACTGTAAAAATTACATAATTATTACATGAAAACCTATAAAATAGTATGTGTAATATGAATAAGTGTATAATAACAGACGCTTATCATACCCCCCAACTTACTCATTGCTAGTCCCTTGGCAATGCAAACAAGTTAAAAATTAGGGGCCAATAAGAGTTTAAAAGTTTCATGCCCCATATCAAGATTCTCTTTCATGAAATCAACTAAGGATTAGGATTTTTTAGAATTATTAAAACATACTAGTCTTAGATTAGAAATTTAGGTACATGACTAAAAATACAGCCCAAAGTTCAATAGCACTTGTGCATGTGTAATACTAAATCCACAGTATAGACAAATGCACCCCTCATTTACCATTTTAGATAGGTATCCTGCAACTCTGCACTTCCTACATTAGAGCATTGAGTAAGAGAGCTTTTGTCTGTCTTCTTTACAACTCTTTTTTTTTCATACACACATGATGCTGCACAACCCTTCATCGTTTGACGTGAATCTCAACTCTTATCTTAGGAGAACCAGACTCGGTTACTAAGATCAGGGCCATTTTTCATGGTGTTTTATTTTATTTTTTGACAATGTGTTTTTGCACTTATTTGATGGATAACTTTGGCATATAACTTTATCAAAAAGATCTCATCTCCAAGAAATACAGAGTATCAAACACCGCTCTAAAATAATAGAAGGCTTGTCTCGCTTGAAAATATGGGTCTTCTGGAAAGCCAGTCATAATTTGGAGGTTATTCAATCCTCCCCTCAATATATCACCCTTGGTCTAAAGAATGGAAATGAGTTTTCCTCATTCTACTTTTTTGTTTATGCTGCCTGTGATCCCTTACTAAGGCATGGTATGTTTGATGATCTTATATCTTTTGCTCCTTCTGTGGCAGTTCCTTGGATAGTGGGAGAAGACTTTAATTGTGTTTTGCGGTCCTCTGAAAAGATTGGTGGTGCTAGCCCATTTTTAGCTTCTATGGTAGATTTCAATGGTTTTCTGTGTTCAGCTGGCCTCATGGATGCGGGTTTTATTGGTCCAACTATGACCTAGTCTAACAATAGAGCAGGGCAGGCCAATATTCGAGCTAGATTAGATCAGGCTCTTTTTAATAATCACTATCAGTTTGCTTTGCCTCAGCTTGTCGTCAAGCATCTGCCTAGAGGCCCCTCGAACCATGCTCCTCTTTTACTGTCTATGAACAAACACACATTTGGCCCCGCCATATTTGTGTTCCAGAAGATGTGGTGCTCCCACCAATCCTTCCTGCAAGTTGTTTCTGATGCTTGGCAGCATGCTCAATCTGATCATCCCAGTGCCTTAGTCAGGCTAACTATCAAGCTAAAGGCTATTAGATTTTTCCTTCAAACATGGAATAAGGAAGTCTTCGGTGATGTCTCCCAAAATGTCGAATTGGCAGAAGCTGAGCTTGAGTACAAATAGGTTGTATATGATTCAGATCCTTCTCAAAGTAACAAGGTTAATCTTAATGCAGCTTGTGCTGGGTTGCGCCAAGCCCTATATAGCGAGGAGGTATTCTGGAATCAAAAAGCTCGAATTGACTAGATTGATAATGGGGATAGGAACACATCCTTTTATCATGCTGTGGCTCTATGTAACTGGCGTAGGAGCTTCATTAGCAGACTTTGAGTTGGTGAGCCTGAGGTCTGGTGCTCTGAATAGGATGTCCTCTATAAACAAGCTATAACTTTCTTCAATAATCTATTTTCCTCATAGCAGCACTCAAGAGACCATTCTCTTCTGGATTGCATCCCCCAAATTATTATTGCTGATCAGAATTCTATTCTTTACAGAACTTCAGAAAAAGCTTAAAAAATTCTAAAACCTAAAATAGAAAACTTATTAAAGAAACTAAAAATTCATGTTCTGTTAATTCTGCATGCAAAACTTGTTCATTTCTGAAAAAGATAAATGAAGGTCTCCATTGTGATCTTGAGTGGTAAGAAAAACTAATTGACTCGTTGAAAGAAGAAATCAGTCATATGCTATCGAAGGTTATAGACCTTGAACAAGTTGAAGAAGAATTAAATGACAAAGTGAACTCAATGCCAAATGTTGAAAAATATGTCGAGGAAGTTGAAAATTTGAAAGAACAAAACAAGGTGCTGTGTGAGAAGCTGGTTGCATTTGAAAAAGGCAAGGAAGTTGCTAATGATGGTTCCAATAAGATGCACGCCTTGGAACAAGAAATAGAAAATCTTAAAACTGTGAACGCCATGCTCAATGAGCAATTGGCTACATGTGAGGAGGACTTGGCTAGTTCTACACTGCACATCTCCTCGTTGGAACATGATATCAAATAACTCTCTGTCAAAGTTTGTGTAGGGTAAAGAAAACTTGGATAAGATTCTTGAGACTAAGGTCAATTTTCAAAGAGAGGGTTTGGGCTATAAACCTATAAACGAAAAATCCTTCGGGAGCAAGGTGCACACATACTTTGTCACTGGCTCAAATGAAGCCAGCACCTCTTATGGTCCCTCAAAATCGCATGCAGCTCAAAAGAAAAATAAAAATCAGTCTGTTTGTCCTAATATGCACAATATGAAGTCCAATGCCAAATACTATGCTTCTCATAAATTGAATGTTCACTACTTTTATTGTGGTATGAACGGTCGTGTTGTGCATAACTATTTTGTTTTGAGGAATGATGAATTAAGAGTTGGTAAGAGCAGAAGAAGCAATGGAGATGGCAATGCCAAAGGTCAGGTCAACTCTGGAAGAAAGCATGCTCAGCATGCTTATGCTCAGAAGTCCAAAGATGGCCTGATGCGTCGACGCTCCCCTCAGGACAGGTCGACGCATCCTAAGGCCATCGGAAGCAAAATCCCCCCTTGTTGCTTCCACTATAGAAATTTTGGCCACACAGTCAAGGACTGTTTGTAGCAACCCTGAATTTCTGATGGAGTATCCAACTAGTCAGGGGGAGTATATGTTGAAAATCTTTTTAGTCTAAGTTGACAGGGGGAGTTCAGAACTTATCAAGTTGTATCTAAAAATAACTGTTGGTATCAGGTTGATACACATCACTTGGAAGCACACTACCTGTCATCTTGAACTTCATCACCTAATATATCTTTCATCTCTATCACTTGAACTTCACTTGATATCTCATCTACTTTCACCCCTGACAATTCATTCACTTCATTCTTGAAAATTTTGAAATCTCTTAGAAATTGAATGAATGACATTCTCACAATCAGTTCATTACTTTAAGCTAATAAAATTAGAAATCCACTTCTCTAAGAATCAGGAAGACAACATGAATGAACTAATGATTTAAGCTTAATGAACTTTAGAATCTAAAGGCTAAGCTTAATGAAGAGTACTATTCATTACATCTAATAGCTCTCAACCATCCGTTATATGTTGTGTCTGATTCAGTCTATTAGAATCTGAAAGTCCATAAACTCAAGAATTTCTTAGTTGGGAAGTTGAGAGTTTTGTATTGATCTTAAACAAAACCTAAGGGTAGCTAGGTAAAATCACGAGTCAAAAGGCATTGGCAGAGCAATGGCTGAATGCACAAAGAAACTGGGTCCTCTATCAAAGAAATAGGGTGAACCCAAGTCATGAAGTGCTTTAGTTAACTCTGTTTAAAAATTAAAACTGGAAGGGTAGTTTCACTGAGTAACTAGGGGTATTGGCATCTGATCAACGTGTACCCTTACGCAAAAGGTGTAAACTATACCTGAAAAGGCTTAATGAAATAGAATGGTAAATCCTACTGAGTAACTGGGGGCACTGGCATCTAAACAGCATGTACCTCTATGTAAAAAAGGTATGGATCATACTTGCCTGTTCAAAAATTAGTAAATAAAAATCTGAAACCAGTTGTAACCTAGAAAAGTTATCCGAATTTGTTTAACCTCAATACATACATTGGCTACTCCTAAGAACTTCATTGAATTTTAAATAAGTAAGATGAAGAGAGACTACTCTAACATGATCTATGTATGCATGGTTTATTGCTATTAAAGGCTTATGCAAACTTGTTCAAAGGTCATGGGGGATCACATGGAGAGAAACAGGAGACAGGAGTTCATACTGGTGCTCCAGAAAGTGCCTCCCAACGCCTCAGGGGAGTTGCCTACACGTGCTCCCCCCTAAAGTGCGGAAGAGCGGAGCAACCAGATGGGAAAATCTGCAGCTCCCATTGGAGCTTGCAAGATTTGAACCCACAGCCTCCCCCATAATGAGGGGAGGGATGAACCACCATGCTATAGGCATGGGTTCAATCAAAAACTATCTTTCAGCTATGCTCAGCCTTCACTATGATAATCCTCCTTTCAACATATAGATTGCAAGCAAAATATTCCAATTAACAGTACAAGCTAAACCAAGTTAAAATACCATATGACATTGTGCTCTTAAAAATAATAGTCTGATGGCAACAAGAAGCTATAAATGGTGAAACATTCTGATTTAAATCACATGGTTGCTGACAAAAAGTAATCATTAATTCCAAGAAAAAGAAATTATGCTTCAAACTAGATTAGCTGCGAGAGTACCAGAAACTGATGCACGAAATGGATAACCAGTGAGGAAAATGATAGATAATCTCAAGTAGATCCATATTGAAGAAAAGAAAGTGCAAGATTTTCAGTATGGAATAATCAAGAAAGGCATCTCGTTTAACTGACCTGGATGAAAGTTACAGGATCCATCGAAATATTTAGAAACCCTTTTATGCCCTCAATGATCTTGGAACAAGATGACACAAGGGAAAAGGCAACATAAAGGGAGGGTTAGTAAGCAACCTGTAGGTGCAATCGTAATGCATTCACTAGGAAGTAGAAATACAAGTTTGCAGGCATGTCTATGTCAAATATGTATTGAGAGAGAGAGAGAGAGAGACGCACACGCACACAGAGAGAGACACACACACACATGAAATAATACAATAAGTGCATAGTAAGTGAAATCAATGATAGTGAACAGTGAGCATGGAGAGAGCTAGAAAAGACAGTTTATCACATTTTGCCATGAAATATGATCTTTCATAGCTATAGGCTTAATTTAAATTAAAGTTTTCCACACAAGATACATCATACTTTGAGATTGCCATGGTATTCAACTGCAGCAAACTCTATAAAAGATAATAGGGTAAGAAAAAGAAAGGGGAAACAAGCATCATTATGTTGTTTTTAGGTTCTAACTGAACCGATATATTTTTCAGCATGCTAAATCTATTTCAAATCATGTTATAATCCAGATCATTTAAATCCACACATGATTAAGTTAAAGATACTAAAGATAATAATTCTATTCCATGAGCCTATATTTCCTTCCTGGTTCGTGTTACCTTCATGATATCTTTGATCTCCATGACTATGTTATCTTTCTAGCTTGTTAAATGGAGTTGAAATTATCTATTAAAACTACATAGGCTTAGTTGCATAATCATGATCGATACGAGTTTAACATTTTTCGTGATATCATGTTACCATATTTTCGACAAGTCGCGTAGCTCGCTAGATTTTCTAGGAAGAATGGTATTTAAGGAAAGAGGTCCACGGGTAAACACTTTAAGTAGATAAGTGGTTACTTAATTAGGACCTCGTAAATGCGAGGGGAGCCTCCCACTGTCCCACCTCTTACCTGATCGTGATTCTTCAGCTTTCTAGTTAAGCGCCGACTACGAAAAAAGGGATAGAATTTTCGCATGAGTCGTTCCTTCATTCTGATAAGTCGTGTAATTAGCAAGATTTTCATGGAAGAACGGTAACTAAGGAAAGAAGTGCATGGGTAAATGCTTTAAGTTGATAAGTGGTTACTTAATTAGGATCTCACGAATGTAAGGGGAGCCTCCCACTGTCCCACCTCTTACCTGGCCGTACTTTCTTGATTTTCTAGCTAAATACCCGACTGTGAAAGACTTGATCAAAACCTTTTTTACGAGATTTTTCGCAAGGGCCGGTTGTGCCTTATCCGACAACTCAATCTTTTTATCGACTTAATGTTGTTAAACAAGATGTCTTAAATCATCCTTGAACTTCTCTTATAACTACTTGTAATCTTGTATTAATTGTTCTTCGAATGATAATTTTTGCTAGATCTGTACTTTATTTCATGAGCTTTACCTTAAAATTCTTTGGCCATACATATTATTTGGATGCCTAAATATACTTGGGATTGTTGTGCCCCTGTGGTTATTGGTCATTTGTATCTCATGATTTTGATAATGGCTAACACTATAAGTCATTGTTGTTCAACAAGTGACGGCTGAGCATTTCAGACCTGCCAGGAAATTAAAGCCTCTTGATATACCACAGTGAAAATGGGAGAGTATCGGCATGGATTTGATAATGGGATTACCATGAACTCGTGGAGGCTTTGATGCAATATGGGTAATTGTGGATAGGTTGACTAAATCTGCACATTTCTTGTCCATCAAGTCAAAATGGATAGTCGATGTTTTGGCGGCTTCGTATATGAAGAAAGTTGTAAGACTACATGGGGTACCTATGAACATTGTGTCAGACAGAGATCCTAGATTCACTTCACATTTTTGGAGAGGTTTACAGGAGTCCTTGGGAACCCGTCTAAACTTCAGTACTGCTTTTCATCCTTAGACGGATGGGCAAACCAAGAGAACTAATCAAAATGTCGAAGATATGCTAAGGGCTTGCATGATTAATTTTGGTGGCAGCTGGCATGAACATTTGGCTTTAATAGAATTTTCCTAAAATAATAGTTATCAGTCTAGTATCCGGATGGCACCGTTCGAGACTCTTTATGGTAGGAGTTGCCGGTCACCACTGTGTTCGGATGAGGTAGGTGAGAAGCAATCGCTAGGACCGAATCTCATTTCAGAATCATTCAAGAATATCCAAATTATCAGGGATCATCAACAAGTTGCACAGTCAAGATAGAAAAGCTATGCAGATAACAGAAGAAGGGATTTGGAGTTCCAAGCGGGCGAGCATGTGTTCTTGAAGGTTTCACCTATGAAAGGAGTCCGAAGGTTTAACGTCAAGGGCAAGCTGAGTCCCAGATACATTGGCCCATTTGAGATTCTAGAGAAGGTTGGAGGAGTTGCCTACATATTAGCATTGCCACCCCCGTTATCTGGAGTGCATAATATTTTTCATGTGTTCATACTGCGGCAGTTTGTATACGACCCCATGCATATCATTCAGCATGTGAAACTAGAGTTAAAAGAAGACTTGACTTATGAAGAAAGACCCATCAAGATTTTGGATCGGAAGCAATAACAACTCAAAAATCTGTCCATTCCGATGGTCAAGATTCAATGGAGCAGGCGTGGAACTGAAGAACTCACATGGAAATCCGAAGAAGCTATCCGGAAGCAGTGAGGGGAGTTATCTTATATGTACTTACATTGTGCCTGCTATGATGAATGCCTGCATGCCTGTGTGCTTGGGTAGAACAAGAATAAATGAAATAAATAAACAGATGAACAAATAAAAGAAGAATGAATAATAAGAGATGAATCATAAAAAGGATTGAATAAACTAAGTAATGATGAAATAATAACAAAAAACACAATAGTAAAGAAAAAAAAGAAAGATAGAGACTGTATAAAAAAAGAAGATAAAAAAATAACCAAAAAAATAAAAATGAATAAAAAAAACAACAACAAAACAACAAGAACAAAAAAAAATGAATGAATGAAATGAATGAAAAGAAAAGAAATGAATGAAAAGAATGGTGATGATAAAATACAGCTATCTGCTTATCGGCCCCTGAGCCGACAGCTTTTCAATCATCGGCCTTCGGGTCGACAATTATCTAATTATCGGCCCCTGAGTCGATAGCTATTCAATCATCGGCGTCCCAGCCGACAGCTCTCCGATTATTGGCTCTCGAGCCAACAGCTTTTCAATTATCGACCCCTGAGTCGATAGCTATTCAATTATTAGCTCTTATGCCAACAGCTTCCCAATTATTGGCTTCTGAGCTGACAACTTCCTAATTAATTGGCTCCTCAGTCGACATCTTTCAAACCATCGGCTCCTAAGCCGACAGGTTTCAATTATCAGCGTTCCAGCCGACAACTATCCACTTATTGGCATTTAAGCCAACAGCTTCTCAGTCATCGGCACCTGAGGCGACAAGTTTTTCAATTATTGGCACTCGAGCCAACAACTCTTCACCATCGGCATCCATGCCATGAAGGTGCAGGTGATCAGAGAAGAAGACTCCAACAAGCAACAAGAAGGAAGAAAGCGAAGAACCATAAGCAGCCTAGAAGAAGGGCATCACCAAGGAAAAAGAGGGAGGAAACTCTTGGAGCAAAGGTTTCCGATCTAGAAGAAGCTGCTGCGGTTTAAGATTTGAAGAAGGCATCAGATCTGAGCATCAACTCTCATCCTCAAAATCTCAAGTTGCAGCAGATCTCAAAGCTTTCCTTGAAGAGAACTTGATTTGAGGAATCCAAGCAGCAGGCGATCTTCATCGCTCATTGTTTGCTTGCTAGGTCCGAGGGTCATTCGGTCTTGTGACTACCACCCCCAAGGTGGTTTCACATCAGCATCATTGTTTTTGGCATGACCAAAAAGGGGAGAAATATATTAATCACATATATAGGGGAGGAATACAAGACATATTAAAGAGACCCATCTAGGAGAAAGATATTGATTAATATATCATTGAACTCAACAAAGTGAAAGACAAATCTCTTAAGAGGTTCAAGTTATTTGGTCATAACCAAAAAAAGGGAGATTGTTGGGAAAAAAATTCACAAAATTAATATTTTGACTTATGACAAAATAATGATCATTCGTCCCTAGTAATTAACAGGTTTAATTAGAAAATCAGCTCTCCATATCTGGGATAAAATAAAGTAAGTATTAATTGAGCATATATCGCCTATACATATAACGATAAACTCTCATAGACAGACAATCGCCTAAGTATCAATAGTTAGGAGGAAGGATTCCTGCTATCTCAAGAAGATAGATGGAAACTACTCATAAGAGATAGGCGATATTCCGATTACTTTAAAATGAAAGGTAAGATATGTTAAAGTCTCCCACAACGGGACTAGGTGGAACTTCGACTACCCTTAAAGGTAAAAGAAATATAGGCGCAAAAGACACGAAACACCAAGACAATAGTAGGCGATGTTGCACCTACCTTTAAAGCTGCCGCCACTTTGTTTCTTCGCATTCAAGCTAAGGAAGGACTTCACCGCAATGAAAGCTTCATCATTGAAGTCCTCAAGCTCAGAAAACATCTTATAGGAGAAAAGCTTTTCGTCACATTTATATTGTCTCATCTGTCTATTTGTTTGCTTAAACTTATTTCTTCCATTGTGTAATTCTGGACCATCATTGAGCTCATCTGGGAGTAGGTGATGCGGGACAGACTGAGGGACCGACTCTAGGTGATGCGAACCCCGGACTCTAAATGGAGACGCGACCAACAACACTTGGACACTAGAGACACCTTGGCTCGACACTAAGAGTTCCTATGGGCTATACGTCGCTAACAGAGATGCAAGCTCACTCGTCATCCCAAGCGAGGGACAGCGTAGATCCGTGCGGTTGAGAAACCGGTAGTCTTAATGGCTTTGTTGGACCAGAAGGTAGTTGAGATATTCTTGAAAATCCTACCTTCGGAGCCTTTTACCTTGCATCCTAATGGATCCAAAGATTGGGCATCGGATCTCATGCCAGAACGGATCCCTTTTCTGGTTCACTCATGATAGGTTCTGGCACAAGTCGACTTGCTCAGACGTCCAAGTCAACTTGCATCAAGGCTTGGACAGATGGCTTTACTGGTTCATGGATCAAGTCAACTTGTCTCATTAGCAAGTCGACTTTCTTTAGAATCTAAACAGAAACTGGGTTCAGTTTCCTGGGACCAAGTCAACTTTTGGCATTGACCAAGTCAACTTCTGTTTCTTAGGTCTTTTGTTCTTCTACTTTTGGCATGTCTTTCTCTTGGGATTCAAGTTGGCTTGCTTCTTGGCTTGATTGCTTGAGTCAACTTGTGTTCTTTGGCCTGTTTACTTAGAAAGATCAAAGTTATGCATTGTAATCAAGGTTTTTCCAACAAGAATTAAACTCAATGACTTATAGGTAGTCATCATCAAAACAAGGGATATACCACACTCTTCTCCTCTCCTGCACCATTTCTCTCTCCCTTTTACTCTTCTCTCGTTGCACACACACACAGCATCTCCTCGGCACCTCCACTCTCTCTCATCGGTAACCTGCATACATAGCTGCCACTATGGTCGTCTCCCCCTTGCCACCACCGTCCCACCGAGCCGCCGCATCTCCCTGCATCCCACAAGCACCCTCGCCAACGTCTCTCTTTCTCTGCCTCTCTCGTCCAGAGCTCTACTCCCCTCTCCCGTCTGCTTCTGTGACTGTTGATGTCCTACGGAGCCCCTGGCCGTGAGCTCCCTCTCCCTCCCTCGTCCGCCTCTTCCCCTCTCTGGTCTTTCTCTCTCCCTCTCTCCCTACCCTACACCACCTTCACCGCACCAGCTCCCTCCGCCCCCCTCTGTCTCTTGTGTTTTTCTCTCCCCTCACGATCTTTCTCTTCTCTCTGTCTTTACCTTCTCACACTCACGCACACACTCATCCTATTTGAATTTTAGTTTTTTTCTTTTTAAAACTCTCACCACCACCTACATATCTATCTCTCTTCCTATTTAAATTTGAATAGAATGAAGATTTTCAGAAGGCCTATGAGGACTTGAAGGTCTATCGATACAATCCCCTGATTTTACAACCTCTTGTCCTTGAGAAACCCCTTATCCTATATATTTTGGTCATTGAGGACTCCTTAGGGGTGGTCATAGCACAAGTAGATGATGAAGGAAAAGAGCGGGTAGCTTATTACCTCTCCAGGTTATTCAACCCGATAGAGGCCAAATACACTGCCATGGAGAAGACTTGTGCCGCCTTAGTGTGGGTAGCTCAGATACTGAAACACTACTTTCTAGCCCACCCAGTTAGGTTGATCTCTAGAATGGACCTGATTCGCTATCTCATAGAAAAACCTGTCCTTTCTAGTAGTTTAGCTCACTGGCAGAGCTTCCTCTCTCAATTCGATATCACGTTCGTTGTTCAGAAGGTAGTCAAAGGATATGCCATTGCTGAGCATCTCGCCCATCTTCCTATCCTCTGCACTGATTCTATTTAGGATGATTTTCCTGATGAGCATCTCTCTACCCTCACTCATTATTCCTCTTGGTCACTACACTTCGACAGTGCACTAAATTCTCAAGGCCGAGGGATAGGCACTGTCCTCCTCACTCCGGAAGGGGTGACGATTTCTTTTGCTTACTAGCTTCGATTTCTACTACTAATAACATCGCCGAGTATGAAGCTCTCCTAGCTGGATTGAAGCACGCCTACCTCCTGGGCATACGCCATTTGAAGATTATAGGTTCTGTCCAGTTACCGCAACCGCAACCCGAAGCTCAAGCCATATCAAGATTTGGTCACTCTCCTAGCGAGGCAATTCCGCAAACTGATCTATATCCATTCTCCTCGATCTCAGAACATTCTAGCTGATGCACTAGCGTCGCTCACTTCCTCTCTATCTTTCCCTCTCAGTCGGAGCACTGAGACTATCATCGTCCAGAGACTAGATACTCCCTCTCTTCAGGATCCTTGGCACCCAACCTTAAGAAAACTGTAGAGGCGAGGACTGAGAAGGAAGATCTGAAGGAAGTATTTTTGACGGAATTGGAAGAAATCTTGGAGGAAGAAGAATTACCTTGGTACCATGAAATTGAGCTATATTGCAGAGATGGATCGTTCCCAGAAGGGGCAAATTCCGAGTAGCGTAAGGCTATCAGAAGAGCCACCTCTAAATACACTATCATTGCCGGGAAACTCTATAGGCACGCTCTCAATGGAATGCTCATGAGGTGTTTAGATGATGATGAAGCTTGGAAGGTGGCCGAAGCAGCCCATCCTAGTGAGTGTGGAGGTCATGTCAACGGCTAGGCTCTAGTGAAAAAAATCCTTAGGTAGGGCTATTATTGGCACACTCTAGAGGAAGATTGCTCCCTCTATGTCTGGAGGTGTCTCAAGTGTCAACTCCATGCTGATAAAATCCCTGCTCCAGCTTCATCTCTTCACCCTCTTTCTGTTCCTTGGCCATTCTCCATGTGGGCTTTCTACGTCGTCGACCCGCTCAGTGATCCTAACTCTTAGACCAAGCAAAAATTCTTCATTCTCACCGCCACTGAGTACTTCACCAAGTGGGTCGAAGCTGAATCATATGCGGAGATTAAAGCTACCACGGTGTGCTGCTTCATCATAAGGAACATCATTTTACAATTCGGAGTGCCAAGCAGCATCGTCACCGACAATGGACCCCGGTTCGTTTCTCAAGAGCTCTAGGACCTATGTAAGAAGTTCAATATTACATTGCATCATTCATCTCCATATTACCCACAAGGTAACTGCCAAGTCGAGGCCACTAATAAAATCCTTCTCAAAATCATAAAGAAAACATGTGAATCTCACAAATTCTCTGATTGGCCAGAAAGATTAGTGGAATCTCTATGGGCTTACCACACCTCCGTCCGTACTCCTACAGGTCAAACCCCTTATGCTCTCACTAACAGGATGGAGGCGGTACTCCCATACAAGATCCTGATCCCTTCCCTAAGGGTGCAACTCGATAAGGAACTTAATCTCGATGAACGTCGAGAGGCGTTGCTCGTCCAGTTGGAACTCTTAGACCTGAAGAGGATGAACGCGGCCGATCACGTATCCATTTATCAAAAGAGAGTTTCGTGGTATTTTCAAAAGAAGGTAATAGAATGCAAATTTCAAAAAGGTGACTACTATATTTATTTATTTTTTTATTTGCGATGTAATGAAGGTCAATAGTTTCTAAGTTTATAAGTACATATATATTTATCATAGAAAAAACTTGTTATGGTGCCACCCATTTTGCCGCCACATTCACCGTTCTTGTCTTTGGTGTTTGATCTCGTGATTGTGAAACTTTGGAGTTTATAAGCTCTAAAGTTGTGTTTTACTTTTTTATCGAATAATGAGAAAATAATGGTAAATGGAATCACTCATTCATAATTATCCTATATAATTACTGGTTTAAGTGTGACCTCCAGGACAACATCTATTAAAATCTTAATTTTAATTATTTGTTTTGATAGTTAACTGAAATATTGATAATCAATGTGACTATTGACCATTTACATCTGAGGAGGCCCTATCTCGTCAACCTAGTAAACGTTCATCCTCCGACTCATCATAGGAGTCTAACTCTCTAAGTCCACCACACTCTTTGAACGACTCATCACGTCATCTGTCTCGACGCAGGTCCAGCACAGACTCTGTACTCACGTGCATCTTCTACCGTAGCGGCCACGATGCACAACTATTGTTATGCATTAATGACGGGCGGCACTCCAGTCCGATGACCATATCGGGACGTCGTCCACGACACTCCCCCTATCAGTGCTAACATACTCTATGCGTTAGTCCTACCTCATTAATGACTGACGACCCTGTCGCATTAATAGCGAAGCTACCTCCCGACGAGAGACAACATATTAACACCCATGTCTTCCTATCTTATCAGACACGCAAGCGAGGTGGCTCACATCTCCCTCAACCACGGTAACCCAACAGTCAACTCTACTGATGATGATATAAGTAAGACCATGACCCAACAGTCAGGAGATACGCAAAAATTCTTCCCTGGAGCTCTTCTGTTCTCTGTTATCCTATCTCTTTCTCTTTCGAACGCTCTCCTTCTTCTCCGTCGTTGACTAATTTGACCGTCGTAGAGTTGTCCTCTGAGATAACTCTCAGTGTTTTTTCTGACCTTCTATCAGTGATTACAGATCCCTCTCTGGCGAGACTCTCCGTGAGCAAATAAATTATTGAGATGAAAAGTAGATAACTATTTTTTAACTGCTACAGTATTCATACCAAGTGGCCCATTGATCTCTTATTGCCGATAATACATTTGCAGGACTTGTGCGGCTAAAGTGAACGGCTCATGTGTATTCAATTTAGACTTATGTTTGACATCGACAATTCTATATGTTGTGTTATTTCGAACAGAATTAGGATCAAACCAATGACACTTAAACATAGATATATGATTGTCTTGTCCCAGATACTACAATTCTATGACTTTCTCAAGAATACTATAGTAGTCTAACTCATTTTCATTGTATGCACTTCCCTTAACACATACGTCACTGTTCATCGTAGACTTATTTTGTCTATACTCATGTGAAATTTGTATCCATTCATAATAAATCTTAAATAGGCACGTGTAACTTTCAAGGGGTCATAATCTATCTCTTGGACTCTTTCATCAGTAATAAAACTTTGATCAACCTATATATAAATTAGACTGGTTAAAAAATGAACATTTACCACTGGAGAAGTAAATGGAAACATATATATTCAATGTTTGACACTTACTCGATATCTTAACCATCTGGCAAAATAATTCTCTCGTTCTTTTTCAACCTCCACCTTCTAAATATTTGGATATCTTTGGACTAGTTCTGAATCAAATTGTCTGCAATATAGAGAGCCACACTATCTTAAATGGCAAGTAGAAGGGTAAACAACTTATGTACATAAGAAAATGTGAGAATGTGAGTTGAGGACTAACTCAACAAATGGTTCAATCTCAGTACAATTCAAAAAAATATATATCTCTACAGTGTACAACTCTCTATCTTCGAGTGTGCAAGCCGAACAACATCCGAACATACGTCCTAGATACTTAAATATAGAGAGCCGATCGGACGCATCAGTAACTCCTCCATCATCATTACGTGGAGGTCGAGTAAGATAAGTTTGAATCTCGAGCTCAAAGTACATCTAATAGAAGTTTGAAATTTCTTCAATAATGTATGGTCGGTAATGGAACCCTTCACTTTTGCGTTATTCCAAACTTTCATTTTTAGTTTATGCATTCACCTACGGCAACAATTCAGATGACAATGACATACATATAGTATACATGTAATAATTAAGGAAAAAAATAATATTCTAGTATACCTCTCAAATGGATATATCCATCAAAATTGTATTGGCCCTCCCCGGCGTCACCGTAAGTGCAAACAAACCGGCCGCGATAATCCAACCCAATCGACTGCGCATTAATATCTCCCTAGTGGCTTATGGAGATACGGTATCGCAATTTCTTATCGTGGCAATACGATTATAATTGTACTACTCCGAGATCGAAGATAAATGCCTCCGCACCTACACCCCGTCGATCGCACAGCACCTTGGCCATGACAATTAAACGCCTCAAATTGCGGGAATAAAATGAATCTCGCGCACGCCTGGCCGAACGAGCGGGCCACGAAGACGGGTAGTACAATTCAGAATGATGGGGCTTGCGAGAGGCAAATATGCACCTCCGGACGAGGCGTCCCCAACCTCGGCAGGCGATCAAAGCGGCGCGCGAACGCCGGCGAGCAACTGAACTCAGCGGGTCATTCCAGGACGATGCGACGCGTAAACTCAACCGCATAGCCCGTCATGGCATCGCAGCAAGCCGCCGCAGACTTCTCGTCGCCACGACCAATCGATTCCGCAAGATCCGCGTGCAGACTTGCAACCTCCGTAAGGTCGCCAAACCGATCACGGTGAACATAGAAGAATCGGCGTGAAAGCGCATGCAGCGGCGAAAGAGCCGACGCGACGAACGGGTTGCGCGCGCTGGCCGCTGTGAACCGCTTCAGTGCGAAATGAAGCCGCAAGTAGAGCAATGCATCGTGATCACGACCGGCTCGACGAAGCTGTTGTGCGACCCCGAGGTGCGTCTCGCGCTCGGATTCGCTGGCACGCCTGGCGGCAAAGACGGAAACGAGCCGCTCCAGCTCCCGCCGCGCTTCGAGCACGAGGAGTTGCTCTTCGACCTGAACTTCCGTGATCCGAAATCCATGGCGCCGCAGCGGCACAACGAGATGGTCGGATGTCAGCCGCTGAAGAGCCTCTCTGATCGGGCTTCGTCCAAATCCCGTCAGTTCACTAAGGGTGGGCTCGGACCAAATGCTGCCTGGTTCAAGCTGCGCCGTTACCAGCAACTCTTCGAGCGCCTTGTAGGCCTGATCGCTAAGGTTTGGCGTCGCGCCCGCCGGCCGCGGGGCAAGCAACGATTCAAAATCCGGGCTCGGTGCTTCAACAGATTTGGCTGGATAAAAAGTACATAATAAACAACAAATTCAGAATAACCCAAAATCCCCACTCTAAATGGGATAAAACCAAGACAGATGGGCTTTAAATCAAAATTAAGCTGAACCCAATAGGGTTGAGATCATTCTCTATCAAAACCCTAGCTAAATTAAGGTTTAGAGGGTGGCTGGCGGTGCCATTTTTAGAAAGGAATAGGACATTTTAGAGGATAGATTTATCTCCCAAACCCTTGACCTAATTAGGACTCTAGAAGCCTTAACCCCTATAAATCTGACCCCAAATCCCCTCTAGCCAACCCTAGTTCAAGCGTGGAGCTTGGTGGTCAAAGGAAGGGAGTGATCTTGGAGTAGGAGATCGAGGATTTCTTAGACGTTCTTAGGCATTCATCATCTTTCTTCTTCTTCCTCGGGGTGACCTAAAGGTAGGTTATCTCTCAGGCCCAATACTAATTAAACCCCTAAATCTATTCATTCATTTGTCTAATGTAGTTTTAGTCAGTTTTGCCCAATTTTTAGTTGCCTATATGCATGTATTTCAAGATTTATTGTCAAGGTATCATCATTTTCTATTACCCCAATCAGAACAGAGGTTCTGGATGAGATAGCATCCATCATAGGGGCCGCATTCTAAACACGGCCCTACCATGAACCACGTTCATCCTAATCATGTTGCATTGGGCAACCACATTCTATGTTAGGTTTACCAAAAACCTATCTTTTTATAGTCTATTGAAATATGAGTTTTGATCACTAGAAATCATGTTTTTCACTAACATATCATCTGAACAACTACATAATTAGGTAAGTCATAGGAAACATGAAAATTTCTTTGAAGTTCTTTCATTGATCATATGCATCCTTCATGTCTCTTTCATTGATCATATTATCTCCATGTCTATTCCTTTCTAAGAAATCGATTCTACCATGCTTAAAATACGTAGCAATTGCATGAGAATAAATCACTCCATGTCTAGTCATAAATCCTAATGGTTTTCAATTATTGTGAAATTGACATATTAGTTTGATATGTTTGAAGGTTCTGTTTCTCCAGGGACAATGATCTACAACTATTATTGGTTTTTAATTTTCATAAAAACCCAATACTTGAGTAGAAATCTCTCAACTGTCTCCTAATATCCTCTTCAGAAGAGAAAGAGAGGTCACCCACCCTGATGAGTAATGGTGTTGACCCCCCTCCTTCATGAAGCAATACGTTGAAAATAAGCAATGTTCATGTCCCCTTCTTTAATACATCTATCTATCGACCTCTGCCTCTAGTAGATCTCCTCTCTAGAGACGATCTCATCAAACTACTCACTCAAGATATCTTTGAATCTCCTGTCATCATCATCCAGCAACCCCGCCTCCTCCAGACCCACAATCTGCTGAAGAATTCTATCCTTCACTACCCTACTTAGAAAGATTTTGTCTGCCCCGCAAGTCTTGACACATGAGCAGTATGCTGAAACTTCCTAACCAAAGTAGCCATAGCAAAGGAACCCACACCTAGTACATTCCAAACATCTATGACAGTCTCCATAAAATCAGCCTCTATGAACCAAAACTTCTCAAGCCTGAAACTGACTCTTGTCATGCACACGGCTGATCTTCAAGAGGATGGGCATATAATTTGAAGTAGACCTTGCCAAAGGAAGCTCAACAAACACCTAAAATCTGTCCAACCTTGAGCAAAAAGCATTTACTCGCAGGTTGGACCAAGTGAACCGACCATGAGCCATGCCAATGTCCACCAACACTGTCTCGTGGATGAAGTCAGTGAAATCCTCCATGTCGTCAAAATACATACTATCCTCTGTCCTCTCCCAAGAGGCAATCACCACATTAAAGTCCCCACCAATACACCAAAGGCCGACCAAAGGAAAGGTGGTGGCGGATCAAGCCATCCCACAGAAGCCGCTTCTCCTCCCCAGATTGAGGACCATACACTCCACTGAAGTCCCAGGAGAAATCATCTCTCACCAATCTGAAATGTAAAAAGATAGCCCACCTGCTAACCAGCCTATCTATCACCACCTCCTCCACTTCATAGGGGCTCTCGAGTATCATAATCCTCCCAGACCTACCCACCACTAGGGAAGCAACCCCCATAGGGAGTTGTTGAAACCTACAATGGTCATACCATAAATTTCTAATTAATTCAGAACTAAGAAATTTTAAGAAATTCAATCCTCATGACGGCGCAAAGTGGTGTATAGGAAAATCTAAAAAATGTCAAAAATTTAGAAAAATATGAAAAATTACCTCTGTGATCCTCGGAAGACGCACAAAGCAGTGGTACTGTTCCGGAGTCGGAGAACACACCGGTTCACCCTGCACAACGTTCCGAAGGCATATCAGACAAAAACACCCATAAATAACCGATAAATATTCGAAAGAAAATCAGGGGCATTACATACCTGGAAGAAAATGGGAAAACAATGTGGTCCGAAGTTCTTATATTTCATTACATGGGAAGGAACATCTTGAAATCAACCAGTGCTAACTAATTCTTGTCAACTCATCTATGGCTTTACATGAGCTCCCTTTTCATGGAGGAGATTGCAGATTCAAGGGTTTTTCAACTTATAAAATGATATATATGTAGTCTCACATGTTACTGTGAAGCTGTAAAATTATTTTCTAGTGTGAGTTTGGAAATCTCCAAATACAACGCTATAAGCATAGAAGAGTTCCAACTTGTGCAAAAAAGAATCTGTTATATACTAAAGAGAAATCTTGAAAAAAATTCGATTTAACTCTCTCTACATATTGGAGAGGATGCAGATACTTAATTTAGCACTCCAACAACTGATTGAACCACACAAAAAAAAAATCAAGAATGATAAGTTTTAGACACAGGCCTCACTCGATCTCGTATAACGAATGAGAAGGCAAACTCTCATGAGTAATGCTTGCTACAAAATTTAGTTTGCATTTCCCTTTGAACCCGAAATCCTATTGGTCTAAAAATAAAAAATTCAACAGCCTAAAAAAGGTGTGGGATTCAGAAATAAATGGCATGCCGTTAATACACAGAATGAGAAAATATTATGTCAGAATAACATAGTGTTGGAATTGTTTTTGTGATGCTTCCGGTTGTCATTTTCTTGTAAGATTTTGCTTGTAATGCAATGAACCAGTTTAATTATCCTATGGATTTGATTGCTTGTGAAGGACAAGGCTCTTTTGGGTGCTTGATTCCTTGAAATCTTGGGCTTTCATGATTAGTTAGTCAAGTTACTAATGTGCCATGCTGAAGTTTATTTTAAATCATCATCATCATCATCATCATCATCATCATCATCATCATCATCATGAACATCTGTTCTTGCCTATCTGACCTCTGATTGAAAATGCCAGCGATTGAATATCCACTATACATGTTGGCATCCAAATGCAACTGAGCTTCTTTGAAAATCTTTTATCTGACTAAGCAACATTCATCTGAATATGATAGTCTACTTAGTATAGATGTAATACTCCTATCTTGCCCTCTCCTCAGCTGTAATATAAATCATTCAAATTCAATGGGTGAAATATTTGTCAAGAACATCGTCTGAGCACCTATACAACTAAGACACTTAGATCTGACTCAATTGCGACCTCATTTGACACTCTCCTCAGCTGAATCTATATCATGGTGACAAACATACTATAATCTACGTCACGAAGTTACCTCAGCCATAGTTATTTCTGTCATGTATTGAATTGTCCTTTTCTTTATCTGAAATAACTACATAGTTGAGTATGTCAAGCAAAATCGCTCTAAATCAACTAAACCTTATTGACTCATTTTCTCTAGCTGATCATATGCACACTCGGGTTAGTCTGTAACGCTCCTCATCCTTTATGTTCTAGTTTAGCCATCTGATTCGCATTTCACGCCATATATCAACTACTCTCTTAGGGCCACTTTGATAACATGTTTGGATAAGTTAACGGGGGTGGGCCCCAGTTAGCTTGTCCTTGGGTTGCAGCAATTATTGGTTTGATAACTTATCCCAATTAGGGTCGGATAGGGGATTTCTGTGAGACAGTGGAATGAGTTAACCCCGGGTTAAGGGCCTTAACCTTAACCGACCCCAGTTATGGTAACCTTGCTACCAAACTAGATAAGGGCGGGTAGGTAAAATAATTCACCCTAACCGACCATTATTCCGTTATCAAGGTGGCTCTTAATGATCATATTTTAGCTGATACCTTCTATTAGCATGCTTAAATCCCTATCTTCATCGAACATATTATATTAGGCTTAAGCATTGATAGCCGTATAAACTTCCTCTGCTTGAGACACATGCGCTTAACTGTTTGGCTGAGATATCTTTTGACCAATTCCATATCAGCTATATTCCTTTGTCTCATCTGCATCTGTCATCTGCCGAGCTAAAGCATTTCTCAAAGATAATCATTCTTTTTGACTCGACCCGATTCAACCACCAAGTCCATGACCAGGTTTTTCTTGGGGTCATCAAGGGTGGCGATCACTTGGCTTGGGTTGATGATTTCAACGTCAGCGGTGGTCTTGATGTCGGCGGCGGTGATTTCACCGGTACCCTTCTTTTCGAGGTGCAGCTCAACTGGCTCGTCGGTGTGAACGCGTACGCGAACGTTCTTGAGGTTCAGCATGATGTCAACGACATCTTCTTTCACGCCAGGGATGGTCGTGAATTCGTGGCTGGCACCTTCAACGCGGAAAGCGACGATGGCGCCACCTTTCACGCTAGAAAGCAGCACGCGGCGCAGGCTGTTCCCAAGGGTGTTGCCGTAGCCAGCTTGCAGCGGCTCGATTACGAATGACGCGTTGGTAGCGCTGTTTTCTTCAACAGCGGCGAGTGCGGGGTTGTGAATTACTTTTGTCATAGTGTTCTCCTCTTAACTTTCGTCATTCCTTAGCGTGAGTAGTACTCAACAATGAGCTGCTCGTTAATATCAGGTTCGGCTTCGGCGCGTGTGGGTAAACCGGTCACAGTAATAGTCAACTTCTTGGGGTCAGCCTTGAGCCAGCTGAGCGGTTGCGGATTAGCGTTGGCAACGATGTCGTTGATTTGGCTGAAGTAACCGCCCTTGGCACTGTGCGGGCGAACCGTCAGAACGTCGCCGGCTTTGACGCGGATGCTGGGGATGTCAACGCGGTGACCGTTCAGCAGGAAGTGACCGTGGCCAACCAGTTGGCGGGCAGCGCGGCGGCTGGTAGCGAACCCAGCGCGGTAGACGGTGTTGTCGAGGCGTTGTTCCAGGAACTGCAAGAGGTTTTCACCGGTCAGGCCTGGCTTGCGGCCAGCTTCGTTCATCAGCTTGGCGAACTGTTTCTCGAGCAGGCCGTACAAACGGCGCACTTTTTGCTTTTCGCGCAGCTGAGTCAAGTACAGGCTGGCTTTGCCCTGGCGACCGCCAGCGTGCATGCCAGGAATACCCGACTTCTTGGCCATAATCTTGTGAGCCTTAACGTGCAGTGCATAACCTTCGCGGCGGCTCTGCTTGACGATTGGGGAAGTATCACGTGCCATTGATTAGCCCCTCCTTGCCATCAAATAGATATGTAATTGTGGGGGTTTGTAAATGAATGTCTAGGTTGGAGGGGGGTTGTCAATATGAAAGTATTAGAAGAGTTGAAAACTAAAAGTCCCATAAAAAGAAGAGGGATGAAAGATTTTTTTTTGAACATGTCATTTCTTCACACACACAGTGGGGGGAGAGAGAGAGAGAGAGAGGAAATGACATCGGCACCCCTGAACCCCCACCCCATGTTGACCCTCTTACCCTCCCCCCTCGAAACTTTCACTCTAGCACCATTGGAGCCCCTTTCCCATTGCAATCCAGTGTCCCTCACCCAAAGCAAACCACCACCCATCGATCCCTCTCCCCCGATGCTACATCACCTCCCGACAATCCTCTCCCCTTCAACCTCGGCGCCCCTATCTCTAGAGGCTAAAGAGCAAGCTGATGGAATCACCCAAGATGACAGCGTGTGTGTGGAGAGAGTTTTTCCTATTCGTTGGATTTTTTTGTATAAGTACGGTTGTAAATGTCATTTTTTGTAAATAAATAACTCATTTAGACCTATTGACATAGATACCCTTGATATATCTCGAATAGTTACACTTATACCCTCACTGCAACCCTCATTTATTTAACTTGAGTGAAGTGCGGGTTTACTCTCTCTCTCTCTCTCTCTCTCTCTCACCCTCATTTATTTAACTTGAGTAAAGTGTGGGTTTACTCTCTCTCTCTGACAAAAACCCTAGTTGGGCGAAAGATGTGCTAGCCATGGTGGAAGATGTGGTGGTAGACCCACTGCGCCATGACTTCATCGGTGGCTTCGATCCTCTCCACTTTCCCAACGACGCCCCCTCGGACGTGCCTCTCCTCTTAGATCTGGACATCAATATTGAGTTTGACCTTGAGTGACCTCCTCGACATCCCCGACTCTGAGGATGATCTACCTGTCGTTGCCTCCAACTATAAGGATGGATTTGGGGTGTCATCATTGTCCTCCGCCATCGTTGTGTCCCGGGGGAAGGGTGCATCCCTATTCGGGAGGGGCATGTAAAGGTGCGGTCCCTTGAATGTAGTGATTGTACTATTGGTGAGGGCCGTGTGAAGTTGGAGGAGGAGGATAGGTCATCGGGATACAAACTCTTCCCTTCAAACTTCGGACTAAATCACAGATCTTGCCATCATCCGATTCCTCACTGTCCACCAGTTCCCGCAATGCAAACAGCTAAGAGATTACCTACGCATCCAATTAGACTAATCACGGTGTTCGTCAGGATTCGGCATCTCATCCCAAGCACGGTAGACCTTTTTCCATATCCGATTGCCATAGACATAGAAAAAAGCTTTGTGCATCTTAAAGAGTAAAACTTCAGCAAACCATGATGACCACAGCCATAAAATTCATGTAAAATTTCTGCAAAAATAACATATGCAGTGGAGACGACGACCTGGAATCTTCCACATGTGACAGACGGGAGTGATGAGTTTTGTCCCTCTGCAAAGATGGCACGCGCGCACAAGTAGAAGGGACAGAATCGAAGTAGTCTAGCACTAATGGAAAACGACAGTTAGATGTCCGTCATCTAATTAAAAGGCTACTGAACTTCTATTAGAAAAAAATAAAAAAACAGATAGCATATGCACAAGTACCTGTACGTAAGAACAAAATGCCGAAATATATCTTAGAACTTAATGGGGCAGAGGAAACTGTAAAGTGAAATCAAACCTTTGGGAGGTGCAAGGGCAGCAAAGAAACACAGCAGCTGGGAAATAGAAAGCATTCAGATAGATGCAAGCAGACAGAACTTTCAGGCCCGATTTGAGAACTGATTGGTCGGGGGGCGGGCCACCTCCCCCCCTCACACCCAGACTCTTAACCGGGCTTATTCGACCTTGTTGTTTATATTGCATTTAACCATAAGCTCACCCTTCCAATTAAGACAATCTATAGACACAAGACCCAATGCGATGGCACCCTCAACAGAAAGTTTGAGAGGAAAACAAAAAATCCTTGATATCAATTCCTCTCTTCATCCAGACGACTTTGCTTGTGTATGTGCATGTGTTGGAATCATGGTCGGATCCTGGTAAAATAGACATAGAAAGGGATAAAAAAACGGCAAAATGTAAGCTTGCAATAACACATTTCCATTTCCATTTGAACTCACGTGATAGGGCACCGTATCTTCAATAGCTGCATTATTAATCCACACAAAATCAAAACCAGCGACATAAAATTCACATCCCCCTCTCTTACGCCCACCTCTGACCTCGAAACTAATAACACGCCAAAACACTTACCGAGGAGCAAAGAAACTCGCTAAAATGCTAGGCTCGAAGGTCGCAACATCTCTAGCCATCAGACATCATTCTCTCGAATCTGTCCGTGCTAACACCAACCCATCCTTGAGCTGCCACCGTGCGGACCACCACGCCAAGTGCCACAACACAAACCATTATCAGCACCTGCCAACGCTCATCCTTGAGTTCCAAACCTGCCACTGCCACACGATCTCGAACCAAATCCAGGGCGACCAAAGCCTAATCCAAGAAGATCCTCCACTCATCCGAGCACATCTCGACCAGAGCGCCCGCTCTGCCACCTTGAACCACAATCTCAACGCCACATGGGCTAGATAAATCTCGAACTAGGACAGTCAAAATCAATAACAGCTCCTCCAGAGCACACTCATGGCCACTTATCCACGGACAATCCTCACCAGCCACCTGACCTCGCTGTAATTCCTCAAACGTAGCATCATAGTAACGCACCTGTCGACAACCTCTACCCAATGCAGCACAACCGAGGCCACCATCGATGAGGGAGAAAGCTCTTGACCTTGATCTTCAGACCCCGTGCCAGCTCTCAATGAAAAATGACAACTACCTTCACAGCACCAACTCGGCGCACACAGGCTCTTATGCGAGAAACCAAGCAGAAAATGAACACAAAATCCTATGCCAATTGTTGACTGTACATGACCTTATGGACTCTGATCACTGTAATATCTCGAATTCCCATATACTTCTACAACCATACCTCTGATACGAACTGTAACGACCCAAGATCTAGATACTGGGAATGACCCAATACCATTCGGACCGTGGCCAGTCGCCCACGAGTCAGAGGGCTCAGAAGGGCTAAAAAGGATAGGTGTGATGTACATAGAAATAGGAAATAAAGTAGGACAATTCAATAATTAAAAGAAATAAATAATCTAAGTACAACAGAGTCCAGTCCAACAGAAAGTATAGTCTAAGACAGAGAACGTACCAAATGCTAAGTGAACACTCGGCCCAGTGAACTGGCAACTAAGAACCTCCACGCAACGCCCTCGAACCTCAAGGAAGATTTACAGCACCTAAAAACTAGGGGTGAGCCTCCTATCACTGGCTCATTAGGGGCTTGCGGAACCCCAATAAAAAATAACAACGATACAGAAAGTAGTAACTACAGCAAGAACAACAGTAACAGTAGGAACAGTAAATACGAAGGCGGGTAAAACCTCGGCTCTACAGCTACTCCTATAGTACCGGAACGCAACGCCCCGATCCCATAGTCGGGGCACTACCAGAACACGGACCACCCTAGTCACGCTACTTGAAAAATGCCACGACACCTCTATTGTGGAGGCCTGTGCTCACACGCGAAGGCCCACTTTGAAACTACGCCGTCCAAAAACATGGTCACGACCTCATTGTCGTGAACTCTACGTCGTCTAGGGGAAAGCCCTCTGTGACGCTCATCAGAAACCCTAGACCTCAGCTCTAGGAAAATGCCCGAACTACACACGAAACCCCATCTCACAGACGGGAAATGAGAACCCATGACACGATAACTCACGTCACGTGACAGGAGTACCGCCCACCAAAAGCAAAGTCAGATGCGTCCACTAATACCTTAGTCTGTGCCTCAAGTGTCTCCCTCCGGCCCAGTGAAAATTGAGACACTATACTAGTAACACAGAACAAGGACTAGCTGGGGTCGCGCTCATCAGAGCGTGTCCTCTGCCCCCAGCTATGCGTACAAACACAGACGATCTGCTTTAAGTCGGGTCCTCTAGCTGATTTTCTCCCCCGCCAGACTAAGGTTGCAAAGGCAAGGGGTCCTACGATAACTAGCATAAAACCGTCTCACTCGGGTCATGCTTTCCACCACTCCTAAGTGGGTCCGCACCCACATGTGTGAGAAAGCTACGACTAGTGGGGCCTCAAAAATCGTGAACACTAAAAATCACGCACGTATCCATCTCGAGTAACATGAAGAAACAGGTGGCTCTTGGCCACCAGACTCTGGACAGCCCACTAGACCTAATAACCCAACGATCCTTGAGTCACGAGACTCAGGTCAAGACCGTCACACCTGACGACACAGTGACGTCAATCTGGCCTAATCCCTAGGTCTGAAATCACTGTGACATGATTCTCAAGGCAACTCACAAGCCACCGAGTGGATCTCTCATCCACGGGATAAACGGAAAACTTCTAGCCCTAGACTAGTTAACTAGACTAATAGTCCAAGGTCATACACATGGCCCACTCAGAAACCACTTTCTACAGAAACTCATGTCGCACGGGGAAGACCCTCCGTACTCATGCTGACTCACGACGACACAATTTAACACATCACGAAAGCTCAGAACACAAGAGGGATGCCCAGACCCTTAAACCCACGAGCACACTAGTCGAGGTAATATGGTACCTCCAGACACCCAAAAATATGGTCACGATCCCCACGGGGTGTCTGGGACACTCACTGGGCCATAAGTCAGTCGTTAGGTGTCAACTAGACCGACCGGGGCAAAAAATGGCCCAAACTCCACATTTCGATCGACCAACCCTTCTGGGTCGATCGACCAACAAATTTAGTCAACCAAACTGGACAATTCAGTCGACCGAACTAGGCAGAATGCCTAGTTCGCAGACGATGGAGTTCGGTTGACCAGACCACCCGCGTCGGTCGATCGAAAATGGGGAAACCCCAAACCGAACACCGCCGTTCGGTGTCGATCCACGCTCAATCACCCTTGGGTGATGGGGAAAACATGGGGAAACCATTCCCCAGCCTCTGGACCACCTAGAGGCGTGATTAAAACTCCAAAAACATGGTTAAAATGGAAGATCCGTCACTCACCCCAAAATTGATCATTTTAACCCTCGATGTGAAATAAACCCGCTCAACTCACCACGGCCTACGAAACTCATGGGAAATGAAGTACACGGATTAGGGAATCGTCCCCCTACCTCCATCAAAGATTCCACACACCGAGGACACCGATCCATCAAGAAAATGTCACTAGAAACCCCGCCGGTGCCCCAAGCTCGTGAACCAGCTTCACCATGCCACCACGCCTCGATCCTCGACCTGTCCTCACGTTCCTCACCCTCACACCATTGCCGCCTCACCCACCATCGCCTCCATCGGCCACCCAGAGGAGAGGGGGAGAGAAAGAGATGAGAGAGAGTGAGAAAGAGAGAATGGGGAGAGAGAGGGGGTTAAAGGGTTATATATAGAAAATCTGAAAAAAAAATTAAACCGGATCTAGAAGGGGGGTTGAATAGATCCTTCCAAAAACTTTGGCCTAATTAAACTCTTAACTAATAAAAACATAAGCCACTACTATAGATCAAACAGAGCACTTGACACAATGCTCAACAGATCTAATAGGAATAGTTCAAATGAGAACGGCAGACCATAGTGCTCAAGCTACTGAGGTCGACACTCCTTCAGAGCTAGTTCAGAGATAAGAGAGATCTGCTGCACTAGACTACAAGGATCTCATCAAACTCCAACTAGATGAATCGAACAGACCAATTATATGTGTGAAGATGATGCTAGAGTGTGTGTTGGAAAAACAACTACGAATGTATACGTTGAAGCTAACATACATACCTGTGAATGGGGGTAGATAATATGGAGCAAACACACAAATCACAACCCATTGCACAGAGATTTTTAAGGTGGTTCAGTCTGTAAATCCGCAGACCTACATCCACCCCTCACCAAACCAGTGAGACGTTTCCACACGAGGACGAAGTCCTCAACACACACGGAGACGATACCTCACACACACACACAAGGATGAAGCTCCTCAACACACACACACACACACAAAAACAAAGAAAACAAGCTGCAAGTGCAACAAAAACACTGGGACAAGCTCCCGAGAACACACAATGTTTACGGATGTGAAATCACAAAGAATAACAAGGACAAAAGCAGGAGAAAGACTCTGTGGCTTCAGAACAAGTCTGGAAGCTCTATGAGCAGATCTGAACACTGGTTCGATCTGAACTCTTCTTTCTCAGATGCTGGCTGGCTGCAACGCTGGCTACTCTCCTTTCTCTTCTTTCTCTCTTCTTTTTCTTCTCCTCTTTACAACACTGGTCTAGGTCGGACCAGAGCTGTGCTGCACACACTCCCCTTTCCTTTTCTTCACAGATTCCTTCTTGAATGCTCAAGGGCATGGCTCTCTTCAAGGGCAGCAACAACTTCTCCAATAGAAGCTTCAAGTATTTATAGAAGAGCTAGATAGAAAATTTCCCTCCAAGAAATCTGCAATAAGACCGATTCAAATTAGAAGTGTTTTCCTTGAATTCTGACCTTCTTTCAACAGTGCTTGACTTGATCCACCGGAACTGCATTTATTCATCCATTGTTCAAGCATTTAATAAGAGGAGAAGGAGAATAATGATAATAATAATAATAATAATAATAAACCAAAAAATGAAAAGAAAAAGAAAAAGTAAAGTTTCCTTCCAAGGGTTGGGCGGCCAGTTCTGGGCCGCGTGAGGTTTGTACGGTCCGATATGGACCGCATGTTGTGTGTGGTTTACCAGGGGTTGTACGGCCACTCCTGGGCTGCACTCGGTTTGGACGGCCCACCATGGACCGCCCTTCCTATGTCGATTCGTTGACTTTGTACGGTCCCCCTGGACCGCATAAGGGTTTGTGCGGCCTGATGTAGGCCGCATGTCTTTATGTGGCCATCTAGGGTCCGCACTTCCTATGTCAGTTTTCAGTGTTTGTACGGACAAGCCTAGGCAGCATAAGGTTTGTGCGGCCCGATGAGGGCCGCATGTTCTTGAATGTGCAGTTGCCTGAGAACCGCACAACCATCATTTTCCCCGACGACGGTGGCGGCCTCCCCCACCGGCGGGAATGCCCCATAGTGCCCCCAACTGGCCCCTAAACATGCTTCTAAGCCCCCTATTGCATGATTAACTAAAAAAAATGACAGGGATAGGGTTTTCGGCCTGCCTCGGGGTCCTGTGTGACATTGCCCGATGTCACCGACGCGACGACTTCCCCCTCCGTCGCCGGCGCCTCCGTGCCTTCCTCCTCCACGGCGGTCTCCACGGCGACGGGTGGTGTGGCGGTCTCCTCCATGGCGGTGGCGACGGTCGGCGATCCTTCCTCCATGGGGGACGACGGCGAGCTCTCCTCCCAGGTCGATGGCGGCGGCTGGTGGGCTTGGCTTTTGGTCCACATCGTCAGAGTGGGGGGGGGAGGTTGAGAGAGAGAACGGGAGAGGGAGAGATTGAGAGTGGGAGAGAAAGATGGGAGAGTGGGGGGTTTGCGGTCTTCGGTCGAGCCCTTCTCCTCTCCTCCCTCCGTCGGTTACGGTGGGGAGGGGGAGGGGAAAGGGCCATTTTCATTTCGAATTCCCCAGGGTTGTGCGGTCGTTCGATAGACCGTACAAACTAGTGCGGTCCATCAGAGGCAGCACATCCTCTTCTTAATATGTAGTGCTTCGACTGAGAGAACACTACTGATAATAGGAGCAATGGCTTGGCTCAGGGTGATTGGCATCTGAAGAAAAGAAGGGAAACTGGGTAACAGAATGTTAGACGATCCAACAAACTGGAGAATGAAAAGAAAGGAGCGTTAAAAGTAGAAGACTCACTTTAACTGTTGTAGATTAAGGGGTCAACAACTCAGGGGCTATCTAAACAGGTGGTTCTTCCATCAATGACTCGGCTACAGAAGAAGCCAGATATTCCTCTACACCAGCCTCCGCAGCCACTTCTGTCAAAATTTCTTCAGGGTTTTTGATGATAAGCCGTGGAGGGCTGAATACAGACGATCCCTCTATCAAGAGACAAGAAGTTGAGGTCCCACCTCCGTCACCATTAGTAGCTTCCTCATCATCAGAGCCACCATAATCCACCTGTTCTTCAGACAGGGACGAAGAACTTTTAGAGGAACTCTACACCTCAATACAAGGCTCGGTCGTTGCTTCCGCCTCTCGATGGATAATTGATCGAGTGGATATGCGTCGCAGTGGAATCACCACCTTTTTAGAGGATGAGCGGCATCCCCTTGATGATGAAGAAGGTCCTGGAGACAAGACCATTGCCTCAAGCAAAATTGCAGGAAGCCCTAAGGCAGATCGTGAAATGAATAATAAGATAAATAAGTCATGAAACCGTGAAATATGAGACATTAAAGGTAATTTTCCTTGATTTACTTGCCGCCTCAGTGGCTGGAGTAGCGAAAGGAAGATTTTCTCCCTCGAGGCTACCGGCAGATACTCCTACCACTGTCTCCCTAGCTGCACTGACATCTACCTCAATGGTCAAAACCAGCACATCTTTTGGTGCTGCTACAAAATGAAAGAATAACAAAATAAACACAAAGAAGCCCTTTAGAAGAAAAATGCCATCCTAATTATAGCAGTGCAAAGTTACCTTCAGTCCTGACAGATGGAGCTTTAGAAGTAGCAAACTGCTCAAAGGAGGGTATTTGAGGCAGAGCCTCCTCTGTTGAGCAGTGGATGGCGGATCTAGAGGGGAGGGGTGAATAGATCTGTCCCTCTTTTCACAATGCAGCCCTCTTTATAGCTAGTCGACGCTCGAAAAGGCCGACGGCGGGGTGATGGAGGAAGTCTCGCACCTCGGCTTCGGCATGGTGCTGATCCGCATGTCGGTGTTCGATCGGCTGCAGGCCCAGGCCGAAGCGGCCGAGCAGAAGAGTTTCATGCCGCTGTTCGTCTTCGAGTTGAAGGAGGACGGCATGTCGATGATCGGCGAGGACGTCTATTTCTTCCGCAAGCTGCGCGGCGCCGGCATCAAGGTCTGGCTCGACCATCAGGCATCGTGGGAGTTCGGACACCTCCACGAGATGATCATGACCAACGCGCATGCAATCGTGCAGGAGCGGGATTGGGTCGGACTGACCGGCGGCGTCGCCAAGCGGCTGAAGGACCGAATCGACGAGATCGAGCATGTCGCGCCGGCACCCCGGCTTGAAGGTGCCGCGGCATGAGCATCACGCTCACTCTCGGCCCGCCCCCGCCGATCGCGAGCTATGACGATCTCGTTGAGGCGATCGCCGACTATCTGAACCGCTCGGACCTGACCGCGCGCATCCCGACGTTCATCCAGTTCGCGGAGGACGAGTTCAACAACACGATCCGCTCGGGTGACATGGAAACCGAGGCGACCTATACCGTCACCGACGACCAGGCGCTGCCCGACGACCTGCTCGAGCTGCGCAACGTCATCCTGATGACGAACCCGGAATATGTGCTGGAGCAGGTGACGCCAGCGGTTCGCAGGCAATATCGCGGCGCGACCGGACAGCCGATCGTCTATTCGGTGCAGGGCAATGCCATCAAGTTCGGGCCATCGCCGGACGGCGAATATGAGCTGACCATCGAATATTACGCGGTGATCCCGCCGCTGTCGTCGGACGTGCAATCGAACTGGCTGCTGAAGCGGCAGGCGTCGCTCTACCTGTTCTCCGCGCTTGCGCACGCCGAATCCTTTCTCGGCACCGACGAACGTGTTGGGCTCTGGGTCGCGGCCAAGGACGACGGAATGACCAAGCTGCAGGCCCAGCTCAACCGCAAGCGCTATGGTGCTCAGCCGCTCCGCCTTCGGCCGCCGGTCTGCGTATGAGGTACAATTTCGGCCCCTGGCTGCCCGATCTCCCCCCGCACGGCCATGATGATTATGCATATTTAGATATTGAGGAGGGTAAATCCGGCTCGACCTATAATAGGCCCACCTACCGTAAGCCCAAGTCCTGCCAATGCGCATAAGGGTCTGCAATAGCTATTGCTCGTGAAACATGACCCAATACGACTCGACCTCGGATTCGACAACGCTAAGGAGGCTGCGGCTCAGGCGCAATGACTGCTAGAGGACTCTCCGATGACCGACTGTTACCTCCCCACGACGTTGGCTCCTACACCATAAGAGGCGAGCACGTCCCACGAGCGTCGTAAGACTCGCCCAGGGATATCGACTAACTCTGGGATAGTCGTCCCTTAACGGAAAACTCCCACCACAATTGCGGGAGAAGTTACTCCACTACTTACGCCCTTCCCTGTTAAGGGATAGGCCTCCAACTCTAGGACAACCACTATAAAAGGGACCTCTACAGAGAAGAATAAGACATGGTGGAACTTCTGCCAAAAATCTCACACAGAGAATAGAGCCACTCACCCTGCTACTGTGATAGAGGGATCACGTGCGTGCATGTTTCCTGAGAGAGAAACTCCCTCCTGCATGATCTTACCACCCAGCGAGCACTCTCTGGGCACTCACTGGGAACGGCGAGCACTCGTCCGGAGGGCCTACGCGACTCTCAGATCTACTACAGCGACCTCCATTCTACTCTCTCTTTCCTCTACTCTTCTTTGTCATTTACTTAAACCGTTGTTGACTTAGGCATCGGAGGGTTGTCCCCTGAGATAACGTTCAGGGCTCCTTCTGACACCTTTTTGACTTCTGATGTTTGCAAGTTTTCACGGGTGCTAGACGACTTTCCTGATAAATAAATAGAGAAGATGATGCGTGACATAAAAATCAGATTTATATCTCTACAGATATCAAATTATTCCATAATTTAGCTTAAACGTCGTAAGTGATCACTGTCCTTCAAAATATGCCTCAATTTCCCCCCCTGAAATATAGAGACACTATTCTTAGCCATGTTTTTGTTCCTTACTCATGGGAGCACCTTAAGGGGGAGAAAAGCTAAGGTGCCACCCCACCTTATGAGTGGCACACCACTGAACATGTTTTCCAAGAAGTTTCTCATAATGGAAAAACGCATCCGAGAAATCTTCCGCGCTCGGGGCGTGACACATTTATAGATAGTTTGAGTCTGGGAGATGTAGTTATGTCCAAGAGTTGTAATTTGATTAAGTCGACTGTTATGTTACTGTTTAAAGTTGTTGGATATTTGAAAGCTTCTTTGGTACCTTAATTGTTGGGAATGATGAGACTCTGTATGTTTAATTAATCGGTATTTAATGATTATGATGGAAATGATTTCTAGTCATGGTAATGTGCTGAATGTATGGATTCGATAACCCAAGGCACAGCATGTCTAGAAATCAACATATTTTAACTCTTTCTACTGCTGCGTTCCGATATTCCGTGTCGGGGTGCGACAATTCAAGTGCAACTCCATCTAGCGATCGACGAAATAGGTACGGCATAAGGCGATCATCGTACTGGAACTACGTCGAATCGTACATAACATCTCTCACATAAACAGAAGGATTGTTGTTCCGGTCATACTTGCGGTATGTGGGGAGCTCTGATTGAGGAGGGAACCAGATGTTGTGGAAACTAGAAACTGGAACGTCCGCCAAAGATTGTGGACCAACCCACTTTTGAAGGAAGCTGAGTTGTTGTTGAATGGCGGCCCATTTATCGAGTAGTTCCTGGTCCCGAGATGGAGTAGGTGGAATGAAAGGAGGAGGCTCAAGACGAAGAGCTAAGGGATGGATAGAAGGAGGGGGCGGCCCATAAGAAGGATATTGGGCCGAACGGTGACCCAAATTAGAGTGGACCTAGGCCGCACCTTGTTGAGGGTGCATGAAATTAGCCGGGCGGACAAGAACTTGTGGCACTGATGGAATAGACCTGTAGGAATCAGTCTGTGTAGATGAGGGAAGGGCGGTCTTCCCTTTATCAAGACTTTGATGGGCCGAACCAGAGGACTGGCCCACCTCCAAACTAGAGAAGCGGAGGATCTTCGGCTGGACCGGGGTGAGGTCAATAGGAATGGGCGGAACCCCGGGCCCATCAACTCTATGGTGAGCAATAGAAGCAGTGGACAGACCCGGGGCAATCGGGGGAGATGGGGTATTGGACCCCTGCAAGGTCTGATAAATGGCCTGGAGTTGGGCCTGATCCAACTGGGCAACCCTCACCTCTCTTCCTTTTTATCCTTCTTCGTCTAGTATGGTGTCTACCACTCTTTCGTGCTAAGGAATCTTTGATCTTTTGTTATCCTTTCATCTCCGTCCTGACAAGCAAGGAATATGGAGCTCTTGTTGATCAAAATCGCTTCAAGATGCTACTTTCATGCCATGGATTTGCAAAGGCTTCTTTTAATTGTGCAAAGCATATTGTCATTTTCATTATTTACTTCTGTGCATGGTTATAATGCTAGTTACTTAACACGTTCGAGTGGCTTTAGGAGTCTTAGCTTGGTTAAAATGAGTTCACTTCTGCAGCACCTTAGACTGGTGATAGCTTTGCGCTGGGAGTCTAAATTTCTTTCCTTGATCATTACGGGTGACCTTTTGCATGGATTTTTCACACACTTCATGGTGAGCTATAGCTGGTCTCCTCTAAGCAACTCCATTGCTGCTCTGGCCATACTTTGGGTATACACAAAGGACTTTTCTTTTCTCTACTCCACCGAGTGCAGGGGGCAAGAGATTGATGGATGAGATGAACAACCTAGGCGCTCCCCAATATGGGAGAGGTCTCAAATAGGAGATGGCTTGACCCTCAAAAGTGAGCTTTCACGCTAAATCTGGCCAATAAGGGCTGTCAAATAAAATTCAAAATGAAAATTATGCAAAAGTATGAAATCAAAGGCATGACAAGTGTGACAATATAGTTCCCCGCAGGATGTCATGAGCTAGGTCAAATGCGTGCCTAAAGGGTCTCAAAATAAAATACATAAAGTCCCGGTGCAATAGGCTATCTATTTGAGACATAGTGCTCTGGAAGGAATTCAAGTCCTAATATCTCCCATCCTGTACAAAGCTTATCTCTAGTTTTCTTCTACTTCTTCCTCTAAGGTTAGGTTGTATCTCGGGTATGGCCTTAGTAGGGGCACTGTTCTTTAGAGGTGGTTGATTGTGGCAAGTCACCCTCAAATGTACGCCCTGCTCAAGGGAACTCCTTAATGAGAGGGGGGAGGAATGACAATCTCTGGCTAGTAGTTTAAGCCCGCCTTTAGGTGTTGTAGATAGCTTGTCAAAAAAATCAAATATTGTCAAAAATCAAAAAAATGATCAATTAGTAATTACTTAGATCAGTGAAATTATTTTTGTCTATGGTGTTGTGTTAGTTCTCTGGCTTAAGTATATCATGTTTGAAAATCAACATATTATTGTTAACTTTTTCTACTGCCGGCCCCGATATTCCGCATCGGGGCGTGACATCTCGTCTGAGTCTGGTGAGTTATCTTTGACAGTCCATCAAGGCAACATCTATCCTAGATTGCTTCCGAGATCGACGCCCTACCAAGAGAGGCTATTCTATCTTCCGGTCTTGACATCCAGTCAAAGCCGGCTATCCTTGTTTACAAAGCTCAAAATACTACCATATATTTCGACTATCTCATCTTTCGGCTTGGCCAGCCCGGCTAAAGCCCGCTGTCATATATCTCACAGCTTCCAGCTATTCCATTCCCCCCAGCTTAGCCACTCTGGCTAAAGCCGCTATAACAATCTTTCCGCTATTTCATCTTTCATCTTAGCCATTCCAGCCAAAGTCGCTATCCCAATTGTCAGCCATCTCATCTTCTGACATAGCCATTTCGGTCGAAGCCACTATTATAACTTCCAATGACTTTGTCCTCTGGATTAGACATTTTGGCTAAAGCCTGCTACCACCTACTTTCAGCTATTCTATCTTTCGGCTTAGCCATTCCGGCCAAAGTCGCTATCATAATTTTCAGCTATATCATCTTCCGGCTTAGACCTTCGGTCAAGGCCTGCTACCTTATAAATTTGACTATTCTATCCTCGGCTTAGTCATCCCAGCCAAAGCCTATCACTATGCATTTTAGTTATCCTTGTCAAGGCTGCTATCACAATTTTTGGCTATCTTACCTTTCGATTTAGACCTTCAGTCAAGGCCTTCTACCTCATAATTTAATTATTCTACTTGTTGGCTTAACCATACTGGCCAAAGCCGCTATCACAATTTTCAACTATTCTATCCTTGGACTCAACCATTTCGACTGAGGTCACTATCACAACTTTCAATTGCTCTATCTCTCGACTTAGCCATTTACAGCTAAATCCCGCTATCAGGGTTCATCCACCCGTCTCACCGTTACAATCAATGTTGCTCAATGACTTAGACCCTTTGTCGAATCCCACTCCCCCTGTCATGAATTATTCATTAATCTTAAATAATTCAAATAAATTATATAATGACTACAAGAAGCTTTTCCTCTTGATGAGTATCATAAAACTGATGCTATTCACCTATTAGCATAAACTGGGAAGTTTGAACACTTCCGTTGACAAGCCTCCACTTGCCTTCAGCCATGGATGTTTCAAAATAGCAAATGGGAAGTTCACAAGTTCGACATGACACCCTTATTAATAGGACAAGGCTTTGCATTAATGATGATGGTGTTGAGTGTTTATATTTTGTAACTTCGGGCAACTTTCCTTCCATTTCCTTGAACATAGGTATATGATTCACAGTTGGTTAGTTCTATTTAGGTAAATTCAAGTCAAGAAGGACATGTGACTGTTGACACCCGTTTTATGACCAATAAGTTGGGTCGTCTCCTTACTTAGTTTGATGATACCCTGGGTTGTTTGCCTTGTTGAGTCTTCTTGGACAGTTTTGAGGTCTCTTTCATGGGTCATTTTCTCCTTGGTTGGGTCTAATTCCTCGTCCTTGTCCACTGGACGTTGCTTAGCAAACTTTTCATTCCATTTGCCACTCAATGGTCCGTAACGCATCTCTCCTGGCGCGTCACCAGGGTATAACGCATCTACATCTGACCGTTACGCAACTCAACAGTCTCCCCTACCGTCTCACCCCATCGTCTTATCTTCCGTCTCGACTATCATCTTTGTTCTATAACGCATCTATCTTGGCGCGTCACCATGGTATAACGCACCTACATCTAACCGTTACAGTCCTAAAGCCAGCATCGTCTCATCTTCTGTCTCATCTACCGTCTTTGTTCTCTGACAGACCTTAGTTAACTCGTCACCTTATCCTAACGCCCCATTGTTAGTCCATTACGCCTTCCAGAGTCCTCTTTTCAAAAATTTTGCCCGTTCATCTTTTCTCTCATTGGATAAGGTTGGGTAACGGACCAGGGCCGGCGCATTACCACATTGTGGCGGTCTATCGGGAAATCGTTACACTAATCTGAAGTGTTCTAGCAGAACTCCTTTTCCCCCAAATCTCCTCACTCCCTACGAGAATATTTGCCATTCCCATACAATCTTTCCCTTCCCCACAAAATCATTCGGAACAGGGTTCCGCTCCTAAGCTCATAAGAGTCTTTTATTCTGAGCAGCTTCATTCTTATGTTCAGAATAAAAGACTCTTATGTTCTTTTTCTTTCGGTAATTGTTGATGCTTGAACCACTATAGGAGAGGTTCTCTCCAGTCAGGCATATGAGTTCCTTCGGTTGTGACGACCTTGTATTCGTCCAGCTGTGTATCTAGCATGCTAGGGACTTGCCATCGATTGATCACAATAATATTCAAGGTCTCATCTGGTGGGACTGCTAGAGAGCTAGCAAACTTTACTAGGGCATCAGCCTGGGCATTTTGCCCTCTTCCCACATGATTGAGCTCAATGAAATAGAACTTTGCCATGAGGTGCAGTGCCTTTGGATAGATAATAAGGGGTGAGCTCTGACTTTCAGACATCAAACTCCCCTTGTATTTGCTTGACGACCAACATAGAGTCGTCAAATACTTCCAGCATCCGAATCTCCATGCTGAGGGTAATCTGGAGACCGATTATTAATGCTTCATATTCAACTTCATTATTGGTGCACGGTTTGTTTATTGAGCAGGAGGTATGTAGAACTTCTCCTCCAGGCGATTTCAGGACGATGCCTGGCCCCGTTCTGACCTTGACCTGGCCGGACCAAGAGATTTCAGTTCTTGATGCTCCATCAAAGTAGAGCTGCCATGTAATTTACTGGCCTTGACATGCTTCTAGGGTCTCATCATCAGGAGACTCCATTGCCAGAGGGGAATCTTCTGGGATTGGATGTGCAGCAAATAAATCTGTGATCGCTTGCCCCTTAACGGCCTTCTGCGACACATAAGAGATATCAAATTCCATAAGAATCACTGCCCATTTGTCCAATCGGCCTTTGAGCGCTGACTGTGACAATATGTACTTGAGCGGGTCCGCTTTGGATATCAGCTTTATTTCATGAGATAGCATGTAGTGTCGGAGATTTTTGACTGTGAAGACAAAGGCTAAGCAGACCTTTTCTATGGGAGTATACCTCTCCTCTGTTCTTACCAGCCTCCTGCTGAGGTAGTACATAGCTTGTTCTGTTCCTTCTTCATTGTTCTGGGCCATCATTGCCCCCAGGGAACAGTCTGCAAAAATTTTAAAAATTATTTCCAAAACACTAACATTGGGGTTAAAAGGGGGGGGTTTAACATTAATTTATTTGTTACTGGAATCCATCTTGCCCCCCCTCCCCCCGCATTCTAAGGAACTATTCTACCGAATGGCTCGCACACGCTCACTCTCTAAGACCCTCGACCCTCTAGGTCGGGGAGAAACCACGGCCTCAATACCATGAAGGTTCTAACCTCAAGACGGAACTACAACTACCCGTATGGAAGTCACAACCTCACTGTCATGAGGGCACTAGCCTGCAGAACCTCGTAACGCCTCTATAGTGATAGCATGTCCTCACTAATGGAGCCATAACTAAGACCACATGGCTAGGGACGCAACCTCCACCATTGGGAGGACCATTGTCTCGAAGTCAGTAAATCTTTAGCTCAACCCAAAAAGAAGGCTACAGACAAGAATGGCTATCGCAACACTATCGGCCACAATGGAACTCATGCACGTTGCCCATACGCATTTACCCTTTAGACACGCACGCATCTTTACATAACAAGTGGACTAGCTGGGGTCCATGCTTGTCAACACGGTGTCCGAGCTCCCAACTACGTGTGCACACACTAGACGGACTCCTCAACGTCTTGGCCCTAAAGGCCAGTTTTCCCCAGCCAGGACTCGGGCTCCAGAGTAGGCGGAGTGCTCAACGCACTAGCTCCGGAAACGTAGGTGGAGTCGTCATAGCACTATGTACGCAGGGGCCCACGGCGACCGGCTCGAAACCATCTTACGGGAAAAACATAGAAAGCCCTCGCCCTAGGCGAACTCCTCAATGCGCTAGGGTCTCAACAAGGGGCAAGCCTCACAGTCATAGCCAACACATAATAGAGCGGCCAACTTATCCGCTTACACACACACATGCCCTTCTCAACTCATTTCAGCTCACCCACACGGGGAAACCTCTTACTCAAATACACATAAAAGTAGAATCTCGAGTCAGCGCACCTCAACGACCACAATTTCAGATGACGTCGACTTGGGACGGCCCATTTATAAGTATAAGTTAATCATAAAATCATTAATTATCAAACCCGGGGTAAACGGCGCATCATACGGCCCAAAAGGGTTGCCTACCACGATGGCCACCGACCCGGGTTCTATCTAAATCCATAGATATGTCTCCAGGTTGCCAACAATCTGAAGTCCAATGTTCCTCGCGTTCCGATTCCGATTTCCTAACCACCTTTGGACCACAGAGGTTCTGCTTCGTCACAGCGTGTTCCTCGACACTCCTCTTTTTGAAGGTGGATATCCAAAGCTCTATACGGCGATAAAAGAAGGAAAGGAAGTCCACGTCTCGGCGACGAGTTCGTGGTGGCCCGAGGATCTGTGGGGTCCCTCGTAGGCTAGCCCCTGGGACCTCTGCCCCCACAATGGGTGACGGGGTGTTGTTGCTTCCACGCATATCCTGGGGATTATGTCACCTCGCGCATATCCCTATTGTTCGGGACCGTCGGAGTTTTCTCTATTGGATGCACCCCATTTTTACACCCCCCCTACGCTCTGGTCTAGGGGAGGTGCTGCCAAATTTTTCTCAGAATTGTGGACTTAAACAAAACAAGCTAATGTTGGAAACATGGGCTGAATAAATGATACAATGCTCGACCATGCTACAGTGCTTGGCCACGCTACAGTGCTCGACTATGATACAGCGCTCGGCCATGCTATAGTGCCTGGCCATGATACAACGCTCGGCCACGCTATAGTGCTCGGCCACGCTATAGTGCTCGGCCATGATACAGCGCTCGGCCATGCTACAGTGCTCGGCTATGAGACAGTGCTCGGCCATGCTACAGTGCTCACTCACGGTACAACGCTCGGCCATGCTACAGTGCTCGGCCATGCCACAGTGCTTAGCCATGATACAATGCTCGGCCACGCTACAGCACTCGACCACGCTATAGCGCTCGGCCATGCTATAGTGCTTGGCCATGATACAGCACTCGACCATGCTACAGTGCTCGCTTACGCTACAACGGTCGACCATGCTACAGTGCTTGGCCATGCTACAATGCTCAGCCATGCTACAATGCTCGGCCTGGTGAGGACACCAGAGCCAGTCGCCGATACCATACACGCAGCACGACTCGAGCGACACCGACATCCTTGTGGCTGGGTGACAGTATGGAGTCCCTACCTGAGTGTTGATACTTTCCTATGTTTATTGTGAGTGTATCCTTTTGGTGAGTAGTGGATCTTTTAATTAATTCTAAAATAGAAATCGTAGCCGGAGTTTTGTCTAGATGCTTTAGTAAATCATATTGGGTGCCCGGTATGGATTCTTGTTCTTGCTCCTCTTGCCCCTGTGCGGGCTCTTGCTCCTATTGCGGAAACACACGGTGGAATATCCATCCACTACGGAGCACCATAGTTTGAGAATTTTGTTCATTCGTTGAGTTTTGGGTAGGTAGAGGATTGGTAGATGTGGAAGAGATATTAGGGTTGACGGGTATTGGAGATGGAGTGACCGAAGAGGGGATCCCTATGAGGGGCCTTGTTGGCTGAGGATTTGTAGAAACTAGGGTGGTGAGCAGCAAAGGTCCGATGGGAGAGGGACTGGATGGGGCGGACGATAGCTGGGTGGTTGGAGCGGGTATAGGCCAAATGAGGAAGGGCCTAGGTGGAGGTGATGGATTTACGGGAGTTGGTGCAGGTAGGAGTAAGGAGGTCCTTGCCGGCAAAGGGTGAATGGTAGCGGGCACCGACGAGGGGCGGATGAGGAGTGGCTTAGTCGGCAAGGGATTTGTGGAATGAGTAGGAGGGGTTTGCAATAAGGAGCGGCCTAGCTGGCAAGGGGTTTATGGAAGCAGGAGGGTTTTGTTGTGGTGCGGGAGAAGGTGGAAGGTGAATAAGAAGTTGCCTAGATGGAGGGTTGGTGATAGTAGAGGGGATTTGGTTGGTGGGGCGTAAGAGGGGATGTGAAGGTTGAGGGAAAGGTGTTGGTTGAGAGATTATTTTTAGTAAGCATGGGGGTTGATTTGAATTTTATTTTATAGCTCAGATAGAGGCACTTTCTTCATGCCACCCTTGCCCTCTCTCCACTTCATGGAAGGAGGTGAAAGGGTTTAGCTGTTGATTGGGTGCCGGGTGCTTCGGTAGCGGATTATGGACAATCCCCATGTCCAACTGTGGTGCTTGGACTGGTTGCTCCTGCTGAACTTGCTGTCGAACTTGCTGTGGTGCCTGCTGACGAGGTGGCCTTCTTACCTTAAGTGTAGCCATAAACTTTCTCATCTCATCCCAGTCAATGCTCCCCTGATCATTCAAGTCATATATGTAATATTCGGATCATCCAAATCAGTAAACTGATCATCCCATTTGTAAACAGAACCGATAACCTCTAAACCATCCAGCGAATCTGTAGTAGCTGTTGACGCAGAGAAATAAAGACCATTTACACCTAAGCGGCTAGCATTTGCGTCACGGAAAGCCACACAAGACGTAAAGTTTTGAGTAGAGCTGGCTGATTTGGACCCGCCATCACTTGTAGGCAACCCGTTTGTTAATCGAGCCAGAGCTAACATATTGGATGTAATCTCAAACGTAGAAGAAGAAATGTTATCAGCAGGATAACCATCTGTATTTCCATACGTTAGGGAATAATCTAAGGTGTGAGCTCCCGTAGACCAGGAAGCAGGAGAATAAGTAGTAAACGTGATGTAAGTACTGTCTCCTGATACAATGTCAAATGGAGATGACGTCTCAGTGTAAGTAGAGTTAGAAATTGTCGCAGTCAATGTAATCCCTGTCTGGTCTGTATTCCCATAATTAAACACCCATGCTCCAGGTGTAACTGAGAATTCTGAGCCGTCCTGGGCAATTGTATTCGGGATACCTCCATAGTTAGCACGAAGTACATCTTTTGTCTGAAAACCGATGTCATTGGCAAAGAAGCCAGTCTTATTACCGACATACATTTTTACAGGTCCGTTCATCATTTCTGCACGAAGCGAAGCGCCGTCTACATCGGAAATCATCACTACCGGAATAGTTACCGTTCCGACTGGTGTCCCTCCCATTACAATAGGAGCCCCGGGTACATTATTAACGATAATTACTCCAACCGCACCTGCAGCTTGGGCATTTTCAACCTTAAGTGTGAAATTACAGGAACCGCGGTAAATAAGTGCGATTTTTCCGGATACTCCGGCAACGGATGTACATCCTAAGGTATCGGTGGATACCGCTAAAGTATCGTGAACATAGTTGCCCGGAATACTTAAATCAATTCCCCAACCGTTAGCTTCGGTAAAGTTGTAGGAAACGGTGTTGGGTGAGGTTTGCGATGTAATTACCTGGGCATTAAGCGCAGTAATTCCAAAAACCAAACCTACAGTAAGTAAAAGTTTTTTCATAACATAAGTAAATTAAAGATGCCCTAAATATGTCTAGACAAGGTCGATGCTAGTTTCTAAGGTCAGTGCATCTTTTGCCACCACGACTGTTTAACTGTCATGTTCCGAGCAAACGATACGTTCCGCTGCTATCGGTTCAGGACGTGACAGAAGTGCTGAAGATACGACAAATTGCCCCTTGAATATAGACTTCATAATCTCTTTGGCAGCCGTACGAGTTAGCATAATCCGGGTGTAGAGACCCTCTTGGCCAATAATCTGAGTAGCTATGGTGCGAGAGGTAATGAGAGCATCAATGATCAATCCTCTGGCGAGCAAAGAGATTACTGTCGATCTCGCTCTCGAAGAAACTGAAACCAATGCAAGGGAGCTCTTCTTGGCAACCGTCATAGGCAGCTTCTCATTCCCAAAACAGTCAGAGAGCAGAATGCATATCAACATGCGACAAATGAAGCCTTGAATCTTGAATTGAACAACTGGCAATGAATCACCCTGACTCGGCTCATCGTCTCCCTGGGGACCAGACCTAAGGGGCACCAAAGGTAATGCACACCCACTCCATGGGGTGGAAGTAGGTAGAGAAGTGGCGGAGGTAGAAGGCTTGGATAGCATGGAGGCTTCAATGGGGATGGTGATGTCAAGTGAAAGCAAAGGTGTAGAGGTAATTGTAAGTTCCGGCATAAGTAGAGGTAAAGGTGAAAGTAGAGGCAAAGGTATGGCTTGCTCAGGCTCGAGCGACAATGGCGAACGAGATGGCAAAGGCGGTGGTGATGGGTTAGGCAATGGAGATGAAGGGGATGGTGATGCGGGCAATGAGGGTAGTGTTAGTGGTGAAGACGGTGGAGAGGGTGAAGGCGAAGTTGAAGGCTGTGGGGCCCACCGTCGGCGTATCGACACAACACATCGCGCAGCATTGGGGGTACAAGTAGTGGTGGTAATGGGAGTAGAAGGGGAGACACTGGCCTGAGCAGAGGCTTGGATTTGTGGAGGTGGTGGAGACGGGGTAGGAGATGGAGATGGATTAGGTGAAGGAATGGGTATTAGAGTAGGCAACGGAGTGGGTGCAACACTAGATAAAGGATCACGGGGGTGCCCCGGGTCTTGTAGAGATGGAGATGGCTGCTTAGGCGGCACTTTTTTAAGCTTTTGCAAGAGTTCTGAGTTGCTGGTCTCCACACATTTCCCTCTTTCAAATGTCAGCAATCTTTCTGACGTGGTAAGTAGTACCGGCATTCTTCAAACCAAAGGGCATGCATTTATATTTGAAAATCCCTTTAGAAGATCGGAAGGTCATATGTTTCTTGTCTTTGAGGGACATCCGGATCTGGTTGTAACTGGACGACCCATCCATAAAAGATAAGGTTTCGTGTCCGGTGGTCATATCGACCATGATTTCTATGATCATTGTTGGGAAGTCGTCCTTAGGACATGCCTTCTTGAGGTCCTAGAAATCGACGCAAATGTGGACTTGACCATTTTCTTCTTCACTGGGATGATATTGGCGAGCCAAATTGGGTAGATGCATGGCTTGATGATGCTGACCTCTACCATTTTGCTCACTTTGGACGAGACTTTGAGCTCCAGCTCATGGCGCATACGCCGTTGTGGCTATTTAAATGGAGTTGCTGAGTGAGAAATGGCTAGCTCATACTCTGCTATGGAGGGGTCTAGCCCTGGCATCTCGTTGTACGTTCAGACGAAGCAGTCTTTGTATTCGAGTAGGAGTTGCTTATAGTTTTACTTTTCTGCTTCGGTGTGGAGCGCACTGATGAACATTGGCTGGTGAGTTTCAGCTTCACCCAAGTTGATCTTAACAAGTTCGTCAATGGTTGCTTGGGCACCGCCCTCCAGCTCGAGAGAGGTAGGTTGAAAGTCGATGAAGTCTTCATCATCAGTGTCAACTTCATGTAGTTCTTGATTTCTAAAGCCACCAGTTGATGCTAATGGAGCTAGAGGGTGATCATTACTGGAGTTTGACTGTGGATGCACTAGGTCACCAATGTCAATCAGTGAAGATTCTTTGGGATTGTCTGCTGATGGCGGCAAAACTCCTGTAGAGTCATCTCTAGTGATGATGTGGCCTTGCTAGCAATTAGCGGCTAGTGCTATTGAAGCTTCCTTGGGGTTTCTGGCTTAAGCTGACACAACTTCATGGCCAAGGCTCTATGTACTAGAATTTACAACAGGAAATTTAAATAGAGAATTGGCCAACAAGCAAGTATTTTAAACAAGTCAAGCACGTTGTGGTTGGCTATAAGGCATACCTGCAAGCATAATCAAGCAAAAAATTTTGCACCTCAAAACTATTTGGGCCCCGTAATAGTAGTCAAATCATTCAAGCATGACACCAGTTATTTTGGTATCCACATTTATTTTAGTGATTTTCCTTGTGTTATGGATTTATTATTATTCTGCTTGTTCTATTTGTTGTGCACATTTTGAATCTTTGTTGGCCTTTGTTTTTTGTTAGCATGTTGCCTTTCAGATGCATGAGAATTTTTGTGCCACTTGTGGAACCAAGAATGGCCTTGATACATCTAGTAAGACTCAGGTTTCTAAAAATTCTGATGCATAGGCCATCCATAGTAGCTACCTCGACCTATCCTATTTGGGTTGAAATGAGAGGAATTTTGAAATGATGGCCAGGTAGATACTCTGAAGTGATAGTGTTGACCTGAAGGATTTCTATTCTGATTGGGGTTTCTACTAGATTGCGACTTGGCTGAAGAGAAAGTCTGAGCAGTGTAATGGACCCGTTGACCTAATTTTTGTAACTGGATTGTTCTGGTCTTGAGCTTCCCATGCACTTGGGACCTAGCAGGTTGACTCCTAACCTGACTCTTGGGCTTAGGTGCAATGGTGTGTGTACTAGATTTCCTAGGAACATCTACATTCCCTTTACCGTTATCCTTGGCACTCACCTTACTTTGTTTATTATTTTTTACCGATTTCTCATTACTATTTTCCTCACAATTTATTCATATCAATGGATTAAATTTTGATTTTCCTTTCTCAGTAATAAATGAGATTGTCTTTACTTTAAAGCTTCTCTTATTTGTTAGATTAAAACCCAACCCTTCTCTTCTAAAATTCACTTTAGTTCCTAGAATTGCACTTAAATTTTCTTTTCCTTGAGTCATGGCCTCAAGGGAGTTTTGCTTATCATTTGCTTCTTTTTCTAGGTTTTCAATAGATCTTTTCAATTCTTCATTCACACCTTTTATAATATCATACTTTTCATTAGCAGTTTTCATTTCTTCTTTAAGCTTTTGCATTCTGATTTTAAGTTCATCAATGACATTTTTTAGATTATCATTTTCATATCTCAATCCATTTACAACAGTTCACCCCCTCACAGCCAGGGGTCTCCCCCACACTCATCCACCCCCTTTCCCCTACCATAAACCCCCTTTTCCCCCCATCATCTTCAACCTGCAGCTCCCAGTTCACAGGCAGTAGTGTACCAGTGGCTTGCAGAGGTGACTGCGACTTCATCCTAGCATCTCAGGAGGCCCAAGTGGTACCGTTGGAAGCATCTTCAGGTCTTCTTCGCAACGGTGGTCATCTCGTCTCATTCTGAGTTCGTGTCTGTCCGAGACAGGCGATCTCCCTTGACTGCACAATTGCATCCTGACTATCAGCCAGAGATGAATTGCAGAGACTACCACATTCCGCCACCGGAAGATTTGAAGGTAGGGCTTAGCAAGGACCTTCTACGATGAGTCTTCTTCCTTCTCCAAGAAGCAGGACTCCATTCGGCGATCGGAGCAACATCTTCTTAATTTTCTCCTCACAGTGCGCTATTCTGTCCTCTCAGGGACTGAGTAGACACCCTGTCACTCACCAGACTACTCCGGCTTACTCTGACATCGGCTGGCACACCTGTGGGTCACGTTTCGACGGCAACTCATCAACGGTTCCAACGCATCCTGCCACGCTCGATTCTGAGTGCGGGAGTGGTCGTGGCAGCCTCGGCTTCCTGCTGCTGTGGCTGTGTAGCAGAGAGAACTAGGAAGCAGAGACCCTGTTCGTGGCTCCTCTCTGACCGGAACTGACAACCTGATAACTCCAAAAAAATTAGTCAAGATCGTGGTCCAATTACAAGGAGTTGGCCACTAGTTTTGTCAAAAACCGAGTTCGTGAGTGGTCATAGCGGCACCGACAACGTCCACCTGTCCCCTGTTCCAGAGTGCGGACAGAACCGGCCACCGCCTCCCAATTAGTTCCGACCTCAGCTTTTCCCCTCCCCGCCTGGCCGGCTGAGTGCCCCTCCCAGCGTGGAGGTACATTTTGGTTGTAATCTAATTCTCCACCCCTAGTCCAACCCCCTTGCAAGGGGCGTAGTGTATGTAACTTAAATTTTTAGGTTGAAGCTTCATCGGCGGCAGCGTGCGTGCAAGCCCACGCTTCCTCGCTCACCCTCGTCTCCGGCCGGGATCGGTGTATTCATGCCGATCAGGTGAGCTCCGAGCTACATCCCTTGATAGTTTACTATTGCTTATTTAGTATTGCCTTTTAGCTTCGTCGGACGGTGAGTGAGCGCCCGATCTAAATTTCCCATCAATTGGGTGGCCACCGTGGAGTGAGGTGAGAGCAACCACTTAACCCACGCCCTTGGCATGTTGGCCGCCCACGATTTGGGCATCCCTGGCCCTTAGGGGTCCTCCCCTAGCTAGCCACACCACTGGAACCCCAAGGTCCAACCCCGAACCCTCATCCCCATTGCCGGTCCACCTACGGACCCGGGTGCCCGCTACACGAGTGAGTCCGCTTGAGTGAGATCACCGGGTCATTCTTGCTTGTGAATTTAGGTCCAAGGGGTTGTGTCACATCATAAAGCATCAACTCTAGGACTACGGAGCATATCTTGGATGTACGTCCATCTTGTGCGATAACACAAGCGCCATCAATCTGGCCATGAATCCCATCCAGCATTCCCGCTCAAAACATATTGAAGGCATCATTTTCTTCGAGATGAGGTAAACAACAAAAACTTTAAATTCCAGTTTATTGAATCTAAAAGACAAGTCGCAAATATGTTTGCCAAACCTCTGAGCACTGATAGATTTTTCACCTTGAGAAGAGAACTAGGTTTGTATCGACCTCCCACTTGATTGCTCTCATTTGAATTAAGTGCATCCCACATACGGAGTCTTTTTTAAGGTCACTGTGCATATTTCACTAGCTACATCTCATTTGTCTACATGCTGTTATGTTAATCATAAGTGTGCTTCCCTTTGGTATGTACAATGGTGATGTGAGGAAGGGTAGGTTCAGTCTGCTCGGAAACACTCACTATGCATGAGGCAAGTTCTCCGCCAAGTATCAAGGGAACCTACATTCTGCATTCTCTCTTTCATTTGCATGCATGGATTCAGGGGGAGCAAGTTATTTCACAAGAGGTTCTTCTCTAAGATCGATTCCTTGACTGGACATTCTCAAAAGAAATCCCTGCACTTAGCATTGAGGCTGATCCTTGTATTGAGGGCTTAAACTCAACAACCGCCGCATTTTGAAATCTTGAACACTGACGGGGGGGCCTCATTTGTCTACTATTGTTGATATGCCCTAACACGCGGTCTGCTTGTGCTCATCCAGTGACCACCCTACCTTAGTATTCCACACTCTGTATTATGATTCACCATTACTTCACTTAAGACGCTGGTTCAAGGCACTAATTGCAGAGCAATGGTTGAGGTATGCTGAGTAACTAGGCACACTCCACCTGAGACATGAGGTGGCTTACACAGAAAGGTACTCTCTTGACTATCTCTGCTCTGGTTCTTCAAAAGCAACAAAAAAAGGGAAATAAAATATTTTAAAAAAAATTGAGCAATAGATTGTTCCCACTGAGAAACTACACCACTTCAGCAAAGAAGTGCTAGCGGCTAGGCATGATGTGGTAGGCCAACTTTGGTTCCCATGCGGCATGATAGTAAACTGCACTAAGTGACTGGGATAGTTGCACAGAAACAAATGTGACTCTTCACGTCAAACGGTGCCAGTTCAACTTGACTGTCAGTTCATCCTGAAATTGCTTACCAGAGGTGCCTACATTCATAGTCTCTACATTCAATCTTGTCTGGCTGCCCTACTACTGGCTGTTGTTCCTCTCCTGTCATTCGATCTCTTGAGATAGACTGAACCAGGAACATTATGTTTCTTGTTTCCTCAAGGTATATTAGCCTTCGTAGACTCTGTAAGCATACCCTGGCTCATTCCTTGGTTTCAACCGTGCTTGCATGTGTTTTTGATTTTAATCCTTGCGTTCCTCCTTTGCCCTACCATGCTAGCCTGCTGGGAAATCCTTCAATTTGATGGTCTAGGTTCACTAATGTGTGTCTTAGTTCTGAACCTCTCCTCTGATATTTTCTCTTGCTCTCATCCCTATCCTCACTCCTCTGTTTTTGATGGTGTCAAAGGGGGAGAGAGTGCAAGTGAGTTTGCATTCAGAGGGAATTTGCATTAAAGGGGTGCTTGCTTAGGGGGAGTTTGCTTTCATTGCATATCTTGTTCACAGCATATCCCTACTACATAAATTGTTGCCATCATCAAAATGGGGGAGAATGTTAAGTACATGATGTTTTGATGATGTCACACCATGAGTCATTAGCCAATTGGCTCAGAAATTCATGCCATCGTTCTCCTAAAATGACTGAAAATCTATATATACATATGGCTTCTTCCCATTCTCATGTTATTCACTCACACTATTGGTAATTTGATTTGATGTGTATTCTGCAAAATTTGATTGACTACATGATCTACTGTATGTCTTCTTCTATTTAACTGCACACTCTCCTAGGCATACACATGAGCATCCTGGTTACACTGACTCATTTGCACTCTTCGTACACCTATCCCATCCTTTTAAATAAAGAAGAGGAGCTATGTTGCATGTATATACACTTATCTGCATTTGCAGTATAATCACTTTTGAGTTCGGTCGACTGAACCATTTCACTTGATCGACCGACATATTCCTTGTGTTGAGGTTTGCACAACCATCTCATTTGCATAGCGACTAATGTTTAAAATTTCTAATGTTTCTCATGTGCATTTAGCTTCAAGCATTTCAAAAGAAAATTAAAAAACTAAAAATTAATGAAAATTCAGAAGTTTGTTATCCTCTCGACATGCGTACATGGCTTCAAATGCATCACATTTTCTAAATGGGCTTTAGGCATTGAATGATATCAGATTTATTCACATTTGCTCTGACTGTTCACAATATGCTCTGATTGTTTATAATAATCTGCTCTGATTTGTTCACTTGGTCTGCAAGTCTTTAGTCTCCACACTTTCGCATCTATATAATCAGAATGTTCTGATCTGCATGCCTAGTTTGACTGCTGCAACTGTTATGATTCAATTTACATGTGCATATATGGTTTGGACATCCAATTACAACTTTGTCACATCTAAACATGATCATTTCCCTTACATTTAGCCTGTTCAGATTGCCAATCATCTACATGCCTGCGTGGTTCACATATGTCATATGCATGTGTATTTCATCTTGCTACATCTAGTTCCATGCACTTCAAAAGAAAGCAAAAAATCTAAGAATAATGGCCCTGGATAATATGTTTTCATAGACGTCACTGAACTTTAAGACATCATCCTCTTTGCTACCTTTTATTAGTTGATGCTTTCACTTTCAAGATGATGTTTGACTATTACAAGAATGATTGATTTCATATTTGAAACTGCTTTGACAGCTGAAACTGTCTTGACTCAAATTCAAGAAAATCTGGAAAAATGGAGTCCATCTGGTCCGTCGCCAATTCAGAATTTGTGTCCACCATTATGGTCGCTCATTCTGGGAAAAAGCTATAAGCACAAAGAATTACTATCCGTGCACTCGGTCGCCCATTCAAATTGGCGTCTACATTCTTGGACACTAATTCTAGAAAGTGACTAATTTCTCAAAAGAGGCCAGAAATAGCACTCTATGAAGGCTATATCGTCATGTTTCTTCAGAGAGACATGATTGTGACTCAGTGTATAGGATTTTTATTGTACAACCTGCTTGGCTACCTTGAGGGAATCCAAGGCTAGCGTAGACTTATGGAGATCTCTATGATAAAATCACCAATCCGAAGGAAGGAATATCCCGCGGAGGGTTTAAACATCACCGAGAGTTGAGGGGTAAATGATATAAACAAAAACTGTGATTCCATCTATGGATGTGAGATAAAGTGCCCTTATGGTGAAGGGTAAAACACGATAAAACATGAAATGAGGAAATTGGCGTCTCAACTAGTGGGCACCCATTAAAAATAGGCATCTTAGGGAAGATGTGTCAATTTATATTTTTTTAAAATTTAAAATACATTAACAAAAATTTACATCTGGTTTAGTAGGCGCCCATTCATATTTTCATTAAATAATTTCATAATTAGCATCTATATGGGTAGATGCTCATTTTTTATTTCCAACCTTTTTTTAATAAATTCAGAATTGACGTCTATTGGGGTAGACGATCATTCTATTAGCGTCTGTATAGGCAGACGTTCATTCAGTTTGTTCACGGACTTTCACTGATATAGAGGATGAACAGTGTCGGTTTGCTGTTTACATGGGTTTAGGGAAATTAATCACACGGACATGTAGAGAAAAATATGGGGACTCTAGATATATGCAGAGAATGGAAATTTAGATGTTGGTTATCGAGCTATTAAATTTTAAACATGTTGTATTTATTGTTTAACTAAATAAATTGGCATCAGGGGTGACTGTCGTTCATTAAACAACGCCCTACGCGGTCGTCGCATATTAGATAAATCTGCGCCTAGTGTCTTGGACGCTATTTCTTTTAACGCAAAAATGGAAAAAAACTAAGTGCAGCATACCGGCCCTTATGATATGCAAAGAGTGTATCATAGGATTTCCAAATGACATAGGGGTAATATGTCATGATACTGGCTCAAATGAAGGACCCAGTTTCTCGGTGCAACCTAGTCATTGCTCTGCTAAGAACTTTCAAAGAAGTTTTAGTAGAGATAACAATGGTACTTCATGACATAGTCCTTTGGACATAGATTCTCAATAACCAAAGTCATTGCTCTGACTAAATTTACCCTTAGACATATCAGAAAATTCAGATGTTTAAAGGCAATACCTATTACAAGTATCTCAACCAAAGAAAGTCATGATTTCTAGATTTTCAGAATTCAGAAGATTTTACATGATATAACATGAAACACTAAGTTAAGATTTATTAAGAGAATGACTTAGATATTTTCAAGCTATTCAAATCCAAACTCAATGAATACATTAAACTTAAACCAACTGAGTCATTTAAACATTCATAAACTTGTATAATAGAAGATTCCTTTTCATTATTTTCAGATTTATGATCGAGGTACACACATAGAAATCTTCCTAAGTTTTAGGTAGATCAAAAGTATTTCAAGAAAATCAGGACAAGGAGGTTTAAGAGTAGTCATTTTCTAGCACATATGATGATGACTAGGTTGAAGAAAAAAATTGTTTAGTGTGCGGCAGAATGAGTGTCAAGTTGACAGAGATTTTCAAGGAATGTGTAGTAGTGGACATGCAACTTGTATGAAGGCATATGAAGACATTCAGGTAATAATTTGACAGGTATGATCATGGTTCAGCAGTTGTAAAATGATTTTAGTCAAACCAGCTCAAGGATGTAGTGACAGAAGTATCAATCATAGATATCAGCAAAGAATGTGAATCACAAGGCAAGCTAGCAAACAACCAACAGCTTAGATCAATACTGGGCAGAGTTTGGATCCAAGGATCTCCTCACGCAAGGAGCAACTTTCCAGATAGGCCTAACCTATCTTTCTAGTTACGTCTTTTGATATACTTGTTGTGCATATGTTGTCTAGCTTTGATGTTAACAACATATGTTATTCTGTTTTGATGTTAGCAACAAAGTAACATACATTGTGCATGATGCCTAGCAACAAAGTAACATGGACCTCCGTCCAAACATGAAATGGCCCTCGAGCGACCGACATGTCCGAACGCTCGTATCCCGATGCGGGCTCTTAGCGTGATTCATTCCTCCCTACCCTTTTGCAATTAGTATTAATTCTTTCAGGCCGTAGGGCCCTTAATTTCAGCAATTAATCAAGGGTGTTCCCTCGTATGGGGGATCTAAATGACGTCGTGACCTTTATGACGTGGCGGGATTTGGTCCCGACCCGAACTGTACAGTCGCCTGACGGAGTTAGATCGAGCGCACCCACGGCTCTTCGGAGCCTAGATAAATCGTCACTTTGTGACTGGCACGCCCACGCACTTAATAAACCAATAAACAAGCAAAGCATAGATCTAAGTAGATAAGTGCGTCCACACACGCCCGGTGGGATGTCTCCCGCCTTCCTCCTTTCTATTGAAGAGAAAGCCTGTGCTAGTCCTGAAGTCCTAGTGCCCTTTTCCTATCCTTGCAGGAGAGGTAGGAGGAGAGCACTTGTTCGCACTTTCCAGTGGCTTCTAGTTTTCCTTCCAGTTGCCGAATTGCGTTCGATGACCCTCAGTGGCCATTGCCTCTGCTCGTCCAGCGCATCAACAACTATAGCGGTCGTCACCTACGGTCCCATTGTCATCGCCACCCATGTGCCGGTGGGCTACTTGGTGGTGCCAATTGCTTTCGATAGTTTTGCCCCGATTGTTGGATCACCCTACTTCTTGGGTGTGGTCCCCGTGGCGGCTCCACCGCCACCCTCAGCTCCCGTTTCTTCCGACGTCGTCCACGCACTACACCCGACACCAGTCTCAGTGGCTAGACCGAGTGTCAGACTCAGGTCTCCTGTTGCCGACCCCCGTAGGGGTTCTGGACCAGCTCTTGCTCGGGCAAGCACCAGACCCCGGGCCCAGTTCTGACCGGCTCTCGACGCGAGCTTCGCGCCCTGAGTTCTGATCTCTACTACTGTAGTTTGCTAGGGCTTCCAGCCCCGGGCCACGTTTGAGTCAGCATCTGGTGTGGGTCTCTACTCTAAGGTGTCCGACTCCTTAGCACCTTACTCAGGCCACCAGCCACGAGCCTCAGTCGGGCTGGCTCCTCGCACGAGTCTCCCATAAAATGGCCAAATGAATTTCAAGGTAAAGTTCATGTAATCAAGGCATATATTCACGCAATAGATTTCATAATTTCAAGAAAATCTAGAATGCTCAAGCATGCTAGGCATTAATCAAATAATATGAGATAGAGATGATTCTAATGATAATTCGACATTATTGCATTAAAATCCTTATTCAAACCATCAAACTTAGAATAACAATGTTGTTGAAACGTGGTCAGTTGTGGGGTCACGTTCAGAAAACCAGAAAGAATGCAATCATGCACACGAGCATGATTTTTCATGAAACTGGGCAGAACGTAGTCTCTGTGCAGGCCGCATTCATTCATAAATGTGGTCTGGAAGCAGGTCGTGATAATCAGAATGCAGTTATGTGGTGAGGGTCACGAGGAAGTTAAATTGTATCCTCTGGTCTAGACGCGTTTTAAAGATGCATCTTGTTACCTAGATGTGGTTCAGGATAATTACACAGACTTCATATGAACGCAGTGTATCAGGACACTGCCTTCATATGAACACGGTCTCTGGATATGCTACATTTAGGATGGGTTGAACAAAACCAAATAGACCTCATTCTGTGGTTCTGAAGGCTGATTAAATCTCATCTTATGCTAGTAAGATGTGATTCTAAAGATTTTTAGGGTACAACCTACTCGGAGTCCATGAGGGAATCCATGACTCACAGAATCTTACGGAGGCCTTAGTGAAGAAGTTCATGTCTAACGGAAGGTATACCCAGTGGAGGGTTCTAACTTCACTAATAAAGGACTTTGTAATGAAGCCAGAAGCCATAGTGATCGATAGATACACATCACTGGAGTGACATGCTCTTCAAAATGCATAATGCTTGTTGAATCAAGTATCTTGGTACGCTACCCAAGATAAATAATTAGATCAAGGGCTTAACATGGAATAACTCAATCACATGCTAACATCTAAGTCTTTTAAGCATGCTAAGATCAATTCGCAGAAAAGAATAGGATATGAAGACCAATTATGACATGAAGGTAGCATGAATCAAAGGAAGAATTTACAAAATCAAAAGAAAGAACTTAAGAGATCTAACCATCTTTCATATAATTTACCTAATCGTGTAGTTGTTTGGTTTTGACCTGTCCATCCTGGACTGGGCAGTTCTGCATACCATGGCTATAATAGGGATGCCTTCTAGAGTGGGACAAACCAGCCCTGCTAGATGTAATAACTGGACTTGGTTTGTAGAAGTTGCTGCAGTCTGGAAAATGGCCAAGAGACCAAGATTCATTAAAACATTAAGGGAAAAGGGCACACATGGAAGAAAAAAGGGAAAAAATAAACCCTAAACAGATGTCAACTCACACGAGGTAAATCACAGACATGATTAAAGAAACATAATAACATGAGAAGGTGAAACCGCTGTTTACAACATACAATAAGCAAGTAGCATCAGTACTACTGAGGTTTGCACATGTTTACACAGTAAAAAGTACAGGCATGTTGATAGATGAGTAAATACAGGGGCTCTGAAATAAGCTGATCTGTGTCCTATTGCGAAAGACAAGGCAACACACATATCTAAAAAATGACCAACAGGTGACACAAATACAGCAACTAGTCTAAGCTATAAATGTGTACGTAAGTATGGACACTGGACAGTGATCACAACATGTTGCATAATATGAGGAAACAGAATAGGTATAATCCACATTCTTTCGAAAAAAACAAGAAGGAACAAAATACAATGGAGGATACAACAATCTGGAGGAGTGTTCTTAGCCAGAGATTCTCATGGTTCAAACTACACAATGTAAGAGTTTGAAGAACTAAAATATTTTCAAGTTCCACTAATAACAAAGAAAACACTTGAAGGGAGGGATAAAACAGTAAGCTCAAGGATACATGAGGAGTCCACTACATTGTTTTTCCCCTCTTGAATTGTTTATCTTCTGCACTTCACATCATAATAACTTTAGAGTCCTCATTTGACAGGAGGATATGGTTATCTTTTTCACTTATATTGCATTACAGAGAGGAGTAAAATAAGTAATTCTTCATTCAAAATGTAAACTAGGAACCACAGAATTGACATTAGCCCCAACTCTTTGCATATCTAGGATCAGGATACATTTATAGAGAGGTAGGACTCAACCTCTTCTCACAAGAACAGGCTACTGAACAGAAAGAAAAGAGGCCCTAATACAGGCAAAAAGTTTTGAGTTCGACATTATATAATTTTTTATCTTAAAATGAACTAATGAAAAGAAATTGGAACAAATAAGGCGATCAATCACACAATCACTGGGATTTTTATACTAATTTGGACATCTTCTTGGTGACCCACATCCAATACTAGCACGAGGTTTCACTAGTTCACTTAATGAAGTAGAATTGTTGAGCTTTGCTTAGATGCACCAGCTCACCATAAGCATTATCTGTAGACACACTCAAATTGGTTTTACTCAAGTGGCATGTTCATCAATTGACTTGTCCTTACCTAGTCCACCCACCACGGGTCTTCAGGTCCTTAATTACTTGTAGATAGTAAATACACTCAATTATAGAAGCATGTTATATGAGATATGTGCCTCTGATCAGTAGGCAGATATGGAGCAATAGCAGGACATAAAGAAAAAAGAGGAGCACAAGATAGAGTGAGAGATTTGGAGTGTGCAGAAGCACTTCAATTGCAGTGGACTCAAGCCCTTTGAATACTCAAATGATTGACTCTTGCTCACTAAAGAATGGAACTCTGCAATGAAATGTTTGACTGGTGGAGAGTTGGGTTGCTCACAGTGCTTGAATGTAATTGTTCGCCCATGGTGACTTTGATAATCAAATACGCTCAGTTAGGACGACAGATTCAGATCGTTGAGGATGTAACTGAGTTTGGGGTGCTTCTTCTTAATCGGGGTCGAATAGGGTTTTGGGGAGGTTTCGGTCGAATAAGCCATCCAAGCATGTGGGGTCAAATGGCTTAACCTATAGCTTGGGTAAAGGTTTAGGGCGGGCACAATACCCCAAAGTGGTATATCTACCCCTAACTTACCCAGCTATCAAAGATGCCCTCAAAGTTCTAAATGGTATCTTCTACTAAGAACAAGTCTTCTATTCATGATATATTTTTCGGCTACTCATTATACATGTTCACTTGATCCTGCAAGCTTCTCTCTAACATATCTTTGTTTGATAGAGCGAACTATTCGTTGTGTCTATAGCTATCTACTTTATTATCAAGTCACAATATCAAAGTCATATGTAAACTAACTAAATTTAAAAAGCAATAAACTACAAACAATAGAAACACACACAAACAACTACATACTTCTATTCAAGCTAGCGCGCGCGCAAATGGTATTAAACTCTATCGTGCATCGTAAAGGCTAGCACGCGCGTCCACACACACACACACGGTTGACTGGCTCCTCGAATCCCCCCTACGTCACCCGGCCACACACCCTCACATGCATAGATCTCTGAATCCTTGCTAGCTAGGTTTCCAATCAAAGAACACTAGTTGTTGAAGAAGGCTCAGATTAAACAAACTAGCAGGTACACTTTTGGGAAGTATATGTAGTTAAGACATTATTGCGTTCGATCACTTGAATTAGTTGATAAACATGCCATAGACCTCACCTTGGGAGATGATTGACGCCGAGTGCTCCATCTAATGGCCAGCGCCACCTCTTTAATTTTCCAGCACCCACCAACCCGAGAACCATGTATGAACAACTATGATATCATCGCCTCTAATAAAGATAAGCACATTCACCCGCCATAAAAAAAAAACAAGTAGGTTTGAAATACGCATGGCTACAAGTCTACGACGACAAGCTCGAAATCCCAAGTCCTTTGAAGACCATGAGAATATAAAACTCTTTATTAACAACTATTTGTCACCCGGAACCTATTCTGAGAGCATTTATGAGACATGAGAACTCTGCCCAACTTTGAACTAATTAATGCACTTAAATTCATTGCTGGAGGGGGGGGGGGGGGAAGACATAGAGTGATAGAGGGTGATAGAGAGAGAGTTACAAACAAAGTTTCCGAGCGTATTACATGAC